>OW026300.1:33926475-35157442 GCA_932273695.1 Apotomis betuletana | reverse complement strand
ATAAAATATTGCTCATGTTGAAGTCACCGACTAATAGAAACTTATTATTACAGTTACTTAAAACTATCTCCCCTAACTGACTTAAAAAATTTGATAACTGTTCCGAAAAAGAGTTACCTTGAGATTGCTTACACAGGTATAGAACACAAACGTGGACTTTAATCGAATTCTTGTTGGCGTCACTGAGTGAAATAGTGAGCCATAAGTCCTCAGCCGAGGACCGGTAGGTTGGCTGCGGCGTCACCGCCAACTGCCTACGAGTAGCAATAAGCACGCCACCACCGCGGGATTGACCCGTTAAAGCGAGATCACGATCACGACGCCATACAACGTACCGGTCATCAAATAACTCTGTATCTCTTATTCCATCCACTAACCAAGTCTCGGTCAAAATAATTATGTCATAGGCCTCTTTCAAAAGATTACGGTAAAATGTTAGCGTTTTCGAACGAAGTCCCCGCACATTTTGGTAATAAATAGTAGGATAATTCATTCTCACGTTATCGAATGAAGCGACTTACAAATGAAATAGAATAATTGTTGAATAACACACTAACCGATAAATATATTAAAATAAATAGGCATAAGCGAAATAATAACTCAAATAATAAACGAGCGCGCAAACACCATCCAAAGCCGTTCGAGAATTCATGAACATAAGGGCGAAAGAGCAAGATAATTAATACAATTTGAAGCGAATACGAACAAATGAGACGATTATATTTAAAAATGCAGTCAAGCGGTGCATAGTAACTGGCAGTAGCGATAAGCCCGAGCGACAAACAAAAGAAGCGGGCTGACCAGGTGAGCCGCAAAGCGATGCTCAAACTTTCATGCTCATGTAGTGAAAACATAAACAAAAATAAAATTACAATTATGCACAAAAATATTGATAAATGACGAACTAGAGTAATTTGTTTAAATCTCGCTCACTGTTCACAATATGAACATTAGAGTTATCATCCCTACGGACATGTATTTTACAGTATTTGACCCAAACATGCTCATAACCCTTATTATCTTTAAGTGATTTTTTTGTTTTAGTTAATAGTTTTTTGTTCTCCGGGGTCAGGTGATCATTTAAGTATATATTATGAACACTGCCTTGAAAGCCAATTTCTTCAGCTGTGACCTTCTTCTTCAATTTTATATTTATTTTACTTCTATAACGTTTCTCGATTGCTTGGGAATCCCTCTTGATCGATACACACCCCTCGCCCCCCGGCAGGCCGCGTTACGATAAGCAATCGGTCGAGTTTAGAGTGCACTGCACCCTAATGCGAAAAAATCTACTTTAGTGTCATAAAAATTGAAATTTTAATTTTTTAATTTTCTTTTACTTAATTATCATAATTTTAATTAATTTTAATAAGAATGTATGTAAATTATATTAGTTTATTTGAACATGTTTGTATTGTTTTTCCAAAACTTTGACAGCTGGTAGCGACCCCTAAAATTGGTTTAAAAAAAAAAAGCAAAAAAACTAGCATGCGTTAATAGGGGTCGTAGAACAAAATGGGGGGGTGAGACTTTAAGATTTCAGTTTTTTTCCTTTTTTCGCCATATAAGCAACACCCTAATGGTGAGACACTCCCAAGTCTTTAGGAGGAGCCACAGACAACCCCCACTAGACGGAGCATGTAAGGCGACCCGCGCGCACCAACGATATGGTACGGCAGAACATTAAAGTGTCAACACGGAGGCCACCGTTTAGTTGCGTCCTTGTTTATGAGGTCTCTCTACACCACTTAACGCTACAATTTACCATGTTATTTATGTAATTTCTTTTTTCGTTGACGTACGCATGGATCATAAACAAGGACGCAACTAAACGGTGGCCGCCGTGTTGATGCTTTAATGTTCTGCCGTACCATATCGTTGGTGCGCGCGGGTCGCCTCACATGCTCCGTCTAGTGGGGGTTGTCCGTGGGAGGAGCCGGTAGCTCTGAGTATCTGACGGCCCCGACCAGCCCGTCTAGCACAACTACTTCGCGACTCTTGTCGCGCGATATAGCATCGCCCGTCACTCTCTCACAGTACAGCGAAGAAAGTGATAGGTAGTATTTCTCGCGCGAGAGAGTCGCGTGTCACAGTTGTGCTAGAGGTGCAGCTCATGGTTGAGGCTGTCAGCATCCTGACGATGAGTTTGGACATCTGGAGTCTAGTGAATATTGGACAGCCACACAAATCGATCTAATCTCCAGTTAGCTCTAGTAGGTTTGTGTTATGGACACTAGATGACGACAAACATACTTATATAGATAAATTCATTCAGTACAAATAAGATCCATGACCCAAGCACAGATATTCGAGTTCATCAGCGTTGCTACTCTATAGCATTGTGACACTGTAATGATATATGTAATGTGGTTATAAATAAATAAATATTTGTCCTTGTCGGAATAAGACGTCGTAGTTCATGAAATACAATTTGAAACTCAATCACTACGGATTACCGGTGGATACAAAACTTGCCTATTGTAGGAATCACTGCTCCTACTTAGAGATCTGTAAATGGTTATGAAATAAACCATGTTGATTGATTTTGTCTATCCATTTCAGATTCCTCGACTATATATATACCCTCTTTTTCTATTACAGGTGAAGAACGATGAACCCTGCGACTGCGAGACCGGAAAGTTCCTCTAAACCGTATCATGTCGAAACCCTCGCCTTAGGCTCATGCGATAACAAGTGTGACCTGAGAGAACCAGATCGCATGGGGCGGAGTGTAAGCGCCGTTCCGTTAGCTTTCAAGTCCAGCCTAGTCTTTTAGTACAAGTTGGCGGCTTATTTAGTGATTTATAAGTGAATGTATATTCGATTGTAGGTTAGATAAACAATCTTACGGAATGATACATGAAACCGATGGGGATATAGTTTATCTCATTATGCATATGAACATGAACCGAACGTAAATATTCATGAAATTCGGTTACACTTTAGAAAGGGCAAGCTATGTCTTTACATAATACGTTAATGATGATATGGGCAGCTCAACTTTTACTGTTTTTGCCTTACGTATATCATGAATCTTTTGGTCGTGCTCGAAGACGTTTGTAAAAATGTAGTAAAGGTGTTAGAAGTACAAATAACATTGTTAGAGCATATTTTTCTACGTTCAGATGCGTAAGTAGAAGTTAAGTGACAGATTTACAAGTATTTTTTGGTACGTAGACTGTTATTGAGTATGAATTATTGTTGACATAATAATTATGTACCATTTTTGTTGTTTGATAAATAAAATAAATAAATATTAGACAACCTCACACAAACCAACCTAGTCCCAAATTAAGCTCAAGTGTTATTAATTCAGTGAATAAAGGATTTTGACCTTACAAACGGTCCGGTAGTTTTGAATTTTTGATATGTTGTCTAGGATGGTTAGTCAGTGTTTAGAATGCAAAATGCACAATTCCCCCCCCTCCGCGCCCGCCGCCATATTGAAAAAACCGGCACTCTCTTCATATTTTTGCTCATATCTTCCTTTAGGAGCATTTTAGCTAGAAGAAAGCTTACACAATGTTATAGAGAGTTAAATTTACTGCATTTTCCATTTTATATTTTGTTTCTAGGACAGATAGTTACGGAAATATGCACATTTAAAAAAACTTAAGAAATTGCAATTTCCAACTCAAAAACAAACTTCTGGATTATATCTTCGTTTAGAAGCATTTTAGCTAGAACCGTGCTTGGGAAATTTTGTAGACAATCAAATTTACTATAATTTACATTTCAAATTTTGTTTCTAGGACAGATAATTACGGAGATATGTAAAAAATAAAGTCACATTTTCCGAAAATGTATGTAAAAATGGACATGAGTTTTATAAGCAATTATATTTCCTACATGTTTTAATTTGTCCTAGACTAGTCCGTAACTGAATGACAGCGTTCTAAACCTAGAATTTTAAGAAATTTTCGGAAAATTCGACTTTTCCTGTTTTTTAAATGTGCATATCTCCGTAACTAACCGTCCTTGAAACAAAATTTGAAGTGTAAATTATAGTAAATTTAATTCTCTACAACATTGCCCAAGCTTTGTTGTAGCTAAAATGCTCCTAAACGAAGATATAATCCAGAAGTTTGTTTTTCAGTAGGAAATTGCGATTTTTTACGTTTTTTTAAATGTGAATATCTCCGTAACTATCTGTACTAGAAAAAAAATATAAAATGGAGAATGTAGTAAATTTAACTCTCTATAACATTGTGTAAGCTTTCTTCTAGCTAAAATGCTCCTAAAGGAAGATATGAGCAAAAATATGAAGAGAGTGCCGGTTTTTTCAATATGGCGGCGGGCGCGGAGGGGGGGGAATTGTGCATTTTGCATTTTAAGCACTGACTAACCATCCTAGACAACATATCAAAAATTCAAAACTACCGGACCGTTTGTAAGGTGACACATAGTACTTTAGTCTCTATTCACCGTATTATATGTGTGCTAGGGATATTCATACTTACATAGGCACAAATATTCGGGTTCATCACACAAATATTTGCCCATGCTGGGATTCGAACCCAGGATCGCCGGGTCAGTAGGCAGCTGCTTTACCACTGCGCCAACCGCTTCGTCAGACATAAATGACATTACTATCTTCGCTCATTGCTAAGTATGGAGAGTGTCCAAATGCGCCTATTACGCTATGACAGTGTAACTCTTTTTTTATGTTTCTAATATCTAATTTCTCAAAGTAACTCGACGCGTTATCCCTTATCAATGTAATCTAATAGGTAGGACGCCCGTGTTGACCCGAAAAGCCGTTGGAGTCGCGGGTTCGAACCCCGCCCGAAGCACATTTTTTTCAATTTTGCGCTACCATGTAAACATTTGGTTTACGCAAACGTTATTAACTGCTTTAATAAAAAAAAATAGGTAACTAGTTTGTGTTGCATATCGTTACTACCGATTCTCAACATAGTTTGAGACGATGGTGCCGATTATAAAGTCAGAATCTTTTAAGGAATGAAGCAACAGGTTGAAAATATCAAATGGCTTGCGCACCGTCTCGGTGGTCTAATAGGTAAGAAGACCGTGTTGGTCCGGTGAGTCGTTGGAAATGCGGGTTGGAACCGCCGCTAAACCATAAAAAATTCCTATGTTTCGCTTCAACGTAAACAGTTGGTTTACGCTAGCAGACTTGTGCTTCAATAAAAATTAATTAGTACTCGACCTTATGGTACCTGACCTTATAACCTGTCACTGGGTGTTTGTCATTTTGTGAAATGGCACCAGCTAAAGAAAGACGAGGTAGCTTTAGTACGAGAGCTTGTCATCACTATGAATATTAGATATTAGATGCATTATATATAAACAATAAATGTTACGATAATGTATTTTAAATAATAAAATAAAAAGCTACGAAGGGCGGGAGAACGTGTGCATTTCTGGTAGTTTTTATTGAAATGAAATGTAATGAAATGAAATGAAATGAAATGAAATAATTTATTGAGCTATTGAGCTTCTGTTTCACGGCTTTACTTTTAATTTCACGATGTATAACCAGATTTAAGTACATATTTTTGACTAAGTTTTTGACTATATTTATAAGACTATTAACGGCACCTTCAAACCTTTTGAACGCCACAATCGTCATATTAAGGCTTCTTATCCGTTCCAAATTGGCATGTGTTTTAGACATTTTCTTCTATGATCAAACATGTTTCTTAACATATTAACAATGTTACTACTTAGAACAGGGCTATTGCAATTTATAGTATATAAATATTATGAAACCTACAGTTTGAATTTTTCATTGATAATTTTTATGTCTCGAAAACTACTCGAATTTGTCAAAATTCGCGCAGTAAACAGTTTTTTTTTTATTTAGTTTAGACTGCACGCAGTGATAGCATGAAATATTCATGTTACTATCCCAGGGAAAAGTATGATTCACTTCAAAAAGTTGGGTGAAATTATCGATATATTTTAAAAGAACTTAAGCCTCTTAAGATATCGGTAAACTGTGCCACTAACGCCAACGTCGCCTAATGACGTCAGCAACTGCTACAAGTATTTTTCAACCCGTGTTGATTTTGGTGCATTTTTTTTGCTATGGCGTCAATGGCACCGTGAATTTTGCGTCACCGCATGGCGTTCAAAAGGTTTATAGAGCGCGACGAAATATTTTTTTACCTATGTTATTTTTCTGAAAGTTGATGCACGTTGTTGTAATAGTCTGGTTTAAGCATAAATGTTATAAAATTAACTGCGTGAAACAGGAACTCAAATTATAACAATAATTAATACGTATCTCAAGTATGTGATCAAACTTCCAAAATTGTTTTTAATGAATTCATAGTTTTATATATTTTAGGCGACGAGTGTTAATAAAAGAATGTTGATGTTTCAGTCATGTTGTTGTAAATTTTAATTCAAATATGTTGTTTGTAAATGAATTTTCCGTTTATGCAATCTTAATGGTGATAATTTTTTAATAATAATATAATTTATACAGAAGAGCTACTCCGAAGGTTCGAGATTCGACCGTCGTATAGTGGACAAGACATTGAAAGGGACGGCACTATACGACGGTCAAATTTCGAACATCGGAGTAGGATACAACAGATATCGCAAAAATTGTCACGGACGACATGAAGAGTACATTCTTATTATTATGAGGCAGCATTTAATAGTTTCTAACGAGTAATGTTCAGTGCATGTACATTCATTAGACTTAATATCCCCTTTTGTTGTAGCACCTGAAGACTCGGGGTATTAAAAGTGTCCTAATCGTACTATATATTATCGTACTATAATACTTTTGGATGTTGGTCAGTGTTTATTTTAGGAAATGACGTATACGGTGTAAATTATGAAGTGGAAATATTTTATGTACATATTATTGTTTTATTATGGACGAGAATGAGATTAAATAAATAATCAAATAATTAATTCTGTTTTTTTTTTATTATGGATCATTTTACATTGGAAATCAAATTAGTAACTTTTATGCATTTTGGATACAAAGCGTAAACAGTCCTTATATTTGAATCGCCCGATATGGACCAATGATCTTGTGAGGATTCCGGAAAACCACTGAAGGCGGATAGGTAAAGCCAGATCGATTATTGTGGACCTTTGGAGAGGCCTTTTCCCTGTGGACGCTTTTTGTGACTGAATTCCGATTGCTTTATGCTAAAGTTATGTATTTGTAACAACAGGCGATGCAATGAAAATCGATCGATCCCTGTACAAAAATGAACTTCCGCGAATACGTTAGCCAAATGAGATTCATCACGATGTTCTTCGGTAAATTACTTGCCAAATAAAACACCTTTTCTCCAATAATCTTTATTGAGAGCAACATTGAATTGACAATTCGACATACAACTACAGATATGTTTAGATACTGGCCCTACTACTGATATGTTTGGTTGTCAGCCTCTGGCACTATATCCAGTAGCTACTACTCTACGCCCAGGTACTGGTGAACTTAGCTAACACTGGCAAGTGGCAGTCAGCGGAAACATTCAGACATTTTGTAAACTTCCTATGGTCTATGCACATTCCGTTACCATAAATCGCATCATCACTATTGACTTGACCTTTCGCATTCGCAAACAGTCATCAATTACCTTAACTAACTAGTCTCAAACTTAATACATTTAAGCTGTATTCAACGTATAACCCTGCTATACGATTTAATAAATCAATCAATTAACTTGGACTGACTTAATTCCTGATTTGACACCATTCTTGTATATACCTATACTCATATCTACGTACATACTTATAAGTTTTAGAATGATAATACACGGCATACAGTCAGCAGCAAGAGTAGGTAAGCATAATAACACGCTCACAATGATCTGTACAACCCTTATTCTGTGGGTAGACAAAAGAGTCCGTGTGCATATAATTTTCAGCACCGGGCGTAGTGTGTAGTAACTTCTGCTACTGACTGTAGTTGAGTAACCTCGGCCTCGGTTGACTTATAAACTTACGAAAGATATTTAATTATTGTATTAAGCGGTTTACACTCACGTGAAATTGCCTGGAACGGCCCGACATGTTTCGAACTCGTATGGAGCTCTTCATCAGGGACTGCTAGGTACCCGTACAACGGTGCGGTAACTTCGTCACACGAAACGAAACACATCTTCGTGCAAAAGATATAATTATTAAGAATGAATGTTTCGACTGGCTGTTCTTAATTTCAATGTAGAACTACAGTAAGCCTAACAACATATTTGAAAGCATTTGTCATACATTATTTAAAGAGTGCTTCATACTAACTCCAGAGAAGACATAGTTAATAAAGTGATACAGCGTGTTGTACCATAAAATGGCGTTACATTCGTCAGTCGAACAAACAAAGGTAGTAAAACCATTTTCTTCGCACTTGCTCGTAAATCACGGGTTTACATGCTAGAAAACCGGGCAGTAAGTCGTAAATTACGCCCTACGGCGGTAAGTAGTTTTTATAACACTTTAAGGGTTTACATGCTAGAAAACCGGGCGGTATGTCGTGTATTACGCCCTAGGGCGGTAAGTAATTTTGGTATTGACTACTATTTATTACTTTTGTTTTATTTCCTCCAAAGTGTGATGAAAAACGTCGTACGTGACTCTGGTGGTAAAGGAATTCCAAACTCATGTCATTAAAGCCCTCGCTTTCGGTCGACTTCGGGCTTCTAATAGACACTCGTTTGTAATTCGTTGTTTACCACCCTTGTTACGTAATGTACTATTATCTGACTATTATAGGCTACGTGCACAACGAAGGTGCTGCCAACTGGTGCCACCAATCCGAATCTTTTGAGTTGACATTGACGTTGATAGTGCTGGCACCGATGGTTTGTGCACGTTCCCTATTGATACTTTGATCAACATGAATATCTTTACAATGTATTACTCTGTTACCTCCATATTCTCTGCTAACATTGAGGAACAATCAACAAGTAATATTATAGGGATCTCTACTCCTAATATCAAAACATTGAAGCCGTCCAATCACAATCTAATCTGGATAAACCTAAGTATATTAATGAACACCAAATAAGTACTATGGAGATACTGGCCTATGAAAATGTTCAGCATAAGTACTTATAGAAATTTGAACACATCAGATATTGGTTTGATTCTATTTTGTTGTTTTGTATTGTGCATCTCCTTTGATAAAAATACTTCTAATTATTGCATCCATCGCATTCAACTAAAATACTTTCATTTTATAATCATAACATGGACAATTTTCGTCAATTAATGATTTGATTACTACATAACAATTACTTCCATTACTACACTATATCTTATATGTCATCAGTGACGATAAAATATTCGTTTTAATTGTCTAATGCTTTCATTTAATACCACAAAAACTATAACTGACCAACACGAACATTACACATTCGGTATATATATGATTTTATAATTAACAAATAATGAGATTAGTCATATTACTCGTCACTAGATGGCGCTGTGCACTCAATCTCGTGGAACAGCGAGCGACATCTATCGATCATTTAAAGAACTAAATTTATCACTAACTTACATTGCTACAAATCTTATAGAATAAGAGGACATTTTGATATGTATCCGTTTCACTTAAAACTAACATTTAGATATGTTTTTGATATTCTTGGTCACGTCTAACATGATCGTTGACTTTTGATATGTAACAGTTTCCTTACAACTACAAAATTACCTAAGTATGTCTATTACGTTTATTAACATTTATAAATGCTTTTCCGCTGAACGCTCTTACAAAATTGTTTAAAAATTACATAATCTAATAAGATGGGTTTTATAATAAGTACATTTTGGCTTTAATGCAATAAAGAGATTTTTATTAAATTATAGTATGTATTGCACTAGTTAGTCTAGTTCAATTATCATTTTATACGTTTACTGTCTGCATTTAATGATTGTTTAACGCATAAGTAGTCATACATATATCTGCAAAAACTCTTTAAAATGTTACTCAAGAATAGTAACAGCAATTCAATCAGTTAATTGTTACCTATATTATTATCATTCCATACCCACCTCAACCATACGTAGTCCATAGTTGAGATGAAATTTTTCAAAAGACCTTATTTTCATTTTCCTAAGTTTGCGAATTGATTCTACTGCACAGTAGATGGCGCTAGTTAACAGTTACCCGCGGAGTGATAGTCATGCTATGACCTTAATTTCGTCCATGGTTCTTATTCAACTTAAAAGTGCAAGTTAATTACTTGTATTTAATAATAACAATAGATTTCTATGAAATGCTAAATTTCTAAAGATAGCAGACAACAATTGGACTTGGTCGTGTAAGATTTATAAATCGATACCTTACAGCACACTCGTACTAACTTTTCGGAAAAAGTTGTTCCAATTAGGACGTTAGTGCACAACTCTATGTGGTTTAAATTTAATTGGCAAAAAGAAAAAAAATTAGTACGAGTGTCAATTAAGATATCAAAATATTTTGTATATTTTTTCATATAGCGTGACAGCGGCAGATTCAACATATTTTTTGCTATATATATATTTACCATGTAACATAATTATTTTATAATTATATTTAAGAACGTAAATTTGAATATTATAAATGAGTTAGTGTTATCTAACAAATGCAGACCTACTTTTAGACAACAAGGTAATTACCTATATTATATTATATAAATATTTGCACAAAATCACATTTTGCTTAAATGCCTGCGATAAATTCAAATTCAGGGTAAATTAGACTATAAGTAAATTTAAAATTAAACAGTTTAAGGAGTATAATAAAATATCAACAAATGTAAAAGTATAACGTGTAGTAAAGTGTATATAAACGGTGTAAATAATATTATGATAGCTATATAGGCTAGGTATAAATACTCAAGCAATCTTTGCTAATATTTTAACACCCGTAGTAAAAGTGCATCTAATGGCACTGAACATGTGTATAGTACACAACTAGAAAACATTAAATAATAATATTTACGTCATAAACCTATATTTCTATATAAGCATTACAATAAATTCTACAGTTGCATTGATATATTATCTCATTGCACTTTAAACATCACATATATCTACATGTTTATTAATTGTATAGTTATAATTATATAATAAATTGAACTAGATTTAACACTAACAAACTTATACACAATAGTTGTAAGCATTAGAACATGTACCACTACATATATTATTAACTATAATATTTTTGATATGTTTCAGTTTCCTTATGCTACTAATAGTCACATTCACATCTCTTACACCTACACAATGTGCGTATTATATACGGGATAAAATTGATAATTCTGTAAAATGTAAATTTCATTAAATTTTCTAAAGCTCGCTTAAAAAGCGGACAACGTATAAGTAATTATTTTTCCTAAATTTTTCAATAATTTTCCGATAAGACGATAAACCAGATTTTGATAATAATTATTGACTACATTTCTTCTAATTTTGCATTATTGACTACGTTCATTATAAAATGTCACTCTCGTGTTATCTACATACAAACATACATTTCCTGTGCCATTTCAAATCCTTGCAAATTGCACAATTACTCTGGTTGCCCTTAAAATACAATTGGCGACTAGAATAGGCATCATGAGATCAGTTAACAAGGCAACCAGTCTTTACCGTCTACGTGCTCTACCTTCAAATCCTTGAAATACCTGACTGCAAATACTCCATTCCTTTAGTTCACCGCCCACCGGTTACCACCTACGCATACAAGTAACTTCTGGCTGCCACATGTTCTTATTCGGCCTGTCGATGCTGGAACATGAGCTTCATGGAGTCCAGGGCCTCCTCGAGCGACTGCCGGTAGGCTTCCGTGTTGGTCACGCTGGAGGAGGCGAAGGAGGCGATGCAGAAGATCACGCAGTCCTTCTTGGGGTTGTAGCTGCAGCCGTAGCCGTCGGGGACCACGGCCCCGTAGCCCATGAATGTGCCGTCTGTTGTTGTTGCCACCTGGGAGTTTCATTTTCAATGCTAATTAAACAATTGTCACTATAATTGTCCAGTAAACTCGCATTTTTTTTTTTGTGGATGTTTTGATATAGTGGACTTTCTGATACAGGGGACGTTCTGATACCGTGGGACATTTTGACACAGTGGACGTTCTGATACAGGGGACGTTCTGATACAGTGGACATTTTGACACAGTGGACGTTCTGATACAGTGGATGTTCCGACACAGTGGACCTTCTGGCACAGTGGACGTACTCGTATTGACACAGGTGAACGTTTTGATATAGTGGACACTGTGGACCCAAAGGCTGTGGGCGTCTAAGCTGAACAAATTCTTAAACTTCGCGATTTCCTAAAGACTTGGTATGCGAAATTAGGCTCTTGGGAAAAGTAAATAAACTATACGTGTATAAACCAATCCTAGCAAGTGACTGATATCTCGTAGCTCCAACCAGTGATGCTAATATCTCTTACGCTCGGCACTTACTTACCTGGCTGGTACTCAGCCTGAACTCGTTCATCAACTTGAACGTAGGATCTGTAAACAGCTCGGGCAGAGGACCCAGCTCACGCGCCAGTTCCCGAAGAGCCAGCAGGTGGTTGTCAATGCCTCGCCCCACTATGTTGGCTTCCATGATCGCCGTCTGCTTCTTGGCTGCTTCTTCAAAGAGCTCCAGTTTCTTCTGTTCCTGAAAACAGTCTCGGGTTGACAGAGAGTAAGGAGGCTGAGTAAAATACACTCAAACTATGATATTATTTACCTGAAAAGTAGTTTGTAAGCTAAAACACTGTTTACTTCAAAGATAACACAGTTCAGTCAGCAGTACACACGAATGGAGAACTCGATTTATCTACAAGACTCTAATGCAATAAAAACAAGCATAATGTATATTTTTGTAATGTGCAAAAAAGTTTAGATAAATAAATATTACATACCAAACTGTACTTTTAAGCTCACGATTCGTGTAGATTGAACTGTTAATCTTCTTTATCACAGTGATTTAAGCGAATGTATTTCAGTTTCATACGTAGTTGAGTGTATTTACAAAGCCTGAAAGTTTAGATGCTTCTACTTTTGTGAAGTTGTTTGACAATAAACCAAGCTTCTAACATTTATATGCACACACTTGTTTACTCCCACAATCTACAAAATTAATCCGATGGTCTGCTTTACCTAAGACTAGCCCAGTTTCAGAAATTTCTAAAAACTTCACCTGAAACCGGATAGCCTTGTGTAAGGTCAGGTTTACTGGTGGTGGAAGCGACGTCACTGTTTTCTTGAATATTAACGAAATAATTATATAAGAAAGACTGCGTCAGTTAAGATTTTTTTTTCTTTTAACAAAATAACAAAATGTTTATTAATACCAACACTTGACAAATTTGTTTTTTTTAGTAAGTATACAGGGGCAAAAGGTTACCTACCTAAAGATGGCAACAGGATACTATTAAACTGACTACCTTGAAGCAATGAATTAATAATAACAAGTGGACCGAAAGACGCAGCGTGGGAAGACCACAAACGAGGTGGATCAACGACCTGATTAGGATCGCGGGCAGAAACTATATTTATGAAGGCGGCGCAAGACCGATCGTTGTGGAGAACTTTAGGGGAGGCGTTTTTCCAGCAGTGGGCATCTATCATCTATCGCTTTCCATCAGGCGATACGTTTGCTCGTTTGCCCCCTATGACAAATAAACCGAAGGAAAGAATATATAAAATAAAATAAAATACAAGCACATTGGAAAAATTTACGATATCGTCAACTAGAGCTAAGGAAGTGAAAAATATTTGTTTTGTTTCACAAGGTTTAATTTAGTGCTTATGGTAAGTCAGACAATATTACCTTTTCCTAAACACTGTAAACAAACAAAGTTTCGCTACATATTTAATTCGTTAGGTATTTAAAGCCTGACCAGTGACCAGAAATATATGAGGATGCGCCATATTGCGGAATTTCGCTGGAACTCATTTCTTACACTGGCAATGATTTTATGGTGGTTATTGGTTAGTCAACAATGTCAATGTCATTCGTGGCGATGTCTTTAAAAAACAAATATTTAAAAATATCCGAAGAAAATGCCGAAAACCATTCACAGTCGTGAACGTAAGATAATAAATAGAGTGTACATGTGTTTACTACACGAAAAAAGTGCATTCCATTAAATGATATTACGAGGTTAACATAGTGGAACTGACAGATATTTAAAACTAATGTCATTATAGTGGGTCGCGATTGGTTGCAAAATTGTTGCCATATAAATCTTATAAATAGCGCCCTCTTGACAATCCTCATATATTTCTGGTCAGGCTTTATATACATATTTTTGCACTTGATCGTTATTCGTTGTGGCTTTTTTGAAACTGGGACGATAGTCACGTTAGTATAAATGAAACACTCTTCCCCATTATTCTGTTCTCTATATCCCGTGAATTATTCGTAATTATTATTACCTATACCTATAACCCCTACCCAAATCGAATATCATACTCAAAAGTGTAATTATGTAATCTTATACTTCAACTATAAGACTACATTACATTATTGTTACTGTCAATGATCGGATAGAAGCATGTATTCACATAACAATCCATTCAAAAATATTTAAGTATTTATATTGTATTGTATTGAACGAAAATATTGAGTACTGTGCATTACGTACATTTTAAGGGAAACAAACGATAGCGCGTTCTATCTCGCCGGTAGCGCCATCTATCGGCGGATAGAAGCATTATCCATGTTTAAAAAGGTCCACGTGTGTTTTTTTATCCTATGTAATAGGAACAAAGAGAGATTCACCTAATTAAAGTTTTTATTATATTACTGATATTAAATTTATATCATATTAAATATATTGATCAGCCCACAGAATTCTGTAAAACGCCCGTCGCGTTTTCAATAAAATATTTTCCAGCTGCTAGTCACTCAGAGTCAAGTTAGAGTAGTGTTGAAGCAACTTTCCTGACAATCACCCATTTCGTTAATTTCTCAAGAACACAACAACGAGAGTTCGCACCAGCAGACTCGGACACAGACATCGACTTTACAAGCGTCTAACAGCAATGTGAAGTGTGGCATATTAAGTTTCTCACCCCGTACAAATTAAAAGACACCTTTTTCTGTGTATCATCGGCGTCGGAGAGCGGCGGCGTCTCGTCGGCGCACATGGCTTTGGCCCAGGCCTGCGCCGGCAGGTGCGCCGAGCGGATGTTGTCCACGCGGCCCTGGAGGAAGCGGCGGAGGGATGCTGACTCGTAGGTGGACACCAGGTGTCCGTACATTCTGGCGAGTAGAAAAGAAAGAAAGAAATACATTTATTCATGATGTGACCATAAAACATAATTACATAAAGGGTGTGATAGAAATGATAAAACAATAGGCAACTATGTCTGTGCCCCGAAAAGGTTCTAGCCCGAGAGCCAGCGCTAATCTTCCGGTGGGAGTAGACATTTGCGCTATGTTAGCGATAAATCTACCGTACCATCTGGTGTTATCGCAACTGATCCCTATTATGAATTCGTACGAAACCTCAAGCGTCAGAAAACCAACGCCTGAACTCTATACAATCTCAAAATTAAGACTAATTCTGATAACACTGGGGATCCCGAACCTAGTTGGATTGGGAAGCATAAAATTACGAAATGAGTAAGGTATTAATTTTTAAAATACTCGGCTCTTCTGGGTGATGGAACATATCTCACTTGTAGTAGGCGTACTGCATAGCGAGCTGGATGTAGACGTCGGGGCTCGTGCGGCAGCTCTTCATGTACTCCCGCCCGTAGCCTCGGTATGTGTACACCTTTAAATCGAGGTCCGCAATATTGCTGTCGAATGAAGTGTGATCATTAGTACGTTAACATAAAAAACTGCTAGAACAGAGAATGATAGATGGCATTCTATATATGTATGGCTCATAGTAGTAGTAGTGAGTTTAGGGCCAATAATAGAAAATGAGTACTGATTAATAAGCAATTAACTTACTCTACTATAAAATGTATCTTGACGAGTTAACATAGCGTCTACCTTCAGGGAGTGAAATATAATTCGGGCTCTGCAAACTTACCGGTCCTCCGGGAGCACAGTCTAGTCATGCGCTAACGCAACGGGCTACCGCCGCAGCTCCTCACTTACCGGTCGATGTCCTTCCCAGCCTGGTCGATCAGCCTCTCCACTTCTGGAGGAACTGTCCAGCGCATGGCCTGAGGCGCAGGTAGCAGAGCGGGAGGGGGCGCAGGCCGGGCCGCCACCGCAGCCCGAGCCAGCGCTCTCTCCGCCAGGCGGACCACCGCCACGCCCTCTGCGGAGCTGTGCTCGTAGCACATGCCCACGGTGCCATCCGAAGATATTATCAGCTGGAAGGCAGCACATTTAAGTTAATGAACACTTAACATAATTTCGATTTGCGAATATAGCTTTATCTAGACTGAGTTCATACAATAAAAAAAGTCTATCGATATTGACTGTCCTTTTGCGTGTTGTAAAAACAACGCTAGAACTATACACGGGCACGTGTAAGATTATCAGTATTGGCATTCGGTCGCTACTCTCATGACACATGGGATCAGCTCATCAATCGACATAGCAATGGTAGCAACATAGTGCGTGGTATCAGCATGGGTACTAACGGCGTCTATGTCTAGACATATGAATCCATCTAACCTGCACGGTCTTGTCGAACCAGCGGTTGGCGGAGTGGTGGCGGGTGCCCGCGCCGTGCATCGCCCGCAGTAAAGCGTTGGTGTCGGCGTCGGCGTCGGCGCGGTCGCCGCCGTCCTCGTCCAAGCACACCATGCACAGCGCGCGGGAGATCAGCTCCATGTTGTGACGGTTGGTTTCGTCTAGAACACAAATTGTGATAATTGAAAATTTACTTAAAATGGAATTAAATTAAATTGAGACAAGATGATCTCACAGTGGCTTAATAACCGATGGGAAGAGAGTGAGAAATATTTTTTTGGGATCTTCGAGGTCAAATTTAATATCACTCACCATTGCTGAGTATGTCTCGCGCCCGGGCCCACGTGTCTCTAGGCAGAGCTGACAGGAGCCCTACACGAGGCGCCGCTGGAGCGCCGGCCGCGTCCACCATAGCCATGAGTAATTGTGCTTGGATCTCGCCGGGGGTCAGGCGGCCGCGGTCTGCAGCTTTCACCGGAATGGGATAAAACTGTGAAGAAGAGAAGCATTCATTGTAAAGACTAGAAAGTCATCCTCATCCACCTCATCGGATTTAGACCAGCACCTCTTGCATTACATTATATATACTAATTACCTATATTATATATACGTATACTTACCTATCTGTATGTCTGTTTGTCTGTATGGCTGTGTGTCAGTCTGTGGCATCATAGCTCCCACGGATGGTCCAATTTGAATGCGGTTTTTTCTTAATCGAGAGCCTTGTCTGTTGAGATGGTTCTTAGTCATGTTTGGTTGGGTCGAGAGGGTTTTTAAATTTTGTTAAATCTGTGAATTAAATGACTACTTACTTTGTCTTTGTTTTTATAACATAGGATAAAAAAACACATGTATATTTAACACGCTTCCCTGACCGTGTCCCTGTATATGGGTTACGACAAGCGTTTATTACGAAGCTGTAAGGCTAACGATTCGAATTCGAGTAGGGGACTTGTTTAACATGAGTTTGTCGTATCGCTTCTATCCACCGATAGATAGCGCTGCCAGCGAGACAAAACGCGCTATCATTTGTTTCCCGTAAAGTGTACGTAAAGCTTAAAATAACAATTCTGTTAATGGACGATTTGGTATAAGTATTTCAGATTTTTACATGATGATTACATGCGTCTAACATGGTCTAACCCATTAATATTAAGATAATTAACATTTGAATTTAGATTTGAGCGTTATTTAAAAAAGACTTCAATTTAAGTTCAATAATTATAGTTTTCCTATTTCGTTACCAATTATACCAATGTTACGGCTATGTTTGATAATTAAGCTTCTGTTTATGTTTATACTTTTTAATTATAAAAAATCTTCTAAAATGTACGTGCGAACGTATAACGTAAACGAACGTATGTACTAAATAGAAAAAATAGTAACAAAATCGTCTTACGTGGCCTGCCGGTAGGCCTTTACGTCGGGTTGTGTTGTCGTCAGTTGTGTCAGTACCTGAAGTCTTTCATTTAGGTCTCGGTCAAGGTCTTGACGGGGGTGAGGATCTGTAACGGGCACCTGTATGGTGAAATCTACTTGAAGCGGGTCTGGAGTCGGCACGTACATATCCCACCATCTCCCGGATGAGTGGGTTCTTGTGTTTTCATGCTTTTTCGTAATAGGTTTTAGTTTTTTACCTGACAAAGTCGGTGAGGGTGGCGTCGTGGTGAAGCTGAAGGTTGGTGACTCCGCGCAGTGTTGCGTCGGTAGCCTTGCGTAAAAATCGATTTTGGATAGCTAGGAGGGGGCGAAGCTTCCTCTCCCCTATGTGAAAGAAGACTTGCCCGGGATATGTAAGAATGGGCTTAATGCAGGTGGAGTACAACGCAAGCTTGCTACTAAGTCGCATTTTACTCCGCCTGCATATCATTGCCCCCAATCTAATAAGAGCATAGGTGACCTAGCCCTTGACCGCCTTGACGTGTCGTTTGAAATTAAGTTTTTTGCCGAGATGCGCAACGATTAACCCATTGGCCCAGTGCATCCAGGGAGGATTGAAGGTCTTCGCAGATCCTCTGCAGGCTCATGCTGCTAGAGAAGAGCGCCGTGTCGTCGGCAAATAATGCTTATTGGACTTTGGGTAACTTGGGGATATCATTGGTCCAGTTCTTATTGCGACTCTTTCTTAATGCTTCTATCTCCCTATAGATGGCACCGCCGGCGAGATAAAACACGCTATCGTTTGCCTCCCGCACATTGTACTAAAGGTTTTACAATGTTATCTCATTCAAAGTAAATTACAAAATATAAATAGTTTTTGGATGGGTCAATACATTCACATGGAAGCTTGTACCCAGAGCCGGACATTAACAGAAACCCAGGGTTACATTATAAACTAGAGGTGCCCGCAACTTCGTACGCGTATTTTTTGTATACAGTTGGGTAAATTTTATGTTATTAAATGTGAATTCAAATTTCAATCAATTTCGAGTTGTTTTTAAACAAAAATTATCAAAGAAAAATTGAAACTGTAGGTTTCAAATATATAACAATAAATCGCAATAGCCCTGTTCCAAGTAGTAACATTGATAATATGTTAAGTTTGATCATAGAGAACAATGTCAAAACAATCAACAATTTTGAACGGATAAAGAGCTACTCCTACTTTTCCGGCTCACTCTTTATATTAAACATAATTTTTGAGCAAATCTCAGAATCTCTATTAAATGACGTTATAATAAAATAAGATAAAACAGCAACCGTTGTCTCTTATGGATCTTACTTCAAAGTTTTAATAAGTACTAAAACCCATTATAAACGAGAAAGTACATAAAAGCGGAGTGGTTTTCCCGTTTCAATGGTCTACACTAGCCACGAAATAGCTCGCGTTGCTAAAAGTGCGTCCCCAAACCTAACGACCCATTAGACCTTTTAGGAGCTCTCAATTTGACTATAAACTGTAATCTAATTCCTAAAACTTACGCAATAATGACGACTGAAGACAGCGCACAGTCACAGTAGACATAGTATAATAAATGGGACGACGATGCAATTGATCAAACGAGTAGGCTTTATTTTGGCTCTTACGTCATGTACACACCTGACGGTAATAGTTTGTTTAAAATAACGTGATTATCTACATCCTGAGTTCATATCCTGGCAAGGGCAAATATTTGTGTGATGAACTCGAATATTTGTACCTGGGTCATTGCTTAGTTTGGAACTAGGTCGATTTGTGTAAGATTGTCCCTAAATTTATTTATTAATATTTATTTATTGTCCTGAGTTTTGTATACTGTCAATTCTATTTATTCATTATGCTTTGTAAATAATGTCATTGTACTTAATGAATTTTCGGCGCTTACACGCATCGTGATATGTTTAGTCTAATATTGTCCCGAATATGTACCGAACTTACCTCTCTACTAGGTATCTCTGGGCCTGCGATATTGCCCTAAGTCTTCGCATCCTACTGCTCGATACGTTGACTCTGGCAAGGCGCTAACTTTGTCGGGCAGCTAAGTAACAAGGTTACTCTGGAGACATTGAATTAGAGGGGCTCGCAGCTCGTAAACCTAACGAGTCTCAAAACAGATTAAACTCCAAAGTTTGCACTAGTTACTAAAACGTAACAGCGAATTCGGTAAATGTAAATATAATGTATTAGTAATGTTACGACAAGGAATCATTAGCAGTTAATAGTAGCCAAATCGGCTGTCTCGCTTTTAAGCCGCAGTGGCGGCACCTCTAGCCAGTCCCATCCCAGCTGGGCCCAGCATTCCCACCAAGGTAGAACTACATCATCCACCGAACACCTGCTGTAAATGAGACTACTCACGGAGTTCCTGCAGGCCACGATTATCAGCTCCTCTTGCTCGCCTTCAGGCCGCAGCGGCGGCAGCTCCAACCGGTCCTTGCCCACTTGTGGGATGCGGCACACGCCCAAAAGTCGGTAGAACTGCTCCATGCACAGCGGCTGACCCTTCTCGCGGCTCGTGGCTCTCTCCAGCGGAAGCTCACCTCTAAACACATACAACGTTCATTCAAAATGTTTCACCTTCATACACTGAGAAAAAAGTGATTTAATCAAGTCGACTTTTTGCTTGATTAGAAAAAATATGATTGAATTAATTATATAATTGATCATTTATACAAGGTATACTTTATAAATACAACAAAGTTAAATTGATCGAAAGGTTTAATTAAATAACAATGTTTCATTTGATCAACTTCTTAATTACTTTTAATTTAATCATTTACTTTATTCATCGAAACATGGAGTTATTTGAATCTAGTAAGTCAGTTTATTAACGGTATCATTGAACTTAATCACACGAATTAACTTGAATCATTAATTCAATTAAAAGCAATTAATTGCATCAAACATAAACGAGATTGAATTAAATAATCAACTTATTTCAATTAATCATGCGCTTAATAAAATTAAACAATGTACTTGACTAAAGTTATCAAGTTAATTATTGAACTTAATCACACGAATCAAGTAAAATCATAAATTCAATTAAATGCAATTAATTACATCAAACAGGCAGGAGATTAAATAAAATAATGAACTTATTTCAATTAAGCAATGTATTTG
The DNA here is from genome assembly GCA_932273695.1 of Apotomis betuletana. Lineage (NCBI taxonomy): Eukaryota > Metazoa > Arthropoda > Insecta > Lepidoptera > Tortricidae > Apotomis > Apotomis betuletana. The sequence goes on along the minus strand of OW026300.1, from coordinate 35,136,322 downwards.
ACTAAAATCATTAAGTCAATTATGAAATTGTTTGAATCTATTAAGTCAGTTTATTAATGGTATCATTGAACTTAAACACGCGAATTAAGTTAAAACATTAATTCAATTAAAAACAATTAATTGCATCAAACATAAACGAGATTGAATTAAATAATCAACTAATTTCAACTAATCATGCGTGTTTAAGTTGTTATTAAATAGTTAGTTGTCTTAATTGTCTGGTAGATGGCGCTGTACCGTAGAGCGTGAATTGTACATCGCGCCAACGTTTGTTTACCATAGAATGCATAAGAACTGTAAATTATTATTGTTATTTTGTTTTCCGGTGCTTCTCCAAGCGGAGTAGCACGTCTGGCACCAGCAGTGCAAAGGGTCCTTCGGACCCGCAAGCAACCATGGAACCAAAAAAAAAAAAAAAAAAATGTTATTTTGTCGATATGTGTGGAGTGCATATAGTCCTAAGAATTAAACATACGTTGAATTGTTATCAATCTCGGTGTTTGATTCCATCCCTTCGAGACCAGAGTGCATTTTGTACATGGTCCTTACGAACGGGATTAGCCCTACCACACCTCGGACAATGGCGATCAAATGTATGAAAGAAACGCGTTGCTACGCACACAGTCTAAGCTCGTGTAGGTGAACGCGTACCATGCTTGTGTGAGTGAGATAAGACATGCTAGGGTTGCTGCCATTTTGAACGCACGAGACGGGAACACAATGTGCAGCAATATGAGATGACCTTGTAATAGCGGCGTCGAATTAATTTTGTGTGCTTATAATTAAAGTAATGTTAATCTACGATTTCTTATTCCGCCCGCGTTCAAATTCGATAACCTCAAAGACTAAAAACTCATTGCGCGAATTAGGAAGAATTAAGAATCATATTACGCTGTAAGGTGGGTATCTAAGCTCGATTTATACAAATAGTTTCCTATTTTGAATCAGTATAAACCAAGGTATAAACGAAGTAACTAAATTTTTGTAAGGAAATTCAGGCCACCAAAATATTACGTAAGTTGAAAACATGATTTTTTGTTCATATATATATTGTGTTGTTTTCAGTGTGATCTGATAGGTTTAGGTCGAAAACGGATAGGGCAAAAAAAATACTAAACATAAGTACCTATTGTAAGTTGGTTTTCTACTAAAACATAAAACACTTTGAAAATAACTGGGTATGTACATGCCTTGATTCATCCAATAGGAATCTGTAGAACTTTCTTTTATTTTTGTTGTTTATAGAGCTTAAACAACCGTACACAGCACAACACACGCCCATTACAAAAGTATTTGTTTAATATTTGAATATTATACGTGGCCTCCGCTCTGCGCACCGCGTCGTCGCGTCCCTGCCAACCGGTAACTGCGAGGTAACCGAGCGCGGGTGGGCGGCACTTTCGGGGGGAGGCAGGGAGTGTCCATACTGTACGTTAGTACTCTTTATTATACTGTGGCCCTACTGTGGCTTTTTTGGTAAATTACATACATTTCATAAAGTAGACTTGATTAATTGAATCGTGCACTATATATATTTCATAAAGTACACTTGATTGATTTAATCGTGCACTATACACATTTCATAAAGTAGACTTGATTAATTGAATCGTGCACTATATATATTTCATAAAGTACACTTGATTGATTTAATCGTGCACTATATAAATTCCATATAGGAGACTTGATTTATTTAATCGTGCACTATATAGATTTCATAAAGTAGACTTGATTAATTGAATCGTGCACTATATATATTTCATAAAGTAGACTTGATTGATTTAATCATTTTACTTGATTTCATCAAACATTTTCTTTAATTGTATCTGTAAAGACGTTGATGGGTTTTATTAAGGATTTCTTGATTATAGTAGTCAACAAACATGATTTTTATATTGAAGTCATGACTGGATTTACAAAGTTACTTTATTACCTTTTTCAATCATTTCAACTTGATTGCTGCAATCAGTTAACTTTATCTGCTCCCTATACATTAAGTTACTTTGTTAAAACAATCAAAATTTTGATTAATGTAATAATTTTTTTTTCTCAGTGTAGAAAATACTAATACTTCACGTAGATTCTTTCGGCCTGGAATTGAACATAGATCTTGGGCGCTCTGTGCTTTCTTACTAGGTTACTGGGCTGGTATGGACATTGTATTAACAAGAACACGGGATAATCCATAAAGTACAAGTACTAAACGCCATTCTTTTGATACTGGCAGATGCAAGGTGAAACTATGCTATGACTAAATCCACTCACAATTAGACGCTTCATACGTGATGCACTCCTCACCGTTTCATTGCGGCTCCACACTATTTGCGAAGTTGACCGAAGTTGGCCGAAGTATGAGTTTCCATCAGCGAAGTGCCCCTCCACACTATCATATTCGCCCAACCCCGGCCAACTTCATACTCATACTCAAACTCATACTCATTTATTTATAAAATGTTTTTCAATTTTACATGTCACACTTCGCGGGTAGTGTCGAGCCGCAATCAGACATACGTAAATGGAGTCCCATCAAACTTAAAGTCATAACGCTAGCGGGGGATCGCGACCCTCGCAGTTAGTCTTAGTACCTGTCAAGCATCTCCTTATAGTCCAGCAGGTCGTCGATGAAGAGGGCGGCCAGGTCGGCCACCTCGTCCACCTTCGCGAAGCGGCGGCGCGGGAACACCATGCCCGGGTTGAAGTTGATGGGCAGCGGCAGCCGCACCTTCAGGTACATGTCGTCGAGCCAGAAGTCATTCACCTGGGGGAACAAGTTAGTGTTAGGTTTCCCTAATAATGCAGCATTTTATCCCGCTTTCTGCTATACGCATCCGGTTAAATTGGAGCTGTTGTTGTAGCCCTTAGGACGACGTTGCAAATACGAGTAAGTACGTGTAAGGGTGAAGTCCAGTGCCATCCTGACAGTCGTAAAATTGGAGTCTCGCCACGACGTGACTTTTAATTCCTTCGTGCTGAGAGTTCCGACGGACCAACTAGCGACCTTCACAAAGGAACAGAAATGGCCGAAGGGTGTCATGTTCCGGCGTTTCCGTGGATTCCGTGGCTACCAGACACCTCGAACACGCGTGAAATGTGACAAAGTTTAGTTACCTATGTTTTATGTTAGTTTTAAGGTACGAGTATGTATCTATGGGCCACAGTTGCCTGAAATGAATGTTTTCATTTATTCATTACATATCGTTATAAGCAGTGATCGGCGCTTCCAGTGAAATACAGCGGGACACAATGTATTTTTTTGAATAAGTACATTTATATAATATTTATTATCTTGCAATCTTATTGGAAAAAAATATTCTACTAACTTTTGCGGAACATAAAGCTCAAAAAATATTTTTTTTTATTGCAAATTACGTTTCTATTTCGACTCCGTATCCTGTTACAGTACGAACATTAAACTGCACACGACGCGCTGCGTCTAAGTACTGAGTTGCGCCTTGCGAGTGGTTATCGCACGAAAATAACACCATTGTGATATTAGCCACGAAATTGTTCTGGTTATTGAAGGCTGGGCCTAAATTCTGTGTTTGACAATATCAATGATCTCCCTCCGTGAACTCTATGTGTCAACCTTAGCGATATAAGATAAGACAGTAATTGAATAATAACTTAATTATTGAATAATAACTTATTTTAAAGTAATAATCACTAGGTATAGACTAAGACATTCTAATGTTATTAAAACTATCGTGAGACATCTTTACTAATTATAAAAACGGTATAAACTCACGTAAAAAATTGTCAGGAACGGCCCGACATGTTTCGAACTCATTTGGAGCTCTTCATCAGGGGTAGCTATCCGTGCTGCTACGCGACTCGCGACCCACTCGGGCCGTTCCTGACAATTTTTTACGTGAGTTTATACCGTTTTTATAATTAGTTAAGACATTCTACTTGGCAAAATATGACATGTTTTTTTATGCCATAGGGGGCAAAGGAAATCGCCTGATGGAAAGTGATTATCATCGCCCATAGGCTCCAGAGGAGTCACAAGTGCGTTACCGGCCTTAAATATTTATTGATATGTTGTATTGTCAGTGAGACTAATATTACTCTACTTTGATAAACCAGAAAAAGGCGAGATTTCACTATCTAAAGCACCTGATAAATGACACAAATGAAATTTCTTGATATATAAGAGTTCCTTTAAAAGTTCAACTTTTCAATATAGCTCATTGCAGCTCAAAAACAATTAACTGTCAGATACAATGTCGTGATAAAGATCAGATATTGCCAAGTTGGTGATGTTGCAAGCCCTTGTTGTATTTCCGCCCAGTAGCATTTCGTTGTCCCTTACTTCTAATAGTAATAAAATGGTAAGTACAAGAAAATAGGGTTAGTTCAATAAAACAAAATTTAAATTAACAAGTTATCAAATTTTTATGTACCTATATACATATAAAAATCTTACATACTACCTTACTAAAATATCGATTTTATGGTACAGTTGACTTAAAAGAAAAATAACCATTTTGCTACTATCTTACTAAAATATCGATTTATGGTACAGTTGGACTTAAAAAGAAAATAGTCCTTTTGCTACTACCTACCTAAAATATCGATTGTATGGTATAGTTGGACTTAAAAAGAAGATAGTTTTCTTTGGCCTAGTGACGCGAGGGGCCGGCAATTTCGTAACTTGGCGAGACGTGCCTGCGCTGTAGTACACGCGCTCCTGGGAGTCCGGACTGTCCACGGACACCCCAGATGTCTCCACTCTAGGAGGATTCAAAAAATGCCTTCTTCCGTCTTGATTTATCTCTTCATTAAAGATATAACTCCTTACAGACTCAACTCTGTCTCTTAGAAAATAAGGTTTCATCGCTACGGGCATGTAATACGGCACATCTGCGACAGGCTCGAAGCCTATCCTTTGTCTATTGTTTGATCGGCGTTGGTTGAGAGAGAGAGAGAGAGGTTGCAACTTTGTCCGCACTTGATCTATCTTATCCTTCCATAACTGTCTCGGCTTATGGTGTGTTTCGAAGGGACTTCTATAAAAATCATTGTCTTGTATCATTAAGGGTTTCGAAATTACCGGATTTACGCTCGGATTCCTCTTGAAGTCTTCAAATGAATTGAATTTAGGTCTCAGTATCATACGCCTCGACGATATTGGGCTGACTTTAGGAATGCGCATCATATGCCTGGGCTTGGGAGGCTGGTGCAGTTCACGAAATTCGTGTCTTCGTGTGACCGCTCGTCGAACAGACAGAAAGTCCTCTGTATTCATCAAGAGAATATTGTTTTTTCTATTATTTAATTTGATACGATTTAAGTATTGCCTTCTAGATTCTTTTGAGAGATTTTCTATAGGATGGAGATAAGTTTTTTTGATAGAGTTGAAAAGGGTACCATTCGATTGTTTTTTGCCAATTTCTTTAACTTTTTTTATTTGATTGCTTTCCTTTCTTGAGGTTTTTAACGGGATTTTGGGTTTTACAGTTAATTTTATTCGCTGAATCGTAGGTTTTCTTGCTTTGATTTTGAGTTGTTCATTACTAGTGTTAACTTTCTTTGTGAAAATTGTAGTGTATACAGTGACAATTTTTTTGATGTCAGGAGGTAGAGTAAGTTCATCTTCAGTTAAGGGTTTGTATGTATTATACACAATTGCGTTTTTAGTTTTGAATACTGGTTTAGAAGTAATAATTTTTCTTGAGGTAAGTACTTTTTTTGTTGATTTAGAAGTTGTTTTTTCTGTTGATTCAAGATAGTTAGGCTTGATGTTATCCCCACTTAAATAAATTGATTTGTCAATGAAATGTGTTGTGCGGTTAGAATACTTGTTAAAATGTTTAAGTGATTTTTTATAATCGGTAATTAAATTAAAATTATCAGTAGTATTGATTGATGGCGGGGTAATATTGTTTTTAAACATACTAAGGTTTGTATCTTTCAGCAATTTATTTTGAGGTTTTATTGTCACTAATGATTGATTTGTAGTTGTTTTTATGACGAAAATTGCTTTTTTATAGTAACTGTCGTTAAAATTTTGCCTATTTTCAATATTGCTTGATTTTACAGCCAATCTTTTGTGACTATAATCTTGTATGAATTTTAAATTTTTCTGTTTAATAATAATTGGAACCGCAGACACACTTACGTTCTTGATTAATATATTGGGCACAATAGTGCCTTTTGAGTTAATGACGACACGATTATTACTTTTTATTTCTTGGATATACTGTTTCTTTACGTGTTGATTGTTAGTTAATTTGTCATCATGAAATAAAGATGTGGTTACAGTTGGTTCAATGTCATTTCCAAATGCGTTGGTAGGTTTAATTGTATTTCGTGATGTATCAATTTCGTTAAGAGTTACTTTATTTTTCCTCTTCCTAATTTCGGTAGATTTCATTTTAAGTAATTTAAATTTGTTGTTGTATGTAGTATGATTAACATTCTTCTCTCTGATAATTCCTGTGTCGTTAATCTTTATAAAATTATTTTCAGAAATCCCAGTATCGATTGCAGAAGCTAAATTAGAATCGGAAATATGCAAATTGTTCTTCATATTGAAACTAGGTGTAACATTTGTGGAAGAACTAACGGCTGCATTTGTTGAATAAATTGACTGACTTGAATGTGGCTGTTTACTTTTTAAATATGATATTTCATTTAGTGATAATATTTCAGGAGTGAAAATACCAGTGTTATGTGTAGTGTATTTGTTAGTCGGTAAACTATTCATAGTGACGTTAGCAAAGTTTTCACCACTTCCTGCAGAATTCCTAAGAATATTTGATACCTTATTTGTATTTACAGCAATACTTGTGTTTGTAGAGGTAGCAGATTCGATTTCCCTTTGCCTAATTATATTCTTTAGTTTATAAATATCACTATACGCTGATGCAGAATTATTGGCTAATCTCGTTGTACTTGCGATTGTTGTAAAATATTCTATAGATTCTGATTTGTCATTGGTATCGAGATCTATAACATTTTTATGTGTATCGAATGCTTCACCCGTCGATAATTCTATTTCTGGTTGCAAATATGGTTTAGTAAATTGTGTTTTATTGTGGTACTGATTTGAGCGTAACAAATTATTATTTTCGAGTACTGTAGGTGTATTCTGTAAAGTTCCAGTGGCTTCATGTGGAATATTGTTATTGTTTAGTTGGTACTGTTTTGAATGCAATGCTTTTGTATTCATTGGGTCTAAAAAATTATGGATGTCTATTTCATTAAATGGTTTTATACTTATATTATTACACGCAATACTTTGTTCTTTTTTGTTTAATTTTGCTAAAGATGTTTTTATTAAATTTAGTGATGTTTCATTATGAATACTTTTGTGAGTATTGATCGTATTGAATACAGAGATATTAGGTACAATGTACAATTCCGGGTTCAAAGTATCGAATGTGTCGCTTTCTGAATAAGATATTTTATTAATCATTCTAGGTAGTAACTTTTCTGAAGCCAAAACACTAATATTTGGTAAAACACTCCAAATTAAGTCATTGTGATCACCTCTTTCTGTGGAATTTCTGAGAACAACATTTGGAACGTCATTAAGTAGAACCATATATGAGTCATTAGAAATGGTGTCTATAGATGACATTACAGATGATTTGTTGCCATTACTACTGAACATTTTATCTTTTTCAATAATATTGTATTCAGTATTAGAGTTGTAGATATTATCGTTTGTTGTTGGGGCATAGTCATTAGATACTCTTGTTGTACTTGGGACTGCTATAAAATATTTTAAGTAGTCAGTTGTGTCCTTGGGGTTCCGGTCCAAAGGAATTTGTGCATGAAATATTTGGGCAGTCGATGTGGCTATTTTTGACTTCAAATATGGGTTGGTAATTTCTGTTTTATTGTAGTACTGTTGTGGTTGTAATATGTAGTCATTATGGATCACAGTATTTGAAAAAGATCCAGTAGTAACTTTATATTGAACTTTGTTTTTGTTTACAGGAAATCGTGTTGAGAAAAATGATTTTGTATTAGATGGTATTGGAATATTTTTATTTCTGTTCATTATTATACTATTTGTATTTTCATCACTAAAACCTTTTAAAGTTACATTATTTGGTTTAATATATTTTTCTTTTGTTGTTAATGTTTTAAGTAAACCTATCCTACCCGTCGAGCCAAACGATTGAAACACTTGATTAATACTACCTTCTGTATTTACTGTGCTTAATAGCGGACTGTCAGTTTTAGTTGAAATCTTCAGTTCCAGGTTCGAAGGATCTAACGACTTTTCAGATATTGTGAATTTACTCCACGGTTCTTGAGACAAAAAATTTACAGCTTTGCTGGGGCTCATAATCATTACAGTATTCAAGTAGTCATCAGGGTTTACAAATTGTGGTGGAAATAAACTATCTGTTACAGAGTTTTCAAAACTTTGGCGAGTCTTACCCTGGTTTATAATAAATGACTTTGTCGTATTGTAAGGCTTGGTATTTTTTTGCAATATAAAACTGAGGTCTATTTTTGTAGCATTCAATTGAGACGATGGAGTAATTAATCTTGAATTGAAATCTCCTACTTTGGGAAAACTGGTCGTTAATTGTCTGTGGTAAAATTTACTATTGACGCCATAAGTTTTACCCACAGTATTCATTGCATCAAGTTCTGGAATACTTGTCGTTTGAAGGTTAACATTGACGTAAGGTTCATTTATATTTTTGTAGGGCTTATTAGTATAGCCTGAATAATTAACTATATCTTTATGCTTTACTTTTAAATAATTTGGTAATGGATTAATTTGTTTTATAGTTACTTCACTGGGGGTTTCAGTGATATTTCTAACTAAAGTTTTAATTGTATTGTTATTCAAGTCTATATTGCTTAGATAATATATATTTGATTCATCCTGATTTAATGCTGTAGTCACAGAATTTAGTGCATTATATTTAATTTCACTCGTATTTATGTTTTGTTTGCAATATTGCGTACTGTTTTCTTCTTGCGATTTGCTTTTATTATTTAACACCTTTAGAATAGTTTTAATCGATTGTGTTGATATATCATTCGTTTCACTAGGTACTATAATTTTACTGTTAGTCTCAAGTTGAAGTTTTGAATTATTTTGTAAACGTGGTACTATCTTTTGTGATATGTTTTGAGCCTTACCACCAGCCAGTACTTGTGGAATTTTTGACGATTCATTTATTCTGACGTCGTTTAATATAATTTCTTTGATTTTGTTTATTACACTAGAAACGAATGCATCATTGCCTTCTCGAGCAATGGTTGCTTTCGTGCTACCATCGTTAATTTTGAATTTATTAAATTTAGCCGTTGTAATTTGTACATCCGCAGTATCAGTGTAATATACATTTGGATTTTGTGGATACCATTCATTTTTGAATGGGTTATTGGTAGTCGATAATTGAGGGTAATTTAAATGTAGTGTCGGTAACTTATTTAATTCTTTTATCTTGTAGAATATATCTGTAACTTTCGAATAATTACTTGTTTGTGGGATATTTGGTATCACCGATGTCAGTGAAAAAGATTTCAAATTTCGTGGTTCGTTACCAAATAACTTTTCTGAAAAACGAGTTTTAAATTTATTTGGCAATGCTGTTATTTGATTCTTGGATTCGATATCATCAAGTTTCTGTTCGTACGGCATTTTACTAACCGTTGAATCATTACTACGATTTGTAATATTTGTTGTCACTATGAAATTATCAGTTCCATTTTTACTTGCAGTATAATAAGCATGAAATCTACTTCTATCTAGAGGATTTGTTTGTTTCTGTGGAGATAAATCATGTGTTTGAAATGATTCAGACATACCTGACTTATTTGTTAACGAAGTATTTAACTTTGCATCATTGTTAACTAAATCTTTTATCTTATTGAGCGTATCAAACACCACTGAGTAATTGTTTTTTTCTTTAGTTTTCCCTTTATTTCGACTGTATGGTTTACTACCCAGTAATATATTTTTAATTATGGTATCGGCGAGTGGTACTACAGCTGTTAGTGCTGAGTCATGAAGTTTTACATTGCTTTTAATTTCTGTAACTGGGCTAGGCGGATGAAAAAGTAACGGGTCATAATTTACTGAAGCCTCACTTGTCACGATCGGCTTTGACGAATATACAGAGAAGTGATTTTCACGCCAGGGTTTTGTCGTGTTTGAGGCTACTTTTGAAATATTACTTGTTCTCGTAACAGGTTTGATTATTTCTTCGTCCGTAGTAACTGTTACTAAGCTATTATTGGTGTTATTTATATTTACTATTTCCGTTTGATATTTATCGATATTTGAAATATTATACGTAATAGCTTGAGCTTCTTTCATGTTTTTTGGCGTAGTGTGGTTTATATTGTCGTATTTCGTGTATTTTGTGATATTCTTGAACTTGCCCGTAACTATTGGGTTAGGGTTAATAGATGTTAACGTGTTTCGCTTAAGTTTATGAGCCGTTACTGGAAATTCAAATTTATTAGTTATATTTCGATTGTCAATTTGTGTATTTGGTAATGTAACAAAAAAATGTTTAGTAGAGTCATGCAACATAAAACTCATATTTAAAGCCTCAATAATTGTAGATTTTAATTTTCCAGTATCGTTTTCTGACACAGAATGCACTTTATTGGTATTGTCGAAGAGGTTAGGCCCAACAGTTTCATTAAAACTTGTTATCCAGTTATTTGTAATGGGGACGTTCAATTCAATATCTGTAGATTGTAGCACTTTTATGTAGTCAGTTTTATCTTTTATATCATGACCAAAATATGATTTTGTGGTAGAAACATACCCAGATAAGTCATATTGATTTCGATTTATATTAACACTTTCAGAAAAGGAGGATGTATATGAGTTTAATACTGATTTATTAAGGGATTGTTCAACATTTGATGTGCGAGTTTTATTAATATCATAAGAAGTATCCGCAATGAAGTCTATGGCCGTGCTTTCAATTTTATCAGGTAAATTTGAAATAGTCGAATGTGTTCTATTTTTTGATAGGACACCTAACTTAGTATTAATATCAAAATCATAAATTGACGGTGATTGTTTTCTATTGTTGATGCCAAATTTCAAATCGGAATTGATTTGAGAACCAATATTAGCCATCATCTTAAATTTACCATCATAATCCTTACTAAAAGATGCTTCAACGTTGGAATCATTTAAAGCTTGAGCATTACTCAATATCGGTGTTATATTATATTTAGTTTTACCAGTATATAAATTATTGTCCAAAAATAGATTTCTAGCATTCGGATCATTTTGATCATGTGAGTATGGTTTAGATCTGACTGACATATTTTTGGTGAGATAAGTAGAATTGAAAGTAAAATCGCCAGAAAATATGGAATTTATTAGATTTACGGTATTTTCTGTAGATATTATGAATTGAGTTTCATTCTTCGTATTATTTTTAATGTCCCTAAACACGTTCGAGATAGTCAAATCATTATATTTGTGTGAAAGATGTTTCGGTATAATATTTATAGTATTCGGATCCGGATTTATTAAGTCGTCATTCGTTACGATATTCACTATATTTTTATTTCTATCCCTTGTAAGCATCTGTTTATTGTTATCGGTGGTATTTCCCAACGGAATATTTAATTTGTTTTGTGGACTCAATACGTTACGCTCGATCAAAGTATTAACAGATTCAACACCACTTACTTTTCTCTCTTTATCATCTTTATTTTTAAAAATGCTCGAGAGAAATGTACTTTTGTTATTAACAGTATCAGTACTTACAACTTTCGTTTCTTTTGAAGTTTTATCATACAGGTTACCAGTAAATTTGATTGTGGTTGGATTATATTTAAACGAAACGTAAAATTTCTCGTAAGTTTCAACAAACTTATTGATCTTACTTGGAACGTTTGAAGCATTTAAGATATTCTTTGAAGCCTTCGTTTGATCGATGTTTTCATCAGTAATTAAAAAACTATCCACGGTCTCAGGATAGTCTTTCCCTTTTAATGTTGTGTTGTAATAATTGTGTGTAATATGAATATTATTCATTCCAGATGTGTTTCCAATAATGTGGTTTGAGATCGTTGCTGTCCACATTCTTGAATATTCTGAATCTATGGGTGTATTCGTTGTATTAGATATCTCATGTAATTTAATATTTACTAATTTGTTGGTAGATGTTTGTAAATAACTATTATTAAACGCAGTTTCTTTTGATACAACACTTGCAGAAGCTATTTCTTCTGAACTGTTATTGTAGTTAGTAGTTTCAGGTGGAATGTTCTCTTGACTCAGTTGAGTATAATTAGGCTTTACCGTTGTTTCAGAAAAATTACTAGTTAACTTTTCCTCATTTCTTAAAATCCATTTAGTTGGCTCCAGAACTTCAGATTCATGAACATTCGTTTGTTCATCTACTGTGTTGAAGGATTCAACATTTACCACTGTATTATTTTGATTTTTCAAGTATTCTTCTGGAAATTTGACATTCTTAGCAAGCAATAATGGTATACCTGTGATAGTTTCTGCCTCTGTAGTTGTATGTTGTTTTTCTGTTTGACTATCTTTATCGTTATAGTTATATTTCATTACCGTTGAAAAGTTGTCAGCAACCGTATAATATTGTATGTTCTCTATATGAGACTTATTATCCTCTGGTTGTTGACTTAATGATGTTGTCACGATATTTTGTAGCCGAGTTAAACTATTTGTTTTACTTTCTGTTGAGTTAGTTGTTATAAGGGTTTCAGAAGTATTTTCTTCTGCCGTATTAGGTGAAGACTTTATATAAACACCTGTACTCATACGAATAAATTTCTCGTCTTGATTCTCTAAATAGCTTGTATTTGTTATATAATGTTCTTGTGGCAAATATATTTCATCATTCCTAATAGCAGATGTTGTTACGTTATTTTTAATTTGTGAATTTGAATAATTATCAGTACTTGTAACAGGCGTATAGCTTAGATCAGCATTATTAATTGGTAGTATGGTGGTTACTCTTTTGGTTTCAGTTGAGCCATTCTCATATGAAAAGCTATTGTATGATTTTATTGGTTCAACACTCCATTTGGATGCCTGTAATTCATCGAATCTCCGGCTTCCTAAAATCGGCCTTGTACTTTGGAGATTGTCAATATCATCGTTCAAAGTTGCCGGCCACATTATGGAAGGCTGAGTATCTCTCGGTGTGATTGTTGTAATAGGTGTTGCATCCGATACAGTATCATTTGATTTGAAGGTTGTTTGACTTAAATAATCAACAATGAATGCATTTTCTTTTGACATACCATTAGCAAAATATATATTTTCTGAATTCGCAGTATCGCCAGAAACTTTTTCATGGTTTTGTTTAGTAAAATTGTACTCCACTGTGGTTTCAAAATTATTATTACGACCGTTTAAAGTATCCATGTTGCTTAAAATCAATTCAACTGGCTTCAAAACATTCCATTTATTAAATTCTGTTTGTTCAGTGGTTGTATTTAGGGGCGTTAACTTTATCATTGTATAGTTTTTAGTTTTAACATATTCATTTAAACCGTCACCTATATAACCTGTTGGCATTTTGACATACTCATTTCGGAAAAATGGTGTCTCTGTGATAGTCACTGCCTCTATAATTGTATATGGTTTATCAGTTTCACCATCTGTATCGTTACCTAGGACAGATTCAATTAAAGGATATTCAGTTAAGATAGATGCGCTGGTGACGGCTGTGGCAATACTGTTTTTTATTTCGGGTTCAGTAGCAGCTGTACAATCGGGTTTGTTATCTTTATGTGAATGATGATTCTCCACTTGCTGCATTTTCATTGTTGTTGGTATATTTCTCAGCAGGGCAAAATTATTTATTTCACTCTGTGTAATATAAGTTATCATTTTGGTTTTTATTTCTTTTTCTATTGCGGTATTAGTTGAAACCCCTGCATTAACAGCTGTAGTATAATTAGGCTCCACTGTAGTTTGAAAATAATTACTGTTAATTTTTCCAGTATCTGCTTTACTTAAAATAAATTTAGCCGACTCTAAATTTTTTGATTCTTCAAATCCTTTTTGTTGATTTTCAGTATTTAAGGGCGTAAATTTTTCCACTGTATAGGTCTTATTTATAAAATTTTTGTTTATACGGTAATTTATGTCACCTGTAGGTATTTTAACATATTTATTTAGCAATAACGGTAATTTTGTGATATTCAATGCCTCTAAAATTGTATGTGGTTTCTCCGTCTGATCATATTTATCTTTACCTAGGACAGATTCAATAAAAGAATATTTATTTTCGGCTGATATGTTGGTGACCACTATCCCACTGCCATTTTGTATTTTAGGTTCGGTAGCAGCTTTATAATACTGATAGTTTTCTTTTTGAATATTATAATCCTCCATTTGCTGCTTTTGTGGTGTTGATGATATATTTTGCAGCTGGGTTGAATTGCTTGTTTCACTTTGTGTTATATAAGTAACTATTGGAGTTTTTAACGTTATTTCCATTGCCTTATTAGCAGCTGTAGTATAATTAGACTCCGCTGTGGTTTTAAAATGCTCGCTGGTGACATTTACAGTATCCGAGCTACTTATAACAAATTTTCTTGGCTCTAGTACTCGCGATCCATAAAATTCTGTTCGTTTACTTGCTGTATTTATGGGCGTAAAATTTACTATATAATTTTCTGTTACATATTCATTTAAGCTATTATTTTTGTGACCTGTTGGAATTCTGACATATCCATTTTGCAACAACGGTGTTTCTGTGATAGCCACTGCCTCTATAATTGTATATGCATTCTCTGTTAGAAGATTTTTATCGTTACCTAGGACATATTCAATTAAAGGATATTTAGTTACGGCTGTTACATTTGTGACCGCTGTTACACCACCATTTTTTATTTCAGTATCGACAGCAGCTGTATAATTTCGTTTTTTCTCTTTATGTAAATTATTGTTCTTCGTTTTAAGGTTTTGTGATATTGTTGGTATATTTTTGAATTGAATTAAACTATTTGTTTCATTTCGTGTTATATAAGTTATCATTGGGGTTTTGAGCGGTTTTTCCAATGGTGTACCAGGTAAAGCCTCAATATTAATAGCCATAGTATAATTAGGCCCCACTGTGGTTTCAAAAAGATTGCTAGTAACCTTTACAATATTCGCGTTACTTACAACCGATTTAGTTGGCTCTAGAACTTTCAATTCACTGTGTTCCGTTTGATCACTTGCTGTATATAGGGGCGTAAGATTTATTACTGTATAGTTTTCAGTTTTTATATACCCTTCTAAACCGTCAATTATATTACTTAATGGCATTTTTAAATATTCATTTAGAAAAAGCGGTGTTTCTGTGATAGCTTCTGCTCCTATAACTGTATATGGATTCTCTTTGAGACGGTCTTTATTGTTACCTAGGACAGATTCAATAAAAGGATATTTAGTAACGGTCGATACATCAGTGACCTCTGTCACACTACCATTCTTTGTTTTGGGATTGGCAGCAGCAGAATAATTTTGTTTAGTCTCTTTATGAGAATTATTTGTACCCGTCTTCTGTCTTTGTGAGTTTGTTGGTATATTTCGGAGCTGGGTAATTATTTTTGTTTCGTTTTGTACCATATAGGTTGTCATTGGGCCTATTGATGTATTTTCTTGTGCCAGGAATCTATTTGGTGAAACCCCTTTATTTCCTATACCAATAGCAAACGAGATTCCATCTGAATTGCTAAAATTGTTAGTAGGCTCTAGTTGAGTGTTTGAAGTTTTTTCTTTGTTGCCTTTAATGTAATTAGGCTCTTCTGTAATTTCTAAATGATTACTAGTAACTTTTACAGTATCTGCGTTGCTTACAGTTGATGTAGTTGGCTCCGAATCTCTTGATCCACTCCAATGTATCGGTTGAATTGCCGTATTTAAGGGCCCATTAATTATTATTGTATCGTTTTCAGCGTTTATAAAATCATGTTTAAGGCCCACTTGCCTTTCGACGTACTCATCAAGCAAATGTGGCATTTTCGTGATATTCGATGCATTTATAATTGATCCAATAAAAGAATATTTCATTAACGTTGAAACGTCGCCAGTCACTGTCCTACTAACTAGTTTTGCTTCAGGGTCAATAGGAGTTGTATAATTTTGTTTTGTCTCTGTAAATAAATTGAAATCCCTTGTTTGTGGATTTGGTGATGCTTTTATTACGTAAGTTATTGCTGGA
Organism: Apotomis betuletana; assembly: GCA_932273695.1. Taxonomy (NCBI): domain Eukaryota; kingdom Metazoa; phylum Arthropoda; class Insecta; order Lepidoptera; family Tortricidae; genus Apotomis; species Apotomis betuletana. The sequence continues at coordinate 35,120,180 of OW026300.1, read as the reverse complement.
GCTGTAGATGTAGCGTTTAGCTCCGTATTAGTTAAAGCATTTACGAAACCATCTGTATTCATATAAGTTAACGGCTCCCCCTGATTTTCTAAATGGCTATCCCATTTTTTGCTTCCCTTTGATTTTGTATTTGAAATGAAATTTGCAACTGAAGCGTCTTCTCGGAAATTTGAAATATGATCAATATTTGTAGCGAATGGAAGTTTATTATCGTATTCATATAAATAACTAACGCTGGGGTTCATTACCTTCTTATTATTGCTATTTTTCTCTAACTCATTAATAGCTCCAGTCAATAAAAGAGGACTTGTACTTGAGAGTTCATCAGTGATCTTTTCTGGAAAGTGTGATGTTGAAGCTGTATAGAAAGTTGTCATGTCACGATAATCACCGAAAGTATCTGTTTTTGTCACAGTAAAATTTGTTTTGTTTTGTGATTTCATATTAACCTGAAATACTTTGTTATCCGAGTCGTAAGCATCATTCATTGATTTAACAATATTTGCATATGTGTTATCTATACCTCTAGATCTCTCTGTTTGCGCATTGTTTAAACTATTAGTACCAATAAAACGTGGTAACTCTGGAAGTTTAATTGTAAATGAGGACACATTCGTAGATGCTATGGTGTTCCGTAATTGGTTTTCGTTATTATTTAATGCTTCATCGCGGTATTTAAAATTATATTGATCCTGGCTAGTCTGAGGGTGAAATGTGTTTGAGATCATTAAATTTTGATCCTCTAGTGTACCATTGTATAATTTTGTACTTGAACTTCTTGTCGTTTCAATGTGTTCATTTATTATATTCGTTCTTAAAACGTTGTTTTTTATATTGTGTAACATTTTCGGAGCAGCAATATTTATTTTTGTCACTGATTTTACTGTTGAGTTTTCTTCAGTATTTCCGCTATTCGTTATACCTAAAACATCATTTTCAAAAATATTTTTGCTTTTTTGTGAAGTCGTTTGAAAATAACTAACTAGACGTTTGTTTGATTCGGGATTTTTAAAAGTATTATTATGGTCAGCAGCTACAGTGGGTAATAATTTTGAAACCATTGAATTATAAGTTTGTATGGAATTATTGGTTATTGGTGCGTTGTATATTCCTATAGGCTCAAGGCGTTTATTTGCAGTGTTATTTAGATGAGTTGTTTGAGTTTGGCCTGGAAATGAAACTGTGTTTGATTTAGAAATATCGTTAGTTTTCGTCTGTTTTTGTATATGTTTTATATCATTATAATTGTTTATTTCGTTTTCTATTACAACCATATCGTCAAGTATTGGAGAGCGCAAATTTTTGGGTATTATTTTAGTCGATTGTATCAAGGTAGTTAAATTATGCGCAGCATGAGAATGATTGCGGTAAAATGTGTCAGTGTTTACTAACTTATTAAGATTTGCAGCACTTGCGTTAAATACTGGTCCTAAAGTGTCTATAGTTTTATTCATGTGGTGTGTGGCTGTATCAAATGTTTCTAAAATTATATCATCGTCGTTTTTATTTTTATATACATTATGAGATACGGTTGTCATCGATACATCTAGATCTAAATTGTTTTTTGCTTTGTTTGTGTTGACTTTATTGTCATAAAATATCGTCGTTGAATTACTATATATCATTTCCGGGGCTTCTTCCTCCGTTACAATACTCTGTTCATTTAATGAAAATAACATAGTTTTAGTATTTTTATGAGTTGAAACAGTTGTCAACTTAGGTATTCTAATAAATTTATCATAATATGAATCGTTTTCTGATGTTTCTGTGAATGGAGGAGTTTCATTAATGTTAGAGTTGTGAGTGTATGTTTGCTGTGGAGTTAGTTGATGTTGATACATTTCCGTTGGAGTTGTGCTGTACATAGGTTGCTCTAGAATCAGTTCTCCATCATAACCATTACTTACTCCCGAAAACAGACTTGAAGTTTCTAGATTGCTATCATCTTCTACTATTGTATGGTCATCAGAATTTGTGGGATACATAGGTAGGTCATTAGTAATTTTACTACGATCTTTAAAAAATATATTGAAGATATTGAAAATTGTTGTTTTTGTATGTACGTTTCTGGCTGGAGCTATTTCATAACTTTCATTCTCACTATTTTGTTTAATAAAATTGACAGGACTCCTTTCTAAACTTTCAGGCAAGTTTTTATTGATAATTTCGTTGGAAGTAGGTTTCGTTAGTAATTTTTTCATTGTTTGTTTTTTGGGTTTATTTTTATTTGCAGTAATTAGAAGTTCAATTGGATTTTCTATTAGAGAATTAATTTTGTATGCCAGTTTGATATTATTAATATTGTTTTCAGGTACAAACTTTGGTTTATTTTTTTGGATAGGTAATGTAAAAAGCTTTGGTTTACTTTTTGATGCCCAATTAGTTATATGATTTGCAGTAACAGAATCTGCATGCGCCATTTGTATTTTAAAATCTATTTTTAAGTAAGGTTCTGTTCTTTTATAATAACTATCGTTTTGCATATTTAAATTACCAACGTCCGTTTTATGCTTGGTATCAATTGTATTACGTATTGGCGTAATACGATGTGTAGATGAATCACTATGTGTTGGTTTAATAATTAAATTTTGATCGCCATTTAAATTTGGAATTGTAGATGGAACTGTAACTTCGTGGCCATGCCATGAAGTTTGTAATTTGTGTGTTGTAGTATTTGTTTGGTAACTTTCATAGTTTAATTTACTCTCTAATATGCTATTCATCCACAATTCTTTTGAATTCGTATCATTTATCAAATATTGAGTGCCCAACTTGATTATCAAAGGGTTTGTCGTATATTTGTATATTTGTTTGATAGGTTTGAAGAAAGTGTAATTGTTTTTATTATTTTCGTTTCCAATTTTTTCTGTGTTTGATGCCGTTTTGTCAATGTTCGTATATTTTAAGTTATTTTTTTGTGTGTGTAATTCATTGTTTACCACATTTTGTATTGCACTTGGTTGTACAGTAGATCGTTTAATTTTCTTTTTCCTAATTTTCTTATCATATAGTTTTACCAGAGTCTTTATTGAATTTATTGTTTCTTTGAAATTCAATTGTTTTTTATTCGTGACTGTTTTAAATGTAGAAGGATATGTTGTAATCTCTCTGGACTCGAAGCTAGCATTAGAAATGTCTACCTTACACATTGGTACTTCAGTTCCGTTTTTGCAGCAAGTTTTGGTGTAATCACTATGGTTTGGTTCAGCAGCGACATCTAAATACACTTTAACAGTATTTTGTCGTTGTATCAGCTTAAACACATTGGTTTTATTATTTTTTTCACTTTGTAATAAAAAAATATAGATAGATTTCAGCGAACAATTCGTTGCTTCCTTGGTTTTGAGATCCTCTTCGCTGTTGTTTTCTTTTTGACGATATCTGGTATCGATGATGTCTATATCTATTGGCGAATGCGTATACAAGGTATTATTTAATTCATCGGTAAGTTTAGAACAATTCCTTAATATCAGACTCTTATCATATGCGGGGTACAAAGTTATTATTACTATAATGCTATACTGAGCCGGTACGTTTTCTTTTGGCCGATTTCCGATTTTATCATACAAACCGTATTTTCTCGTACGAAATGTATGGTAATTACGAGTTTTAACGAAAATTTGGTACAAAATATCTTCAAGCTTGACAACTTTTTGATCAGCTTCCGTCACTTGATGATCCCTTTCGTAGCCCTTGGTTATTCCATGAACGGGTCTTTTACCGCAGTCACTGTGCAGAATAAAATCCTTTTCTTCATCAGAAGATAACTTTGCACTTTTATTAACTTTCAACGCCAACTCATGTTTTAAATCAAAACAAGTTTTGTTATAAATATTTTGATAAAGATCCAATACTTTTTTATTCGGGTCCGTCGCATCATCGGCTTGCAGCGAGTTAGTATCACCACTGAATGATAAACTTTCCGATTGTTTTGATTTAAGTGTTTCGCGCATGCAGACACACAAGCTCTTCAGTAGTTGTAGAGACACGTCGAGCAGTCGTTCGTCGGTGGTCGCGGCGTCTACTGTCTGCAGCAGCTTCAGTAAGATGGGGTTGTTCCTGGCCGGCGACTCCAGTGTCGTGAGAGAGGTCAGAAAACCAGTGTTTTCAACCACCATCGAAGCGAGAATAAATAACAAAACCGTGGTCATTTTGAGCATGGCGGTAATTTGTTCTTGCTCGAGGGCATGTTGCCGCGGCGCCGGCTGAACAATGACGTTGACGCAATGTTGTTTTGAGTTAGGTGTATGAAAAGGAAACGGCCTTACTGATAAGGACAATCATTTTGAAAATAATGTTTCTTTACGTTATTCATTCTATCTTCATCACTCTCTTGATGTGAATAGTAACGAGAGACAGCGACAGATAATTTAAGAATCACTATAATAACTTATAGTATATTTTAGTACACAAAGTTAATTATGAGTATACCAAAACACACATCCATTTCTATTATCCTCATCTGTTGCTTCAACAATACGTACCGAGGGTGTGCGTCAGAATGATTGGTTGACTGTTGAATTCAGCATTGAATGCTTACGTAAAAATTGCTACCTATTTGCTAGTATTTGCTACCATTTACCAAACAATTGCTACCTCAGTATAATAAAAGACATCACATTTTTTTTGACCAGTTATTCTGACATCAGGATGTTTCGACAAAGTTCATATTTTGCGAAGGACGCACAATTTTCATGTTATTTACTAACCAAAATTTGCTACGTAATTGCTACCTAAATTTAGCTTAAAATCAACTCTGCAGCGTTACAGATCAAAAAGTTACGCGTATAATTATTTTTTGGACTACTTACAACATGATCGCCTGTGCGTATCAGCAGAGCAATCCAAAATGGTGTATTTATGTTTGTGTCAGGCGCTAAGTAGTCCAAAAAATCATTATACGCGAAACTTTTTGATCTGTAAGTTGATTTTAAGCTAAATGTAGGTAGCAAATTTTGGTTAGTAAATAACATGAAAATTGTGCGTCCTTCGCAAAATATGAACTTTATCCAAACATCCTGATGTCAGAATGACTGGTCAAAAAAAAAAGTGATATCTTTTTTATACTGAGGTAGCAATTGTTTGGTAAATGGTAGCAAATACCAGCAAATAGGTAGCAATTTTTACGTAAGCAATCAATGCTGAATTCAGCAAACAGTCAACCAATCATTCTGACGCACACTACCGAGGTACCTATCGTATTCTGCAAGGTTCCCGCATGAATTTTGCTGACCCGTCTATCTAGGGCCCCATCGTCTTCCTACTTACCCAATTGTCTTTCTCCACTTGCCGCGCCAACAGTGCCGATTGCAGCTTCGGCCCAGGGTCCTCGAGGAAGGCCCTAGCCAGGGCCCTCGTGTTCTCGAGCTGGGCTGCGCTGGGCACCACCGCCGCTGCCAGGTCCACGTACATCTCCAGGGTCGCCTGGAGCTCCGGGACCGGCAGTTTGGGCAACTGCACATTCTGGGAACATAATTTATTACTGAAACAGAAAAAACCAGCTGACAATACCGTGGGGTGAGGTCTTTTTGACAAAAGGAGTGAAAATATTCTAATCGCTGTACATGAGACTTCGATTTTTAAACTCTAGATTAGATTCGATTCGATTTTTTTATTGATAAAATAGTCATTTTACAAGACAATTAATTCAATTACAATTTTACAAGTCTCTTGTCTCAATTTTACAACTCTTTGAAGTGAAGAACTAAACAATATGTTCTTCTTCTACTAATAGAACATGAAATAAAAATTAACAACGATATTTGTTCATTCATTCAGTCAACTCATTTAATTTTGAACGATACATTCCAGTATGCTATTATACCGTTAGAAGTTTGTCACAATAGGTACGACACAACCAGTCGAATCGGCAGTAACTGTTTACTAAACTAACGATCTGGGGTTTAAATCTTAGCAAGGGCAATGCAATAACATATTTATTTATCAATGATATGACATCTGAAAGGGGAAAAACAAGTACATATTTTTAAAATTTCTGGAACATAGGTGAAACTACATTAAAGTCCCCAGTTGTGCTATTACTAGCTGGTACTTTTAATAATTTACCGCCGTAGCAATCGATTTTCCTAGAATCTAATTCTTTAACCCGGTAAAGGCCGTGTCTTTAACGCCTTTTCCAAGAATATTTCGAATGCAAAGATGATGTGAGCAATCGAGGGCAGGCGAGCGGGGGCATGTTTCATATCCAATGAAATTACTAGGTACAGTATTAATTACAGACTGATCAATACAGGTAAATTGAGACTAAAATATCACAGTTTAGCACATAGAAAATAACACATCAATTCACCTATTTTGTTTAATTTTTTCCCCTGTCCATACCCGATTCCCTAAATTTTGGTAGGACTCGGCAGTTCCTCATCTCTAGTGCCCAAATAAAGTAAGAAACAAAGTATAAGTATTTGCGATATATATTTTGCCTCCAATATAAAATAAAAATTCTGTATTATAATGCTAGGCCGAATGTGTCGTTAGCCGTGTCTCAAAATAATATACGTAAGTTAAGTTGCTGAGGCCACAAATTACTCTTACAAGTAGCTAACTTTTTAATTTTTATTAAAGCAGGCACGTCTGCTAGCGTAAACCAAATGTAAAATTCAATGGCTCGGGCATACGATTCAATAGCTTAGTGGACATAGCATCCGCGTTGCACGGAGTTGGAGACGCGGGTTCGAATTCCGCCTGAGTCATAAGTTTTTCAATGTTTCGCTTCAAGATGAACTCTTTGTAGCATGATAAAAAAAGTGCAAACTTACAGTATAGATGATGGTTGGTGATAGACGATGAGATGGTAGTGTTTGATGAGATGACGGTGTTTGACGACCGGATGGTGACGTGTGATGACGTTACCTCGAATTCCTCGTCGTCGCCCTGCTGGCTGAGCCAGCGCTTGGGCAGCGACAGCAGCGACTCGCCCCATGCTGCAACAAACATACAGATATATTCATAACATGAATAACACAGGTCTACAAAAACAATTTTTTTTTTGGGTTTCTGTTCTAATGCTTGAATTCTGATTCCAAACATCGAAAAACACTCGGATATCCATTTTTAACTCTTAAAGTTTGCTTTTGTTTAAATAAAATTACAGAGAAAATATAAAAATTTGTACTTTTTTTAAACTCCGTAAAATTGCTCTAGTTTCTACAAAAGCAAACTTTGATCGGAACAGATATTTTTTTTTTATTTGTGACATAGGAGAAACCAAAATTTCACATTCAGGAGCCAGACCCAGAAATCGTGTTGACCGGTGTAATCATAACTATTTATAAGAATATTAGAAGGTTCCACTTTTGAGAGACATTTTTTAGCGTGTTAATAATATTTTTTTTAGTGTAAGTATAGGCTTTGCCGTAGGATGATTTGGACTCATTTTTGAAGAACTGGCCAGATATAGCTCAAAATCGACACAGATGGAAAAAGAGGGTGGCCTTTGCCCAGCAGTAGGACATAATAGGCTCATAATAATAAAAAACTTTACTAAAAGTAATTCGTAGCCATACTTACCTACATAGACTTACTAAAATTGTTCTAGTCCAGATCCATCTAGCCGTTTAGAAGTGATGTTATTATGTAAATAAATCTAAATTCTCTGTATTTCATTGTGAATGATAACCGTGATATCTCTAATAGAATAACCAAAAGAAAATCCCATTTAAGTATAATCTAAAGTTATAAAAAAGCTTTGATTGACCAAGGGTTACAAATAACGAATAATGTCTGTACTTATGTTATTCGTATTCGACTGTCCCTTCGATCGATCACTGTCGAGGCGCAGATTTTCGCCGCAGCGGACCATACATCTTTTAGATGTGACACGACGCCCTGATGCATGCGCCGGACAAATTACTTCATTACCGGAGAGGAATGCATTTCTGTATCCTTACCATGAGTTAGCGTGACCGTACTCGCTAGCGAGGGCGTAAATGATTTGTATGGAGAATAGTACAGCGCTCCTAGCGGTTACTTTGTAGACACAGACCACCCCACTAGACGGAGCATGCGACCCGTAGGAGACCCGCGCGCACCAACGATATGGTACGGCAGAACATTAATGTATCAACACGGCGGCCACCGTTTAGTTGCGTTCATGTTTATGAGGTCTCTCTACACCACTTAACACTACAATTGACCATGTTATTTATTTAATTTCTTTTTTCGTTGACGTACGCATGGATCATAAACAAGGACGCAACTAAACGGTGGCCGCCGTGTTCATACTTTAATGTTCTGCCGTGCCATATCGTTGGTGAACGCGGGTCGCCTTACATGCTCCGTCTAGTGGGGGTTGTCTGTGTTTGTAGATCTACAATTCTCCATACAAATCGTTTACGCAGTCGCTAGCGAGTACAGTCACAGCAAACTCATGGTAAGGTCACTGTGCTGTAGCCATACCGTACAGATTATACGCAGGCCAAACATACAACCGAAACGAGCATGACGTGCCTGATATCATTAAATGTTGTTAAATATATCGATACCTGCAGACTCAAAAGGCGTAACCACCAAAATGCAACTTTTCAGGAGAAGCAAAAAACTAAAAAAATTTGGAAAAAAAAATCATAACTTTTTTGTTTTAAAACTTACATGGTTCATTTTTGGCCCGAAATCCTAAATATTGATAATGAACACTATGGTTCTATAATATTTAAGATATATTAATAAATAAAGAAAATTAAGATGGAGATACAACCCAAAAATTAAAAAAAAAGGCGCTTACTACCGCAAATTTCGCCATGTCTGTAAAATTGCTAGGGCTTAAAAGTCACTAAAATTGATTTTTTGTTAATAATAGGGTGTATGTTAAAGTCTCTAGAGGCTATTTACTCAAAATTTACAATGCATTTCACTTCTCAATTGTTATTTTTGTATCAACCCCATGCCCTCGTCATTCTTGATGAATTTGCCGAAATAAAAATACTGAAACCTTCCTGAATTCCGTTTAAAAAACTAGCGATCATACTAACTAGTGTCAAACTACCGCCTAAAAAAAGAAACGCTGCCATTGAAAGAGTAAAAACTAGAAACGAATTCAATTAATTAACACAAAACAATTAATCATCTCAAAATCTTTATTATCATTTTGACATTACCATAATTATTTAAATCAAAACAATTTTAATTACTAAATTAAGGAAACAGGTATCTTCACTTACCGTATTGAAGACAAAATGCTTAGTTACTATAAACGAAATAATTATTTTGGATCAAACTTAATTATCGCGTGCCTATAATTATTATTTGCATGCTGAAATCACAACAAGGAACAGTAAATAACTAATTGAGATCAATCAAATTCACTTAAAAAATAAGTACTATAAACGAAATAATTATTTTGGATCAAACTTAAATATCGTGTGCCTATAATTATTATTGGCATGCTGGAATCACAACAAGGAACAGTAAATAACAAATTGAGATCAATCAAATTCAGTTAAAAAGTAACACTACAAGCACACTTAGTACTTGAATTTATATATTACATTAATTGAAGATAAATCCCTAATCTTCATTTGATTCGTCATCTTCTCCGTAATCACTATGAGGAAAATAGTCACAAACGGTGTCTTCGCAAGGAATCTGACTGTACTCCCTGTGGTAAGTCTTCGGAATAGTTCCATTGTCACAAAGCCTCATCAGGTCTTTATATTTGGCCTTCGATATGGGCAACTTGGCAATATAGGCAGGTTTTATTAAAGGGCCTGGAATGTCTTGTCTAGAATCGTCAATAGTAACTTGAGCGTTGACTGTTTTTGTCTTTGCATTACCCTTTCCCTTACCCTTGCCCTTCCCCTTACCATTGGATTTCACATATCCTTTCCCTTTTCCTTTAGCATTATTTGCTTTCGGACGCCCTTGTTGTAACGTAACTCGAGTTTCCTCTGAGTCCTCAATCATTGAATATTTTAGTCTAATTTGATCAGGATCCTTTTTCTTAAAAGTTGCTGTTCTTATCTGTTGGATTCGCACTTTTTTTAGAACTGAAGGTGTGAATGTTCGTTCAGCAAGCTCCTCAAAATCCAGAAAATCCGTATGATCGAGAACTTCTACTTGGTACGGTCGTGGATACTTTCGGGCGGACTGGAAATATGCTGGCCATTGAGACGGACTCCATACTATTAGTCTTTTTACCTCTCTTTCAATGACAGCATGAACAGAATCCACTGGCATGTAAGTATGTCCCGGCAACAAGAAATTTATTTGTATTACTTCCAAATTATTTGATGTTTTCAAAAACCAGTTTAGAACAGCTAAAACCGTTTTATTCTTATTTTGGCCGGTACACGAGTCGCAGTATAATAGGAGGTTTTTTACTCCTCTGCTGTCTATATTCTTTAGGTATTTCAATAAGCAAGTAGCAATTTCATTACTGCCTCGCTTAGCATCACTTTCGCCCCATGTAAAACAAAATACATCCTGTGTTCCGCTCTCGTAAAATGTAAAATTATAGACGGCGTATTTCCGTGAGTAATACAGGAGCATACTTTCGCCATAAGGGGTGTTTAACACTTTCTGTAAATCGAAAGATGTCGTGATGGTATCATTCGATAAGTGTGAATTTTGTTGAGATTTAAACCTCCGATATGTTGCATTTTTTTCGTTCAAGTGTGCTTCAAATTTTTCATCCTTGGGTAGTTCTTTGTTGTTTGTTGTGACCATGTCTTTGCTGTTTTCAAACCCGGTACAAATCTGACATTTATCTTTTTTTGGCACATGAATGGAAATATTGTATTCATTGAATATCTGTCTAAAAATTGTTTCACTCACAGGTTGATATCCGTTAATTTTGCAATCTTCTAAATACTTGCGGTAAATGTGCATGGTGCTTTTATATTCCTGAGGCAGATACATTTTGTCAGTTTTTGGGCGATTGTAATGTGACGGCAACACAGGTAATTTCTTAATGAATTCTGCAACATTTTCTTTAATAGCCTCGGAATATTTCGGCTGTACGTTTGGTTTCCTCATATCTTGCTTAGCCATACCTTCTTCAGAGTTTTGGATTGTATACGTTATGTATTTTTGTGTGATGTCCAAAGTGTGCATAAGAAATTTTTGACAGACTTTTCTATGATCTTCTCCGTCATTAATGAAGTGCTCGTGTGTGGCAGTTCGACGACTTTGTGGGTTACTTGTCCTCTTCCTCTTTACAGGAATTCTTCGAATGCACCTTAGTATCCAATCTCGTCTTCGCTGACTGTCTAGTTTCCAAAAATGATTAAATAACGAGTTTCGTCTCTCTTCCGTAATTTCAAAACAACGATTAGGGCATTTGCCATCGAGGCACGGGTTTTCTTTCATTTTCCTTTCTTCTACAACGACGCCAGCCTTAGTCTCATAAGCTTTTCCTTCGTCCCTTTTTACTTTGCGTAATTTATTGACATTAGGTCGTTTCTCTTTTTTTTTTAACAAAGTGACAGCTTCCTTGTCACTAATTGTCTCATCATTTTTTTTTATTTTCTTTGTTTTCTTCTTTCTTTTTTTCTTCTTCGTACTGTCACTTGAAATATCTGTTTCATCATTCGACCACAAATCAGAGCTTCCTGCAGAAAAGTCTTTCTGTTCTTCTTCAGATAAATAGTCAAGATAAGCTTTATTTACTGTCGGTCTAAAATGCCGTTTTCTGATTTTCTGTGTGTCTTCTATTCCACTACATGTTCTATAGATATCAGATGATGGTCCGGGAACAGGTTCATCCACAGCGAAATAATCGTTGGGAAGTGGAGACAGTGCTACAGGGTGTTGATTAACATTTAGTATACTCATCTCATCCATGATGGATGGCGAGTTACGTTGGTCATCGATGTCAGTATCTAAATTAAGAGTATTTGCAGATATATTCTGGACATCAGGTGAGGTGTTTATGGGAGCAATATTGTCAGCCGTAGGAGACGTACATTCCTTGATGGTTTGTATTGTTATTTGAGGGTACAAGTCGATATTAACGTGAGACATTACTTTAGCAGAATGTAGCTGTGTATGTTTAGGTTCAGCTTTTAAAGTGGCTTGTTTGATTTCAAGTGGCAAATTGGTAACAATATTTGTGGCTTGCTCTGAGGTGATAGTTTGATCTTGAGATGTTGTTTCAAGCACACATTTTTTAGTTTCAGGTGTGGTTTCTACCCGAATGTTCTCACAAGCAGTCGACAGCGATAGACGTTGCGGGTGCGGGGAGTCAAGAAGGATCTCGATTTCAGGTGTGGTTTCTACCGGAACGTTGTCACAAGCAGTCGGCAGCGATACACGTTGCGGGTGCGGGGAGTCATGAAGCATCTCGATTTCAGGTGTGGTTTCTACCGGAACGTTGTCACAAGCGGTCGGCAGCGATACACGTTGCGGGTGCGGGGAGTCAAGAAGCATCTCGATTTCAGGTGTGGTTTCTACCGGAACGTTGTCACAAGCGGTTGGCAGCGATATACGTTGCAGGTGCTGGGTGTCAGGAATCATCTCAATTTCAGGTGTGGTTTCTACCGGAACGTTGTCACAAGCGGTCGGCAGCGATATACGTTGCAGGTGCTGGGTGTCAGGAATCATCTCAATTTCAGTTTTAAGCATATCACCAATAGGTGACCGATTAAATGGGGCATGGTGAGGTATATAAGATCTTGCAGGAGAGATGGATGACGACACATTACTGACGGGTGGTTTTATAATGACTTCAGATAGGATACGAATTTTCCGCTCACTTTTAGTTGGCTGCAAGCTAGTATTTTCATTAAGTTTATGTGGACTTCTAAAAAACGCATGTCCCAGAGGTAAACAGAATGTTGAAGTATTGCAGCTGCTGTTACTGTCGCCGCTAGAATTGAAAACACGAGGCTGTTTACTGTTTTCATGGTCATTTTCAATATCACTATCCTCTATTACGTCACTGCTGTTGCTGAGTGAAGAAGAAACTTGCTTGCTATGTGCATTTGTCGTAATTACTGTTTTTCCTTCTTCACATTGTTTAGGCGTAGATGACCTGAAAATAATAAACAATGACCATTATACTCCACATTATAAATATGTAAATAGCAGGCAAATCGTATAAATTTCTAAAACCATTTACAAATGAAATATTATTTACTTTAACTTTTTGTCGTGAATTTGTGTCCATCAAACAGTGATAATGGCGTATTTTTATTGTTTATAATGTAAAAGCAGTTTGTAACTGTTTTAGATCCCAAATAACTCGAGCGTAAAAACCACCTACTTTAGTTCCGTGAGTCGTATGTGCCAAAATATTATGTTGCGGTCGGGTGTAACCACCAAAATCCCACGTGGTTATCTGGAGTATACATCAGTTTTAGAGTAATTGGTAAAACTATTAGAGCGATACAGCCCAATACTGATACATAATTGAAAAACTAAAACAAGCTAGAAACGATCTCACTGTTATAAGAATAAGGTGGTTTCTTACTTGTGCGTTTTGAGATAAGATTACAATTTCGGACGGACTATACTTAGTATACATACCATAATGTAATCCATGTTAATATAATTATCGAAGTAGCGTTCAACCGTTTGTTTATTCTTAGTCTCATACCATAAAGCTCAGGTTTATTATTTAGGTGTCTGAGTCAATAAAAAATCCAAATATATAAGCTTATTAAATATTGCAAATGCACTTTTATTGATAATTTAACGTACTCGTGCTTTTTAGTAGATTTAACCCACAGCTTCGCTTCACTTGATCGCAATTGTTTGATTATTGTTGTCGTACCTACTTATTTAATATTAAAATTAACTTTAGAATAATGTAAAATTACACTTAATCCTAACATTAAATTTGTAACATCTTGGTAGATTATTAATTTATCAATACAAACCACAGTAAGGAATTTAAAAACTTCGAGCCGAAAATACATACCCAATATTTGTCATAAATATATTTCGTACCTACAATCTACATGATTATTCCACGTAATATATCTTCACTCATTACCTATACTATTTAAAATGCCATTCTCACTCTTAGTAATGTAATAAGTAATACTCAATAGATAGGTACTTTTGATTTTGAACTCACCTTAGATTTAATCGACGACGAGCAGCCAACGCAGCTAGTAGTTCACGACGACGCTTTAAGGCATCCAGTTTGTTTAAATTATCGTCTTTTTCCATTTTCACATAATTTTAACACCATGAACACCAATAATCATTAACGATAAAAATCACAACTTGCTTCTTCGTTTGTTTACTAACAACTAAAAGCCGGGCGCCGGCGCGGGCGGCGCGTGACGTTGGTGTGCTATCGTCGCAGTATTTGTGTGCTATTATTGCCTGTCGCTCATAGACGTTATCTTGCTCACACACCTCGTCGAATTTCACGAAAAAGAAAGAGATAACTATCGAAATACAGGTTCACATTGTTAAGAGCCCTCTCCGGCGCAAGATCGTATTTCGATCGACGAACGATTGCTCATGAAGCATACTTAAACTAATTTTATAATTCAAATCTTATTTGTAAAACTCCAAGAGACCACTATAATTGTAAAATAAAGATCAGTGTATGAGGCACACTTGTTTTTAGCGCGAACCAAAGTTGTGTCGTACGTGTTATCTTCAATTTCAAAGCTGAAAAGTAGGGACGTATGTACCATTTTTGGTTTAGGAGCGACGATACGACCTGAATTTAGCATTATCAGTGTTAGGTCGTATGAGTCAAATTTATTTTTATACCCGAATAAAGAGGGTGTAACAGTCAAGGTTGGATTATACCTTCAGATACGACTTTTAAGGTTTTTAATCATTGCGTATATCACCCAACAAAGAATGAAATAAAAATTTATATTGATTACGCCCTATATCTTTGCCAAATCTCCCGAAAAAACGTGGGTCGTATTTGCCACAAATTTGCGAATTTCGCAGCTTTGATTACACAGATCGATAGAAAAAAAAAAACTGAACAAAACTGCATCAAAAAGTCATTTTGGCCAAAATGGTGGTTACGCCCTTTGAGTCTGCAGGTATCGATAATGCTGTGTATACACTCTAAATATTTGCTATTTCATTAATATGAAATAATATGAAATTTCTTTTAATGGTTACAATAAAAAAGATACCAAAGAACTTTAATTTGTGAATTCCAATTACTTACATTTTATTTGTACTTATTCCAATCATGTGTAAACGTCCCTTCAATCGCAAATACTTCTTTTGAACATAGCTGTGATACCCCGTAACTGATAAATGTGCTGGAAAAATTACTTTATCAAGAGCCCAGAGAGGTAAGCATTTATGTATGTACTTTTAAACTATACGTAAATGATACTTTGTGTTGTTCGTATGACTGCCAATCAAGGTAATCGAAATACATAGACGATACGAGTATGGGAACAGGAATGGGATCTTGACAATATTTCAAATAGTATTTTGCAGCATAAACTAATTGTTGCAGTTTAAACTAATTTCAATAATTAATAATGACAGATCCCAAAACTATTTGACGACGCGTTTGGCTCGGTTGGTAGACACCTGCCTACTGAGTCGGCGGTCCCGGGTTCGAATCCCGGCCGGGGCAAATATTTGTGCAAAATATTTGTTCTTGGGTCATGGATGTTATCTATATATGTATTTATATATTATGTATATCGTCGTCTAGTACCCATAGTACAAGCTTTGCTTAGTTTGGGACTAGGTCGATTTGTGTATGATTGTCCCTTAATATTTATTTATTTTATTTTATTTTATTATTTTTAATTTATTAAACCGAATAGGTTTTTAAATATTGAAAAAAAAAAGTTAAAGCAGCTTCACCCAAGAGTCGGCCGTCGGCTGTCAAATTTTCCACCAGATAACGTCATGTAGAGGCACGTCTTGTGGAACGCTATTTTGCGCAAATTTGCGCTGTGACCAATTACTGGTCGCCTACGCTCTTTTAGAATGATGAACTTTTCAAATTAAATTTTCAATCACCTATTGGGATATTTTCGAAAATGTAGTTGGATAATTTTATTTTTTATCCTTTATTTGATAATACCGATAGAAAGCCTGATTAAAAAAAATTAAATGCTGTCAGTTTTATTTTAGTTCAAAATAGGAGGAAGAGTGTCTTGACTCCAGGATCGGTCAGTTTACTCAGTTTTGAAATGCTTATTTAAAGTAGGTACGGAATCGTCAAATGGGAACATCAATAGAACCGCGCTTCGGACTGCGATCGCTCACTGACACTGTCGTTCCGGGCGGTTCGATTTGTCGCCCCGTCGCTCCCGGGCGACAAACATTAATTAATACTGACCAAACAGTGACCAAATTACACGGTTACGATTCACGAATTGTGGTAATAGTATAATAGGCTAGTTGACCCAGTTTTGAAATATATTGGAAATGGTTAATAATGATTTTACTAGCTCTAAAAAAATGTCTTGTATTTTTCTGAAAGCTAGAAAGCTAAATTTTATCAATTGAAAATTAGAAATTTCATAAACAGCCAAAAACGCCGCCCGCCATTTTTCCCTTTCGCTAATCTGTGGCGTGTCGTAGAATTACCTGTAAATGTTCGAAATTCGACCGTCGTATAATGCAATTCCGCTCACTCCAATATACTTTGACAGGAGATCGAGAGGGACGGCACTATTCGAAGTCGTCAAAGTAGACTTTCAGTTTTGTTTACATGACCAATGACGTCACTACCATAAGCAAAAATGGCGGACAGCGTTTTAAGCATTTCAAAATACAGATTAAAAACCATATTTTCAAACTCAATTTTTTCAGCCATCTTTCACTTTTATGAATTGAAAAATATATATTTAGGTTTCCTTTGCTAAATACTATACGGAATAAACATTAGTTTATTATAATTTGACATGAGTCAACTAGCCTATTATGTCAAGTCATGTTCTCTACATGATACGAACAATGTAGGTACTAGGCTCTGCTCTGGAAGTTTAGTTTATATTTAGATAACCCATGGCTCCGTAGTCCATTTTTGAAATATATTAGAACTTGTTAATAATTATGTTACTAGCACTAAAAAAATGTATAATTTTTTTTATTGAAAAGCGCAAAAATAATTAATTTTATATATAAGTTTCATGAATAGACGAAAACGCCTTCCGCCATTTTTGACTTTAGCTTATCTGTGGCGTGACGAAAGCGAAAAGTCCCGTAAACAAAGACCAGTAAGTACACTGTTATCTTTGATGCAAATAATATTTTTAGTCACAAGGTTTTTTTTACTGGATTGGTGACGTCGGCTAATATAATATATAACTATATATATAATATATACGATGATTTTTAATCGGTGATCAGGTACCAACTTTTCTAACTCGGTAATTGATGGCGGTTACGTTGAAGTCGTAATTACATGAAAACAAAGTTTTATTTTTTCTATGATTATTGTTATTTTGAAACCAATTTTGTCTTAAGTTCCTTGTCATCCTACTAATCTGTATCTGCGAACTTACAACCTCTTTAACAATTTAATGGCAATGACAATTTATGAGTAGGAATAACTTGCCACAGTCAGTGTCATTACATAAACAGTCGTAGAAAATTTCGTTAAATTTCCCGCCAAAGTGATGGCACTTGACGTAGGTATCGTACTTCAATAATTTATGTAGGATGACCATTTGTGGTTATTAGTTTTAATTATGTTTTAGCTTTTAATTAATTAAACAGTGAGGTAATTGCGTGAGACCGCGCCTATTAAGTTTAATTTTAACTGGATATTAATATTTTTCTACTCCTGATCACCGATTAAGAATCATCGTGTATAACCATAACCACCTCATACCTCATCGCAACCCTATCTCACACACACGACCCGCCCCTTCTAAAGTAAACACTGGTCTGACCGAGACCCGCCAAAGCCGCGGATTACCACACGCTTGTCAAACATCCTTTAGTCCCATACGCAGTATTAACATTGACCAATAATACAAGAACACTGTAAAAGCTTTGGTATATGGTATAAAAAGTCGATAGGCTGTTTTCTATTGCGCTATTTATCATACCTACTCTTACGACCAAAGCCATCGTTATCAAATAGTCGACATTCGTAACTAACTAATTAAATATAGACAACCTCACACAAATCGATCTAGTCCCAAAGTAAGCTGTAGTAGGCTTGTTTGATGGGTACTAGACTTAAATAAAGAAATACATAATAAGAAACATTAATGACCCAGGAATACAAATTCGAGTTCATCACGCAAATATATGCCCTTGACGGGATTTGAATCCAGGACCGCCAGCGGCAATACCGTGACTTTTCGTGCTACATCCGTAACCAAATTGTATCGATCCCACATCTGTGGGAACGGACACCTGGCGGGGAGAGCGGGGAAGCGTCGAGTTTCAAAGGCTAATGGGGACGCCATGGGGGAGGTCGGGGTACCATTGCCCAAAGAAAAAGGAAAATTACAAAGGTAAATGACAATAATCAGTAGTCTCATTATTTCCTAATAGAATAGAATTCCTTTGAGTTGGATGCTAAGGCTCTAGCATCCAATCAATACCCAATATTATTTGAAGGACGGCGGGCAAAATTATAGATAACTTGAATTTCACAGAAATTTTACTCTGTAGAAAGTTGAGCCCTTAGAATGTCGGGTAACAATTTCCTGAGCTGAGCATCACCGCAAGTAGTTAATAGCTTGTTGATTTTATTAAATAAATTTTGGAGTACGCACTCTAGGAATTATACAATTCAATCCCCGTTTCATCGGGCGTCTCAACGTGGTGGAGCGTATATAACTTTATTAATATGTGGCGCCATTCATTTGCACGAAGCGGTTTGCTTCATCATCCCTAACGCGAACCGCCGTCGTGTGTTTCCTGATTATTATAATTTGGTTCTTCAAGGCAAGGATGAATAAATTAGGCTGCGAGTTACATCTTCGAATCCAGCGACTTAACAATGGGTTCGCGGGTCGGTTTATGTTTCAGTTAGTGACTTATATGGAGCAAATAAAAGAAAAAAATATGCTTCATCATTATATAGGTAAACCACTGGTTTCGATGGTACTTCCTTTTCTCTTAACGACCTGAACAGACATTTCTCAGCTGCTCTCTCCGTTGACAGTCATATTAAGTCCATTACTCTTTCCGATATTTCGTCGCTTCCACCCCTTGTTACAGACACCTTTTCTTTTTCACCTGCTTCTCAGAATGACGTCAACACCATAATCAAAGCTATTAAATCTAAAGCCGTTGGATGTGATGATATTGGTCGTTATATGGTGGTGTCTGTTCTGGACAGTGTGCTCCCTATAATTACCGATATTATCAATTTCTCATTGTACAGTGGCGAATTCCCTTCACTATGGCGCAAAGCTTTTGTTATTCCCCTGCCTAAGGTCAGTAACCCCACTTCGCTTAGCAATTTCAGGCCTATTTCTATTCTCCCCTATCTGTCGAAAATCGCTGAAGCGGTTGCTCATAAACAACTTTCGTGTTTTATCTACTCTCACCAGCTCATGAGCCCCTTTCAGTCCGGTTTTCGTCCTAGTCATAGCACCTGCACTGCACTCCTTAAGGTCACTGAGGGTATCAGAAGGGGCATGGAGGATCAAATGGTCACGGTACTTATTTTGATCGACTTCTCCAACGCATTTAATACTGTTGATCATGACATTCTTCTTGCCCTCTTGGAATATCTCAATGTGTCGTCTACTGCCCTTAGTTGGTTCTCTGCATATCTTCGGGGTCGTCAACAGGCAGTTCGGGTTGATCGGTCATTGTCTGACTGGTGTGACCTTGCCACTGGCGTACCTCAAGGAGGAATTCTCTCTCCTCTCCTGTTTTCCACTTTCATCAATTTCATCACCCCCGACTTACGCTCTTCGTACCATCTCTATGCAGACGACTTACAACTCTACGACCAGTGTAACGTGACTGACCTTAAGACTACTATTGACAAGCTAAACTTGGACCTTTTACATATCCAGCGATGGTCTGAAAAGTTCGGACTATTTGTTAACCCTTCGAAGTGTCAGGCCATTGTCATCGGTAGCTCCCGCCAGCTTGCTAAGATTAATCTCCACACTCTCACGCCTGTTTGCTTCAACGGCACTACTATCCCCTACAGCCCCAGCGTCAAAGATCTGGGGATTATCTTAGATAGTACTTTGAGTTGGAAGGCGCAGGTTGCCGAAATTAGTAGGAAAGTTATGGGTTCATAGACTACGGTGATGTGTGTTATCCTGACTTAACCGAAGAGCTTATAAATAAGTTGGAGAGACTTCTTAACAACTGCATTCGGTTCATCTTCTGTCTTCGTAAGTATGACCATGTGTCTTCTTACCGCTCTCAGCTGGGCTGGTTTCCTATCCGCGAACGACGTGAAATTCGAATGCTATGCACTCTGTTTTCTGTTCTCAAAAACCCAATATCTCCCGAATATCTCAAAAACTTCTTTCACTATTATGGTGTAACCCGTGACCGTCAATTTCGCTCTTCTGGCAATCTATATCTCTCCATCCCTCGTCACCGTACTGGTTTTATGTCTAAATCGTTCACCGTCCAAGTTTCCCGTCTCTGGAACCGCCTTCCCCTCAAGATCAAACAAGCTCCGAACAAATGCGCTTTCAAAAATTGTTTGCGTGACCTCTACGCTAGAAGAGTTGTGAATTCTTAGGTTATCTGATTAGTATGTTTCATCTGTATTTATTTATAATATGTGTATATATTATATGAATATACACGATGATTTTTAATCGGTGACCAGGTACCAACTTTTCTAACTCAGTAATTGATGGCGGTCACGTTGAAGTCGTTATTACATGAAAACAAACTTTTATTTTTCTATGATGATTTTTATTTTGAAACCAATTTTGTCTTAAATTCCTTGTCACCGAACTAATCTGTATCGGTGTGCTTACAACCTCTTTAATAATTTAATGGGAATGACAATTTATGAGTAATAACTCGTCATTGTCATTGTCATTACATAAACAAAGTCCTAGAAAATTTCGTAGAATTTCCCGCCAAAGCGATGACACTTGACGTTGGTATCGTACTTCAATAATTTATGTAGGATGACCATGTATAGTGGTTATTAGTTTTAATTATGTTTTAACTTTTAATTAATTTAACCGTGAGGCAGTTGCGCGATACCTCGCACATTATGTTTAATTTTTTTAATTTAATTTAAATATTAATATTTTTCTACTCCTGATCACCGATTAAAAATCATCGTGTATGTATTTATCTAAATATTTATTTATTAAAACTTGTTTAAGTTAGTTGCACCGCCCACAATTTCTCTGCTTTGCCCGAAGGTTGACTGGTAGAGAATGCCTCATGGCATTAAGTCCGCCTTTTGTACGATAAGTTTTCTTTTGTGCAATAAAGATTAAATAAATAAATAAATAAAGAACTGAAAGAAAAAGCGGTGTATAGAATGAGCTGATAATTACTCCATCGACAAGAGCCTAGCTCTTAAATATATGATGATGATGATGAGTGACTCATATGTTGTTTAACATTTCTTAAAAATAAGTAAGTTTCTGTCAAAAAAATCATTTTTGTGACAAGCTTTTATAGCCGATTGTACTCGTCTTTGAACATCCATCAATTGCTCACTGAGACGATTCTAAAGACCGCAAACTCGGTAGGATTGCTTTATTACAAAGTTTCTAGGGCCGCCTTCCAGCTCCTCAATCAGATCAGCTCCATGGTACCGTATTATTGTATTTTCATCATAGTTAAGTATTAGGTATGCAAAATTTCAGCTCGATCGGTTGAAGATATCTGCTTCAAAATTGAGTTGCAAGATTCCGCCAGAACACACATACCTACCTATAGTTATAACTCTAATAACTGTACTGTAAGTATACATGTGTACATAAAAACTAAATAAAAGCATGCATGATTATGCATGAGTTAAATAAAAGCTTGTAAAACGCATACTGATATGGCAATGGGTTGATAATGGGATCGGAATGGGCTACGTATTTCATCGTGATAATAGTTTTTGTGGTTTTCAAGTAGGCAATGAGTAACCAAAACAGCGATATCTTCCCGGATATAGTAGTGATTAAGATAGAGAGAAGAACCAGGGGTACCGCTCCATTGGGGTGGGGGCTAATGGAGGCTACTTCCGGTCACTTCCGGTGGCAAGAGTTTCCGGCCGCTGTGTCTTAGCTACGGATGCTTAACAGAGGAAATCCTAAATAACGTATAATCTTTTTACGTCTCTTGGCAGTTATCATAACTATAAAGACGAATTTAAGCTATTCGGAGCATAACATAAAACTAGCCTTGAATAACTGAAAAGATATAAATGTAGCATCACAAATACAAAAGGTAGACTTCAATTATTGGTAATGTTTTATATTTTTTAATGTCTATTAAAATGCATTTTTATTTTTATTCCAAGTAACCGTTATGACAATTTCGGACAATCAGAGATACGATATCGTAATCATTCATATATACAATTCAAGCCCTACCCAATGGCGTTGATTTCGGGGATATACATACAGGTTCTTCTTCTCCATCGCTCCCTCATTACTGAGGATCGTGACTCCGCTTCAGCTTGTCAACTGCCTGTCTCCATCGGCTGCGGTCAGCTGCCTGGTGTAGTGCGGCGCTAACTGGTCCGTTGGTCTGCTCGGATATCTGGTCAGACCAGCGTTTTGGGCTCCGGCCTCTAGGTCTCTTTCCTTCCACTTTTCCGGTGACCATCAGACGCTCCAAGTTACCCACATCTCGGCGGGCGATGTGGCCAAAGTAACGCATTATTCGCTGCAGACAAGTGGTAGACAGGCGTTGGGCGTTCTCCATTTTGAGCTGTTCTAGGACGGAGATGTTCGTGCGGCGGGCTGTCCATGGGATCCTTAACAACCGCCGCCAGCACCACATCTCAAAAGCGTCGACCCTGTTCCGGTCATTTGCTTTTAACGTCCATGTTTCAGCTCCATATAGAGCAATTGGGAAGACCAATGAGTGGACCAGATGTATTTTAGTTGTGTTTGAGATACTATGGTCTTTCCAGACTTTGCTCAGCTGCGTCATTGCCGTTTTAGCCATCCCAATTCGTCTCCGTATTTCGGGTTCACAATTGCCTTTGTTTGTGATGACAGAACCTAGATAGGCAAATTGGTCTACAGTTTCGTATTCTTTGAGGAGGTCTGTACGCTGGATGTTTGCGAAACGGTCTACGACTAGGAGCTTAGTCTTGCTTTTGTTGATAGCTAGTCCCAAATTAAGGCTTATAGTTTCCAGTCTATCCAGAAGCTCCTTCATCTCCGCTTCCGTTGACGCAAAAAGTGTAGTATCGTCGGCGTACCTCAGGTTTGATATTTGAACTCCACCTATTTTTATTCCACCTTCCCAGTTTTCTAGCGTTTGGCGCATTATATACTCTCCATAAATGTTAAAGAGGATAGGTGAGATCACACACCCTTGCCTAACTCCCTTTTGGAACCGAAAACTGCTTGAGGTGACATTTTCGATCGAGACAGTCCCAAAACCCGACTCGTACAGGCTGCGGATCAGCATTATGACATACAGGTTAAGTTATCTTTATTTCGTTTTTTTATGTCATAGGGAGCAAACTAGCAGCGTGTAGACACCTGCAATACCAGAGGAGTCACAAGTGCGTTGCCAGCCCTCAGGTGGGAGAACGCTCTTTTCTTGAAGGTCGTATCGGATCGGAAATATTGCAAGCGACATTTCATTCCACAAGCAGTCGTGCGAGGCAGGAAATTTCTAGAAAAACGCTCAGTTTCACAAACTGCCAACTACCTAAGTCGGAATAGATCTAATCGTGTACCATAGTACGATCACACTCTTCTAATGAGAGTGTGGCGTGTAGGGCTCGCAATTGATATCGATGATACTTACCTACTCCAAGTAATACAATAGTTTCCTGACGTTAGAATCAAGTAATGAACACTATCCATTAAGTAATAAAACTTAAAAACATACCATAAGCCTATAATTATAGAGCTTACTTTGGGAGTAGGTCGATTTGCGTGAGATTGACCAATTAGATTAGATTAGATTATTATTTGTGATGAAAAGTATCCTATGTCAAACAGTTTCCATACCAATTTTACAATAGGACTAATTCGATATTCTATTTATTTTTATTGCTAGTAGCGTCGCTTGACGTATACAAACTAGTCTCTTCTTCCACTCGTGTCCGCAGCGGTAACCGAATTCCGAAGCTAACCGCCCTAATATGCGATTGCCGTGTGAAACGAAGGGCGCCATAACTACGATGATATTCTAGCTTTGGGTGCCCTTGACCTTCTAACATTGTATATAGAAGAATCATGTTTTAAGGCCGAATTCACTTCGCTTTGTTCTAACGTATAATGGGACTCAATGACCATATCTTGTATACACACCCTGACGGCCCTAACTAACAACAGTTCGGGCAGGGATCGTTCGAGGCTCCTAGCAGTCTCCAGACCAGAGTCTGGACATTGGCTTAACGCTTAACCCTCTCCGAACACCGGCACCTTCATCGACCCTAGCACACTTCGAATACCCATGGGTCTCAGAATAGGCGCAGATATTTGTGCGGAGCACTGCTGCACCTCTTGTGGAGCCTCTGTCGACCGCCTGGGACACCATGGCCTCGTCTGTTCTTCGGGCGCCGGCCGCCGCTCTCGTCACGCCGCACTCAACGATATCCTGAGAAGGGCACTTGTCAGCGCCAACGTCCCCGCGGTCCTGGAACCCCATATCATCCGGGACGATGGAAAGCGACCTGACGGGATGTCGTTGATCCCGTGGAGAATGGGCCGCGCGTTGGTTTGGGATGCCACTTGCGCTGATACGCTGGCGGCGTCCTACCTTTCGGCGACCAGCAAAAGAGCTGGTGCGGCGGCGGACGCCCGTGAGCACTCGAAGGTGGCCAAATATAGTTGTCTCGGCGCCCAGTACGAGTTTGTGGCGTTTGGCGTCGAGACACTCGGCGCGTGGGGCCAGGGGGCACGCCGCCTGGTCAAATGTGTCAGCAAGCGCTTGCGGGAGGCGACAGGCGATCCACGCGCGGGCGGCTTTCTCGCGCAAAGGTTAGCCATTGCTATCCAGCGTGGGAATGCTGCCTGCGTTTGGGTAGGTACCACGGGGTCCCGATATTTTTTTTCCTATTTTAATGTTTTTATATCTTTCTTTATAATGAAACAAACTGCATGTTTAATACCTTTAATTTCAAAGTAACCGAGGACTTAAGCTGCGAGTGCGGATGCCCAACGCAGACTGTACGCCATATTGTCATGGAATGCCCACTACCTAACTAGATTCGCAGGCCAAGTGGAAGATCTCAAAGACCTAACAAGCGAAGCTGTTGACGTTCTTACGAATTGTGAATTTAGATTATAAATAAGCACGCCGTGTACATTTTCGCCATACGATTAAGATATTAATTTAAAATGGCATTAAAGATTTATTTAATGCCATTTTAAAGTAGGTACTCGTGGTACCATAACCCTGGCAAGGTGTCTGGAATTTTAACCTCAACGGAAGTGGGAGGTAAATATGTTATAAATTCAACGTGTGTCTGTAAGTCCATTTGTGAAATCGTAGGTCCTAAACGGACTATCCGTTTTTAATTTGTTTTGTTTCAAAAGGGACTAGATCTAGTATTATTAGCTATGAATAAAGAAAATCTGAGTTATTTATTGTCATCAGTTTTTTTTTTTGGTATAATGAGATTGTAAGGTCTTTATTAACCTTTTCAGTGGTCAGATATCTGCATCAGAGCAGTAGGGTAAAAATAAAAATATCCCGCTACCATCATTACATACTACTCTTTATAAAAGTTGTTAAATTTGTCCAGGCCATTTTGGACCGATGAAGACACAATGTCCGAAAATTCGAGCACAGTAATTAAATCCAGATTAAATACATTACTTTTACGTGTTCACGTGCAATTTCAAAATTGACTACATTTTAACAAATTTGACAATGTACGAAAGAAGTTTGATTTGAAAACATTATTTTACCAAATGTTTTAAAAATCAAATTGCGACATTATAGCGAGTCGAACTTAAATCCCATCACTTCGAAGCGCCGTAATAACACGGGTTGTGGATTGTGGGGTAGGTTTATAACAAGGGTCGTGGTCGTGGTACACTTGGCGCGTCGCGGAGTCGAAGACGTGACGGCGAGACACCCAGGGCTGCCACACGCAAGAGGAAATATTGTGAAATCCCATCACGACGTCGTGTAACGATGGTTGTGGGTTGTGGGGTATGTATATAATAAGGGTCGCGGTATACTTGACGCATGTCGGAGTCGGAGACGTGAAGTTGAGACACCCAGGGCTGCCACAGGAGGAAATATTGTGAAATGCCATCAGGTCATGTGACGCGGTTTGTGGATTGTGGGGTATGTTTATAATAAGGGTTAAGGTACACTTGACGCATCGCAGAGTTTGAGACGTGACCGCGAGACACCCAGGGCTATCAAATAAGGAACAATTATCAAATCCCATCACGACGTCGAGTAATACGGATTTGGGAATGTGGGGTATGTTGGATAATTTGTGCATCTTCCAGACCCATCGTAAGATAACCATCGAAAGTAGCTAACAATGTCACTACTCTCCTATATCAAATTTCAAACTAAATTGGCCAGATGCGTGGTGATGCTGGATTCCGTATCCTTGGTTTGGGTAAGATTCCACCGTACGTATGAAGTGCGACCGGTATAAATCATATTATGTTTACATGGGTGACAGCCCTGCGCCACACCTGGCGCGCGATCGATCGCACCTGGCGTTGCCAAGCGACCCCGCCCCCTCCGGCCCGCGCCGCTCACCCCGCTAGTTTAAACGCCCCACTTTTTGAAGGCTCTTCTTTGAAAACGGTCTAAGTGGCGTTTTGTGTCTGGTTTTGGGAAATTAATGATATTTCAGCATTTTTTTATCACGACTCTAACTTTTCGATATTGCTACCAATATGTTTTTAAATATTCAACATATATATTTAAAAAAGAACAGCAGCATCCATTATCTTATCATCAATATCTTCTTAAAGATGCTACTGGACACAGGCCTTCCCAAAGCACGCCACATTTGCCAACCCTACGTAGACATATTGAATGTATGAAAAAGTATATAAATAAATTAATTGCCAATCACAATTGTTTAATTAAATTTAAATTTGTAATAATGTACATAGGTACATTACAAAATCTAGTCTTGATTTCTATCGAAACAGCTATACCTTAAATTAATGTCAAGACTCAAGATCTAGATCAGATTTACTTCCAAAGATGAATGACTGAAGCTGGCGGTGCCTAAGCTCGATAAATTGTCGATAGCCGATAAAACCGATTGTCTATGAAGAAGTGCCTGAATAAACTCCGAACGCTATATCATGTAATCCAATTTAGTCGTCTGAAATGGTAGTATATAACCTGATAAAATGTTACTATTGTATGAATTTAAAAATGTGTTATTCTGTGGTGTAGGTAGTTTGCAGTTGAATTGTCTTCTGTACTTAAATATAATATAATGACAACAAAGAAACATGTCGTAACATGCTTAAAAATCAAAACATGCGTTTCAGAGCCATGACGTCATAAACCAACATACATATTAGTTTGAAAGTTTAACAAATCTTACTTTCCTTCAGAAGTAAAAAAAAATCAACTCTAATAAATCCGTAGAAAAACAGCTCGTTTCTAATAAAAGGAGAAAAGAACTGTTTCAATTAATTCCAGATCTTTTCAAAGACATCGGACAAACGGGCTTTTATAAAATAAACGGTGAAATCAAGCAAAACACAACGACACTTTCAGTTTGAAAACACAATTCAAGTTAAATACTAGAAGTATTCTAGAAATAAATGGAGCAGACATTTTCTTCGCAAAACTTTTTCCATTCCAATGATGAATAAACACAATTCCTTGGAGCAAAAAATGCGAGTTTCAGACAATACGCTACTGAAATAAAAGAAACTGTAGAATAATGAATTATATGTCAACAGAAACAACATGATTAATATGTGACTTGGGAGCCGAGATCGGACTTGATCCATACGAGATCTGTATTAGGTAGAGATAAACCCATTTGCACAATACATACTTTCCATACTATAATATTATAAATGCGAAAGTGAGTCTGTCTGTCTGTTACCTCTTCACACTTCCTTAGTAAAGTATCCGTTTCATCCCAGAAATCATCTTTTAAGGGGGTGAAATGGGGATGAAGAAGGAAAAACAGTGCCCGTGTAGGTACTTTTATGTTTACAAATGAAGCGAAAATTGAAAAATTTAATGATTCGGATCCTGTCCGAATCATTAAATTTTTCAATTTTCGCTTCATTTGTAAACATTTAGTTTACGTTAGCAGACGTTACTGCTTTAATAAAAAAAAAAATACTTTTATGTATTACATAGGTGGCGCTGTGAGTAATGGCGGCCAAATTACTCATTCCGTGCAGACGAAGTCGTAGGGAAAAGCTAGTATTTAAATAAATTTGACGCTTCTAGACATTTATTTATTAAATAATAAATGAGGAAATCAAATGTCTGCACTTAAGGTCATCGCAAATAAATCAACAATCCATTCAATAACTGAGCAAACTGTAAGGTCGGAGACTACAAATAGTCTTGTTTTATTATGGCCGGAAAATTGTTTTACGTAAATGTGCCAATGTTTAAAATCTTCTCTATTGCTATAAATGTAGGTTGAAGTTGCCAGCTATTGGGATAGTGTCGACTACTGGGATACTTACTACTATTACTAAATGGAAACTTTCACAATGTGCATATAAATATTTCGGAGTAGGTACTTAAGAAAAAAATCCCTATCAGTAAGAATTCGTTAAAAATACATGACGTTGCAAACTACAAAAGACCTCGCTTCGTTTGGAAAAACCCTCCCGGCCGGTCCTGCGATCGAAGGTGCACAAGACAACAATTATATACAGTTAATAGACTTGGATGAAAAAATTATCCGCCGATAGACGCCGGAAGACGTTGGAGGCGAGTAACGGAACGGTATGACGAATTTTTTTTGAAGATGTAAATCGATTCTTATTTTTATTGAGATCAAATGCCTATATGGGACTAACTTTAGTACACTTAGACTGCTCTAAAAGTCTAAAATGACCGTCAAAGTTCAACATTCCACCACCTAATTTTAACGTCATTATATGTCATGGGTACCAATATTTGTATTGGAGACAATAAGTAATTTGCCATTATCACCATGAAAAAGTTCGGTTAGGCTCATGGTTGTCATACAATTATTGTTTTGTTAAATCATGAGAATTCAGACACCAATATCAAAATTTCTTTTATAAATGATAAAAAAAAAACATTAAATTTGCGTACGCAAGTCACATAGGTACCTATTTAAAAAAATACATTTTTTTTTCTTTTATTTGTTTCATGACATACGAGTATTGACCTAATTTTATTCACATAACTACATTATGCTGTAGAAATTAACATCAGTCGTCATCCCGTCTGTTGGTAATCAGTTAACACAGCCTATGAAAGCTTGTAACGCCAGAAGTAGGTATAACACATGCGTGTTGTGGAACCTTTAAAATCTGTTTTAATCATCTCTAGGTATCTTCAGTAAGTATTTCACCTTTGTCCAGCTGTGGGCGTCATTAAGTCGGAATGATGGTGGTCAGCAACTGACGACACAGAGAAACTGTGTGTACTTTATTGCAAATAAAACAATTTAAAAAAGTTCAAAACAATAGATATGTACAAAGGCGAATTTATAGGTATAAGGGATTTCTTCCAGGTAACCTTAGAGCAAAAGTACGGTTGTTCCTTTTTTATTAACACGTTCGCTGCGGCCATTAAGTTAACTTGTAATTGACCATATTTGTATCGGGTCATAAAGGCCCTATACCGCAGTGAAGGTGTTTGTAAAATGTTCTATACTAAAGTATTTGTTAGTTTTCTGTGTACCATAAATACTATAATAAGCCCAGCACCAGTATGTATTCATTGGAGTTTATTGTTTTTAATGCCATGAACTATGAATGCGACGGATTGTTGCCCGAAGTTACGGTACTGTATTGTTAGTATTACTGTTTCAGCACGCAGTCGGGAATTAACTTTTCGGCCATATACTTCTTGCGCGACTAATGTCCCTTTTTGCGAGGCTATTGCTGCGCCGATAGAATCTTTTCTGTCTCTAAAAGGCTAGATGGGTTACTCTAATGTCCGAAATTCGAACTTTTTGTAAAGACACGAGATCGAAAGGGATGGCACAGTACGAACTTCCAATTTCAAACTTCGGAGTAGCCTTTCTGTTGTCGAAAACGACGGGTTGGTAAAAAAAAAATATAAAATGTGTCCTCGGTTGAAAATGACAAAACTTATCATTTCAGTGCGTGTGTGTGCTTTACCTTCTTTATGATTTGCTAGTTATTTGCTTTTTAGTACTCTACATTTATGCATAAAGCACTATTGTACGAGTTGCACCTATATGTAGGCAAAATAATGATATAAAATTAAGAGAGCGATGCGTGTCATTTTTCATATATCATCAATATCAATGTTTACCTACGATTATGAAGTTATAGCTATAGAATCGTTGTATTGACGACAGAATTGCCAATATTTCATATAAAAAGTATTTTGAAGACAGGGATATCTGAACATCATACTATGGTTAAAAAACAGGGCCATGAGTTTATTTTTCTTTTCAGCTAAAGTAACGGAGTCCTTGAGCATTTCCCGAAAAGTTTGTAGAGCAAAATTAAGACTTCAATTAAAGTTCAATATAATTTTCTTATTTAGTTACCAATTTTTTTTTAATTTTATAATATCATAGTTTTTATTATGCTTACAAACATATAACATTTCCTTCTTTAGTTATCCCGTAATTTCGTAGCACTGGTAGCAAAATTTGTGCTACGAGTGCTACGCGCTACGGCGTAGCACAAAGACCGGCTAATGAAAGACATTACTCATGGGGACGCCGGGGCGGGGCGGACAAGGATTGCATTTTTTGCGGATTCCCGGGATGTTGGACTGAGATTGTGTTTGTACATTTTAAGGGACATATTTATAGCTTGGGTCGGCTTATCTATTTTAGTGAAATATTTATGTTTTACATCACTTGTTAACATTCTAAGGTTTAAGATTAAGACAATGAGGCGCCGTTATACTAAAGGGAGAGGGCATAAGCTCCTTACCCGATACAAAACATGCATGTATTTTTGGTATCTAATTTTAAATTTTGTTTGTGATCGATATAATGTTGCATAGAGATTGAACACTACCGGAGAGAGACACAGGTTTACAGAAAAATATGCCATTCGATGATACACAATGAATGCATAAATTACATGCATACAAATACCTACTTTTGTAGTTTTAATTTACGAAGGTATTTGTACCTATTACTATAGCGCATATGGCTACATGGCAATATATCATTCATTGACACACATAGAACGCAATCGTTTCTACTTCTACCACCATTAATTTGTACGACAAAAATCTTCAAGAAAGCTATTACTCACTTCAAAAACACCGCTACCAAAATACGTAAGTATTAGAGTAGTAGGTACGCATTTTGATATTCGTATTGGAGCGCCGCTCATTAAAATTTCACGACCAATTGACCCCTGCCTCCCCATCGGTGCGAGGGAGAGAAACTGCTCAAGCGAACATCTCAATAAGTTTTCTCTGTTAGGTTCAGTTCTGCACTCCGATTTTTAAAGTTCCTTCCATATCTTTCATTTTGTAGGAATTAGTCAACAGTATCAACCATAGACTAGTTTTTTTAATGAGTTTCAAAGGCAAAGGTTCCTTCATCCAATTCAATTGCGAAGTATCAAATTGTCAACTTAAAAAAAAAACATTTTGGAAACACCATCGTAAAAAAAAATGTGACCGTTTGTAGATCCTTACAGCAAGGACTATAGAAAATAATAATAATTTGGCCTTCCAGAAATTGTACCCAGCCTAATTGGCAGGTAGCCAGGCGTACTTATTAAACTTGTATCATCCCACTTTTCCATGGATTTACCGAAAAATCACGCCCTATCCCTGCTCAGATCAACCATTTTCAAGGATTAAAATAAACGAAATACCTCACATACAGTCTGACACAAAAAAGTAGAAATTAAAAAGTGGCAATACTGTATTGACATCCCCGTTTTCTTAGATTGATTAGAAAGGGACGACACGACAGTATTGCCACTTTTTGATTTCTACTCCTTTGTGTCAGACTGTAAAACGATCTACTCCCACAATCAGCTCTATTATGTTATGATTGTGTTATGTTCACTAGATGATGATATACATACTTCTATACTATTATAAAATTCTATATTTGTATTGAAAAACAGTTTTCTATGGAGAGGGGTTATGACTTTAAGGTGCTTTAAGACAATCTTAATAGCGTGATGCAGGATCATTATTTGTTTTTAATGGGCGCGCGGCGATGCCAGTCTTCCGTTTTCATAATTTCCTTTGTCCTCGAATCACGCCGAAAGGGCTGGACAAATTTTAACCAATTTTGGTACCTACAGCGATAGCTGGACATTCAAATATGCTTATAGGATACTTTTTATCCGCCTATAACACGCCGACGGTAAAGAAAAAAAACGCGGACGAAGTAGCGGGAACCTCCTAATACAAAACATCCATGACCCAGGACAAATTTGAGTTTATCACACAAATATTTGCTCGGGATTTAACCCAGGACCATTGGCTCTGCAGGCAACTGCAATCCCACTGCGCCAACCGCGTCGTACCAGCAATAACTGTCTGAACATTGAGCTGCTTTTGGTCGAGAGTTGTCTAGTGTTCGGCACTTGGCGAGCTTTAATTAGGAAAGGAAACAAATAAGGGTTAACTCACAAAGAGGGAGCGATCAGGTGACCGCCACTGGGGTTAATATGTGCCAATTTTAATTTTGTTGTCGATTTATTTATTGTTTCATTTCGATCATTGTGTACTAAGTCTTAGTACATACTATGGATAGTTTAATATTTTTTTATCATGGTTTATAATGAATAAATAGTATTTTATGCAATCGTTGCACAATGGAGGTTCTTAAAGTCGAGTACCGCGTTTAGGTCACGAGGCTTGCCGAGTGGCCTATGTAAGGTACGAGACTTTAAGACCTAATTGTGTAACTATTGCATACAATACTTTTTATACGAGCAAAACACAGAATTTTTTTTTTAATTTAATCGTCATTCTCAAATATGATTTTTATTTTTGATGTAACCTTTTTCGTTCAACTAAAACTGACCTATTAAAAAAAAAACATGATCGCGATGGCCATGGCGGGTGCCTTGTGATTGGTGAATTTTTTTGACAAGTAATTCCAACCAATCAGTGAGCATCAAATAAGCTTATGTTCTCTTTTTGAAATTATTAGAGTTGTGTAGAGAGATGTCTTATGAATATTAAAGTTAAGTAGCGGGTACCATAGAGTATAGAATTTTGTTACAGGATTAAAAAGTGCGTTATTGTGATTTTGTCTGTGAAATTATAATTGACAGATTAAAGTCTGCGAGTATAAAAATTATCTTTATTATGGTAAGACTGAATACACAAAATAAAATACGAGTTTTAGTTACGAAATTTCCAATTTTTTGTGTAATTAAATGGACCAATTTGTAGGACACAACGTGAAACTGGGCTTACCATGGTCAGAATAAGGAACCTTTTCCAAACTAATAATAACAGAGTTTTCTTTATAATTACTGGTTCTGTATCCGATGCTAAATAAGTCAGGTATCATTAAATAATAATAATTATAGTTAAATTAAACCAAGGTTATTGTCGTAATTGCACTCAAATCCACATTTAAAAATATGATTGCTGTTCGCTGTTTTCCAAATATAAATTCGTATTATTAAAAATTTAATTAAACAAGTTCGCGGATTATATTGTTATATTCATTATTTGAGCCTTCCTGGCGTTTCAGTAACTATAATTCTTCTTTTACGTTGGCCTTAAGTTAGTAGTGTTATATTCTCTTTGGTATTAGTATAATACGTTTTCATCTCAGTTTTAGTATAAGTAGTGTTAATCAAGTGTTCTTTTAATGGCAATGCCACCTTATTTACTTACATAAAATCTTAGTGGGAATTGTGTTAGGATGTAGGCTATACCTAACGTAAGATTTATCTTCTTATTATGTAACTGTTTTTGTCTATGTCTGTTTTTTTCCCCAATAAAGAAAATAAAAAATAAAAAAATAATAGTTAACCGTTGTCAAAGGTTGATTGAGAATAACACAATTTTTCTCTGTCTAGTACGTTATATTTAATCACTTAGTATTGATGTTTCACTGAATTTTCCTTACAATGGTCATTTTCTTTGCTTATCGTACCTTTAATTAATTATCGTATTTTATTTACGTAACCTCGATAAATATAGGATCAAAGTCAGAGAAACTCGATTATCGTGCTCTCACTAATGACTTAATTCTCCTCCACCCTTGAACCCGGCCTGCTAATTTGACTAATTACCAAACACGATTCTCCCCGAACATTCGCCGGTCTCCCCTGAACATTCCTCGGCCTCCCCAACGTTCCCCGGTCTCCCCTCTGCCGCGCGAATCTCGCTCCGCTGCCGGTTACCGAAAACTATAGATTGTAAACAATTTACCAAATTAAATCCTGAACCGCACACAGACTTTATATTTTTTATATGTTTTCACTGTATTAATAACGAACGTATAATTATTTATTTATGTCAGTCATGGAGGAAAACTTACGATTTTGATTTTCACTATTTTTAGGTTTTCACTACTTTTTGAAAATGTTTGAAATTGGATAAAAAATACTAAATTATGATTGTAAAATATGAAATTGACAATCGTATTTTATTTGTTCCTACCGTTCCTGCAGTAGTGTATTTATTTTTATTTCCATTGTGTAGAGTGGGTTGAACGGGGTTGAACAATAGTTTGTTGTGTGCTGCGCCTTCGTTCCGATAAGCATCTTATTAATGAGTGGATATTTGGGAAAGTTGAACTGCTACAGAGTAATAAACGTTATTATGGGTTTGTATAAATAATTACACTTTGATTTCGATGTCAGATTACTTCAGTAATACCTACACTAGGGGCTGTGTGAGCTGTAGACCTGGCGAGTTTGTCGCAACGACCGAGTCATAGGCTAGTTTACTCATGTTAAACTGTATTAAACTAATGTTTACTTCGTATAGTATTTAGCATATGAAACATAAATATATATTTTTCAGTACATAAAAGTAGAAGATGTCTGAAAAAATATATTTGAAAGTAAGGATTTTATTCTGTATTTTGAAACGTAACCGGTCCCGTAAAGAAAACTAAAGGGCTATTCCGACGACTTCGAATAGTGCCGTCCCTCTTGAATTCCTGTCAAAGTAGATTGGAGTGAGCGGGACGGCACTATACGACAGTCGAATTTCGAAAATCGAAGTATATTTACGCGGTATTCGACGTCACGCCACAGATAAGCTAAAGGCAAAAATGGCGGACGGTATGTATCTATGGGCCACAGTTGGCTGAATAAATATCTTCATTAATTCATTCATTCATTCAAACTGAGTACCGGCCGATTCACGGTCGTATATATATCCGATATAAATCGGTTATTACAGCATACCAACAGCACACAGTTATAATTACGTAACTTTATGCAGTAAAAATAACCGACAGGTAGGTTGTATACAACGAAAAAGTAGTGGCCTTATTTCGGGTATTTAGAAACGGATTTATATTTCAGAAATAAAATACAGGGATGCAATACATACCTCATTTGTAAATCATTGTAGCTAAAATCTTTCGCATCGTCAATATACCTACTCGTCAAATTTCGGTCCGTAGATAAATATAACGTAGTTTTGTTTATTCACTTCAATAAACTACTTCTATTTTTTTTTCAGAACTGACTAAATTTAAATAATAGACACAAAGGCATTCACATTAAATATTCGAACGCGCTCGACTAACGGGCCATCCAAATGAAGCGTATTCATAAATACATTAATCCCCACCTTACTTAAACGGCCCAATTACTCACAAGCACTTGCCAGCTTAGCTCTTAAAAATCTTGACATCCTTCTATCTAGTGATAATCCATATTTCATTCTTGAAGAATTATTAAATAAACTCAGGGATAGCCTGGAAGAAAGTAAAGTCTCACTAAAAACACCCAGTAAAAAACGTATCATAAAGCCCTGGATCACACCTGGCATATTAAAATATATTAATAATCGTAACAAAATGCAGCTTAATGCACGTTTATCCCCAGATAACGAGATTCTGAGGGTCACCTACAGGAGATACCGTAACTTCTGCAATAATTTAATAAGGAAACTCAAAAGGGAATACGATAGTGACCTGTTGGAAAAATCTGCCAAAAACCCCAAAACCCTCTGGAGTAATATAAAAAAGATAACTCATTACAAGCCCAAAAATAATAACGGTGTGGAACTACTTACCTCCGAATCTTCGCCCGAAATCGCAGTTAACAAGGTTAATCACTTTTTTGCAAACATTGGTAAGGAACTAGCAGAGACCATTTTGATTAATCCCTCATCCACTGAAAATGTCAACGCTGACTTTATTCCATCAATTCCCTCATCCTTTGTCCTATTGGACTCCTGCCCTGAGGAGGTGGATGCCGTCTTGATGAGTCTAAGGAATGAAAGCTCCGCGGGTTGGGACAACATTCCCACTAGGTTTTTGAAGATGGCAAGGCCTCTTGTTGTTCCCATAATTAGCAAACTAGCTAACTTATGCTTTGCCCAAGGGGTCTTCCCTGAGATGCTGAAACAGGCCATTGTCACACCAGTTTTTAAAAGTGGGGAGCGGGATGACGTAAATAACTACCGTCCGATATCTGTATTACCGGTGATATCGAAAATTCTAGAAAAATTAATAAATAAGCGGTTAATGAGTTATCTTAATAAATATGATATTCTATCTGGATCACAATTTGGATTTCGTCAGGGTAGGTCCACTGAAGATGCGGTTCTGGCACTTACTACGGAAGTAACGAAGCGCGTAGATCAAGGACAAAAATGCCTTGCTATCTTTATGGACCTACGGAAAGCGTTCGACTCGGTCTCACTCCCCATCCTGTTGCGTAGGCTCGAATCTATCGGCATAAGAGGTGCACCCCTAAAACTATTCACAGATTACCTGCGAAACCGCTCACAGAGAGTAAAGATTGAAAACCACCTAAGCAGCGAGCAACATGTCACTTTTGGCGTCCCCCAAGGGAGCGTACTTGGCCCCACGCTGTTCTTAATATATATTAATGAACTCCTCTGTCTCCCCTCTCACGATGGATGTGTGTTTTCTTACGCAGATGATACTGCGGTAATCTTTGAAGGTGACTCCTGGGAAGGGGTGTATCATAAGGCTGAAACAGGATTAAATAAAATCGCCTCCTGGCTAAATCAGAACCTCCTTACCCTTAATGCCGACAAGACCAAACATATCTGCTTCTCTAAGTATGGAAACACACAGTCATCTGAGCATCTAGAATTAAAACTACACAATTGCAATCCAAACACTATACACTCTAATTCTACCATCATTGAAAAAGTCCCATCTATAAAATACCTTGGCATTGTACTTGACCAAAGGTTGTCCTGGCATGATCATATAGAGCACCTAAATGGGCGCATTAGGAAATTAATGTGGATCTTTAAAATTTTAAAACATGTGGCATCATACAAACTCTTAAAACAAGTTTATATTACTCTTGCACAATCAATAATGACTTATTGTATACCTGTCTGGGGTGGTGCAAACAAAACTAAATTCCTTGAAGTAGAGCGGGCGCAACGATGTCTACTTAAAGTAACCTTCAACAAACCTTTTAGATATCCCACAACAGATCTTTACAGAGAATGTGAACTCCTCTCATTGCGTAAGTTGTATATTGTACTCAGCGTGTCTAAACTTCATAGTACTCTAAGCTATGTGCCGCAGACTGTTATGCGTAGAAGAAAAGCCAAAGTAGCCCCTATCCCTCTTACTAAATCTTGTTTCGCCATGAAACAGTTCGCGGCACAAGCTGCCTACCTATATAACTACATTGATGTCCATCTTGATATTTACCCAATGCTGCTTCACAATTGTAAAAAAGCAGTGACCTTGTGGATCATGAATTTAAATTACGAGGAAACAGAGGCACTCCTAAAACATCTCTCGTAAATAACGTATATATAAATATAATAAATGTAATGTAATGAAAAAAATATATTAACATAATCAAACTGTCTAAATGTAAAAATAAAAACAAGCACTCACTCATGCATATTCACACACTCTTGTACATACTTTCTAGTTAAGTAGATATAGTAAATAGCACCTAAGTTTGTATTTATTTGGTTATTGTAAATCTCCAAGTGATGGAAGAGCGGGTCGTTCCGATACAAGCAAACTGTGCTTAATGGAATGTCCCAACACTTCATGTTGTAACACAAACTTTTTAACTTAATAAATATTTTTGATTTTGATTTTTTGATTTTTGATTAATTAAAAATGTGTTCTAGATAGCTTACACCCAGATGCACAATTATTCGTTAGTGTTAATGCCATATTAAGATACGAGTGACAAATAGTCTTCGTTTTCCTATTCATGATATTGTATACTTACATCTTATTAGGTAGGTGTTTGGAATTTATAAATAACAGAAAGATTAAGAGGTACTTAATTTTACTTAACCCCGACTTAAATAAATACAGATAAAATGAAACCTGCGAGGGAATGATTGTGTTTCTGAGGAGAATTAAATATAATTTTGTCAAGTGGTATTTAGCCCCTTGTAACCAACCATTCCGAGGAGTCCAGCATAATTAATTTTGAAATATAGTTATTGCTTTATGCCCAGATATCGGGATAAAATAAGAAAACAGTGGTTGGTGTAACAATTTTATTTGATTCGATCACTGAATTCCCACTTAGATAGAGCTAAATAGAATATATCGCTTATACATATTCATTTAATATTCTCATAGTTTCGTTACAACTTTCTACGATGCATGCTACGTTGCTGGAATATCCTGAAATCTTGCATTCTTTGTGGACTAAAGGAATAAGGAAGAGTTGGATGCTTTTGGGTCATTATTTGGGCGTTTTAACCGTCGTATTCATCTGTTCCCAATAGTGACGAACTCCGTATGAATTGTGGCGCCATTTTGCGTTGCCTTGTAGCAGTCGCGGCATTTTACAATTATTATCACATAATATTAATTGCTTTTATGAATTGGCCAATATTGCGAACAGAGTAGTACGGTTAAAATGCTTAAATAATAACCCTTTTAAGACTATGTTAACAGTGTGATAATCGTCGCGACGTTAAAGCGAGAAAGATCAATAGTACTCGTCGTTTTCCTATTTTCTTGGCCGCAAAACAGATTCAAATTTTCAGTAAAACGGGCATATTTGAATGCATTTCATAACCAAGTCAATTAAGGTTAAGCATGTTTCGAAAAGCTTTTGTACGACATTTAACCTTAATTTGCTGTTCAACGATTATTTTACTTAATTTTTTTACCAATAATATACAATTTCAGTACATGAATTCTATCAAAAAATATCAGGATATTCCATCAACATGATAATGATAAACGATTACATTTATAATTTACTCAAAAAGCTTTATCTTACTAAAAAACATAATACTCGAACGAAATGATAGAGATCGTAACCATCAACAGTCATCACTACTACCTAACTGTAATTCCTATTTTACATTAATAGTAATATCAAAGTGATCTAAGTTAAACTCTAACGTGTTAAATATCGAGCATGTACCATGAATATATATAATGATGTGATTATTAAGTACATTTAGATTCATTTTTAGTTAGTAACATTAAATCAATAGATGTATTTAATCAACTTTGGTAGTTTGAACCAAAAGTTGATTACATCCACCTAGTAGTGACGTAGCTGGGCTAAACATTATTTCAACGACACATTTTTGTTTCACAAAACGACAAAAAGTGAGGTATTCCTTGAATCCACTTTCAACATACAAATCGACTTAAATACAAATTATACTATGCTTTATATATAGAAGCCATTCCTAATTTGTAATTGTTTGTTAATTAATTAATTACCTACGAAGCCAAATATAAACAGCCGTATTATATTTTAATAATATTGCACTATTTTTATATATTTAATAACTATACCTATAAGTATGTTACGATTAATATAGAAGATGCTAAAAGTTTAAAATAAATAGTTATTCAATTAGGCATGGCTAAATGCGTAAATATATTGAAAAGACAAAAGTAATATAAAATAGTACATATTTGGGTATTAATACTACAGATTAGTTATATATACGAATTTTCAATTTGATTTATATGAAAATATTGATATATTTTGAAACAACAGTTTCTACTACTAGTAGACTTCTATATTTGCGAGACAGTAAGAGATGCATACCCGGTCATTTTACCACACAAATAACCGGCTAAAACCGGGTTTACTATGAGAAAATAACCAGGTTTTAATTTCCTACGAGACTGCAAGGGAATAGCAAGGGTTAGACAGTTGACTATTTTTGATACTCATATCTATCACTCATACTTGCGTGGGCCTCCAATTGCTATATTTACATTACATGCCTACTTATCCCATTTACATATAATTATGTTATGCATAATATGGTACATTGGAAAAATGCACGGTACGATTTCTTTGACTTAAGACCTAGATAATCTAAGTTTTAATGTAATGTTTATATGCAAGTTTATTTAGACGTAATTAACTATATAATGACAATATTACGTTTAATATTTTTTCAAGGACTTGTCCCGTTACTGACTCATGGTCACACTAGTCAAACAAAAGAAGCGTATAGGGATTCTATAATAATTTATACAAAATCAATGTAAATCCTAATATATTTTTATATTAACTTTTATAACGCAAAATTGCAAATTAGGTACAGAAGATGCATTAAAAAAAATACCACTACAGGTAAAACATAATGAATACCGAATCAATAATTTCGTCAAACAAGCCAATTGCTTAAATGTCGAATCGACTTCTCTTTACGAGGTGCCAAAGGAATCTAGAATAAAAGTAACGTTATAAATGTATATTACATTTTTATGTATTCCAATTGTGGGAATTATTTTACTGATTTATTTGTTAATCTTAAGAGAGCGAAGTCACGATAAAAATATTTAAAATATCATATCGATCTTAATGCTCCATAAATTCGAAATACCGACTAAGATATTAAAATACTTTTAAGAGAGACGGGCGAAAAAGAACCTGACCGCGTGTCAGAGGACATCATAATATTATTTTCTTCGTAACCAATTCATCCAGTCAACAAGTAAATAAGAACTAGTAACAAATCTTGTGCAATATAAGAGACCTTTAAGCATAAATCAATCGTATTTATAATTTCAAGGTTAAAATGATAGCTTAGAAATAGATAGTTTATATAAAAGTCGAAACTTGGAAGATATACAGACAGAGCCTATAATAATTTAGGAAATGTTAAGACGTAGTACTAACGGACGGGTGCTGATCTACGAGTACGTTGTGGAAATCTAACAGCAAACTTGACTAGACCTGTTAATTTTAATACTTAACGACTTAACTTTTAAAACAATTAAACTTTCCTAATGAAATTGGAATTAATTTTTAAT
This sequence comes from Apotomis betuletana, assembly GCA_932273695.1. Lineage (NCBI taxonomy): Eukaryota > Metazoa > Arthropoda > Insecta > Lepidoptera > Tortricidae > Apotomis > Apotomis betuletana. Next base: position 35,078,641 of record OW026300.1, on the reverse strand, counting down.
TCATCAATCAGACGCCAGTCAAACTATATATTTATACACATTAATTGATTCGTATTACCATTTGCGTGTTGTATTTGTAATTTGAGATCATCAAACTCGCTTTTTAGCACAATGACGGATAGAAAATACCGAGAGATCAACCTTTTTTGCAATTGTCCCCAGTAGCACCCGATGGTGAGTGGCTATGAGGCCAAAAATACCATGGCTAGGTATAGATGTTAATTAAATATTGTTGTAATTTATAATAGATATCATAAATCGGAAACTAATAACCTACTATTCATTAATGTCATAAAGATTGCAGTTAGTTTTCATTGTATGAATGTTAGTTTTAATAGTGATAGTGATAGATGATAGTGACATATTAACTAACGAAAAAATTGGAAATGCTACGTTTACATTACATCTTTAACTTAAAAGATTGGTAGTAACCGCAAGGTTCCATTATTCATAATCTACTTACTACTATAAGACAGTATCTTTTTATTTTCAATTATACCAAAATGTTGCTTTACTCGTTTGTCATTTCCAATCTTCACTTCTACATGCATCTCCAATTGTGTAAATAATGTTTTGTGAAACATTCACACTCATGTTTGATTATACATAAAATATGAATGTATGTGTATAGTATAGAGAGAGCTTATACGAGTATTTAACTAACTACCTACTTCTGACATAAAAATAAAACAAAAAAGTAACAGGTTACTTTAACTGTACCAAATCTGCTTGATAATTATAATTTTGTCGGAAATATGTTCTCATTATTGTTATGACGCCACACGACCTATTTCCAATACATTAAGCACACTTGTTCAAAAAATCCGTATGTAAAAATTGATATGTTAACGATTTCGTTATTTTGAGCACTTAGGTGCAACTGTGACGTCATAAGAAAAATATTTTGCAAAAGCATAGGTTTATTGCTTTGTTGAATCATTATTTTGTGCACAATGTAAAAATATAATCCGTATTCATTAAGTCACACATTCCTGAATTAATACAAAATGAACTGTCAGCTTTATATTTCTGGAGCAGAGAGGACAATGTTGAATTTAAATCACATACGGCTATGTTACAATTACATTATCTATCCTAACCATACTCGCCTACCGTGCGTGTCATCACAAACTACCCGTTTCACTTACACAAATAAATAAAGTAGAAAATATTATTTGCATAATTGTTAAAAACATAAATGAAACGTACTTAAGGCGTGTTAGATTATATTTGCATTTTGAACTTAATGTATTAATAATATTAAGTAGTAACTTTAGAAAACAATCTAAACGATTAAAACAAAGTCGGGTATTATATATAAAAACGAAGAAGAGAAGATAAATTTTAACCATTTCATCATACATTATAAAAGTTAAACAAGTAATTTTAATCTTCACATCCCAACATTAAAAGATACAAGTAAAATATGATATAATAAAATGTCGCAGTCCCGCAATACATATGACAAAGTCTTCAAAAAGCTATCTTAGATAAACCACAATATCAATATAGCGCGTAAAGACATAATATATAAAACTAGCATAGTATATATATATCCTTACATCTAATGATATGTATGTGATATCGGTTCCTTTATTGCTAACAGTAAATTTCACGATACGAATTATAACGCACACCTAGTACTAAACACATCGATCGGTGCTCGTGGATGCATTTATAGAACAAATACTTAATTTACAACTTAAATTTTGCTTTTGAAGCTGACAACTTTGCACAAACTTGTTACGAATAATCTTGTGTCACGAGCAGTGATTTGTTTACTACGTAATAAGAAATATAAAGATGACAACATCATTTCAAATACAAAGGTGAAGTCCTGTCTCTGAATTGATTTTCTTTATCTACACCATTTTAATAGGTATCATGCTATATTTTATATTTTCTTTCAATAAGAACAAGTAACGGATAAAGACGTTTCTCCTCCACAGGATTTCTTTTCCTTTTCACAGACCACTGCTCACGAAACGCTGAATTTAACTTTTGTCTTTTAGACTATCTAACTTTTGAATTTCAATCAAGCTTAACTTAAGAAATTAAATATTTTTTATTTCCAACTGCATCCACGAACGCCACACTAACGACATATGTCACTTTGTGCTACTAATTAATTGAATTTCGGGAGAATTTGACACAAAAATTGACTCTAAACTTACATTATATTTTAAAGTGTCAGTCAAAATTATTGATTGACCGCGGCATCGCCGATATGTGCACTGGTAATGTTACGTTTTATGTGCATAACAAGATGTGCGATCAGAATGTGCAGGAGGAGCTCTAGGTTACTATTGTACTCTCCAGGCTATGACTACATCCAACACTTCAACTCAAACGTTACCACGGTTCATATAGAACAAGGCACCCAGTAACCTGCCCTGAGAAACTCCGAAATCAAACTTTATATCATGTGTAATGTTCGATAGTGAACTATATCGCATTTAAGTCATCGTAGACTTGTACTATTACCATTGTTACCAGACATTTCTAACTATTGTCACAAGGTGCGTTACTGGATGCTTTAGCCTATCGAGGATCTGTCGACAAAGCGGTAACTGAATCCTTAGCCGACAATAATTTAACGAACAATATTCACAATAGGTATCCCTTTAAATTTTATACACTCTTTCAATTGACATTTCGGGCTCGTTACGTTTTTTCTTGTACAATTATCTTTAGATATTTTTTAATTTGACTCTGTGATACAGTCGACCGCGAAATAAATGTCCTCTCGGAGAGTAGAAACAATTTATTAATATCTGATGCCAATCTCAATGCAAGTTATAGTTATGTTTAGTGTTTCTCTCCACCGAAGGATGCTCGTATCCTCCCGCGTTGCTACCACAATATACCAAAACACAGACGCACTACACTGTACACTTAGATAAAATTTAAAACTATCCTTAACCTACGTGAATCAAAAGATTCTGATATGTTTCGTTACCTTGGTTGCAACTTTATCACAAGTTGGTTGAACCTAAATTAATTGATATTATAATTGAATATGTTTGTGAAAATTTATATTAGCGATAAACTAGATCTTACGCTAATATTGCTGATATAGCATAGGATACATCTTAATTTCAATCTTAATTAATAATTAAACGAACATATTATATTCACAGTCAAAGGCGACAAAATGACGGTAGTGAACCTTATGTACAAAACATATTATATGTACTTTTAATATTTTTGTGACGAACAAGCAAATCTATCAATTGTTTTCACTTGAAATTAATTCAAATTTCTGTCACTTGTCAAAACGTTTTTTCAAAGAAAATAACTTGTCTAACACGGTGATTCCCAACATGTGACCAAAATTACCTACAGTAAGTGCCAAAAGATTTGTTAATATATATTACATCTTAGGCCCTCACACGAGTTAGTGGGCTAGCCAGCGCCAGCGTCGCCCGCTGCGCTTCCCAAACTTTAAGTATTGTAAAAATAAACATCTACCTTAACCGAGTCTATTTGCTACCTAGGTTCATGGGAATTAATTTACCATTTATATATAGTTTTGCTCCGATTAAATACCTATATTCTAGTAGAAGGCATAATCAACAGTGGTATTAGTATATCCAGAACAATACAGATCAACAAGAAACAGCTCGTCGCTCGCCCCGCGGCGCCGCTCGCGGCCGGATCCTTCTCAGAAAACATTAATAGCTAGAGGGACACTTCAATCAAAATATTATCTCTATGAAAAGATTCACGATTCCCAAATTAGAGATCTCTTTGTATATCTCACCCTTATTCACGCTTTCCTTTGTCCATATCGAACCTACGATTTTCTGATCGAAATTCACAAGTTATTAGGGTACCCTACTGCTCCGATTAAAATATCTGCCATAACTAAATTTTGAAATAAGAAATCGGAATGTTGCTATCAGATATTTAATATTAAGAGGCCTTATTCCTTTTAAAATGCTGATTGTTTAGACATTTTTCTCTATGATCAAACATGTTTCTTAACATACTATTGGTGTTACTTTCTAGAACAGGGCTATTGGGATTTATTGGTATATATTTGAAACCTACAGTTTGAATTTTTCATTGATAATTTTTGTTTCAAAAACTACTCGAAATTGACCAAATTCACGCGGAAAATTAGTTTTTTTAACTTATTTTCGACTGTACGCATTGAAAGCGTGAAATAACTATGTTACTACCTAGAACTCGGGCAAAAGTATTATTCACTTCAAAAAGTTGGTTGAAATTATCAATATATTTATCATAATATGAAAAAAAAATTTTTTAAAAGGAATAAGGCCTCTTAATTGATTTCTTCAAAAGATTAGATTTGTCAATAGTTCGCCATATGTCACTAAGTTAAATAAAAATAGAGAATAATCAATCTCCCTTAAACTAAAACACTATCCAAGATATACATGACTCGATTCTAGAAATTGTTTTATTTCGAACTTGCAGGTTGCAACCCTATGACATAAATATGTAACGACCTGTAATTCCGTATAAATAAATAAAGCGTCGTGGTCCCGGCGCCGCGAGACGAGCAACCTCGAATATTCTACGATACGTTATTTTATTACAAGCACAGCTATTTAATAGACATCTAGTCAGACACAAAACAACCGCCGCCGCCACGGCTCAGTGATCGAAGTTATACCCAAATATTATAATTACACAACAAGTAAATTCAAAAAGACAACAACACCGAATTATGGCTCTAGAAGCCTTGCCGGAAGGGATTCTTAACCGGCCCCGGGGCGGGAGCGGGGGCCGGGGCGGCGGGAGCCGCGCGGAAAGGGTTTGAGGCGGGTGGCTGCGACGGCAGCTGCCGGGGCTGGTTGTACCCCTGCTCCTGTTGCTGATACTCCTGCTGGTACCCTTGCTGTTGCTGCTGCTCGTAACCTTGGCTGTAGTTCTGGTACCCACCCTGCTGGTAAGATTGGTCATACGAATAACCGCCGGCGTCCACACTGGTCTCTTGTACGCCCGCTTGACCCTCCACATTCGAGTATTCGAGGTGATTCTTATAGTCCCCATTCACCGGCCGCTGCTCTTGCAGGCTGTAAGTCTGGTACTCTTTGTCGGGCGGATCGGCCATCAAGATATTGGCTTCATTCTCGAACGGTTTGAAATCGTAGATATGTCGCAGGTACATGAGTACCGGGGCGTACAAGAGATTACTGAATGCGATGAAAAGATTTAACGCCGTGAAACCGATCGCTTCGACAACCTCACCGGCGATGATGGGTCCCACGGCGTACGCAAAGGAGTACGAAATGTCAGCAATGGCATAAATACTGCCGTATACGGAGACATAGCGCACGTCCACTAAATAGCCCAGCATCGGGAGCAATGCTGTGTCGATCAGTGCGATACCAAAGCAGATTCCACAGATAGGTATCATCAGCATCTTATAAGAGGTAGCGAATGGAATGATAAAGCAGCACAGTCCTTCTAGCGCCAGCCCGCTTGCTGCCATCAGCCACTGATGCTGCGGGTATTTCCGCGCCGCCTTAACCGTTATGATGACACCTAACACGTGGGGGAAGAACGCCGGCAACCAGATCATTCCAATCTTCCAGTTATCTTTCGTGAGATTATCTTCCATCCAGAACGAGATGGTGGGCTCAAGAAAAGCCAGAGCCACATTTGACATCATCAACGCACCGGCACATACGGCAATATATGGGTCCATAAGAAGCTTCCAGATTGGTGTCCCGGCGGGCTTGGGCTGATTGGCTTCCTTCATTTGGGTTTTGAGTGGTTTCATTACGAGTAATAACATAAATCCATCGAGAAGCGATATTAGGGCGAGTATCAAAAATGGTACTTCTTTGCCAGCAAACTGGTAAAGTGCTCCTCCGAAAGGCGGTGCGACGAGACATCCGAAGCTGATGAAGGCGAGAGCTATACCAAGAGCTTGAGAGCGCTCCTGTTCTTCGGTAAATCGATCGGCAATCATCGCTAACCCCGCTGTGTCCGCGAAAGCGGATCCCACTCCCTGCAAACTCCTCGCGAAGAATAGCATGCTATAGCTCCGACCGCACGCAAAGATCGACGTAGAGAGGAACATAATTATGAGCCCGATCATCATGGGTATGTCGTATCCTATGCGATCAATTAAGGCACCGGAGAATGGGTTGATCATGAGTTGAACTATAGCTTTGGAAGCAAACAGTACGCCCGTGGCGGAGTCTTGGCCCTCGTGTGATGCGGGAATGATTTTGGTCGGGATGACGGTGCGGTTTCCCACCTGGATAGGCGGGAGGGTGACGACGTGGTCGTACCCCGCTTCACCCCACGCGCCGATATAGCGTAGGTAGTCGGGAATGATCGGCACGATCACCATGTACAACATGTTGTCCAGTAGCAGTGCAATCGACACGATCACCAGAATGATCTTTCTCTGCGCGCTCGGTTCCTGGGTCTTCTCCCATACTATCTCCCGTACCTCCTTCACCTCCAGGTTGACCACTGGGATGGTGGCACTGTCGATCTTCTTCCATATTGACTGCGGTCCTTCAGCCATCTTGAAGGTTTTCTATAGATTTGTGCTAAATACGCTGTGAGTCGCGGAGATCTGTTACCATGTTCGACAGGGCTCCGGTCCCCGTCCTGACGGCTCGCCTGTGCGTTTCTCAGTGATCATTTGTCCCACCTCCGACGCGACCCTTCGGGACTTCGGAACCTGACAACAAACAGAAATGATCATTTAGTTATCATTTCGTTGGTGAGAACTGGGGGACGAGAGATGTTTCAAAAGGATTTTGAGTCGATCTTTGTTTCTGTTAGTTGCATGGTTCCTTAGTCCCGAGCGGTTAATTCAAGATCTTCTACCCAAAGACGATTCAGAGTCCTTTTGAACAAAGCACAGTTAAGTTTTATATAGATGTAACACCAAATTTAACAAAAGTGCCGTAAGTTTGAATAAAGTTTTAAAGTTTAGTAGGTACATTTTGTAGATCGCAGAATTTTGCATATTTAGTACGCAGATTCAATATAGGAAATTTTGTTGTGTTAAGAATATAATTAAACAGCAATCAAGTACCATAGGCTGGATGGAGTGAGACGTACTTAAATATTTACATGTGTATGTCTAAAAACTTAAGGTAGAAGTATCGAGTAGGCGGACACAGTTGAATGAATACTTGACTGGATCGAGATCCTCAGTGGGAGGCTCGCGTATTTAGGCTAAAACAGGCGCTAAAAAGCAAGCGAAAAATGTTAAGTTGGTGTCCATCTTTCAATAATGCAGGCTCCGACGGAGGCTAATGGCCTGTCTACAATCCAATTTGGATAGAGACGGTACCGACACAGGAGCGCCGGGCGACGGGGCGGTAATCCGATCTGCTTAGCACGTTTTTGTACGCGGGAAGATTTCCTTATTTGAGCTAAACGCAATTTATTGACGAGAGCTATGGGAAGATAAAATCTTAAGTGTTTGTTTGGAAGACATTTGGTTTTGTTATTTGGGAACTCGATTCAATACAAATGACTAAAGTAATAAGAACAAAAACGAGAAGGAAACGAGACACTAACACTAACTAATTATCGATACATCATAAGGGTTATGTAAGATTACGTAAAATAACTACCTACTCATAAAAGTAATAGTCTGAGGCATAGAAATACGGATGACAACGGTATGGACGGACATATATTTAATTACAATGTACGCTTTCTTCGACATGCACATGTTTTATTCAATACATCCCTCGCATGCCTCACAAGTTAAAGAAGTCTGAAAAAATGGGGTTAATAAAAGAAGCCATCACATTCATATTTTCTGCCAATCTGGCAGCTGCTCATATCCTTAGCTTCGTACAAAAGCTAATCTTATGAAACCTTGGTAGTGCGCTTTTATAGCTCAAAGATTTTCATTATTAAAATACGAGGGATCAAAATAATGACTGCTTGATAGAAGCCGTAATGCATGAATGCATGTAGGTACAACATCGAGAGAAGAGATTGAGCTCTAAGGTGAATTAAACTATCGTTATAGAACGAATATGCGTCGTTTGAGATTGACATCTAACAGAGATCTCGCCACTATATCTACTCTAGCGATATTATATTTACCTTAATGATATTTTCTTTCTCATTAAGATGAAATGCAATTCAAATGTTGTACAATTCAAATAACGATGCTAAAGTACAAATTATATAAAACCTACTAAATAAAATAATGTCTAAGTTTACGTCGTGTTACAGATTTTCTACTACCTAGGCTGCGTTCAACTCAACAGCAAACACTAGTTACAATTACAACTATTGAAACACCGTATCTCCGTCATTTTGAAATAATAAAAAAAAACTACGAAAAAATCTTAATATAGATTCCAACCTGCTCCAAAATTTCCCGAGAATCGTTTGAAAAATGCGACGAGAACAGTCGGAAATAAGGATTCGTAAAGAATTTTTGTCAAAACAGACGCTTATCGTGGACTTACCCAAACTACTACACTTTGGCTCACAAACTACATTTGAGCTGCCCATACAAAAACGCCTTCGCCTAATGGCCTCTCGAGCGTGCCCGTTCGATGGGGCGTTTTTCACCGCTCCAGCACGAACTCCGGCCCAAGGGCACGTGTAATTATAAAGGGTATGGCGATACAATCAGGCATGGTGCACGCTAGTACCGCACGCCAAGGGCCTCTGGTTCCATTATTAATATTGAATAATATTCGGATTGTTTGAATGTGAAAATAGCTGGCCTTTTTGTTGATTGCCTACTTCATGTTACAATCTCAATTAATAATAAGCGTATAGACATTTTTTTTATGTCAATCTATTTTTTATTGGGATCAATTGTCTATATGGCGCAAACTACACTCAGAATGCTCGAAAAGTCACAAATGACCGTCAAAGTTCAACATTTCTATGGAGTACTAAAAACGCTCCATACAAATGGCCACTCACATGTGACGTCGTTTGTGGATTGGGTGCCAATATTTGTATGGAGACCTCCCTCTTTCACGCGGTTTAATAAAGAAATAGAGACTGTAAAGCTGTGAAAAATAATATCAATATGGAAATTAAGATAGATACACGCACCACCTAAACTTAAGTACATACTTAGAGTAAGTACGCCTAAGAGTCTTCGTATTACATCAGCGAAAGATGAACTCGCTTTTGGTTTTATGTGTGCGTGTCTACGAACCACAGACCACTGTGCTACGAACCAATCATAAAGATGTTTCCTTTGTGACATTGACGTTGTGACTTAGCACGTGGCTAACCAAAACCGGCTTCACTTTCAAGCACTAACTAGGTTTCTAGGCATAGACAAAATTCGTTGCGTAGTTTTAAAGATCTAAGCATACATAGGGACAGACAGACAGCAGGAAGCGACTTTGTTTTATACTATGTAATGATACTTGCTTTTTATTATATATACTACTACTGTTATGCCTGGGAATATTTCAGCGTTATCGGCGGAGATACAAAATATAAAAAATTCGTCAGACATGCGCGTTGAGCCGCGCATCCACTAAACCTAGTTTCCAGCAAATCCGCAATTTATCTAACCGTTATTGAATCAAGTAAACCCCGAGTGCTATTGGTCGGGTCGAGCACGTCGAGGGGCGCACTTGACTCGCTGGCCCACTTGGCAGTCTGCCAAGACGCTTATCCGCGGCTTTTGTTCCTAATAAATATTCAAAGCGGAGTTTTAAAAGGTATAAAGGTTAAAACGACACGATGTTAGGGTTTTAGGCATGTTGTTTTAGGTTGCTTTTGTACTAGAAATGTGATACACCACGTTCCTTAAGGATAAAAGATAACGCCTACTGAGTTAAGACAAAAGCCGTAAGGATTCAAGTAAATATTACCAATGGTTTGAATGTAAATATTTGAAACCTGACTGCTACTACTAAACTTTCACTAGAAATCGGATTAAAATACGAGTCTAAAGCTTAATTAACTAGTCTTCTCCTACATTGTTGTTTTATTTTATTAGTTCTTGTAGAAAATTAATTCGTTCGGTATAATATTATAGAAAGCAACCTACGTAGTATTAATCCAAAGGATGCAGTCACAGCTGAGCACACTGAAGTGTTTGAGATGGCGGTACTGTGGGATTCCCCCGGGAACACGGATAGTTTACCTTCCAACTAGTCGAAAATCACTCACATTGTTTGTAGTTCTTGTCCCAACATCGAGCTTAACAGATTTTGAATAAGGTTCCCTTTTGATGCGCAGTTAAGGAAGATAAGTCCTTCTGAACACAGACTAGTTGTTTATTTTCCCCGGTAGAGCTAAGATGAGCGTCTTCTTTGCAATGTCGCAGAGAAATATAAAAAGGTACATACGTTACAAAACTGATATTTCGATATCCTATTTAGTTCTAGTGATCGGAATAAGTTTGGTTGTCATTTACGACGCGACATCATTGTATTCCACAGATATCACGTACCACGTGAAAGACTCCATAACTTGGTGTGTAAAAAAACATAAGCCGTAAAGCTGCAATAATGGAGTGAATAAATGTATATATCGCACAAACAACTTACAAACAAGTAAAGTATTGTAAAAGAAAATTATGTGCATAACGTTAAGTACACAGAGATCCCAGGGGATGGAGCACTAGGCAATACCTGTATCACCGGAAACCAGGTAATTGTAGTTGTATGTCAAGCGTCACATCATCTATTTAATAGAATTGAAAATTGCTAAACTTGACGAGTCCTAAAGTATCAATCAATTATTGTACCAAAGCAAATGTTCGACGCGTATATGCCCATTGACACCTCTATGAAACCTCATTATTACTTATGGGATAGCTGAGTCTTCCCAGTATCTACGCTTTACGCAAAATGTGTACCTGTATGTGAATCTGTATATGTTGTACAATTGTTTCGAATAAATTCGGGAGCGTGCACTATTTGCGGCAGGTGCAGTTCTGTCGTAGCAATTTCCTGTTAACAGTCACTTTTAAAAGTTTCTGAGCGAGTCACAAATTGTCTTATCTCTTCTTTTCTACTACGGACTTATTTGAGTGTCTATTCAATTTATAGGAAGTGCCGTAGCGTAACAATAGTATTTTATGCAATCGTTGCACAATGAAGGTTCTTAAAGTCGAGTACCGTGTTTAGGTCACGAGGCTTGCCGAGTGGCCTAAGTAAGGTACGAGATTTTAGGACCTAATTGTGTATCTATTGCATACGATACTTTTTATACGAGCAAAACACAGAAAAACATTTTTTACTTTAATCGTCATTCCCCACTATGAATTTTTATTTTTGATGTAACCTTTTTCGTTCAACTAAAACTGACCTATTAAAAAAAACATAATCGCGATGGTCATGGCGGGTGCGTCGTGATTGGTTATTTTTTTGATAAATAATTTCAACCTATCAGTGAACAGTGGTTTGCTATTTTTAAAATCAAATATGCTGATTCTCTTTATGAAATTATTAGAGTTGAGTAGAGAGATGCCTTATGAATATTAAAGTTCTGTAGCGGGTACCATAGAGTATAGAATTTTGGTACAGGATTAAAATGTGCGTTATTGTGATTTGTGAAATTATAATTGACAGATTAAAGTACGCGAGTATAAAAAAGTTGTATTGATTGGCAATGGAACTGTAGGTATTGTATAAATATGACAATAATGATAACAGTATAGCCACGTTTTGCCTTTGCTAGAACTTCACAGGACATTTAAATACCCTGTATTCAACAAGTCTATCCTAGCCTAATATATGCATATCAAGAATTAAATCAAAAAAATTAAATAGTATATTGAAACGTAAAACTACATGGTGCAAAAAAGGTAAAATTACGAGAATAACTGAACCAATTCGGCGACCTCGGGGTCAAGCGGCGGATCGATACTCGTGCTCGGTTTTAAAATAACGGCATGAATAAACATGCCAGGTGAAAGTTCCACCTTCCACATCCACTTAGGTAAGTCAATGCTTAATACGCTAAAGTAATGGGTTACCTTGAATTACCTATTGTTGCAATATATTGAATCAAAACTTATACGATTATTAGGTACATTATTATAATAAAACTGGATCTAGCTACGTTAAAGAGATATATATTTAATTACCTCGACGTTTCGGACGTGATGTTATGCTCGCAGACACCGCTTAGAATAAACACTCAATAATGTGACAGACTGATTTTATTATAATGGGTCATGAATAAAGCACGTCCTATTTAGCATTGTCGATGGAAGGAATTAATGCCAGCACGTTGCTTTGAAGTAGTACACCATCGTTATTCATTTTATCAATGCGAAATTTCATTGTATAGGTACCGATCCAATTATTTTGATTTAAAGCGAAGTTTATGTAGAAGCTACCGTACGGTGCTACAGATATCTATAATTTATAAAATTGGTCAATTGAAATATTTTAAACGGCCAGACCGATTTCGATTTTTTTTGGTATACGGATAGGTGCGCATACCCAGAATACTTTTAAGCAGACTACGGAGAAGAAGAAAAGAAGGGTTGTGGCTTTTTCTTCTTAGTGGGCGAAGTTCGAAAGAGACGAGAACTTCTAGTACACAATAAACAATAAACATATAACACCCCACATTTCGAATATTTTTTAAATTCTGTTTTTATTTAAATCTAAACTTTGTTTTAGGAACAATGGAACCCACCTTTTCTAAATCAAATAACTTGAATATTCTTTAACATTTCAAGTCTACTTATAAATTTGGTATCCTTTTTCCTTAAGTAGCTTACCCTACCCTCGTTCCGCCGTACAATATTTTTCTTTTAAATTTTCCACGCGGTGTTTGGTCTAATCGTGCTTTAGAAACATCGGAGGCGACGGGAATGTCAATTGGAATAGCGTAGGGAGCTAACAAGCTTAACTAGGTTTATTTTAAAAACAGTTATATTATTAGCATCGTTTTGACAATCGTGCCGTCGAGAAACTAAAGATACCTATAGGTATTTTTATAATCAAATGGAAGGTCCCCGAAATATCATCCGAGTGAATGAAAATGTCGTAATCTTTTTCAACTTCTTCGTACTTGGGCATATTAATATAGGTATCATTGGGTGATGAGGCTGCAAACGTATAAAAAACCTTTTATGTAATATTATGTTAATCATTATACTTAACTTTTTGGAAAATGAGTCAGTCTATTTATACGGTTTTAAAATAGACATTATATAAGCTCTTGTAAAAACCAGATACAACTAGTAATAAACACAGGACGAATCTTTATAAAACTGTTGGAATACACCTTAATTTGGCCATTCGGGCCCCTCGCCGGTGCCCTCAAAGGGCAGGTGAGGGCGAGTTAATTCGGGGGCGCCCCCGCCCCGGGGCCTCGCCTCCGCGGGGGGCTCACACAAAGCCTGAGGCGCTGCCAGGTTCAGACTACGTGTTTGGTGAGGATTTGAATCAACTGTTAAGTACAGTCAGAGAGGTTTGCTCTGCTGCTTTTATCTGCAGCTGACAACTTATCTGAATTTGGGAAGCTAAATGTAACAAATTTTAAATTAAGGTCAACCGGGGTAATGGCGTCACTGTTTTTTTTTGATATTTTATACTCTCATTTAACCCCAAGTTATGAAATATTTAATTAGTGTATAGAAATATTCTTACGCGCTGTGCTTCCTGTGGCTTTTTTCCAAGAAAATTCGTGTAGTAACGTTTTTGGCTTGCGATGATTAAACGATATACAGATGTTTTTTTTAAAAACGGAAATTTAGACGCATTTGTCCCAGTTGGGATAATTGCGTCTTTTTTAAGCAATTCACGATCAATTACCAAGAGGCTTTCAAAAATTCATGAAACATGTTTGCAATACAGTATTCTAGAAGATAAAGCTAAATACAAGGGATCAAAAACAGTTATAACGACCTCAGATAGCAAATAGTATAATCTGGGTAAACGCGTCTACAATATGTGGACGCATTTATCCAAACCTAATTTCCAGATGTTGTAAACCTTTTAGTCGGTCAAAAGTCTTAGATCTAGAAATGTTCCGAGAGCTTTAATTTTTATCTTTGTCACTGACCTATTTAATGAGTGAAATTTAATAGTGGAGATTTTATCCAGATGAGGAGTTTGTTAAAGATATTTAAGGTCAACACTTTCTTCTATGTACTTACCCATATTTTACATTATTTAAAACAAAATAAAATTTGTTTTGAAGTTTCGTCTAAGTACTTACATGTAAGTAAAACAATTTAAGAATATAAGCGTTTCTTAAATAACTATATACTATCTCGAAAACAAAAAGTTTTTGTAGAATAACCCCTTTATTCATAAAACTTTACGAACCTGAATTAGTTAAGTTATGTTTTATCCCTTTTTTATACAAGTTTATAAGTCCAGCCGACAGATAAAAAAACAAACGATGCATCGCTAATGCAGGGTTGTCATGCACTTATGTAGGCAGGTCTCTACAAACTGAGCTAACTGCGTCATCAAATATAGATATAACATGAACACTCTTATACAAATATGTAACCTTTGCCCGCAAGTTCGTCTGCATATTAATGATTTCCGTGATAAAAAACTATTCCACTTTCTTCTGTGGGACTTACTATCTCAATAACAAAGTTTTTAAGCGTGAATAAATAACAGGCAAGCAGAGATATTTATAAGCGTGAATAAATAACAGGATAGACGTTTCGTATTTATATACATTAGTGCAAAATTAAATGAATATTTGTGAATTTTGGAGTTTAAACTATTTTTAAATAAGTAATTTTGTTATAATACAGAGTGCCTACCGCGGACCACGAAGGAACTCTTGCGTCTTTGTCGAATACGTAAGTACTAAATCACATTTGCGGCAGAGGCAAAACTTTGTTCACGATTTGCAGCAGGCCCTCTGGCGTTGATTTAAATGTTCTCTATATACTGTTAAAACCAAGTATCAAGAAAAAGGTTGTCGACACCTGACATTGGGGCAAATGCGATACACAGACGCAATTACCTCAAAGTATTAGACGCATTTTGCCAAATTTAAAAAATAACCTCCAAGAATTTGACATCGATCTTTTTCCAAACCCAAAGCATTATCAACAAAAATAGTGGTTCGAACATATCGTCGTACTAATAGTAGTCACATTTATTACAAATAATTATCAAATATCTAAAGAAAAACAGGGATGTAAACATATTTTGTTGACTTACCTCATGCAACGTGTAAATCTAGCATGACACTAAATTTCAAAATGGTCGACCTCTTGACCACGATACGCCAAAACGCCCTCTATGTTACGTGTTACCCTCCAAGTAGTTTATTCCTATATCACTAAATGGCAGAAGTTGTAGTAACTAACGTCGTTTAAAAAGTAACTGAAATAGACGCAATAACCCCAAAGTGGCAATTACCCCGGTTGACCTTACCTTTCAAATGGAAATTATAAGTAACTTGCTCTTCATGTGATATTCTATCTTCATGTAGAAAATAAGTTAAAATATCTACGTAATTGGATTAACATGAAACAGAGCACTCAGCATAGATTAAACCACACGATGCATTTCCCCATAATGCGTGGATCATTAAATTCACACGTTCGCTACGGAATTAAGTTAACTTTCAATTAGCCATACTTGTATCGGGTCTTAAAGACCCGATGCCGTAGTGAAGGTGTTAATAAAATTACATACTCTACATCATACTATATTTAACTTGATTTTACTAAATATAAATCAAACTACTTATGTCTTCTTTCTTTTATTTCATGGATTGCTTGATCTGATTCGTAGTTAATATTATGATTTAATAGTAAATTATTGTTGAAGCGACGGAGGCAATTGCTCGAGTATTTGCACTTCCGACTACTTTTATCAAAAATGGTGCAAGAAATAAAATAAGTTTTTTTGGCTGACCATAAACTATGCACTTCGCGTCCTGTCCATTTTTATCAGTAAAGTCAACATTCCCGACCAGTTTTGAGAATAATGACATAAAGATATCAGATAACTTACGAAGCAAGATTTTCGTAGAGTTTACGTCCTCAATACGGTTTTTGATGACAGCTCAAATCAGCAACTCTTTATGAAATGTCAAAAAGATCGGTTGCTATGAAGATACAGGGGTGTGATTTGACTAATTTTAGAGAGATGATGGAGATCTCTCCATTTCATCGCCATCCGTCACTTTTGACGTGTCCCTACTTGACAAGTGGCGATATCCTTAGAACATCGCAACTTCGTCAATCCGGTCGCGCTAAATTTGCGTTTCCTTTCTATGTGACCGCATAAATAACAGGCGCATACTTTAACTTGACCGCGTAGTGCGTGAAATTAGTCAGTTACGTTTCGTTCAAAACAGAAATTCATGTGCATGAATAGCATTTTTGACAATCATTATCGCCTTCGTATTTCCAAAATTGAGATGAGATATGTCACTTGAAGCTCATCGCATTTTAATGACAGTTCAAAGGCGATATCACTGTTATCTAATAGAGTTTTGACGTTTTGCCATCTCTCAAACGGCATTCTCGAATTAGGTCCCTGGCGTGTGACGTCATAAAAATCAGTAGTCAGTCACAACGCGTCTTCTTTTTAATGATTGACCAATGAAAAATAGCTTAATGTCCAAAAGTTAGTAACAGTTTATTTGATTCCATGTTTATTTTTAATGGATGTGTAGTGGTTTTAATGATACAATCTATATGATAACCCTACGTCATCGTCTTAGGCCCGCCCTCCCCTCATTATTGTTTCAGTAATTGCGACTGTGTTTGTTGTCATCGGCAGCCCTCAGAACAAAAGCCATGAGTTGGCACGGCTCCCCTCCGTATGGAAAAATGGGGATGGTTTTCTATTGGAAGTGTGTGGCTCAGTTATGATTATGAACGAGGAAAGATTACAATTAGATTACTTGAACTTCTCTCATTGCGGCATACTTTACGGAAGTTACGAGTACATATTAGAAGTATTAAAAAAAAACAGTCTTGTTCTAAAATGGGCCACATGGACCACCCAAGTAGCACACATGCTGGATAACGGCTTATACAGCCCTTATAAAGCTGAAATAAGTCGTATAAAGGCTGCATAACCTCTTATGCTGTGTGCTACGTGAGAAGAAAGTGGAAATTAATCGCGTATACGTTTGCTTGTCGAGTTAAATGCCCGTTGTTCGATACTGTTCTAATAGTTCACAGCTTGAATAACAATTGATCCGACATCAGACAGTCACTCATTTGAAGTTCCATACGTTTACCTACCACGAAATACTTATGCTCGTGTACCATATAAGTAGGTAGATAAACAAGCATTATTCTTGTATATTTTACCACTGAAAGTATACGTACAATACGTGATAATAAACTTTTAAGTCTACTACGCGCCCCGATAGGTAAATCTGGACCTTGTAATACTAACCAGGTGGAATCACGAAGTGAATGAAGCACAGCAGGCGATATAGAAACAATTGCGTCGCGTTGCTCGGCCCGCTGCAGACTATCAAAGAGCCCCGCTGCGGCATAACCCGGCCATTTTAATAAGACGAATATACATTAACGTTTTTACGTACATATGCCCTTATTCCACGATATTGAATACCATTTCAGAATGCACAGGAGCGGTTATTTGAACAGTTATTAAAATCTAATTTAACGGGGATTGACGGAAATATCCTTCCAGCTCAGCTTACTCTATATATATGGTTGCAAAGAGCGATGCTCAAATGCATTATTTAAACGTACACAGATAACGTTAACGGTATGATATGATATGGAGATGCTATACTATTAACTATCTTAACTTGCTTATGAGAGTGAGTTTTCTAGTATATTGACTAACTATGTGTATTGCATGGGAGGTGCTAACTTTGTTAAGTAGGTAATCGAACCATTTGCAAGGTACAATGAGGCCACAAAGGCACGTATAAAAAAGAAACTTCGTCCCAACGACCTTTTTCTTCAGTATCTGCATTTTTTTAATAGTTCTATTAATAGTGTACAGCACAACATAAAAGAGTAGTAAATTAAAAACTGGCTATATAGTAGTGTAGTCGTTTTTTCTTAGATTGATTAGATAGGGGAGACACTATATAGACTTGCCACTTTTAAATTTCTACTCTTTTATGTGGAACTGTACTCCTAGATGTATGTAGTATGTAGTAACACCTTAGAGCAGAAACTAAACTCGTCGCGTCACCACATCCCCGTTACCGGTAAACACGATATGCAATTAATAACCTGTCGTCTCCCTGTTCACCCTCACTTTCCCTGTATCTGTCTGCCTCCCTCCCCTCGTGTGTAAGGAGAGGTTATCAGATGATGTGTTACTGTAATTGGAGATGGGATAATCAGTTTCGAACAAGTTGAAACCATATGAGGAATGTTCAGCTGGCAAGTATGGTAACAGGCAAAATAGGTATTTATACCTACACATTTATATCCTTGACAGACTTGCGTAAATTTGAAAGAGTTCCAACCTTTCGGCTTCATTATCAGACCGATAGCTATGGTATTGCATTGTCATCTTATTTAATTAATTACTCATTGGAAATTATCAATTGAACACTGGAAATTATGATGAATTAAACTTGAATATTTTATTCATACCACAGGATACTTTCCGAGAAAGGCTTACGTTTGCTCCAACATGTTCACAGGTTCTGAAGTTCTAAGAACCGGCCAAACGAAACTATACGAGTAGGTGACTATAGGAAGAACCTAAAAGAAGCACAATTAAAGCAAACTTAACTGATAAAGACTTTTCGAAACAGTTATGTAAGACTAGCTTTTGCCCGCGACTACGTCCGCGTGGAACTTGGAAGTATGGAAGCAACCTCGTACAACACGATAGATATCCACCTAATCACCTTAATTAATAAAAGGGATTATTTAAAGCACCTAAGCAAATGTAAGAGCAATTGTGCTTTTGGTCTAATCATTACATTTCCGACAGGGTCATCAATGTCATCATGAATTACTTACTCACTTTCCAATCTTTTTAGGGATAATTTCCAGGATGAAAACTATCCTATGTCCTTCCTCGGATCTTAAACTATCTCCATGCCAAATTTCATCAAAATCGATTCAGCGGTTTAAGCGTGAAGAGGTAACAGACAGACAGACAGACAGACACACTTTCGCATTTATAATATTAGTATGGATTTATTTCTGTACCTAGACGTACACGTAACCAATATAAGAAAGGCATCGCGGGTCCTTTTTGTCAGTTTTTCCCAAAAAAGTTTGTACACAATTAAGACGTCAATTAATGTTCAATTGTATTCTTCCTATCTTGTTACCAATTAACTCTGTGATTTCCTATACATTGATTTTATTTTATGTATAATTAATAGCTCAGTTGGGATAGCAATACGCCGGAAACGTGGAGGTCGCAGGTTCAAATCCTGCTTAGATTGTAGTAGATCGCATTAAATTTTTCTTTCTAAATTTACCTGTGTGTCAATATTTATAAAAAAGTGCATTTCATTAAATGCTGGAGGATTGACCCACAAGGGCGACAGATCCACAAAAACCAAAATTTTACCGACCATTCTCCTCATGTGGGGATATGTCTTAACGTTGATGTTGGCGAAATGTCTCTGGCCAAAACAGCCAGAAGTGAAAGCCATTAAAAAATAAAATAAAAAGTATAAGCATTAACCGAATCTTAATTATCAAATATAGCCATAACATTGATATAAAATTACTAAAATAATTGGTAACGAAATAGGAAAACAATATTGAATTTTAATTCAAGTCTTAATTTTGTACAAAATTATTGAGAAATGCTCTTGTAATGAATACTGAAGTACGTGTAACCCTCCAGTGCTCGAGCGTGCATTTTAACCCTGCATGCAAAACAACGGGTATCGGTATCAAGGGCCCTCGGACACAGTCGGCGCGTGGCCTATCGCCGCGCTCAGGCCCTCCAGACGGGTTGACAGGCCAAAGGCAATTCATTCTACTTTATAAAAAAAAAGTCAAGCCGGGATTCTGAATCATCCGATACAGTAGCATTATTTTGACGACGCAGTTGGCGCAGTTTCAGTTCAGTGCACCTGCCTACTGAGCCGGTGGTACTGGGTTCGAATCCCGGCCAGGGCTAATATTTGTGTGATGAACTCGAATTTTTGTTCCTGGGTCATGGATTATTGTCTTGTCTATATATGTATAATGTGCCTATAATGGTGTTTGGTAGGGAGCGGTCGCCACACGGTACTGGTGGGATACAATATCTATGTAGTTGTCACTGTCACTGGAGTGTCGGAGCTCAAATGGTTCAAAAGTACCTCAGCAGACCGTCTTTCTAGATGGCTATGATAGGTCTTTAATTATTTATTCTGGCGAAGAATTGTGGACGGACGAGGCAACACTTCAACGATGTGATTTAATAATTTCCATTGAACAATGAACGTTCACAAAATTTATATATCACCAATCACCACCATCAATACGCGTTCACGAAGATACAACGACGTTGCGCGACAGCGGCAGCAGTGCGCGGTACGTGTGTCTCGGTCACTCGTATGGCAGCCGCGCTCGGATCTCTCGCTCAACCGCTCGCCGCGCCGCTAGTCGCGCAAAGTGGCATCTCCGTAAATAACGCTCGCTCATATTACTCGGCCGAAACATCGTTAGCTTATACGTCGTTCATTCCAATTCTATGAATGTTAAGGAGCCTTCCAAAGAACATCCAATCTCCTCGCCAAATGGAAAACGAAAACAACACTCATTTCCTCAAGGTATTTCATTACAAAGTTACTTCAAAAATCAGCCCAAATCCTAAGTCGAGCCAATAAAGTCTAAAGTTAAATACAGATGTCTCAAGTGACGGTAAAAATAAATTTGATGCGTCACATTTTGAAGGGGAGAATGGGCAAAAGTGGATTATATCGGTGGGCCCTGGGGACGGGGAGAACGGGGCACGGTGAGAAAAGTTTGTGTAAGTCAGCTGTAAGCTGGTTGGCGTCGGCATTCTTAGAATATCGTATAATACTTACTATGTACATTACTTTATGTAAATATTGTTAGATTATGCGCGATTCGTCGGAAATGCTTTGTTATCTTGTCCCAAAGCAAGTTTTTCTCATACTAGAGGTATTTTTTACATCTTCGCTGCTTGCTCCGTCTCTTTTATGAAATTCAACAAATTCAAATTCAAATTCAAACATTTATTTATAAAATAATATTTTACATGTCAATTTGTTATTATAAATATTTATAATTCTTAAACTATTTAAGGTTAGGTATAATACCTATGAAGTTGATTTTCGTGCTTAATTTCGTCTAAGTACGTAAAGTTGACACTTAAAGGAATCTCTTTTTAAATTAATAATTTTATCTCATGTCTTTGCTTTTATTTAATGATTGCTTAAAGTGTACATTATCTGGTTGAATGTGTTTATTTTTTTCAAAATCTATATCAGCTGTACGTGCCTCCAACGACTATTATAACATAAAAACTTTAAAAACTATCGAGGAGCCGCTACAGCCATGGGCATTTTCAATCGCTGTGAGGTGCGGAACAAGTAACTGAATTACGAAACTTCCACCGGACGAAGGCCTGAGGGTCCTCGCATAGGGGAGGCAGGGGACTATGCAAATAAACCGACATTTTTAATAATAATGCAAGTAATCGTGACAGTTATACAAGCTCGATACGAACGTGTATTATACCGAACTGTCGATTTTGTTATTGTTTTCTTTATTGTGTTATTTCCTTAGGTATAGAGGTAATTCCAAAACTACAGTAAGCTTAAATATAAGCTATAGGTAACTTTCCGTATTGCCTTCATTATTCTAAGAAAAATAATCTTAAAGCACGAATCGAGATTTCTTTGCAAAAAAAACAGTACCTAGCATACTTAAACTCAGCAAAATAACGGGCATAAAATCCAAGAATCTATAGCAAAATATCGGTGCGAACATCACTCAAAATATTTACCTCCACCGGGAATGGAACCTGCATCAATTAAGGCTCTGACCAGTAGGCACAAAGGTGTAACCGAATTAGGAGTTCCGTACTCCCTCGGCGAGGGTCAGATATAGGGGAGGCCGGGGAGGCACGGTACCTATGGTAATACTTGACCGGGGCATTGTTGTGTAAGGGTTACATTGAATTGGCTATGGTGGAGTAGTAATGAACTCATTCATATGTGGTTTTATGGAAATTCTAAATTTCACGACAATACGACGTATGTAAATTCTATCATTCCAATCAGTTTATTTTTGTTAAATGAGACGTTTCCAATCATCAAATTACTTATGTTTCATTTATTGATATAAGTTACCTGTTTATACAAAGACACATGTTACAAGTTTCGTCCTTTTGATAATCAACAGAGTGAACCATTGTGGTTGAAAACGTCACAAATATTTAACAAAAATTTAAGCATTTTTGTTTCAATGTAATTTTGTTAGACAGTGGCGTGGCGTCCATTGAAGCTCATTCCGACTATTTGCCTTTGGCTTACTTATTTTACGGTATTAGAGTACCTTACTCTTATTGCTCCTGGAACGAATAAAGAGTGATCCAAACCTACACTGGCTTTGACACAGTTTTTTCACAAAGTTATTGTAGGTAAATACAGACCCTAAAGATGATTTAGTGAAAACCCTGTAAACATAAGACAAACCGTAATAGTCATTAAATTTGCACGGGCCGGGGCGCGGCGTAATTGCGAGGGGAGGCCGGGGCGGCGAGGAGCCCTCAAGCTACGAACACACGGACGGTGTTGTTTTTATTTCTATTCTAGCTTTTGGGCGTGTATTTTTACTTATCCGTCGAAAATTGCGGCAAAAACTACCATACTCTGTTAGTTGACAACAACTGATTTAACGTCTAAATTGTCCATAATATTTATTAACAAGCGCAATAATATTAATATTAACAGAAATCTATTACTAGGTACATGGTGAAATATCCATAGACTCACAAACTACCGTTAGGTATACAATATTTTCCTTTTTAAATTTTATAAAATCCTTGATGTAATATGTAAATTTCAGATATTGCCCAATATCA
Organism: Apotomis betuletana; assembly: GCA_932273695.1. Lineage (NCBI taxonomy): Eukaryota > Metazoa > Arthropoda > Insecta > Lepidoptera > Tortricidae > Apotomis > Apotomis betuletana. The sequence continues at coordinate 35,055,734 of OW026300.1, read as the reverse complement.
ATTTTTACAGACAGGACACTTAATAAATAAATGTCACCGAGGGATCTTATGTGGCCTCATAACTAAGAGGTAGTAAATAGTACGTTACATACCTAGGGCGGGGCGGTGAATCAGTGAATGTCCCAGATCTTTACCGCCCGTGGTTTGTGTAAAGACTCTAAAGTTACGTCTTGCCTTGGCCAGGATGCGAGATTTTTTTCTTAGGGGGCAGGAAATTTCACTTACGGCCTAGGGTGACGTAGATAATGTTACGTATCCTTTATTTCTCTCACCAAATCGCCGCATGTGACTTCCTATGCGATATATAAAAGAATAAAGCTTGCACAGATATGTCCATGTTATTCATCGTAGCTTCTTTTACTGACGGTACACAACAAGCATACTCACTGATGCGTCAAGTCTGTGGCTTGCGAAGCAAAGGGCGCATAACTATAAATAGTCTGGGCCCTGTTTCATGTCGAGCCGTAATGGCCGCCCGTTAGTACCGTCTTGTGTTGCAGCGGGGAACTTCAAGCAAGGAAAACTACGGGAATCGGGATACATTCGGCGTTTCTTCACTATGCCTCTATGTCTTCTATAGCGATGTGCTCTATTTATTTTTGTCAACCTGTCCTTTATGCATCCATGATTTGGAAAACAATTTCATTGCTCATAACATAAAGCTTTATATGCATAAAGAGAATTAGACGTTTGGTTAAAAAAAGAGAGCAGCAGCGGGCCTATGATGGTTGCGTTTATCACGCGATAAATAAGTGACAAAGCATCTGTCACTCACACTCGCATTTTGTCAAAACGTGACGGATGCTTTGTCACTTATTTATCGCGTGATAAAAGCAACCATTATAGGCCCCCTGGTCCTGGTGTGTAAAATGGAGCAATCACATTCCACAGATTTAAATGCGCTTATTTAGGCCTTCACAAAGATGCAGCCTGATTGGTGCCTCTCCTCCGCTCCGGTTCAGCGTACACCCGAGTAGCACACATGCTGTGTAAAAGCGTATACAGCCCATACCCATCTGAAATAAACCCTATAAGGGCTGCATAAATATCACCAAGGGCGCACTTGCCTCTAGGAAAGGTAGACAAGATTCGCAGCCATTATTCATTCCGTGATAAACGTATACGAGGACGACTGGACTCGTAATGAAAATACAGTTCATTTATATTGCAAATGCCGGCACAGACGCAGTAAACGTCTTTATTGCCGCTGCAAGTGCCCCCCGGGGGCTCTAAATAAGCCGGCACCTTCGCACTGCAGAATAGCTGCACTTTTAGACCCCTCGTAAAAGTCCACGAAGGCTATTAATATAGATGGACTGTTCGATATTTATAGCATTTACCTGAGCTAATCGTAATAAAATTAAAACGACTTCGCTTAAATTAGGTATAATATTAGCAGTTTCGATTATTATGTATTTATTATTTTCTAGAAGGTGCAACTTCGACTGCGTATTTTTTTTCTCCTAGTTCATTCTATCCCCCCAGTGAGTTGGCGTGATGAGAGGACAAATCAACTTTTAAAAAACGATGGCGCTGTACTGTAGTTGCCGCGCGCCTATACAAATCCTCCTTTATTATTACAAAAAATAAATAAACATTTTGGAAAAATTATGGAAAAAAATGAATGTCCTGCAGTTTGTAGATCCTCTCAGCAAGCACTAAAAAAAAAATACTAAGCATATTTCAGAATTTTATAATAGTAAAGTAAGAAAATAGACTTTGTGTCAGACAGTCAGTGGCTATGCCTACCAATATTCGCAAACTACGAGAACAAAGACATTCTCGACGAAGAATTTGCACTATCTACGCTTCTCCGGAATCTTCGTGCCTGCGTATCCCTTCGGGCAAATCTTGCTCGTTCGAATTACCGCCATTTTATTTTAGGTGCGCGGCAATGGGGCTGTGTTTCATTGTTGGGGGAGCGCGGGCTAGATTGGATCACTAACTTTTGTGGTTAGTTTACGAGTATTGAACACTTTATTGGTTGCGGGTCGGATATTACAGGTTATGTGAGATAGGGAGATCTTAGTAAATTCTAGGTTCTGAGGCCAATTTCAATATGTCTAATATTAAATACAAATGCAAAGCAAACTTTATAATCTGTGTGTGAGAGATAATCAACTAAGCTTTCTTCTTTTATGGCATTGCAGGCCGAAACACTTGTGAACAAACAAATCTTATAACTGAAAAAAAATCTCAATTGTTCTTTGACGCTACATATACGTTGTGTCAGCGTATCTTATTAAGTTTCAGCTTTTCCGGTGTTTCTACAGATTTATAAGTAAAAACTTATTATTAATTCTAAGGTGAAAACCCTTTGCCTATACGACAGAGTTTAAAGATGCTCAAGATAAATCGTCTTTTAAACTTTCTCACGGCTAGTAAATAATTCATCCGCGGCCATTGGCGAGAAATGAGGCGAGCGGGCGACAGCGGTATCTCATTACGATAATATCGCAGGGAGCTCCCCTAGCCTAGCTGGAGATTTATGTTCCTTTTCCTTGGTAGATGCAGCACCAACATGTGCACGTGTATTTGGACATACTACCTTTATAGTTCATCATCATCCTCCTAACTAGCCTTTGTCCCATTTTTTGAGAATGAATTCTCAATCGGGGTCGGCTACCTAAATCCCAAGATGTGGCGTAGGCACTAGTTTTTACGCAAGCGACTGCCATCTGACCTTCCAACCCAGAGGGGAAACTAGGCCTTATTGGGCTTAGGTGGTTTCCTCACGATGTTTTCCTTCACCGAAAAGCGAGTGGTAAATATCAAATGACATTCCGTACATAAGTTCCGAGAAACTCATTGGTACGGGCAGGGTTCGAACCCGCGACCTCCGGTTTGAAAGGAAGAGAAGGTTTACTACCTTTATAGTTGATACATTAAATACATGTGCCCGCAGCTTCGTCCGCGTATTTGTTTTTCTTTACCTTAGACGGTTATAAAGTATTCTATAACCATCTTTGAATCTCCCTGTACCAAAATTGGTTAAAATATATCCAGCCGTTGCGGCGTGATGAGAGGAGAAAGGAAATTATGAAAACAGATAGCGCCAGACTGGCATGGCTTGCACAAAACAGATGACGATCGCAGGATTAAGATTTTTCCTGAAATCATGTCCCTTCTTCATAGAAAACGGATTTTAAAATTCGATGTGAATTTTGCACTAACACTTTAACAAGTCTGAGTAAACCCTTTTCGATGGAGAATATTGACGATAACAAAGCAGAAAGAAAAACAAAACAACCTATATGTTTGGTTAAGAATCCTCCTCGAAAAAAAAACTTTTCCTTTTTTCCTCTCGAAATAAAGGCGTATGTTTTATTTGGTACTTCTGCTCTAATAAAACAGCATATTAAGGAGGGTAACATCTTGGTATCGCATCCATAATTCGCTCGTAAACGCTCCCTTCCTCACGAGATGATTTGCGGCTAATGCCTATTTGTAAAACTATCGCCGATAACATCCGACAGTTTTATGGCCTGTCCGATTGGCACCTAATAGCTCTTGTAACAACATCCTTGGTAGTGAGACTTCATAAGCAGAAAACTGATATTTTTTCGTTTATCGAATTTTTATTTTTTGTTAGTGGCCATACGATACGCGCGCATTCGAGTCACCCTCGCAGTAAATACTACTTTCCCATTTTCTCTGAAAACTAAAACATATAGTTCACTGCTTAATCTGCTCCAAAATCAAGAAACATCTTGTTTCCCTATCGTAACTATGTATTGCTTCCATAATTCGCTCGTCCTTCGCCGCGAGATGATTTGCTACTAATAGCTAGTTACTTGTAAAAGTACCGTCGATAACATCCGACAGTTTTATGGCCCGACCATTCGCGCCTAATAGCCCGTGTAACATATTCGTCGATAAACGATACTCGATGGAATTTCGGAACATCATAATAGACCCTGCATTTGAAATTGGGGGATGTGGGAGTTTATTTTGACTTGAAAGGAACAAATTTAAGTTATACTGCTGTTTAGAATGGCTGAAAAATTTAAACGTTACACTTTTATACCACACTTTTACCTTTTCGAGTACAGTTACCAGTTTCAAGCATGGTCCTTTGTTAGCTTCTTCGTCACACCACAGTCACACACGAACACGTGAAATGAAAGCTAAAAGTGGTGAGCTTTTCCAACTTACTAAATAAGTGGTTTGTGCCGTGGGGTGACCGGCCTTAGAATTGTCCCGCACCATATCGTCCCGTGGTTGCAGTAGAAGCCTGCTAAGGGAATAATAATATACCGGGAGATGGGCAGCAGCGTCTTCCAGAGACCTTAAAAAAAAAAAAAACTGCGCGCGCCAACCCGCCTGCCAAGCGTGGCGCGTATGGCAAACCCCCTCTATGAACAGTCACACAAATACCAGGCCCCCAGTCTCCGGCAGCTCCGCTATCCCTGGCGCGGGTAGCGGCCAAGGTAATGGCGGAGCAGGGGGTGCTAAGAATCCCCGAACGAAATCCGGCTACCCACGGCCCACGACGACTGGCCCTGGTAACACACAACATACGCACAATGAGGACTGACGAAAAGATTTGCGAGTTGGAAGAGGAACTGAGCAGGTTACACTGGGACATTGTAGGATTATGCGAAGTCCGTAGAGAGGGGGAGGATACCATAACCCTGAAGTCTGGTAACCTGCTCTACTACCGGGAGGGCGCCCAACAGTCCCAAGGCGGTGTCGGGTTTCTCGTTCACAAGTCCCTCGTTAACAACATAACAACCATCGATAGTGTGTCGAGCAGGGTGGTATACCTAATACTCAGAATATCCAAAAGATATTCGTTGAAGGTCATTCAGGTATACGCACCGACCTCGTCACATTCTGATGAGGAAGTAGAGGCTATGTATGAGGACGTAAGTAGGGCCATACATACTTCCAAAACCTACTTCACTGTTGTTATGGGGGACTTCAATGCAAAGTTGGGCAAGAACAGCGGTGATGAGTTGAGAGTGGGGCAATTTGGATACGGGCAACGGAACCCTAGGGGACAGAGGCTGGCCGATTTTCTGGAGAAAGAGGAACTCTTCATGATGAACTCTTTCTTCCGCCTCACAGGAAATGGACCTGGATAAGTCCCGATGGTTCCACGAGAAACGAGATTGACTTCATCATGACCGACAAGAAACGGATTTTCAGCGATGTGTCTGTGATCAATAGGGTAAAGACCGGCAGTGATCATCGAATCGTAAGAGGCACACTGAATATCAATGTTAAACTGGAAAGGTCCAGTCTGATGAAGTCTACGCTCCGACCTACTCGGGCCCATATTCAAAACCCCGAGAGCTTTCAACTCGAGCTCTCCAACCGCTTCGCTTGTCTGGAGAACTTTGTCTCAGTGGACGAGATCAACGACGGGCTAGTGGAAACTGTCCACACGGTAGGGTCTAAGTTTTTCAGACCCCGCCGTAAAGATAGACCTCAGAAATTGTCTGATCGAACCTTAAACCTCATGGCTGAACGACGCTCGCTACAGTTGCAGTCTCCCGATGACGCGAGGTCATATAGGCAGCTTAATAGACGTATATCGAAGTCCTTGCGACATGATCTGCGGCTCTTTAATACGAACCGTGTTAAAGAGACCATTGTGCAGAACAAAGGCTCCAAAGTGTTCGCAAAGGACAAGTCTATTGGACAAAGCCAGCTGACCAAGCTGAAACGGGAAGATGGCAGCATAGCGTCGACCAAAGCAGAGGTTCTAGGCGAGATCGAGAGGTTCTATGGTCAGTTATACACTTCAGTCGCAAAGCCCGTTGACAGCTTGGTAGGCGATCCAAGAGCCAAGCTGTCCCGACATTATACCGAAGATATCCCGGACATCAGTCTGTACGAGATTAGGATGGCCCTGAAGCAGCTTAAGAACAACAAGGCGCCGGGCGAAGACGGAATCACCTCAGAGCTTCTGAGAGCGGGTGGAACACCGGTACTTAAGGTCCTCCAGAAGCTCTTTAATTCCGTCTTGTCCGAGGGCAAAACGCCTGAAGCATGGAATAGAGGCGAGGTGGTACTGTTCTTCAAGAAAGGTGATAACAGCCTATTGAAGAACTACAGGCCCATCACGCTTCTAAGCCATGTTTATAAGTTGTTTTCAAGGGTCATCACGAACCGTCTCGAACATAGACTTGACTTCCAGCCTGCCGAACAAGCCGGTTTCCGAAGAAGCTATAGTACCATAGACCAAATACATACGCTGCGGCAAGTTATACAGAAGACTGAAGAGTATAACTTGCCATTATGCTTAGCGTTTGTGGACTATGAGAAAGCCTTCGATTCGGTGGAAACATGGGCGGTGCTCGAGTCACTTCAGCGATGCCATATTGACTATCGGTACATTGAAGTGTTGAAGTGTTTGTATAGTAACGCCACCATGTCGGTCCGAGTTCAGGAGCAGAGCACAAAGGCCATTCCATTGAGAAGAGGCGTAAGACAGGGGGACGTTGTGTCCCCGAAACTGTTTACGGCCGTTATGGAAGACGCCTTCAAGCTCCTGGAATGGCAAGGACTTGGCATCAACATCAATGGCGAATACATCACTCACCTTCGGTTTGCCGACGACATCGTAGTCGTGGCAAAGTCGATGGAGGAACTCAGCATGATGCTCGATGACCTCAATCGAGTTTCTCAACGGGTGGGCTTAAAAATGAACATGGACAAGACGAAACTCATGTCAAATGCCAAGGTTGTGCCCATCCCAGTCTCTGTTGAAAACTCGGTGCTCGAAGTTGTTGACTCATACATCTACCTAGGACAAGTGGTCCAATTAGGTAGGTCCAACTTCGAGAAAGGGGTCAACCGCCGAATCCAACTCGGCTGGGCAGCGTTCGGGAAACTACGCAATGTCTTTTCGTCCGACATACCTCAGTGCCTCAAGACGAAAGTCTTCAACCAATGTGTGTTACCAGTGATGACTTACGGCACCGATACGTGGTCTTTCACTATCGGCCTCATCTCAAAGCTCAAAGTCGCTCAACGAGCAATGGAGAGGGCTATGCTCGGGGTGTCTCTACGTGATCGAATCAGAAATGAGGAAACCCGTAGACGAACTAAAGTGACCGATATAGCTCACCGGATTAGCAAGTTGAAGTGGCAATGGGCAGGCCACATAGCACGCAGAGCAGATGGCCGATGGGGCCGAAAAGTGCTCGAGTGGAGACCTCGGACCAGCAAGCGCAGCGTAGGACGTCCACCTACAAGATGGACAGATGACCTTATAAAGGTCGCCGGAAGGCGCTGGATGCAGGTCGCTTCCAACCGGTATATATGGAAGTCCAAAGGGGAGGCCTATGTTCAGCAGTGGACGTCCTATGGCTGAGATGATGATGATGATGAAATAAGTGGTTGATAAAGACTCAAAGGTCAAAGTTACCGATCTATAATGATTTTTTATTTAAATAAAGTGTTGTTTAGTCTAGTATAGTGGGTATAACTATCGCTATTTCGACGAATGCGGCTATTTTCATCTGATTATTATAAAAATTAGGATAAATTAATAAAGAGTTTGCTTTATACCTCGATATTCTCGTATTTAGAATTATTTTTGTAACCAATCACAAATTCCAAAATTCTTTTTGGAATTGACGTATTGTGTCAGTAAATAGGTATAAAATGAACTCATTATCCTGTTTTTTTACTGTTTGTTGACGATACACAGTAGAAAAGAGTGTTTCAAATTACATGCTTCCCTATCTGGAATGAGACGTAAACAGAATATCATAACACTCAGCACACTTCCTCCCTTAATCATGATACGAACATCAAACGAAATTGTCAAAACAATCTCGATAAGCAGGGGAAGTGAGGCAGAAACGCACAAGCGTCGGAACGGACATACTACAAGTGTCAAATTACGCAAAGCGATCTCGATAAGGGGATGCTGGGGCGAGTGGGGCACGTGCCGCGCGCCGCAAGCGCCACGGTTGTGACTAGCGAGACGGATGGAAAGGATTTGTAATTGGGGGACATGGGTATGAAATATCTGTTACGAAAAATCAGCTAAGTGCAAATCGGACTCACTTACGAGTTACGACGCGTTTCGTATTGAACTCACGTTCGCCGAAGGTATACCCATATCCATAAAAGGTAGGTGTTTGTTCCTTTTAAGGGCATCCCTTTGGTATTTTTATTGCAAAAGCCATAATGATATACATACTTACTGTAACAATTTCATTATATTGAGACAAACGGATTCACGGAGAGACGGTTTACGCGACAGCAAAATTTCAATAATGGGACCTTTTCAGGCATTTTGGCAACTGAATCCTAAAACACAAGAAAAGCAGTCGAACGTATATAAACAAATTGTATTGTGAAGTATATTATAATGACTTTTGATTAATTAATGTCGTTTCTTGCATAATCGAAATCAGAGGAAGATTGTAACATACACCATAAATATGTCATATTTCGTAAAACAAATGCTTCAGTTATATATCCCAACACAATTATCGTGTTATAATTATTGTCTCTATTTCATCTTTTATCATACACTTTAAATATTATTTAAAACTAGCTGTGCCCCGCGGTGTTACCCGCTCATCCCACGGGAACATTAAATTTATTCGGGATGAAAAGTATCCTATGTCCTTCCCCGGGACTGAAACTATCTATATACCAAATTTCATCTAAATCGGTTCAGCGGTTTAAGCGTGAAGAGGTAACAGACAGACAGACAGACAGACACACTTTCGCATTTATAATATTAAGTATGGATAATAGTGTAGCCAGTAAAAAGTCAGTGTCATTTGCAAAACGAATATGCACGACTGCACGTAATAATTCATTTCTTGAAGAAGATAAATTATAACCATATAATAATAATTAGCGTCGTATTATGATTACAATTACAACCAATATCACAATGACTTGCAATTCACTGATAACACCGTAAAGGGTCCCAAACCGCACGCAATAATGCTGCGTCAGAACCGTCCACATAGGAAACAGCGAAACATTGTGTACGAAATAGGTACTTCCAATTATGCTATTTTGCTTCTTCACGCCACACATTCAATTCCAAAACAGCATAAGGTTAGATAAAATGTGACTACTTGAGCTGTTTTGTCGTTGCATTGCTCCGGATTGAGATTGCATCCGCATCGCAATCAGCGCCCTCTGGCCCGAGGACCATTTATCGCCGTAACTAACAGTTTCCTGTCCGGCCGGCCCCGCTCTCCCCTGCGTACGTGATGTAGTTCTGGATTTGGAATGGTTTGCGGGTAGCTGGGGGAGCACATTTGGATGCATACTCTGTTTGAAAAATAATTATTTTAGGGATACAAATAAAACTCAACACGTCCAACCCGCATATTTATGATAACTAACATAACCGTGAACATATTTTTGGAGGGGGCCTTCGTATGGCCATCCAATTGATTTTAATCGATAAAAATAATCGGATGACACCATACAGAAAAATTGGGTACCCAAGCACTTAAAAAACACTTAAAAGTAAATAGGTAGGTATCAGTAACTTGAAATTGCTTTTTACAAAAACGCTATAAAGTAACAGACGGCTCAAAATCAAACGCTTGAGTTACCTTCCCATAGCTGGTCTGGTTACCTACTACCCCCGGTTATAGAAACACAAAAGCTTACATAAAACGCTAATTCATTTTCCCTGCAAAGCTTTTGAAACGTATCCTTTTACCCGAATGAATTGTTTATTTCTACGCCAATTTTATTAGAAACCGAGTCCAATCTAGCAAACTGTATTGACGTTGCTTACCAAGAGAAACATGTTTTTATTTGTCAACATTATTACCGAGTCACGCAATGCGGTATATCGAGAACCAAGCTCAATAGTAATGAAAAAAACATCAAAGCTTTATCTGAAAGTAGGAAATACAATATTCTTGAAAGCCTTTTCAATACAATAACGAGTGTTCTATAAATACTATATCGTATCAAGCAACACAATGGAACATAACGTAAAAGTATAAAGTACTTATTAAAGTGACATCAACATCATAAATCTCTCCCAATAACCGTTAAGTATGTAGGTAGACATAACTAGAAATATTTAGTTGCTTATACATTACAATACAACCCATCTCCGTAGGTATGAAAAAGAAAGTTGTTCTACAAATAAAGGTATACGAATAATATATTTCATTATTTTCCCTTTAATAAATTAAACATTAACTGCACCCCAGTTAATTAAAAACAAATAAATTCCGAACACGTCTAAGTTTTAACAAAAAATTAAGCCCACTTTCCCCTCGGCGTGGAACCAGAAATTTCACCCCTTCCTCCCCGCATTGTGGTACAATGGCAATAAATGTAAGGGGCGAGCGGGGTGTTCATTAAAAGTAGGATTAAGTGTGTTTGGTGGCGCACAATGCTGCCACTCGGGACTGAAACGTCTTATGTATTTTGTGATAAAATGGGATATTCGACAAATGCGTTCTGAGCAATAACAGAACGTTTGTCAGACTCTGAACCGGAACAATTGGTTTAGTACTGCTTCGACAAAAGATCTTTACAAGTTTAGGGTACCGATTAGAGTCGCTTTTTGTGAAGGAGCTTGTCGAATGAAACAAAGCATTTAGGTGGAGTTGTGGTTGATTGGTGAGAAAAAAAAATAACTTTAAAACTTGAAGGTTGCTCCCGAAAATTTAAGCACTTAATACTACGTAATAAAACAATTTGGGCAAGTAGTTATTACTCAAATAGAAAGTGAAGGTGGAACTGCTATACATATAATAGTGAGGTTCTATTTCACGATCACTCACGTATACACATTTTTTGCATCTTTTCCTTATCCAGAAGCATATTGTTTTACGGTCACCTAAGTCCTAAGGGTTGTAAAAATGCAATGGACCAGTGTACCTTTATTAAATAAATCAAAAATCGCACACTATCCTATCGCACACTCAATTGCTTCAAATTTGGAGTTGGACTCTATTTATATAAAAAATGTAGTTACCAAAAGCAACTGAGTGGCTAAAGATAATCCTATCTCCTAGGACTACAAATAAATTGTATTCTCACTTAGAGAAGTGCCCAAAGCGCAGTCTAAATAAATCATAGAATAGTTTTAACGCACTCTATTCTAGAATTTGAACACGAAACTTATAACCTCCGTGGTGCCGTGACCAGGGAAGCTCCGCTCCCGGGAGTGCCGTAAAAACCGACGGAGGGAATTGGGTTGGAGTGCTGTAAACTAATATTGCAATATCACTTGTATAGTATACACATATGTAGGTATGTGTTATTTTTTATTTTCAAAAGGTAATGTTTTGGTACTCAAACTCAAGGGCTCAATTTTGAGTTTGAAAGATCCACCTTCTGGTTTTACCCTGAGATCAAAATTGTAACAAAACTTTATATCCGATTTCAAATCCTTCCAACTCTGACAAGCTTCCAAGACTTTATTACATTGTTACTAAGTACAAGTGAAACAGGACAACTAAGGTCCTCAGAATTATTTAAAATATAACCGAATACAATAAAATTGTTGTGTGTTTAAAGTGGCGGCTTGCAGAGAAGTGGAATTTCATTTTATAAATACATTTATCTGACATGACTGAATCTTAATTTAAACCAAAATCCTAAACTCGTCTTTAAAAGTAACTGACTGAGATTAACCATATTTACCACTTTTGACAGACCTCAAAAAGGTTAGACCCAAAAATTCAAAAGGACAAAATGTCACTACTCGGGAACGGCGGTTGAAATGCTTCTGTGCCTTTTTCTTCTGTAATACGACCAACATAACTGACAGTTGGTACGTATTGTGACTAGACCTCTAGACCAAATCGATACATCAGGCCCGGAGGCTCACATAAATAATAAATATATCACGACCCCTGCACTGGGGGAGCGCACCTTAGCTTCCCGTATTTGCATTTCACCGTCAAATACCATTCTCGTGTACAGTTACTTTGTGTAAAATGCCTGGTTATTTTGATTAGGTAGTTAAGATTATTTGAAGTTTTCAAAAGAGCGTCTACGATTCTCAATAGGTTGGGTTTGTTTTAAACCTCCGATCCTGATACAAAAAGAGCGCTGTTACAAGCAAACAGAAGTAAACTCATCTTAGTACAAATTTTGATGGCTTGCTCATTAGTATCCTAAATCGCCACCGGCTGTTATCCGCCAACTGACATTGTTTTTACAGTCTGACACATTTAAAAAAAATACGTAAATAAAATCTGGTGAATTTTTGGTTACCGGACTTTTTTTAAACATAATCAATTTGACAAAAAATCTAGGGAAATATCCAATTTACATATCTCCGAGCACAATACGCGTCGGACTGTACCGGGTACGCCGGGCCCGTTGGCATCAAATATTCATATCCCAGGAGTGCCCGTCCACCCCACTCTCCCCTCCGTTACCGTGTTATCTAAATGTATGGAGAAAGTTACGCCGAAACGTACTTAGCCCACGTCGAGCCGAATATGCCAGCGGGAGGGTAAAAAGGGGATGCTTAGCCATTTTTTTTCGGATAGGCACTGACGGCATTTGTACTGGGGTCACCCATGGTAACACTGAACAAAAATTACCTATATTAAAAATAACGTCAAGTCAACCCCATTACCTACCACGCTTTGATTCATGGATAAAATGAGTAAATCTGTTGACAAATTGTATCAATACGAGTAGTGAGGGCAGATTGGCCAAAAAATCACACTAATTTTATAAAGGCGAAAGTTTGACAGTGTGCCTGTGTGTTTACGTGTATGTTTGTTACTTCTTCACGCTCAAAAGGCTGGACAAATTTTGGTATGAGAGCAGCGTACAAGGCTATTTTTTATCCACAAAAAAAAATTGTGTTCCTGTGGGATGAGCGGGTAACACCGCGCGATTAATATTTTTCTGGACTAAAACGATGAAATAGTTTCTTGCAATTTTTATAAAAGCTAAGCTTCTATCAAACGACGTAAAAAAGACATTTACCTATTAACCTATAACATAATAACCCTAATTTATCCCTAACTCTCCTAATTACCCTCTCGTCTTACAAGAGAAAAATTACAGAAATCAAGCAACTCCGTCCCCGTGGCTGAACCGTAATTGATGCAATTAGGGGGAAGTTCGGAACTATGATGAGGTAACGATAATTGACAACCGTGTCAATTTCTGTCAATTATGGCTAGTGGTTTGGGCGACGGAAGTTTGGATTGATAGTGGTGTGACACTTATTTATTTTGTATAGCTACTGTAGAGCATTCTGTTTCGAAACTTAAAAAAAGGAATTTGGCGTTTCCCCCCAATTTAATATAATAAGCAACCAGAGCTTGTTTAGAAACATGGCATTTTACACGTAATTTTACGTAATTTTATGACTAGTTTTTGCGCGCGACTTCGTCTGCATGGAGAGATAAAAAGTATCCTATGTCCTTTCCCGGGACTCAAATTCTCTCCATACCAAATTTCATCTAAATCGGTTCAGCGGTTTAAGCGTGAAGAAGTAACAGACAGACAGACACACTTTCGCATTTATAATATTAGTATGGATGGATTATAATTATTAATTAAGTATTTTATTTGACAATATTTTATTCTTATTATTAATCGGTCAATATTAATTAAATTTAATAAGTTGATTTATTTTGATTAAATAACGCTATAGTGTAGTGGTTGACTGGTAGAGAATGCCTAAAGGCATTAAGTCCGCCATTTGTACTTTTTTGTATTGTGCAATAAAGTTTAAATAAATAAATAAATAATAACACTGGTCAATGCACCAAAAAAACAATAATAATTTAGTAGATATTAGATGAATTAATAATTTCGCAATTATTAAGGTAAATGAAATATTCGTCTCAACTTAATAAATAGCATTGAAAACAATTTGAAATCTAATTAAATTACTAAAACTTTGTTAGCAAGGCGATAATTGGATTTCAGCGGCTTTCGAAATATGGAAAAGTAATTTATCTCATAAAATCCGACGGAATATCGCGCCGTTTTCCTAAATTACCTAATTTATTTCGAAACTCATTTCAAGACTAGATATTCTCGGAAGAGATTATTTTAAAATGTAACCTACGATCAATTTTCTAAATGTAACCTACAAAATTAACTACACATTGTTCGTAGAACTGGTCATTGAAACAGTAAGGTTCTTGAGTGGCGACCGCGTAGTCCACGTACCGGAAGACGTAGCCTGGGAGGCCCTAACCAGGTGAATGTCCATTCGCGACGGGACGGGAGTTTAAACCGTTTTTATAATTATTAAAAATGTTTCACAATAGTTTTAATAGCATTGTTGAAGGAGGCCTTTGTTTAGTAGTGCCAGGTCCACCATCACGTCTCTCGGCTAATATGATTATGTTGAACCAAAAAATATTAAATGGGAATCTGACACTACCGTGATCAAATCCCCAGTTTTACTAAAAACCCATACCTATAATTCCAAATCTTTGTACGTACAATAAACTAAAAGACAGATTTGGCGCTAAACCTCAAAGTAAATTACATTTTTCATTATTTAATCAACAAAGACTCCTCAAACAGGACTGCTCCTTTGTTTGACCCGCCTGGTTTGCTCGGCGCCTGCAAATATTTGCTTCTCGTTAGCTGCAGGCGGCCGTAACGTAGGGGAATAAGGTTCAGTGTGGCCACCCTAGCGGGGGCGATGTATGTTTCCATTTATGACTTGTTTGACATGGTGTAACGTTGTTATTATCGTCGGTATGAGTCTGAATATCGCTAGGAGATGTCTGATATATTGAGCTAATATGTATCAACGTTTTTTTTCTATTAGTGGCTAAGTATATAAACAGTACCAGGAGAAGAAAAGATATAGCCAATTTCGCGCATAAGCAAAATGTCGATGATTGACTATAAAATCAATACCCACTAACGATGTTCTGAGAATAAAACAATTGAAACGAATTGTATCGCGTATGAATATTCATTATTTGTTATTTGAGCCTCCTCAATTGTATTGTTTAATTGAAATGTTTTAATTTTAATGCGGATACCGAGGAAAATAAGATGCAGGTACTGAAAAATTCAACGAATAATGAAGGCAATAGTAACGCAATAGTCCGACCTTATTCTATTTATTTATTTTTTGCTTTGTGAGGAAACGTCATTTAATTTGCGTATAAGTTAGTACAGTCGCCATCAGACATATCGAAGCATATAAGGCGTTCATAAATATGTGAACATGTACTGTATCGCCCAGTCAATAAGAGTCGTGTTCACATATTTATGAACGCCTTATATGCTGCGATATATCTGATGGCGACTGTACATATCTACACTTGTTTTAAATAAAAGTAGTCTTCAAGCAGTAAAATCAGATGTCAAATAAAACTGTGGATTGGCACTCAGGTACAGAAATAGCAGTCAAAGGGTTGCAGTGCGGAACGACGTCACTCGACGTCCGATGCGGCGCCACACTGCGACGTTTGATTACGTAACCTAAAGGTCACACCACTGAGACTCCACTTTACACGATGGCTTAGTCACAAGTGATGACCTCGATTGCTTTAAAACTTGCTTAAACACACGTTGTGGCGGTTATATTACGATCCGGTATAGTTTAGAACACATTTGGCAGGATCGTGGGACAGGGACAGTCTCCGTAGTTAAAAAGCGGCTTTCCTTATATTTCAGATTTTGTCCTTAAATATATCGGCGTTCTTGTAGTGGAAATGGCGGAGTTCATTTTACGGAGAAAAGGAAACTGGAGCGCCCACTGGCTTCTTACTCTCTACGGTACATCAGGTCGCCAAAGAACACAGACGACAAAAACCCATGACATAGACGGTTTGCTACTAAGTGTTCTTTACTCTCTACGGTGCATCAGGTCGTCAAAGAACACAGATGACATAGACGGTTTGCTATAGTGTAAGGGCGTACTGACCTGTGTCTCTCAGCTGCAAGGACCCGACCTTGTTGGTCAGGTAGCCCCTGATGGAGCTGGCCACGCGGGCAGGCGACGCCGCGCTCCCCCGCAAGGCCTGCAGCCGGCCGAGCAGTGCGCTCGGTTCTTCCTCCACCTTCGCCAGGGGTCGCCCCCCACTCACAACTTATAAGTCTAAGTACGTTTGTATATAGTTTAGCGTATTTTAACTAAGAGCTATCAGTGCATGGTTTGATATGTTTGTGTTGTTGGGTCTTAGTTGCCGCTCATGGTGTGCGATCTGTAACAATAAAACGGTGACGGTTAGAGAATTGAGAACTCCCATTTGTGTTAAAAACTACGGGCATCACCAAAAGCTATAACTATATGTACAAAATCATAGAATCAGATCAATCAATAAATATAAGAACTGTCAAGTATGACCATCACCCATCGCCACAAAGAACCTCAGACATGACCACATTTAAACATCTATTTCACAAGACTCCAGTTGCACCAGTTATCTTACATAATTAAAATTTCTTTTCATACATGTCTTAGACGCCAAAGATAAGGTAATATAGTATACAAACGCCGCAAACGTTTACGTGTAGGTATCTCGAAAAAAAAACTATTTAGTGGTATAATAGTTGACAGGAAGGGCATGCCTTTGGGTAACTCACAATTTGTACTTTGTTTGTCCAATATTTATTTATGTTTCACACCTATAAAATACCTACATAAACCTGTTATTTCGGGATGTTATACATGTGATTGTTTTTGTTAATTAAAAACGAGTTCGCATTACCTACTATAGATTTTAAGGAATTCCTATTCCAAAGCAAAGAGATATATTAAGATCCACTTTGACCATTCTGAATTCTTTGGATATTAATGTGAGGCTGATTACGCCTGACAATATCAATAAATCAATGCAACCGAAGAGAATATGTATGCCTGGCAAAGTCTTCGCACCATGCCTGTAGCTGGTTTTTCCGGGGGTTGATAGTATTTGTCAAATGTCTAGTCGTAAACCGAGTACCAAAACCCCCAGTCACCGAAATTCGCGACCCCTATAACCCTTTTTTCGTTTTTACGACTGGCAGAGGAAACCCTAGACTTTATTTCGTACGATCCTTTTTTTGTACAGCTTTAGATTGCCTAGAAGGTCTACCAAAGAATTTTTGCTTAATACGAAAATGAAGTCGGACATATGTAGACATTATATTAGCATAACTAGATGTCTAGGACGACTCTATAGTTGACCAGCGACCAGTCGTTGACCGGTTAAATTCTAGGAGAATTTAACCGGCCACCACCCTGTCACCCGAAAACCTCAGGATCGCTTATTATGGATATTTCCACTCACTTCTAATTCAAGGTGTCGATTTATGGGGTACCGCGGCAGATTGTGAGAGACCTTTCTTATTACAAAAACGGGCGCTAAGAATAATCTCCGGTAAGCCTTATGATTTTCCGGCTCAGGCGTTATTTAAGGAGAATAAAATCCTCACGCTACCGTGTATATACATATTAACAGCCTGTCAATATGTGAGAGCTAACCTAGACCAGTACACGAGCCGCGGGCAGTGCCACGACAGGAACACCCGAGGCGCGCACCTGCTGCTCGTCCCACGGCGAAGACTCGCGAAAGCGCGAAAGTCACTCGGTGTCCTTGGTGTTAAGATTTACAATACACTTCCGAGTGAAATCGTGAACGCTGCAAGCGAAAAAATATTCACTCATAGACTAAAACTATTGTTAATCGACCTCGCTTGCTACAGCATAGTGGAATTTATGTCGAGGTAATAAAATCTACAACACACCTTGTTTTTGTGTATTAAATTAGATAACACCCTACATTATTCGCTAAGAGGTTTGGATGTTTGGACATAATATGGACAACAGATAAATGTTAATTGTATAATTATTAAAATGAAGAATTATAATTAAACACTAATAAAAATGAAACCTGTAAATAATTTATATGAATATTAATAATTTCATTGCATAATATAGAATTTTGTAAATGAACTTACTTATATACTATTTATGTTAAATAATGAACTGACATGTAAAATTCTATAATTTTATCAATAAATATCTCAATCTCAATCTCAATCTCAATGAGAACCACTGAAGCCTGGCCTGCTATATAAGATCATTCATCCCATGATTGTCGTATCAATGTGAAAGATACTCTGGCCGCTGTTTTGTGTCCCGCTTGCATTGCAACAGGGATAGTGGCGCTACAAACAGCTTTTATATTTCAATTATGTGTCATATATTTGAATTATTAAACGTTAGCAGTGATTTGTCATTAATCACATTCAAAACATTGTTTACTGGAATGCTGCTCAATCCTTCGTTCTACTTGCAAAATAAATACTGAATCCTATTGAAAAAAACGACCTTCATCACTACTTGACTTTAATTATGCAAAAATTACTTAAAATTTGTGGTATATTAAGTCCTGTTTGCAATTTGTTTACATCAGTGACTTTCACTGACTTTCAACGTCAGTTACCAAAAAATGTGTCGTTGCCAGTAAAATAAATGAATACCACTATAAATCTGTAATAATAGAGTGGGCTGAAAAACACCCTTTTGGGCTATAACTAGTATAAAATTTTGCTTTTCAGAATCCACTTTGGTATCAATATCTCAAATCTATAATTGATTCTGTTAAAACTCTATTAAAATGAACGGTACCATGTATACGCACATTCGAATTTATTTCAAAGTAACATTTCCTTTCAAAGTAAATCTTTCGTGCAGCGGCACAAAGGCAAACAACTTGAAGTTTCTCAAGTTCCGTCACATAAGTTTGTCTCAAGCACAACCGGAAGCGCGGCACTCCGCCGCTTCCGGTTCCGGGCCCACTTCCGGTACGCAGTAATGTCGCGAATTTCACATTAATAAAAAATATGCATAAGAAAAGAAATTCTATTTTCCGGCACATTTACTATAACAATTGAGTTAATTTTGAATTCAGCCGGAGGCATGAACTGTTATAATTTTGTACTCGCACAATGGCTTATTTTAGCCCCTTGTTAAATCATCTACTATTTTAGAACATTAGCTTTTCAAACACTTGATGTGCTGACGGTTACGTTCCAGGACCATTTACTTTCGGCGCTGTGTGTCTCTATTCTGTGGCACTGTGCTGTAACCGAATCTGTTTCTACTCTTTTGTCGGATCAGTAAATCAATGAAACTGTATCTAATTTATCTAATAGAACGTTCTGTTATGTCCTTGATGCAAAGTTTACTAAATAATTTATTAGTACGGGTTCCATTAATAAAATTGATAATTATGTTCATTAAAACGACTTAACCCATCGCTATATAAGTCTTTTGGCATATCGAAAGCAGATTGTTACAAGATTTTTATAATGATGGCTGTTAATAACTAATAGAGCATGGTTATTTTGGGTCGAAGTGATTAATAAGTACATGAATAAGAATTCACATTCATTGGAACCGCGTTCAATGTTTAAAAGGTCGGTGACAGGTTGCCTACGCAGCCCCTAACAAGTAGGTATTTAATAGCGCATGTTCTAAAATTAATACAATTTTGCCCAGGGCAAACTATCATTACGACAATAGTTATTAGGGAAAAACATATTGGACCAAATATTTTAGAAATTCCAATATGAAATGTAAATCTATCAAATTTATTAAGTATAAATAGCGGCAGATTTGATGCCAAATGTTTTAATCTATTAACCAAATAAAGCTCCAAGCACAGATGCGCCAAGTATCATCGATTTGATACGATTCAAAATGAATTACTGAGACGTGACAGAAAAAAATTATATAGATCACATGGGATCCCCTGGTTTCGCCGACAAAAGTTCCATCGACTACTTCATTTCATAGAATTTTAATTTCGTCACCTATTCTTTTCCCTGAAATCATACATTTTGCATAATTCGTGAAATTATCATCATATGTATTAAGTTAGGTTTTGTTTTATAACAATACCAATCATTATAGGTTTCAGAGAAAAAATGCTTTCGATGAAATAAGGGTAAACCCTATTTATTTATCTTCAGATACATCGATCAATGGGCTACTATGAATAAGTATGTCAATGTCAATCGAATAGACCCCCGTATTATACTTGTGTCTCTCGATTCAGGCACTGGATGTGGGGAACTACAAAAAAATACTATTTACTAAAAGGTATGCGTATTTTTTTTATACTGTTAGTTAGGTAAAAAATATCCCTGTAGCAAAATTTGTCCAGCCGTTTCGGCGTGATGAGAGGACAAAGGAAATTATGCCCAACAGATGGCGCCTGGCTGCCATGGCGCCGCGCGCCCATACAAAACAAAAGACGATCCTGCATCACGATCACGCTATCGAGACTTTTTCTGAAATCATGACCCGCTCACCATAGAAAACTGAATTTCAAAACAAATCTAGAATGAAGCATTAATTATTTTTTGAACGTAACAACAATACCTAATAAAATTATTCTTTCTACCATCTACAAACCTCTGTTAGATGTTTTTAAACTTTTTTACTTCCAGCGCAGGGTCGAGGTTTCATTGGTAGGCATGTGGCATTCTCACAGTATATGTTGTTTTGTTTCCATGGTTTTGCAAATATTTTATAAAAATTTAATTTAATCTTGAGAGCAAAAAATCGTAGAAAACCGTAAAAAACGCGTTTTTGTATGGGGAGCTCTTTAATTTTATTTTTCAGTATTTGTTGCCATTTAATCTTTAGAGCAAAAAACGTAGATAACCGTAAAATACGCGTTTTAGTATGCGGAGCTCTTTAATTTAATTTTTCAGTATGTGTTCTTATGGCGGCCATAGTAACGATGATGGTGAACTGATGAGTAATAACTACACATAGGGGATGCAAAACGGATTTTTTCTATGGAAATTACCGGTAATCCGGTAATTTACCGGTTTGCACTTTCAAAGCTACACTACACTAAATTTTCGCATTTCAAGTAGGTACCTTATTTATTACGGTTGGACAGATACACGGAACCCTGTGTCCGACGGACAGACAGGCTGCGGAGGCTTAGCAATAGGGTCCCGTTAGCACCCTTTGGGTACGGTCCAGTTCTTTAAGGAATCTTACAATAAGATCCCACAGAGTTACAAAATACTTAAACCGGGGATTGCGGCAAAAAATTGAGAAATTAGTGCCATTGTGTTATTCCACATGTAAACTTACACTTGAACTATTGAAAAAAAGATTAGGTGAAGAAAATTCCACTATGGTCTTATCCTTTAATGTTTTATTTTAATTTGGTTAAGAACACAGTAGTCAAAACATAATTTTTCAAGTCATTCCATTTTTAAGCAGTATTTATAACGAGGGATTTTAACAGTTCAATTGTGGATTATTATTTTTTAAATATGCATAAAATAAATTCAAAATCGACGTAATATGAGAAATCCTGTTTTCTTTCAAACGCGAATGATAAACCCACTGTAGCATTGTTTTGTATTTTTTGCAAAGCAAATGTGACATCAATTTACATCGGTAATTAATTAATGTATTTTTATACTTGTATTTCTGTAGGCGATATGTTTAAGGTCAGTATCTACGTATTTAATTTAATGTTAGTAGATTATTTCAACATCAAAGAAGTGTTTTAATTGGCTGTTGAAGTAAAAATTGGTAATGGCATATTTAAAGTTCATCTGTGTTAGTTTGACCCCGTATTTCTATGTTTTTTTTTGTGGCTATCTTTGTGTTTTCTACTTAAAACAGGCAAACATTTAACTATGATCTCGTTAAAAATTGCGTGGCAATGAATTTTAAGAAAAATACAATGCATGCTTGCGTAGAAAATAAGTAGCTTCACATTTCTCTTTTTACGTGAGATGAGGTAACAATGTCACCATGACGAGGTCTGAGTTAGACTGTTTCGACAATTTAAATTCAAAACAACAAAGTATGATTAAATCGTTAAACATTTTTATTGTACCTACGTGTCTAAATTTGTGCAAGTTTCATTTATCTGTGACTGTGACTATCCTGTCGTAGCAGCGCTACGCCGTCGGCCGCTACGAGCGCCGCCCGCTACGGCTCGTAGAGCCGACGGCCGCGGTTTATTATTAGTCTACAAGACTACACTACATATTCTATAGTTTTATATAATAACATAATTAAATGATTGTCTTTTCCATTGGATTTATTATTACTTCAGTTTTATATGAAAATAATTGAATAAGTACACGTTTATATAAATATTTCAATGCCAAGATGGTGTTTGATTCCAATTCAAATAAAAGTATTGTCATATTTTCAGGTAAAAAGAAAGAAGAATTACTTTTCGTGGAATGTTTCATTTCCCCGAAAAATCATTTCGTAGAAATATTTTTTCTTTGCAATCGTAAACTATTTGAGATTGTTATAAAACTAACCTAAACTAACCTAAATAAAACAATCGTATGATATTTGCAAAAATTATGAAAAAACAAAGACTAAGTAGAGGAATAAAAATTCTGTGAAATAATATTTCGGCAAAATGAAACATTCGTCGAAATAAGTAGGAGCCAAAAGGCTCCCCATATTTATACTTTTAAACACATTATTCGTTTTTTTTTTATATGCTTGGGAATTTACAACTGTAATATTTTAGGGTAAATTACCATACAGAGGCACCACCCCAACGAGAGAAACTTATTTAAAGGTAGTAGTGCTGGCAGTCCGACGACAAAAATAGGCGCCGATGACTGGTATTTCGGAGTGCCAATCATTGGATATTTTACCCTAAATTTACTGTAACATAGTGCCATAGCATAGTTCTTATAATAGTATTGATTGAAATCGACAAATTAAATTAATTACTTCAATAAGTCAATATTTAACAAATGCAATTAACAAATAGGTCTAATCCCAGACCACATAAGGGCTAATTTTGGATGCACCTATATACCGCATTCTCGACCTTCATTAAAAATCACTACTGTCCCCTCTCGCTCACATACCGCGCATCCCGCTCACACACCACAGATAACCCTTACGTAAACCCCCAAATTACGTAATTTCATATATAACACATACAAATCCCACTTTTAATTTATCACAAATATCTAAAACTACACTAAACAACACTACTGAAAGCACCGGGTGTTCCATTTTCAAAAAATCAAAAATGGCGGATAGAAAACTATTGACCTTTTCAGTTGTTGGCGGTTGCTTGGCACACCTGAACGCGGCTGGCCCGGACTGGGGCCGAGCGGCGCGGGCCCGCCGAGCCTCCGCGCGGCATGCGCAAAGCCCCGGCCCGTGGTTGGTGGACGCGGTTCCGTGACGTCAGACCACCGCAGCCAATCAGGCGCTCCTGAAAATTTCGAGTAGGTATGGAGGCAGATGGGTCGATAGCTAAAAATAGGCGATGGGCCTACGGTCGATAGGATGACCCTATAAACTAAACGGTACGGAGATCTTTAGCTTTTACTGTGTTATCAAACCGTGCGCATCTTTCAGCATGTTATTGATGCGAAACAGTATTTTTGGTTTACCTTTCATTCATTCATAATTTAAGAACTTCGCTCTTGTCGGTGGAGTAATCGCCACTCTTCCCTATTTCTTGATAGTGTTTTGGTCTCCTGATACGACATAGTGCCCACTTTCTCTTTCACTTGACAAAAAAACGTAATTCTTGGTCTTCCTCTGCCTCTTTTCCCGTCCACTTTGCCTTCCAGGATGTTAATAAAGAAAGCATCATGTCGCATCAGGTGTCCAATCATCCGTCCTCTTCTATTTTGGATGGTTTTCAGTAAGCAACGGCCTTCCTTTACCATACTCAAAACCTCTTCATTGGTTTTCTTTTCCGTCCAGCTAATACTTTCCATTCGCCTCCAACACCACATCTCAAACGCTTCCAGCTTTTCTCTATCCCTTTGTGTCAGTGTCCATGTCTAACCACCATATAAAGCTATACTCCAAATGTACACCTTTATTAACTGTTTTTTTAGCTTTGGTTTACCTACAGACCTAATTTATTAATTGAGTCACAGATTCATGTCGGATTCAAGGACCGGAGTGACAAAATTACACTGAGAACAGTGGCCCAAATTTTAAGCTGCTAGTTACATAACTCGGAGGACTGACAAACTTAGGGCTACTATATGTAATCACCAAAATAAGTTTTGTAAAAATAGCATCATTTTGGTTACTATTAAGCACTACTTGAGAAATAACCAAATTAATCATTTGGTTATTTCTCAAGTAGTGCTTAAACTTCTTCTTCTAAGTCGGTCCCTCACTCTTGAGGATCGTGAATCCGCCGATTAATATTTTTGATAGCAGCTCTCCACTTTTCCCTATCGGTTGCTTTCTGGAGCGCGCTGCTTAACGTCGTATCCAGTTGGTTGGATATCTGATCAGACTATCGTATTGGGCTTCTGCCCCTGGTCTGGTGCCGTCCATCTTTCCCATCACCATCAGTCTCTCCAAATTTCCAGGGTCTTTGCGAGCTATGTGACCAAAGTATTGTAGCACACGTTGGAGGCAGATGGTGGATAACCTAGACTGGCTTTCCAGTTTAAGTTGAGCTATTATAGAGACATTAGTTCGGCGTGCAGTCCAGGGTATACGGAGCATTTTTCGCCACACCCACATCTCCAAAGCATCGATCTTCTTCCGGAAAGCTTCTTTAAGAGTCCACGTCTCTGCGCCATATAGAAATATGGGAAAGACTAGAGCCTGAACTATTTTATGTAGTTAAACTAATTGAGATTTTTCAAAAACATCTACTATTTTATATGATAGGTACGCTAGCCCCTGGCCGCACATGTCCCGACTGATCTTAACAAATCGGTATCGCGGAGCAGTACACACTGAATATAAACCGAAAGCAAAACTTTGTCAACGTGGTTCCGTGACGAATTAATAACTCACTGAAACTACATGTCACGTTTGCAAACTGAAACTAATTCCCGAACAAACTTGGTCATGATGTTGATGGCCCGGCAATACGAGGGTGGTATGATAAGTAATGAGCCTTGAAGCAATGCGGTATGGCTGAATATTAAAAATGTCTTTACTCAGAGCCGCCATCTTGGACGCGGGAAAATTTACAGTTTCAAATGATTCTGTCAATTACTTCATGAATTATAGCTTTTTAAACAGTAGAAAGTGGCAGTCTTTGTATAAAATGGAAAAAGAACGACATCGGTCAGTGATTCGTTTCCTGTTTTTGAAGGGAAATACGCGTGATGTAATAAAAAACGAGTTAGATAGCGTGTATGGCGATGCGTCGCCTTCGATTGCCACAATTAAGGGGTGGTATAATGAGTTCAGAAATGGAAGAGCATCTGTGTTTGATGAGGCCCGCCCAGGACGTCCAAATGAAGTTACCACGGAGGAAACCATCAAAAAAGTCAGTGATAGTTTGATGAACTATCGTAGACTGAAATTAAGGGAGTTAGCTGAGGAATGCAGCTTGTCACTGGAGCGTATACAAAATATCATTCATAAACATTTGGACATGAGCAAGCTATAAGCCCGATGGGTACCGCGTTTGCTAAGTGAAGAAAACAAGCAGAATCGTGTGGCTACTTCCAAAGAGTGTTTGGCACTATTAAAGCGTAATCCGAAGGACTTCTTTATGCGTTACGTTACCATGGACGAAACGTGGATCCACCACTAAACTCCAGAAACAAAACAACAGTCAAAGCTGTGGACTTGTCCCGGCGAAAGTGCTCCAAAAAAAGCGAAAACGGTTCCGTTGGCTGGGAAGGTGATGGCGACCATATTTTGGGATTCGCAAGGAATTATTCACATAGATTATTTAGCGAAAGGAAGAACAATCACGGGGCCATATTACTCTGATTTGTTATCACGATTCGATGAAGAATTAAAAAAAAACGGCCCCGTTTAGCCTGCAAAAAAGTGCTGTTTCACCAGGATAATGCTCCGGCCCATTCATCAAACATCGTCAAGGCCAAACTGGATCAAATGGGTTACAAAACACTGCCGCACGCGCCTCATTCCCCGGACTTAGCTCCGTGCGATTTCTTCTTGTTCCCAAACATGACATCTTGGCTCGGAGGCAAACGCTTCATGTCAAATGAAGAGGTCATAGAGGCCACGGGTGAGTATTTTGCCAAGTTTCCGAAGACATATTTTTTGGAGGGCTTAAAGAAGTTGGAGACGCGTTGGGAAAAGTGCATAAATTTGAAAGGGGACTACGTTAAAAAATAAAAATAAAAAACAAAAAAAAAAATATTTTCATGGGTAGGCTCACTACTTATCATACCACCCTCGTACACTCGCAGCTAGTGCTAGCGGCTATGTGAGCTGCTGACTTCGCGAGTTTGATTCAAAATTACAGAAATTTGTAATTTTTACGATTTCAACACCCATATTTTGAAAAACTTCGAAAAACTGAATCGATCAAAAAACTATTTACCTATCGAACCTACTCCACAGAATAGATAATAGTACAAGTACAGAAGGCACACTGCTTTGATCTTTACAAAAGCCGCTTATTTTAGCCAAAAAAATATGATTTATGGCCCTTCTAAAGTCGTCGTCCCCAGCGCAAGCCAAACGGAACGTTAAAGCTGCGTGCCAACGGTGAAAATGAATTGTCTCGCTTGCCGCGTCGCCGAGAGCGAGGGCTGTCAACGACTAAAAAATGTACTTCCCATTCAATTCATTTATTTCTGGCATTCAATATAGAGAGCAATATATTTATATTCTTCATAAATTATATTTATTATTTCATTATTTAACTATAAAATAATCAATCTCAGAATTTGGACGAATTGAATCCACCACCAGGCCGCAAAACATTTTAGCTTTATTTTTAAACATTTTAATACGTATAATAAAATAAATCAAACAATCATAGAATGGATCCCGCGAGACAGTAGAAGACCGAGAGGTTCGTCCATATAAAAGATGGTCCGACATCTTGATGGAAAGAAACTGGGACCACACTGGATGAGGAAAGCTAGAGATAGAGAGCTATGGAAAGAAACGGGGGAGGCGTACGCCCAGGAGGCGACTATTACTTAGCGGCGAAACTAGATTTTATTTTATTTTTGTTTATATTGTGTTTATGTGTAAAGCAGTAGAATAAATGGCTTTTTTATTTTATTTTATTTTATTTTTATTTTTATTAATAAAATAAATAATGCAACGAATGCGTTACCTTAACATGCAATTAAATTCTTGAGCTTAATTTTGTTTTTGCTTAGTTGTCCGATATTTATTTATTTATTTATTCATATATATTCATCACTCACTCTGGAACTGGAGGCCGCGAACGGGTGGCAGAAGCGTTGGAAGACCGCAAGCCAGATGGTCGGACGACATTAAAAAGACGGCAGGGCCGACCTGGAGTAGGATCGCCGCATCAAGATCAGTTTGGAAATCCATGCAAGAGGCATATGTCCAGCAGTGGACGCATATATGCTGAGAAGAGAGAAGAGAGATTCATCACTACATACCTAGTATAAAACAAAGTCGTATCTTGCTGTCTGTCTGCCCCTATGTATGCTTAGATTTTTAAAAATACGCACGGCGCGTACCGTGCGAAGCCGGGGCGGGTCGCTTTTAACAAATAAAACATGTACAAAGGCGAACTTATTCCTATTAGGGATCTCTTCCAATACATTTATTGTACTTTATTATTTATATACTTTATATACTTACCTATCAAACTATCACTCAATCGTTTATTCATTATTGGTAATTTTACAAACGTGATATCAAATATTATTATAAAAACCTCTGTGATTGTTGATTTAGTAGTAGACATACTTATTTTACTAGAATTTAAATTGACAAATAGCAGCAAATAATCAATTCAAAATTACATAAGTACTTAACAATTAAAATTGTTCTGAGTATTACCAGTGTTAAATATGGAAGTAACCTGCAATATGTTTTTTATTATTATTCAGTAACTAAATATTATATATTATGTTCATTTTCTTACCTTTCGGCATCCTTCGGACATGTTGGGAGAGCGAAAAATGCGTGATTCCAATTTCGATCATTGTTCCTACAACCCGCTGCGATACAATATCTTTTCGCTGTCTTTTTACTCATTTAAACACTATTATAATATAACACTGGTATCAACAGATGAATGCGGAACGTTCACTTGCGACGTAAATCGTAAGCGCGCGAAAATCGTGTAGGTACGTGCGTTCCGAGACAGAGCGTGTCAGCCACTGAATAGTCCGCATGCATGCGGCCACCGGCATGTACTTGTAGCGGGAAACGTTAATCGCGGAGTGCGCCCCGCCTGCCTACTCTCAAAATTTCACATCCGACCATCCAACCATTCGGACATACGAAAGAAATGTATAGCTGAAGCCGAGATGTTCGCTTCGCTCACTCCGTAAATAATAATACTCATGTTTATAATTTTATCTTTTAAATTAGTTGCGCTGTGGGGTGTTACCCGCTCATCCAACGGGAACACAAAATTTTTTCGGGTGAAAAAATTAGTCTATGTGTTACTCCAGGGTGTCCTTCATACCAAAATTTATCAAACTTGGCCCAGCCGTTTGAGCGTGAAGAAGTAACAAACACACACATAAAAACACAAACTTTCGCCTTTATAATATTAGTTTGATAAAAAGTTAAGACTGAATTAACTACTGTGACACTCAGACATATTTAGATTACTTAAAGAACAATGTCTTTCTTTGTCTCCATCGCGTGAAATACCGTCTAATAAGAAAGAGTCAAAAAAACTCGGAAGAAATTAATAGCCAGCCGTGTTTGCCTCAAAAACTAGTAGACAATATTGCAATGCCCAATCTTCCTACTAGAATGGCATCGAAGCGGCGCAGAACCTCATAAATCGCTTACATGCAAAATGCCAACTCGCTTACCTTCCTTATTTTTCTATTATATCTCCTCACTTCTATTCCTGTCGATGCCAAACCCCTAAAATCACCCTAAAAATGAACTCCATTTGGAGTCGCTGGGCATGGTGGAAGTGGAACTGGGTCGGCAACAAATTAGGCAACTAACTCCTGCAAGACCGAGCGGGGGAAGTATTTATATACAACGAAGGTTAGATTAAGTGGGCTCCTTAGAAGAGATTTCATATTGGTACAGATTAAATAGACGTACATGTACATGTATATTCATGGGGTACACCGAGTAAATAAATATTATGCGATATAATGTATTATATAATATCAGGTACCTAACTCAAGAATTCTGTTTGAGAGATCGCAAAACGTCAAAACTCTATTAGATAACAGTGATATCGCCTTTGAACTGTCATTAAAATGCGATAAGCTTCAAGTGACATATCTCATTTCAATTTTGGAAATGCGAAGGCATGCATATGAATTTCTGTTTTGAACGAAACGTAACTGAATAATTTCACGCACTACACGGATAAGTTAAAGTACCTTTGCGCCTGTTATTTATGCCATCACATACAAAGGAAACGCAAACTAAGCGCGACCGGATTGACGAAGTTGCGATGTTCTAGGGATATTGTCAAAAGTGACGGATGGCGATGAAATAGAGAGATCTCCATCATCTCTCTAAAATTAGTTGAATTACCCCCCTGGTCAATACAATGTATGCTGTTATATCAACTCTAGGGCAAAAATTAACCATAAAGCTTTTTTAGGTTAATCGGTAGGACAAAAGAAGCAAGATGTGTATTTTGCAGATATGTATCAGGGTAAAAACTGAACAAGTTCGAGTCCGGCTCGCCCACCGAGGGTTCCGTACAAATTTATACCGTTGCTTAACCTCGATGATTGATTACGTGATTTAAATAACGACTATATTTTTTATGATTTAATTACAAATGTATTATTTTCAGATTTCTCCCTACACTTGTAGTATACGACGGTATTACTTGTCAAATTTTATAGTTCTAGTTCTAGATTAACGGAAAATACCCTATAATTTGTTATTCCCTTGTGAGGTTCGAAATATACGTTTTTTAGTATCTTTTTTTACATATTTGTATAGAATATTTTTATCGATTCATATTTTTATGTGGAAATACCACATTTTTTAACGCAGAGGTCGCAGGTTCAAATCCTGCTTAGATTGTAGTAGATCGCATTCATTTTTTTTTTCTTAATTTACCTTTGTCTCATTATTTATAAATCTTTTTTTACGTTATCTTAGAAGATTGATTTTTCCGTAGCTTCAAGGGAATGTAGACTTGAGTACATGGTTTTAATTTCAACTTGATAACTTTACGCCTTCCCGAGATAACGGCTCCTGACAGACAGACAGCAAAGTCATTCTATAAAAGTTCCATTTGTTCCTTTTGAGGTACGGAACTTTGAAATGAAAGCGGGTAGTTTTAGACTGTTGCGTTTACATCTTGAAACGACGCACTTGCCTCCGTGGGCTAATGGAAACCACGTTTGGCTGAACCCGTTATTAATTAAACATTAGCCCTGATAACTCTGTTCGTGCTTAGGAATAAGTTATTTGACTTTTTACGGTACTCGAATTAATTATGTCATTGAAACCACTAAACATACATTCAAAAATACACGGAACCAATTGAACTACCATTAACTTTTGGACATTTGACTATTTTTAATTTGATCAAAACTAAAAAGAAGACGTATTTTGAATCCTGACTTTTATCACGTCACTATACTAAGAAATCAATTTTGACATTTCATGAGTAGCTGATTTGAACTGTCATCAGTCATCAAATACCGTATAGGGACATACTTAATATTGAGCAAAAAGCCTTTTTAAAAGCTCGTCGAACTAATTAAACTCGTAGGTAAATAAAGTTTCCTACAAAACAAACAGGAAAAAAGAGTCAGCGAGTGTAATGGCACGGAACCCGGACAAGCTCGTGCCTGGAATTAAACAGCTCCGGGGACTCGAGAAATATGCTAATCATTCTTGCTTTCCCAAATCGAGTCATCGTAAC
Source organism: Apotomis betuletana (assembly GCA_932273695.1). Taxonomy (NCBI): domain Eukaryota; kingdom Metazoa; phylum Arthropoda; class Insecta; order Lepidoptera; family Tortricidae; genus Apotomis; species Apotomis betuletana. The sequence continues at coordinate 35,025,039 of OW026300.1, read as the reverse complement.
AAATGACTCGCTGATATCAATAGTAGGAGGAAAATAACGCGGACGCTCAATTTTGTTATGGATTGTATTACGTAGAGCAAACGAGACTGATGGGGATTTGGCGAGGGGATATTTTTGATTTGGAATTTGCACTTATTTATAGTAACCGAATAATTTAATACTTATGTGATAGAAAAGCGAAAAAAAGGGCTGTAAATATGGTGTTCCTGTTATATTGAAGAAGTTGTTTTAGTTAGATGTTTTAATTGTTTAAGAAGTTCAAGGTACAATATCTACCTAAGTGAGACAAAGAGAAGCTCACAATAATCTATCAAACTTACAAAATACTAGAAATAGTAGGGTATAAATCGTCCAGCTACATCATTACGATTTACCAGTGCCCACACGTTTTAAAGAATTAAGTTAAAGCTTGTCTTGCAATAAGACCCTGGTAAGGCTTTCTGCCGTGATTGTTTACGATGCAGTCTTCTGCAAACCATGTTTATTTAGATGACTGACTCACTGACTTTATAATTTTAAATTATAGTATGGATTTTGGTGAATACTATGTTATGCGCAACCCAAACCAGAGTCCAGTATCATTCCGAATTCAAAAAAGGTCCACCGCATACTAACATTTTTTTTACTTTCTTACCAGTTTTACAAGTCTCATCGGGATCATCAAGAGAACACATAGCTGAGCTGTGGGATATGCAACTTAGTAAGGGTTGACTAAAGGTTGATTTCAGTTTGCTAACTTGAACTCGGAAGCATGATACAACCTTGTGGAGCTGGTTCATCGAAAAGATAACTGAAACGGCAGTTTAATACGCGTGGTTAGCTGTAGGTATAAAGAAAAAAGGAAGAAAAACATTTATTCGGGAATAAAACATAATTGCATACATAAATATTGACGAAGAAAGAAAAAAAAACTATAAACTAAGTACTTATAATGCTAATTATGAATAGATGAATTAGCGAGACATTTGAATTGCATTTGTAGTGGTATGGTTCGCATGAAAAGGAGAATACGTAACTTAAGTATTTCTTTTAATTTAATGAAATTACATACCCTTCTCTTCTTAACAAGTAAAATAATACACAGTCCTTTTTTTGCTTTCATCCGCTATCAATTCTTCATCTTCTAAGTTTTCATCAGTTCAAGTTCAAAATATTTATAACATTTCAAAATAATTTGCTTACTTTGACTCTCAATCGGACCAAAATTATATCCTGCCATAGTTTTTAAAAACTGTGTAACTTACAATCATACAGGCCCAGAGATAATTATTTTAAAAATTGTGAGGATACAATAAAATCAGCCGTTGAAATATATGCACAAACGACGTAAACAATATTTACAATTTGAAAAAAAAAAACTTGACAATGACATATTTTGGTTAACACTGACATTATTTTGGAAATTTCTTCTTCAATATATTACAAAAATCTGCATGCTGATAGTACGGATTAAAGGGAAATTTCAAATATAGATCGCCACGCTCTCGGTAATTTATCTATATCTTCGGCGTGGGTTTGCAGTGTGACTGACAGACAATCATCATCCTCCTAGCCTTTGTCCCATTTTTTGAGAATGAATTCTCAATCGGGGTCGGCTACCTAAATCCCAAGATGTGGCGTAGGCACTAGTTTTTACGCAAGCGACTGCCATCTGACCTTCCAACCCAGAGGGCAAACTAGGCCTTATTGGGCTTAGGTGGTTTCCTCACGATGTTTTCCTTCACCGAAAAGCGAGTGGTAAATATCAAATGACATTCCGTACATAAGTTCCGAAAAACTCATTGGTACGGGCCGGGTTCGAACCCGCGACCTCCGGATTGAAAGTCGCATGCCCTAACCACTAGGCTACCACCGCTTCTGACTGACAGACAATCTGAAGTTAAAATGAGTCTCGGTGACCCCCCCGATTGCTGAGTCTACGGACGATAATTTTTATAGCAACCTCATATTATAAATATTAGGGTTTATTAACCAGGACGTCGAATAGCTCCGTAATTTTAGCTCTAGTGGATAATACGCCTTAATCCGAAAATTGGCAATTGAAGCGACCGCCGATACCGTTTGCGATTCGACTGTCAAAGCTGATGCTATAATTACGAACAAATTAATGAGAAGCGCCGGTTCCAAGTAGCTCAATCGGTTCAATAATGCTAAAGCGAGAATATAGAATATACTGGAGCACTGATGCTGACGTTTTTGACACTGACTGTACTTTGTGTGTGTTCGACGAGCCTTCGCAATCTGGGGGCACGGTAGTGCCCCCGCCAAGACGAAAAAAAAAGAGGCGGGGCACTACCTACCTTTTCTCGAACCGTTTCGTCTCATTTTCAAACCCTCATAGTTTCGTCCCAGTTAACACCAGAGCACCCAAATTCACAGATTAAGATGCAGTTAGGGAACATATGAAATGTACTAAATTTCATTGATCTAGCTTTTATACTTTAGGTTTTATTGGTACCTAAAATACGCCGATTTTGCCACTCACTCACTTATGTATCAAAACCTCTGGGGTACTTCCCGATGACCTAGAAAGCTGAAATTTGGTATGTAAGCTAGGTTTAGTACACAAACAATAGAATAATTCTGAAACTTGGAACTTTTACCCCCCAACCCCTTAAACTAGGGGATGAAAGTTTGTATGAGACTTTCGCAAATTTTGATACTAGAGGTCTGAAAATTTATACCTATTGGGCTCAGCTCATTGTTATAAATAAAATACACATTCTAGGATTTTTAGAAAATCACCCCCCACCCTTAAAATAAGGGGATGAAAGTTTGTATGGGCTTTCCATAATGGGGGATAAAAGTGTATATAATATATATATATATATGGGGCTAAACGTAAGTATTTCTTAAATACACAATTATTATACTATACTATACTATAATTATATTATACTTACTTAGAAACACTTCAGCACAAAAAAAAAACATATAAATTAAAAATTACCTTACAAAAAGAAATGAGATCCCACCAAAAACATTTCATGTAAAATTGGCTGCCAAGACTCACATGCTCATAACGCTTTCGCTGTAAAAAAGTGGTCAGATCCCTCGAAAAGCCAAGCCCCTAAGCCCTGAGTATACTAATCCTACACCTTGGCTTCAAAAGTATGGCTTGGCCGTTTCATAAAGTACCGTAAATAAGTTTAACGGACTGTCCGGCCTATATGGTAAGGAATTAAGTTTAATATATTTTATCATGAAGACATAAACTTAATTTCTTGATACCGTATGGGCCAGACGGTTCTGTGGACTTATTTACGTTACTCTATGAAACGGCCAAGCCATACTTTTGAAGCCAAGGTGTAGGATTAGTATACTCAGGGCTTAGGGGCTTGGCTTTTCGAGGGATCTGACCACTTTTTTACAGCGAAAGCGTTATGAGCATGTGAGTCTTGGCAGCCAATTTTACATGAAATGTTTTTGGTGGGATATCTGATACATCACTAATTTAGTAACATCATATAGCGACCTTTGCTACTCGAAGTGCACAGTGACTTAGACAAGTTGCTAAATTAGGAAGAAAATAAATAAGGAAACAAATTTTATTCGAGCGCATAAAAGACAAAATAAATTGGTAGAAACAAAACTAAACCAAAACTATGCGTGACTACGCCCCGAAAGGGTCTGTCATTTGCACTTCAACGACAACAAATTACCTAATGATAATGAGTATTCAACTTAACGAGGAAAAATATGGCTATTTCGAACAGTACATTATAGTATCGAGATTTTGAAGAGGTGTCGTCAGCCGAAAGATGACTGGACAAAGGCCTCTCTCACGGTTCTATAACCACCATCGCCTCATCCGACAACTCCCTACGATTCTGACAAAATCGTTGGTCGGTTATTGGAGGCCAGCTCGCGCTAGCAGGGCGCGGTCGCCATTCAAGAATCTTTCAGCCCAACGGTGCTAGTGTAATTTTATCCCATGAAGGCGAAACACTCAGAAATTCCGAAACTACATTAATTCACCTACCTACCATTCATTTCTGAAAACCATCATTATTCCGAATTTTCATAATACCGAAAGCGCTATCACGCCAAAGGATGATAATTTGTTGTGGGTGGTATGTCAAACAATATATATATATATATATATATATATATATATATATATATATATTTTATATAACATCACAAAATAGTGGCTCCATTTCGCCTGATGGTAAACAAAAATGGGAGCCCAAGTCACAATGGCAACTGACGAGAAACCAACGGTGAAATGTCATTAGGTTAGGTCAAGGGCGTCGCCAGCCGAAGGTCCAGGGGGGGGCAGGGCAAGTTGACATATATGCAGGGTGGGGAAAAGGAATTGTTGTAAAGTCATGCTAGAGGATAGGAAGCTTCACCAAGCTCGTAAATAAGGTACTTGCGCCAAAGATGGCCCTGTTCCTAAGATATCCCACTTGAAAATTTTATAGTTATAAGGAAGTTTGTAGGAAATCAAATTTCGCCCCCATGTTCGGTAAGTACCACAGTCTTAACTTATTTATGACTATATATGGTACAGCTATCTTGGTGGGCTATCTTAGGAACAGGGCCGTCTTTGGCGCAAGTACCTTATTTACGTGCTTGGTGAAGTGTATTTCGGCTTATAGTCATAAATGTCATTAAAAATGAGATGGAAACGCGAGCGCGAAAGTTTTGGGCGGACGGTGTAAAACGTAGTTAGTCTTAAATCACGCGAAAAATTTGGAGGGATATGGTTCATGAATGTGATGAAAACGCGAGCGTAGCGAGCGCGAAAATTTTTGAGAGGAAGGGCCAAAATAAAACCAGATTAAAGCGCGAGCACGGCGAGCGCGAAGTTTTTTGAGAGGAGGAAGGGTCAAAGCAAAACCAGATGAAAGCGCGAGCGCAGCGAGCGCGAAATTTTTTGAGAGGAAGGGTCGAAACAAAACCAGATGAAAGCGCAAGCACAGCGAGCGCGAAATTTTTTAAGAGGAAGGGTCAAAACAAAACCAGATGAAAGCGCGAACACAGCGAGCGCGAAATTTTTTAAGAGGAAGGGTCAAAACAAAACCAGATACGAGTATAAAGCGCGAGCGCAGCGAGCGCGAAATTTTTCGTAACCATAACATAAGTTGAAAGACAATAATTCAATACATTTTGATGCAAGTGCAGAATATCACGAAGCAACGGACCGAGAGATCTTGCAACGAGCCGAAGATCCGCTGGACGCGACGAGTAAAGACTCGAGGCTGCCCAGTAGACCTGGTCTACGTTTGTCGATTCAGTTTTGTTATTTTTTTTTCAAAATGGCGTTAATATTGGGACTGGAAACGTAAAATATACCAATTTTAGAACAAACTCAGGACTTCAGCTCAGCGCCACTTGAGTAGTTCTAATTTTTTTGTACCAATGTTATATTATATGGACAATTCTTCTTCTTCGGTACACTCTACATAGTCTCTACAAAGTGTCACCTGTCAGTGAGACACGTCGCCACTCGTTTCGTAGAGTCACTTTTCATGAGCTTTACTGACGGTAGCCGATATACTGGCGATCTCATCAACGATCTCCCTCTAGCCCCTGACCTGGACTTATACTCTCCTAATTACATCCATTTTGTGGAGGAGTTGAAATGGATTGGAATTATTACTTATTGAATTAATTTGAGTTTCGATGTGCAAGAATGATCCATCAGACAAGTCAAGTGACTGAACATATTTTTGGATCTCTAGGGGGGGGGCAGCTGCCCCCCCCCCTGCCCCCCCTTGGCGACGCCCATGGGTTAGGTTAGGCTTATATGATACACCGAAATAAAATAATTTATTCAGAAATATGGTTTTCGGAATTATAAAAATTTGAAATAATGATACATTTTGACAAATTAAACTTCGTACCTAGTTTTGTAGTGGACCCAAATGAAGGTCCAACACTGGTTCACTATAATGTCTCGTCAAGTACCCACATCCCGCCTTCTCGAGTCATCCAACTCGGCCATGACGTTCGGTACCCTTACCATGAGTTAACGTGATCGTATTCGCTAGCGACAGCGTAAACGATTTGTACGGAAAATAGTACAGCGCTCCTAGCGGTTACTTTGTAGAACTACAAGTCTCCATACAAATCGCTTACGCTGTCGAGTACGATCACAATCTCATGGTAAGGGTGGTCTGCTATCAGATCGGGGCCCGTATTGCCCCGCGCGGTCGATGCAGCCACGCACGCGCCGGTTACACTTCCGGCCAGAAACGACAAAACTTTTCTAATTTTTAACCGACATCGAAACAGCAAAGGAGACTTTTAACCGTGTCATTTACCGATTAAATCTTACTTAACGTTTGTTTACATATTTACGTTTACTATTTATAATGGGAACCGAACGTAGAGAGCGAGAAAATGAATTAGAAAATAATTCCAAAACAAAATTCTTCCCGAGAAAATACAGACAAAGCAAAAAAAAACACGGTCGACAGAGTGAGGTTAGTTCGCGACTCGGCAGAATGTATAGGTACTTAGTTAATGTTCTGATATTGACTGAATTGGATTAGACGAAACCGGAAAATACCGATTTGTCAACACAGGACACAGTGGTACAGGTACAGTTTGTGGTACAGACCACACATCATACTTACTTCAAAGACCAATCCAAATCTAAACACGTAGTATGACACTCAGAGACTTTATACATCTCTGAGGAAATTTAATAATTTTATAATATTTTATTGCATGTTATGACGCCTAGAGACCATATATAGGTACATCTCTAAGAAATTTAGGTTTAATAATTATTTTCTATTGTAAATTATTCACGTTGACGCCTAGAGACCTTATACATCTCTGTGGAATTAAATTATATTTTATTGCATGTTGTGACACCCAGAGACTTTATACATCTCTTTATTAATATTTTAAATTTATCGTTAAAATTCTATTTTAATATTCCTACTTAACATTGATTTGGAGTATCTATACATCTCCTTTACGTGTAGTACCAGTGTAATTAGTTATAACACAAATGTATCATGTAATTGTTTTAAGTATTATTTACGAAAAAATGACTTACTGTTGAGTTTCTTTCGGCTTTCTTCTCAACAGCGGTCTCCTCTTGCGAAATGCCGGTAGATTCACAATCTGACTTGTAAAAGTGCCCCTGTGGCCTACTTACTGAATAAATTATTTCATTTCATTTCATTTAACATCATTTTGTTGTGTCCGATTATGCCTTCATACTTTAGATTAAGAGAACCCCATTAGTTAATATTTACCAAGGTATTAACGATATTTCAAAAAGTAAGTGTTCACAAATGATTGCTAAAAGGAATCTCAACTTCATAGTCCGAATAAGTAGGTTGTTGAATAAGTATCTGTATCTCCAGATTTTCGCGTAGCCGTTTTTCTAGAGACTGTCGAAAAAATAAGGGTTTTGTCGGCGCCAGGCTGTTTCTTATTCTAGACCAGATTTATCTGCGTATATTGTACAAAATACCATTTGTTATTTATTTATGGAAACTGCTGTATAAGTGTGTAACTGATCTAATATTCACGAGATACTCGTACTACTTGGTACTTGGGGTTTGTTTCATTTATATAACTTCACTAATCGGGTCGCGTGTTTTTGTGTGATTTGTTATTGTACCGACCACTAGATGTTATTAATTGTAAATTCTGCGTCAATCAATCTACGATAAAAAGATCGACAAAACACGTCAAATATTTACATACGTTTGACTGCGTTAACGCACCGTCATCGTTTTTTGAGCAGCTGTGTGGTCGATCAACTTTGCCACGACTTCGCTAGATTTACATTACATCACCTCTCCTGCTCGAACGGTCTTGGAAAAAAGGAGACATGCAATATTTGTCACTTGACAAAAAGTCACTGTAGCTGAATTAGGTACTGAATATACTGGCTATGCTGGATAGTAATGTCTCTCTCGCGATATTTGCAATTTAGTTTATACAGGCGTTTCGGGGTATTATATAAAATACAAATGTAGTTAGTACATTTTAAAAGAGATAAAACAGGTTCAATTTGGCAAAATATATATCGCTTAACGCATTCTGCTCGTGATTTCCATTAGCAAAATACAAATTTAAATTGTAACATAGAGGAGAAAGTAGACATATTAGTGACTCACATATTTGTGATTAGAAACGTTGAATCTGGCCTCAGACTAACTCAATATAAGGCATGATCGTACATCATGTTGCCCTCCATACATTACAATATTCGGTATCCCTCTAACCCTTCACAAACTTACTGCAAAGCCTATCCCAATCCGGACTCATGTCGCGAATTCCAAAACTCATGTCTATACAACCACAGTGCTCAAAATCGCTTGCCGAATACCATTGCGACGCCTGCAGAATTCTTATTAGCAAGAGAAAGTGTGCGGCCGATTATCGATCTCAAGACAAAGATATATTTATTGCATTTCGCGAGAGCCTATTCGGTTAACAGTGGGACCACGTATGAGGATTATTGGGAGGCTTTATAGGAATATTGATGATGTTTCATGATAGCAATTCACGTTACAATTATTTCATATAAGTTTTATCGGGAGACCTCAAATAGAGAATCAGTTTTTTGTAACCGATTCAAAGTTGTGATGAAGCAGACCGAGAACAGTCAACCAGTCGACTTTAATTGGCGATGACCCATTGTTAAGAAGATTTCTTGTTCTTGTGCTAGTTGAACTCAAGAAAATGTCGAACCAAGGATTATAAATATAAATAAATATTAAATAAATGATTGTTCAATCGTGACGCCAAACATATGTCAAGGCAAGCCAGTGCAGGTTTAGGTTATTTCTTTTCCAAGACCAATGTTAAAATAACTAGAACTAGGCTGCCCACGTGCTCTAAAATAGCTAAGGAATGGAACTAGCTATTTTTGGTATGGATGAAACCAGCTTTTCGTAACGCAAAAGCTGATAGCATTCCATACAATTAAGCAAGACAGTGGGAATTGGGTTCTATTAACTAAGTAAGTGGAGTGGCTATTACAGTATGTGCAGGAATGCAGTAGGTATATGTATGTATGTATGTAAACACTTTGTTGTACACAAAAACAAGAAATACATTTTAAAACAATAAACATGTACAAAGGCGAACTTATCCCTTTCAGGGATCTCTTCCAGTTAAACTTTTGAGTAAATGAGTGTATATATGCACTATGCAGAGAATATTGATCATTATGAACACTGAATTGTCAGAATCAATGCCTTAGCTTTGTATTAAGTATTCTGTTACTTTATGTTTAGAGAGTTGTCCCGTGAGCGACATTCAAAGTTACTATTACTTGTACTAATGTAAAAAAAAATATTTGCCCAAATTCATGATACATTATGAAGATATGTAGCACATTTCCTTCTATTCAAACATGACCGACTGCCAACGGAACTCTACGACAAGCTCTCGTCCCGTCCCGCGCCTGAAAAGCTGAAAGAAAGTCATTCAAAAGCCTTCAAAAGAATCGTGACAAATTGGGGACACCCTGGTTTAGCATGACTGAAACAGATTCCAGCAAACGATTTTCTTTACACTCTAATCATATATCTTCAATAACTCACAATACATACCTAATCAACCAGGAGTTCAATTTTACGTTGTTTTATGGCGTCCTGTCTGAAATCATTAATCAATAATTCGACGGTGGAAACGAGAAACCCCTTAAGCGACATTTTCAATGAATTTGAGTTATATATATCGTTGGAATCAGCTTTTTTTCTGCATCTTTTAAGCTGGGTTACGTAGCAATCTGATGACTTTGATGTCGGTTAAGGTAGCTTATAAATAGTGGACCGATTTAAAAAACACCCAGTTATGCGACACATAATTTGATTTAAATTTGAACTACGTCACTTAAACTACTCACAATTTTATACGTGATCGCTTAAAGTGTTTTTAAAAATGGCTTGAATTTGTAGCAATGGCGTTAAAGTTTTTATTACAAACACAAATTATATAAGGTTAGGTGCTTAATCGTGTCTTCTGGAATTATGAACAACAAATGCTGTCGGTTAATTGATTGTCACAAAATTTACGACAGTATTTGCTCCTTCAAGCGACACGTTGAATTTTGAGCTTTTATGTCGCTTAATGTATTCGTTAAAACTTGCTTTAGTCGTTTAAGTGAAAGATCTAAAAGGTATCCTGGGGCTTGAATTATCGGTTTTACCTGTCAATCGTCGCTTGAGTGAACCATTTTTAGTGTAATATACCTGTGAATGGCGTTTTTATAAACACGAAGAAACCAGTCGGTCGCTTCAGTCGGCAGCGAACATTGTGGGGAGGCGTTTGTCTCACTATTTGCCGTCGCAGACTACTTTAAAAAAAGTTCTACGTTTTCGTTAGTGTCTATTTTTAATGTAAACTTTACTACTATAATTTAAAGATTACACATATCACTTAGATTACAAACTTGTCTAATTCAAGACTGATTTTATAGGTAATTGATCTCTTTAAGCCTGATAAGAAGGAATAAGACATTAGCTATGATAAGAGAACTTATTTATTAAGTTATGTTGATTTGTATCCCTGCCTTTAAATAGTATTACTGTTATTATAATAAATTACTAAGACTGATAGTAAATTAGGAAAAAAACAAGAATAATTAAAGAGTGGAAACTAGAAATTTAAATAAACATTATCGTTTTTTTTCTGTTTTTATTTACTTATTCATGTTTACCCTGTACATTCCTGTTTTTTTTTTCCGGTTTTGGGTTACTATAGGTACCCATTTAACATGACAACAATAATTGGGTTTATATTGTATTTAAAATATATAATTGATTATAATAGTTGCATAACACATTTCCGGACCACAAAATCTCTTTAATAATCATGAGAAAATGTTTTCCTCACTATAGTTGCTTAAAGTAATATTCTAGTAATAAGTATGACATAAAAGGTCGTTTAATTGTTTTTTTCTAGTACCTGCCTAAAAATTGCAATGTCGCTTAGAGGGTTTCTCTGGGTTTTTTTTCAGGTCAATTTAAATTAAGCGACATTTATATCAGAAGATTCTAAGTTTTTTTCAGTACCGTTACTATTGGTGGATAGGTATTACAATTGAATAAAATACGTCCATAGAACTGAAGTCTCTAAAACGACAAGAAAAAAAGTTACGATTTTTTTTAAGGAAATTAATACTTTTAAACGCTCTCCTGTAAAGTTAGCAAAATGTCGCTTAAGGGGTTTCTCCTTTTCACCGTCGATATCATTTATTTTCAGACAACTGTGGCCCATAGATATGTAAATACCTTGAAATTAACACACATATCAAATAAAACAATAATATACTCAACCCTTTATCGCATATAGAAAAAAAATAGTTGTTTGAATTTGAACCTTGACCTATACCAATAAGGTCCAAGTTCATATCTGCCATATATGGCTTCGTATGCGGTAAAGGTTTAAGTAAAATAAACATAGACACGTTAGTCCGGCGACGTGCGGTATAACTGCTGGTGAAATTTTACCTCCGTGTGCTTACTTTAGCGATGTACCCTATTTACTTTTAAACGACTACGTACATACTTTAATTACTGCAGCGTGAATAGCTAAAATATACTCTAAAAAGATTAGTTTTTTTTTTTCAAACTGCACGTGCACTGAAATAGCCCCATCATCAGATTGAAAAACACAGACACTTACAAATTACAGTCGACAATAATAAGTTTATCACAAAAATAAATCTATCTATCAATCTATATCTATCAAAGCTTATCCTACTTAGATTGTAGTAGATCGCATTCAATTTTTCTTTCTTAATTTACCTTTGTCATTATTTAAAAAAATAAAATATATGGTATTTCCGCATTAAAAAAAAAATTAATCGATAAAAAGATTCTGTAAAAATATTTATATCTATCAACTTAAAAAAAATCTAATAAATCATTAATCGCTTCATGTAATGCTACCTAAGCGCAAAACTCGGGAACGTGGATCAGGGGGCCTATGATGGTTGCGTTTATCACGTGATAAATAAGTGACAAAGCATCTGTCACTCATACTCGCATTATGTCAAAACGTGACGGATGCTATATCACTTATTTATCGCGTGATAAAAGCAACCATCATAGGGCCCCCTGAGCAATTTTTTTTAAATAAACATTGCTTAATAAAAACCTAACCTTTATTTATATTCATAAAAAACTATGAAATGTTATCAATTTATGCCAGGGCTTATAGCCCGGTTAAAAGCGCCGCGGTGTCGCTCTTTTGTCTCGCTAATGACGACTTCCCGATTTAACGATGAGTAATGCCGAACTCTGGTCTTTGGGGACTGCGGGAAAAAGGGAAACTGCGTTCCTAAATTAAGTGTTCCGTTTTCCGCTTGAAAAAAACACGAACCTGTTATTAAATAATGTTGGAATATAATAAAACACGCTTGCGCATATTTGATTAAGGATTTTGATTATAAACTTACCTACACGGTAGCGTATTCTTTGGTAGAAATAGATGACATCGTCTGGGATATATTCGGCTCTCATTGAAACTACTTGGATTAAAACCAGTTGAGACTAAGAATTAAAAATGTATTGCTTACGTTACATGTATTGTTTACGTGTAGTTTTAGTTCCATTTTTGCGTCTGCGCCTTTATACAATTTGATTTTTAGTTATTTTTCTTCATGAGATCGATGTTGGCTTTCTCGTTTAATAACGGTTTCAAGTGACTTCGAAGTTTAGACCTGAGCCCTTTGAACCAATGTCTTAGTAATATATTTACAACATGAATATAAAAGCCATAAAATTGCTGGACGTTTGGTCACCCACGCTCGATAATATGTATTTTGAACTAATGCATGCTTACCATATATACGAGTACGTGTGTATTTTTGTAGACGTGACTTCACATAACTTGGGATGGGTCTCTTACGTTGGCTCAATACTATATGTACATATATGGTATAATTTTTAAGGCAAGTAAAATCACACTTCGTTTCAAGCAGACAATGTTCAGATTTCAATCCATTAAAAGGTAAACATAGGACCCTGTAGTATTGAGCCGGCGTATAGGCAATAAATATGAATTACAAAATTTGATTCACCGACTATTGTGAAGTAATAATTAATCATGGCGAGGCATTAAATGTTATATTGTTTAACAAACGATGACAACCAACGCCTTTAAGAGTTTTTACAGTCGGATTTGTGCAACATATCCAATTGCGACTTGTTTGGGAGCCACAGAACAAGCCAAAGTTGCACTTCAGTTCCTCTTTCGATGTGTCACATTGTTTAAACCCTAAAAAGCAAGGTAACAAGACCAACAATTAAATACCTACCTTTGTCGTAGTATACAGAGATCAACAGATTTAAAATTCGAAAATGCTAACAGTGGAATACGTACCTACTTATGAACGTAAATAAAAATAAAACGTTTCTAAAGAATTATTCATAAAGCTCTTATCTCTAAGAATATTATGCTCCTCGAGGGAATACAAAAATCGCGAGTAAAATGCAGCGAATGGTTAATGTTGCATAAAGTAACTGCGAAGCTGCAGCGCGGACAGAATCCTTAATGAAGTAAAAACTCCTTGCGCCATCATCGGAACACTTCGATTCAGTTTCTGCTCGTCCAGTCTAAGAGCGATTGCTGATTGCTAAGTGATATGAAGGCACAAATACTCATATACTTAGTACACATGTCTGAAGTTATGAGTGGGTACAGTACCTACACGACTGACAACAACGAAACAGAAGCGTGAAGCTTAGCCCGAAACCCCTGCGACATTGGTCGAGGGAGAAGTGGAGATAAAACAAAATTCGTCGTCTTGACTGATCGTGTGAGCGCTTCTTTGATTCAGCTCCCCACCATAGGAACCACCTTATTAGGAAAGAATACCTTCCCCGAGCTCCCGATCCCGCTGTGGATCCACCTTATAGATCATAGATCTCTTAGGGTATATTCAAATTCAAATTCAAATTATTTATTTCGGGTAACCTTGACCCATATTTGTTAGTATACAAATAATTAACTTATTTTCTAATGTTAGTAGGTTCTTATCGGGTAAGGAGACTTAAAACTTGTACTCTAAATTTGACTTGACAAGTCCATATAAACTTATAATTATAGGGCAGTCAAATTTGATACTAATCATTTTTAGGACGTTGTTGGAGCTGCCTCGCACTCTTCCCAAAAGTGATGCTACTTTTTTCCGCCGAATGGCATGGAAATCATCCGTGCGAGCTTCTGCGAACATAGTCGAGGCGCTGCAGTAGCGAGGCAACCCCATCAGCGCCCTGAACCCATTGTTAAATTGGACCCGCAGAGCATTGTACGATTTTTTTGTATACTTCACCCATAGACTGCTTGCGTACATAGATGTACAATACGCTTTAAAAAGTGTTTTTAAAGCGTATTGTACATCTATGTATCTTTACCGCGTCTGAGCACTTAGCAAACCTACGAGCCACCATATTAGCCTTAATCGACAATGCTCTGCGTTCCCTCTCGATGTCCACATCATCTTTAAGGTCCTCAGTAACATAGTGCCCCAGGTACTTGAACTACTTCACTCTCCTTATTACAGTCCCGTTCAAAGTCACGGGTGGGACTTCATATGGACATTTACTGCCGGCCCTAAAGATAAGGAGCTCACTTTTACTACAATTATACACTAATCCATGTGCAGTCGCGTAAGATTCGCATATCGAAAGAAGTTGTCTGAGTGCGCCTACAGATGGAGACAGCAGCACCATGTCGTCCGCGTAGCTTATGTTGTTGACACTGATACCGCCAACGTGACAACCGGCATGTGTGCTACTGAGCTCCTCTATGAGTGCATTTATGTATAGGTTAAAGAGGCTGGGAGAAGTTAATCCTCCCTGCCTCACTCCACACTCTAAACTGTATGGCTCAGAAAACTCCCCACCCCATTTAACTACATTCACCTGATTGCCATACCAGACCCTGAGGATGTTTATCAGATCAGGCGGCATACCAGTATCTTCCAACTTACTCCATAAGATGTCGTACGAGACAAGGTCAAAAGCCTTGGACAGATCCAAAAAGCATGCATACACCGGCGTCCTTCTGTCCGTGTAGTACCTGACCGTGTGCTTAAGACTCAGGATAGCGCTTTCTGTAGAAAGTCCCGCTCGGAAACCGAATTGGGCATCGTGCAAGTTTATATATTTATGTAACTGAGAGTTAAGCACACTGTCAAATACTTTAGCCAGGATAGTAGCCAATGATATAGGCCTATAGTTGGACCCGTCCGAGACGTTGCCTGTTCGATTTTTCACAATTGGTACGATAATGGTACGCAGCATCTCAGGAGGTAAGTAGGAATGATGTATAGAGGTCAGTTTACCCGATGTCCGAATCATGTAATATCCGATCCAGACGAATCATGTTCGGAATCTCAGATACGGAAGTCACCCAAGCTATGGTCACCGCAAACTCTTCAAGCGGTACCCCAGCGTAATCCCTCCGGCAGGGTATCACCGCTCCATAGTTCGCGTTAGTCTCTCTGTCACAGTCCGACACACTCTACTCTCACTGGTAGTGAGCCCCGATACAATTCTGTTTAAACAAAACATGCAGATCGGGAACTATTCTTGGATGCCGGGAACAGTTATTTAATGTTTCGTTGTTTAAGGAAGAAATCACAGGAGTAAGAGTGAAATTCAATAACTTTGTTCCAATACTTGCATTATTGTTCCATACAGATCTTAGCTTATAAGCGAACATTAGCTAAGTTGACAATTAGCGGCACACAAACGCCGAGTTGGGAGCTCAATGTACATGTTACAAGTCGGTTTAGAAGATTCGGGTTCGCCGCGAACATGGCCTCGTAGTATTCCAGCTAAAAATACACGCGATACAATCCGTTTTAATTGGTTTATTTCAATGTCACATTTATTATCAATGCAATCAATTGAATTGTAACATTCGTTAAAAAGAATATTTTTTTATCTATGTGATTAATATGATATAGCCTAACAAGTGTCGGTCCGTCCCAGGGATAGTGGCAATAATGTGCACACGTCATATATTTGCATTATTAGACGTCAATAACGATTTGTCATTAACCAAATTTTAAACATTGCTTGCCAGAATGCTGCTCAATCCTTCGTTCTTCTTGCGAAATAAATACTGAATCCTATTGAAAAAACACTTGACTTTCATCACTGTGATAGTTTTGGCTTTATTATGCAAAAATTACTTGAAATTTACGGAATATTAAGTCCTGTTTCCTCTTTGTTTACATAAGTGACAGTTACCGACTTTCAACGTCAGTTA
Organism: Apotomis betuletana; assembly: GCA_932273695.1. Lineage (NCBI taxonomy): Eukaryota > Metazoa > Arthropoda > Insecta > Lepidoptera > Tortricidae > Apotomis > Apotomis betuletana. The sequence continues at coordinate 35,008,827 of OW026300.1, read as the reverse complement.
CCAACAATTAGTTGTTACCAGTAAAATAAATTAGGACCAATAAAAATCAGCAATATAGCGTGAGCTGAAAAACGCTTTGTTGGGCTATATATTATATCTACTACATTTTCATCGTTATGTTGTTCAAAACCTTTCCTGCGTTACATAGTAATATGCTAATGTGCTCCCAAAAACAAAGTTCCAACCAGAACTCATGCCCCAAATCATTGAAACTTTGTCGCTCCAAGTTAATTCGGTTAGCCTCTGACCGCGTTTAGTATGTAGCCCCTCGTCACGGCACAGAATGGAAATCATATTATTTACTTCTGATATGCTGAAAATGTTTAGTATATATAACTGATGTACATTATTTACACACATTATTATAACAAAACGGGACTTCGCGGACGACGCGGTTGGCTCAGTTTGTAGTGAAGCTGCCTACTGAGCCGGCGGTCCTGGGTTTGAATCCCGGCCAGGGAAAATATCTGTGTGATGAACTCGAACATGTGTTCCTGGGTTAAGGATGTTATTTATATATTATGTATATCGTCATGTACTAGTACCCATAGTTCAAGCTTTGCTAAGTTTGTTTCTAGGTCGATTTGTGTAAGATTGTCCCTTAATATTTATTTATTTATTTAATCGCGTTCAAAAAGGTGAACGCGAACGTAACATCACGTTCGAAACGTCGAGGTAATTAAATAAGAACTTTTAGAACGCGATTAAGTCCTTTTTGCTTATAATAATACAATTAACTAGCCGATAGCGACCGTCCCATAACGGACTGTTAATGTCAAATGGCATTGTATTTCGTTACGAAATAAGGAGGTTAAGCTTTATTCCAAACAGACTTAAAAATCCGCTTAACTGTACAGTGTACACCTTTTTCCGATAATGTCCACAAACAATATAATTTTTTCGCTTAAGATTTACTCTGCACTTCGACCTTTATCAATAGATAGCAAATAGGTATATATTTATTTATTCAATCTTTATTGCACAAAAGAAAGAACTTATCGTACAAAAGGCGGACTTAATGCCATATGGCATTCTCTACCAGTCAACCATTGGGCTAAGCAGATAAATTTGTGTAGACTGTATAAAAATATACAGAGTGATCAATCCGATCAGAGTGAGCGATAGATGGATGCTCGTCCGATCCCGTAATTAAGGTAGATTGCAGTAATCGGGCCGCTTAACATGTTTACACACAAGAAACCGATCAATTCACGGAACCCGCACCTAAGATATTGTAGCCTGTATGTAGTCTTGATATAAACGCTTGACTTTGCTTATCGACATGTTTTGCCGGGAGAGTAAAACTAGTCGCAACTTCACTAGTGGAGTGACGTGACGTCACCTGTTTCTTTCACACGGTATAGAGTTTTTTTTCTTTTTATCTCAAAAAACATTTGTTAATCGACGATTACTGCACTCACTTTTATAAGTAAATATATCTAAAAAATTGAGAATGAGTGATAGGACATCTGACCTAATCCTTGAAGGGGGTGGAATACTAGAGCTTATTTGCAATAATTTTAGCACGGTATTTTGAATTATTGGTTTTGGTTTTTTAGAATGAAAACGCCTTTTGGACTAATCATAATTACCACTTATAGGCCGAAAGGCGGGTTAAAAAAAAAAAGAAAAATCAAATAACTTGACAACCATCAAATTTAGACCCCTAGTTTACTGTGCTACACATAAGCTCCTTTAATAGGGGGTATCAAGGAATATGTCGAATTTCTAATCAACCTGTAGAAAAACAATAATAAGAATATTTATCACGCGATAAAGCCTTACGAGACTACGTTGTAGGTAAGTACTAGAACACAGTTTGTATGTTTATTAAAAATTGTAGTGCTTAAGCTGATGTCTGTTTACGTTTGAAACGATATATCTACTAGTTTGAGTATTTAAGTATTTATATTAGAAATCCTCTTGATTTCAATTTATCTGCAAATTTATTGATACTTTGAGCAATTTGATAAAAAAGTGCCCCAACTAAATGTATACATTGCAATTGAAAACCGGGGTTAAAACGCCCAAACTTGTGTTTCTAAACTAAATTGACATTATCCATTTGGCGTTTTTTGTAAACCAACGGATTGTTATACTTAGACTGTGACTGAGGTCAGCTGAGAGCCTCTGCCTTTGACCTTACGCAGTAATTATAATTACCCCGAACCCTGACATATCATCACAATTGAGCACCATGCAGTATGACTCAGTGGCGCATTAACATTTCCTTACGACATAAATTTACAAAAAACGGAACTGTCAAAACGTGTTTTGTTTAAATAGCGAGCTTTAACCTCGATAGTACGTGGAGATGATTGTACGCTTTTGTCTTGTTTCGCAGTTAAATCAAATAAATGAATTTAGAATTGTTAGTGCTTGAAAGTGAAGCCAGTTTTGGCCAGCCACGGGCTACGTTTCGTCCGTGAGAGCATCTGTCACAACGTCAAGCTCACAAGTAAAACGTCTCTATGATTATTGGTTCGTAGACACGCACACATAAAACCAAAAGCGGCTTCGTCTTTCACAAATTTGTTGTATGAAGGCTCTCGTTCTAGGCGTGTTTATTAATGAAATGAAAATAAATGTATCGAACATTGATAGGGTGATTCTTGAAAGTCTAAATTTACAGCGTCCAGAAGGATAAAGTACCCGCACAATTGAAATAATCGACCATAGTATTTTTTATATGTTACATTAGGACCTAATCTAACTGGAGCACGATTTATTTTTTGTTTAAGTTAAGTATAATTAACTGTAAAAAAATATTAAACACATAAAACTTTATTCCCTTGGTGCGTCCATTCGCCATTTTTTGAACAAACTACCCCAAAAAGTACATGTTGTGAATTGAAATAAAGTATAGAATTGAGTTAAATTATTAGAATATAAGTTATTTATTTAGAAGAAAAAATATGGTTGCTGTGTGTATCGTAATTTAAAAAAAAATCTATGTTAAAGGTTTGTCCAGGGCTAAGCTATGATTCCTCTGGTGCCTCATTCAACACGGCGCACATCCCTACTTAAACGTCATCTGACCAGTTGCAATGGCTGGGCTTGGCAAACGTCAGTAACGCTTCCAGATATGCGGGGAATGGTCGCGACTAGTTGCTAGAATTCTTAGCTATGAAGGCTAATATATGATTCACTTGGTTTTGGTTCACTATGATTTTGATTCCCTTGAATTTTTATATAAAATTTTATATCTGCAATAGGTACATAGTGTTTAGTAAAAAGAAAACTACATGAATGCCTGCATGTGTTGACTTAATAGTTGTTCTTATAATAATTTTAGTTTCGGCAGAATCGACAAGAAACATACTTTTTTCTTATTCCTCTGGTTCTAATTTCGAACAAGGGAATCACAGTTTTCTTGCGTTTTCATGAAAAGAAAATAAATTTCCCTTTAATTCGCGTTGCAGATGACTGAATCATTGATTTAGAATTTTATTCCATTTAGGTACAGCAGGTCTCAAATAATTTTGAGCTGAATTCAAGAGAAGATGCTTATTCCCAGCAATTTTTATACTTACGACGGTGGTTCGGTTATTATTTAAATTGCCAATTAATGCGAATAAAACACTGTGAATTTTTGTATCCTTACACTTTGTAAAACTTTTTGTTTATTTAAGAAAAACTGATCTGAATATTATTCCCCTGTACTTCTTTTTATGATTCCTTTGGCGTTTTTCTTATTCCCATGTCATATTTTCTTATTCCCCTGGCGGCGAAAACATAAAGTGGTATATTTCTGTATCAAATTGACCAAAAGTGGTGCCTATTTGATAAATCTGCGTAAAATTAAATACAATTTCATATTTTCTAGCAAATAGGTAAAAAAATATAAAAATAAAAATCGCCAAGGGAATCACATGAAGAATTAGATTCTCAAGAATGACCCAGCATTGATTTTAAGACAATGTTCGTAGAAATCACTGTTGGTTTAGAGTAGGGCCCCAACGAACCACAGCAATTTATCTTATCAAATGTTTAATTTTATCGTCATATTATTTCATCGATGGTATTTTTGTCTGAACCTTTTAACTTGCATTTTCGAGCGTTAAAAATATTATATGATTCGTCATATGTTTTTATATTGGGCATCTTTTCGTGTGTGATATTTACGTAAACTCGATTCATTCATTCAGTATGACAAGGACACGCGATATTATGGTCCGATATAATGAGGTGACCGTCATGAAAAGAAGTTGCTGCACCTCCGCGGTTTACACCAGAAGAAAACACATTAAGTTTATGTAGTTTGATTTAAGAGAACCGGCGCGGAGATCGATTGATTGCTGTGGAGATTACGTGAAGAGGAAGGTCTTATTAAAGTTGACGACATTAATAAAATTAATACTCGTATTATGTACTTACACTTTTTATTTTATTAAATTACTCTTTGCGCCGAGATTGCGCATAGTCACAGTTTACAATTTTAGTACTTATTTCAAAAGCTACAGACAACAAAATTAAACTGTAGATATAAAGAAACGGAGATCATATTATATTGATAGCTCTAATTAATATCAATCCCTCTCTCTTCTTACGTGAACAGAACACTTAGCAAATGCCATTATAAATTAACAATCACTTTCAATTTGTAAATAGGTCTTACAACTTCACAAATCAATCAAACGCAAATGCTCAAGAGAGGTCAAAGGTAAAAGATAGGTTCCAAAAGAGAAAGGATTCCGAGTTAAACAAGTGATATTACAAGTAAGTATGATGTAAAACCGCGTAAGCAGGTATACCCTAATTACTTCAGTGAAAGTACATTTAGACGAAATATAATTTGAACTGACCGTCAATTAGACACAGACCATAGCCCGCTAGCCCAGACGTTGCCAAATGTACAACAATTGAGATTTTCGGAAATGTGGGGTACTTGCGTCATGCAACCACTTGGTAATGGCTCTAAATGTTACAGTCATGTGATATATGGTTAATAATAGACAAGATGTTTGATAGACGCGAAAGTTACAAATACATATTCAACCATGCAGGTGGTTGATGTTCTTAAACGAATAAGGGGTCAGTCAAGGCCATCACTTCCACTAGTAATTTTGCCCCGGGCTCCTAACGCACCTCACGAGGGTCCCCAATCTCACAGGGACTTGACTTTACTGTCCAATGGGGCCCCTACATTATAGAGGGTCCCAGAGCTCTGTGCACCACCAGGAGCTGAGGTCAGTAGGTATCTCATTATCATAGGTTAATTTATAATAATAATAATAAATCATTTATTTTCGACCAATTTAACTTATTCTAATTTGTGTAAGGATGTTTAGGTAATTATTTTTTGTTTTAAGTTTTTACATTCCAGGACCACATTCAGGGCACAGAGCCCACATAGAGAGTTAACTTGTGTTTATTGACACAAGTTAACTCTCTATGTGGGCTCTATACTTTAAAATGCAAACGCTGTGAAAAGATTTAACGATGAAAGTGACCCAAGCGTAGTACTTTGTCTATGACTAGACATCGCCTCTTAAGTTTTATAGACTCGGGGACCGATAAAGCTGCGATTTCCAAGATAGGCAAAGCACATAAATGATTTATGATTGCGATTTACAACCAAAAGGTCGAATATTGCTCGATATGTTTTTGGATTGTTAGCTTTTCATTGAAGCGATTGAATTTCCTGTCGATAAGGACCGCAAAAATCACAAAATCATATTTGATGTCAAGTAAAGACGTTACGGTGGAACATAGTAAGGACAAATGTATAGTCTAAGTATTTATATATAGACGCTAAAATCATAGCACTTCCTTTTGGTTTTGACTTTTTGACGTAACCGGATAAAAAGCACACTGCCGTGGTAAATTATAGGTATTATAGGTTAATTTAGAAACCAATGTTCATACATCATAGTTAATTGATCCGATAAACATACACAACACTTTCGATAAGGAGATAATTCGACAGGTGACGCCATTGATAATTCCGCATTCCCCATTGGCATTATGTAAAGGGTCAGCATGGCAAGTGACCTCATGTCTTTATTGCCACCATAACATTTCGCAATGGCAATGTGTGCATTGTGCAATGAAAGAAGTATTTAATAAGAGATTTCCCTAAACTATAACTCATGACCCGTGAATAGAATAGAATAGAATAGAAAGATCTTTATTTCCCTAGTTCATATGTTACAATATGTCCAGCAGGCCGATGGTTTATTCGGTCTGTGGGTGTATCAGCTACTTACAGTCTACTCATGTTTGTCTAAAAGATCTGTATAAGTGTCATGTAGTGTGTGCTGTATGTTTGTTAGTCTGTGAGTATGTACAAAATAAATTTATATAAATTTAAAATGTTGCTCAATATTGTCTTATCCTAATTACAACTAATTCTTACAATCTATGGAGACGTGGCCCGTGGAACGACATGTCAAAAAGAAACTTTACTGATAATAATCTTTTCTTCGGTTTCCGCGACTGTCACACATTTAAATAAAACCATTTAAACGATTTATATCGCGTTCACTCCGCGGCGGTTCTTTCTCCTCGGCAAGCGTTAATAGTGAACCGATGGTAGATATTTTTTAATAAAATAATTAATGCCCTCCTGGCACATGTGTATACACACTAGGCCCATCTGGCATGTACATCTTTATTTGTTTAATTCATATTTATTAAATTAGTAGTTGCACAAATGTAACTTTGACAGAGGAAAATTGAGTTTTTCTCAGTCAACCTTTGACAACGGTAACTGGAAAGTTCCAGGAGGTTCAAATAATTATTATTAATATTAAAATAATTTAACATATTATTCAAATAATTAATATACGCGATATAATCCGTTTAAATCGTTTATACTTATATAATATTTTGGGTAAGTAGCCGCGGGCCTCAGACATATTAAAATACCTACAAAACGGGTTTACTTACGTCGTAGAAGTCGAAAATCGCTCGACATGTTTCGAATCGGTACGCGATTCATCGTCACTTCATCAGGGAGCCTATGATGGTTTCGTTTATCACGTGATAAATAAGTGATAAAGCCTCTGTCATTCACACTCGCATTTTGTCAAAGCGTGACAGATACTTTGTCACTTATTTATCGCGTGATAAAAGCAACCATCATGCATATACTCGTAGTTAAAAGCAATAAGTTTCTGTCAAAAATTTCATTTTAGTGACAAGCTTTTATAGCCGACTGTACTTTTCTTTGCATATCCATCAAATGCTCACTGAGACGATTCTAAAGAGCCCAAACTCGGTAGGATTGCTTTTTCTATTATACTATTAGGTATAGAGTTCCTATGGCTACCTTCGGGCTCCATCATCAGACCAGCCCCATGGTACCATATTATTATTGTCATCAAAGTTTTGTAAGTATGCAAAATTTCAGCTCAATCGGTTGATGATATCTGCTTCAAAATTGAGTAGCAAGATTCCACCCGAACAAACATACTTACATACATACATACATACAGTTATCAACATATAATCTAATGTAATAAACTTTTATTATGGAAATTAAAACAATATGTACAATCAATTAAAACTAAAATACATAAAAAGAAGTTAAAAACTAAGGAGCTACTTAAAAAAGAAATAGGGTTCCAGTACAGGTGCCGCCCGGGGCATTGTCCCTAGAACACTAGCCGCGTTCCCTCTTTGTATGCACAAACCCACTCGCTGTGCAAGGTATGACCCCGCTCTCGGTCGCCAGAGGCGCCGACGAGTTTGACCGACACTTCTTTAATGTTTTTTTTTTTGTGTCGGAAGACCATGGCCCAAAGGTTTCGACTGCAAGAGCCGCAAATAGGTAGTTGTTTTTTAAAAATGCGTATTATCACAGACAAGTGTGGTATTATACATACATACATACATTGCAAGTTAAATAAAAGCTTGTAAAATATATAGATCGGATTTCATGCATCATGATACATACAAGTAGGTTCTAGTTACTTTTATTTTTACTACAAACATATATGTCATGACTTTATTCCTAAAACAAAATAAAGTAATATCTGGGTCAATTGTATGCTAAGTCTAACTAGTAAAACATACATAGGTGTGTATTATTCAAACTCATAGTTACACCATTGCGGGCCGAGTCCACTGTCTCATCCTACTTGCCACTTAACATGCACTGACGTAATAAATTGTTTACCGATGCTTGCCAAATCCGTTAGAAATGCGATATAAGACAAATAAAACACTAATTTGAATAAAAAACCTGTCAGACCCGAACTCTCTCACGCCAAGGGTTCCTTCATCTTCACCATATCCAGGGGTTTTCGATGCAGGAATGATTTGACGCCTACTGTGTGGCCATCACCTATAACCAAATGCAGTCATTGCTTCACATTGACTACTCCGAAGAAGGTCTCTTCAGCAGATCAATCCACCTCAAGGATTAATTTACGAAAGCCTTTTTTCCGTATTTTAAATGCAAGCCGCGCATCGCTTTGACGAAATGCTGGGCTATGCGGGTATTTGTAGGCCCTGAGACCTCTAGGGTCACCCATCTACGCTGCCATGTGTCTTACTTTAGGATGTCAAAATAAATAAATAGTACAATGCATTGGACTAGCCCTGAAAAGAGTTAGTGCCGTACCTATTCCTAACAATTTTCGAGAGAAACGGAACCCTAAAAAAATATCACATTATAAATAATGCTGATGAGGTTATTGTATTATTTTAGCGCTTTTGTTAGATAACTTTTTATTGAAATGGCGAATTATGTAAAAATGTATGTAATGTAGAAGCTATGGATGCTTAAAAAGAATAAAGAGTGTGTTTGTTGATTAATTTTCGTCAAGATTTTTGCATTTCCACCGGCTTGACGATATTAAAGCAGTCTTCTCTACCGCAGATTTTTATGACACTTTTGTTTGTAGAGGATTAGAAAATAAAAAGGGGCAACCCGCAGGAAAACACGCTATTCAATGTTACTAAATTAGATATATCTAAAGTAAAGGTATATACGTTTTACTCATAGGTAGAGTACAATGTCCCATCCCATATGTATGTCTATTAATTCTTCCCGCTGAAACGATTGCATGAAATTTGGAATAGAGATTTTTTATCTGACCCTTAACTAACACATAAGCGACTTTTTGTCTCGAAAAATAAAGCATACCTAGTTACCGTATTAGGATAGTGTAGGTATATGTTTTAACGCGAGCGAAGCCGCGAGCAAAGCCAAGATCATCACATCACATAAGGGAACCAACCGACACAGAAAGCAGTTATTATATTGAACATTGAACCCTCTTACTGTAACATAAAGTACAAACACTTTTTGTACCCACAAACACCTTATTGGTTCCAGTTTGCATAAATACGTCCAAACACAAATATAATATAAAGTGTAGATACGAGTATTATGCGTATAATATGGCATACCAGGAGAACATAGCCGCGAGCTGTATGGAAGTTATGAATGATGCCGTACATGGCAACATTGCGCCATCCACTCAAGGGTACGCATGCGCGCTAGCGCTTATGGCATGATTGCACCCAATAGTATTAAATGATAATGAGGAATCGGCCAAAATGCAAAGGAACGTAACTACATACGTCAAAGAATATACTTGAAAGTAGTAACAGTCCAGTCTTTTTTCAGAATGTTCATTAGACGAAGTTTTAAAATAATTTATTTGATTAGATTACTTGACACAATAAAAAATCTAAAAACTGGACTTGACTAGTGTTTTGTGCAATGTCACCCGAACTACAAAGAAATAGATGTGCTTTTGCTATGAATTTCTCCTTGGCTTCTCCAACTCCTTGTAGGCTCTTTATTATTGTGATAAAATACAGCAACTGTACTTTTATTGCGCATTAACATAATTCAATACACTACTACTATAAAGCTAAAGTTATATTTAGTTACTAGTACCTATCGTAGTCAGGTAAAAAGTAACCCAGAACCATCTTTGGATGTCCAGCTATCCCCGTACCAAAAATGGTTCAAATCCGTCCAGCCGTTTTGGCGTGATGAGAGGGCAAAGAAATTGTAACCGGTGGTGGTAACCACTGGCGTGGCGTCGCGCGCCTACACTAAACAAAAGCTGATCCAGCTTCGCATTATTAAGACTTTTCCTGAGTAAAGCTGCAAAAAAAACTGATTTATATTACAAATCTAGAATATTATAATAGATGAGCCTCACCGCCCTCAGCGCCCGCGCAAACGAGTTCGAAACATGTCGGGCCATTTCTGTCAATTTTCCGTGAGTTTAAACCGTTTAATTATGAAGGAAGTAGGCAATTGCTGGCTGTTAATTTTAAACAGACCTTGCCGGTTGCCCTTCCGGCTGAGACAAATATAGTGATTTTCTCAAAAATGGTGCAAGAAAACAAAATAAATACAGAGAAGTTTTATTAGCCACTATAAGTCAAAACTGAATTCTTGCATTGCCGCCTTTTTTAAATAAAAAAGTAGAAGTTTTCTTCCGAAAACGCCATAAGCTATTTGGGGCAAATTTTAAAAAGTCGCAATGAGTCGTACTACTGAGCATGTTTTTTGGCTGTTTAAGACCTAATGCCTTTTGTTACATGGCTGTTTTAACTTTTTTTGTTAAGTTTGGATTTTCATACTACATTATTGTCGAGCAAACCGAGCCAGAAAGGTTTTTTTTATTGACTGTCCATAAACTATGCACTTCAAAACCCTTTTTTTTACAATAAAGTCAACATCACCGACCATTTTTGAGAAAAATATATTAAAGTACAGATGAGTTTTATTATGAAGTAGCCCACTCTACTACAATTCCTTAATCTCTAGGAATCCCCGTGGCATAGGTAAGTCTTAATTTACACCACGGCGCGGAGTGATGCCCCGGAGGCCTATTTACTCGTGTCGATGCGGATCGATATTTCTGGCAGCTTATTTTGTTACCTCTCGCCGCGCTGTTGGAAATTGAATCTTAAGGGGTATCAGACATTTTAAACGCTGACTGAGGTAACCGGTTTCTATATTGATTTTCACACGTTATTATAATTTATAACAAAACGGGACTTAATCGCATTCAAAAAATGTTCGTAAGTCGTCGAGGTAATTAATAAATACTTTTTGAATTAATAAATAGTATCTAAGGAGTAACGGAGACCAAAAACATACAATTTATGTATGTTTTCATTTCACAAATGAAGGAATATCCTATTAGACAACAGTATCTTGGTCAATATTTTTGACATAATTTAAAGTCTGCACTTTACCTTAAGCCTACATCTCGCCTGATGGGGACCAAAACAGGTTATGTCCGAATCTTAATACGCATAATATTGTTTTGCCGAATTTTAGTTAGCTGCTAATTGGATCTCTGAAAATTAATAACTGCTCCTAGAAAAGTAGGTTAGGTTAGATTAAAAATGCGACTACGCGCAGAAGATAACTGTTGCCAGAAAAGTTGGTGTTCGGTATTAAAAAGCTATGTAATTAGGTACGTAATTATATATATTTATGTTTTTGGTTCACGAATATATATATATATGTTTTTATTCTTTTTTTTTTCGTTGTTTCAAGACAGTAAGTGTAAGTTCAATCGTGAGTGAACAAAGCAATACAATGATGTTTCGAAAATAAGCATGAAGTGATCGTTTGTTTCGGTACCGCAGCGATGCTGAGAGTTCGTGTAGTAAGGAGAATTTATAGCCAAACGCGATCTAATCAGTTCGAGCCGAAATGATGACATGACAAGGTTTTCTTAGTAAATTACTATAGAATCTAATCTTGCCTTTGTCACGACTACTGTGTATGCTGCACGATCAGTTATTAATTATATTTTTAATGTGGCAATCATTTAGTTTTGCTCTAGAGACAGGCAAAAAGCCTTGCTTTATTCCAAATAATGCCCATTTACGAATTCATTCATAAATGGGTCATGCATTTGTGGAGCCTATAGTTCATTGGCAAAAACTCGTGTCGGAGGCTATGAGCCGCTTTGGGTCGCTGAGCCACTGAGTAGTGGTAGTATAGTTAATTGGTGACAGACCGTCAACATTTCCTGATGATGTCTCGTAAAGGGGCAAAACACGTGCTGAGTACGGTTCATTGTTTTGGTGGAGGTTGTTATATTTATTTGGCATGTATTTAACGCGGCGACAAATTAATCTGATTTAGTGATTTATAAAAAATTAAAGGGGGTAGCAAAAATAATAAGTTGGCGACTAATTGCGGAGACTAATAAAGTAAAAAGTAGCAGCTAAGTAATCAATTTTCGGCTTTGTTTCAATATAAACTAGCATCGAGTTTTGGCTACTGAATTAACTAATTAAGCGGAAACATGACAGCGGATAAAAAGTTGAAAATGGCCTACTATAATTGTTCAATGGAGATTGCATATAAAATAAATCAAGGTCATAAAAAAAATTAAAGGAGCGCTTTTAAGGGATATAAAAAAAAAACCAACCTAACCTAACCCGACCGAGTCGGATCTTCTGCTAATATTAGTCGCCAAGTCATTATTTATAGTACCTCGCCTATGATTTCAGTAATCTTGTTTATTATTTCTGCTACCTTAAAGTTGCTGCCATTATTTGAATTTTAAAATATCCTTAGTTTAAAGCTCATTTAATATAAATGATTGCCAAAATATTTAATCGCTGACAAGTTATTATTTTAGTTGCAAATAGTTTGCTGCTCTTTAATTTTTCTGTCGCCGCGAAAATAATGAGCCTATTTATTTGCATATTTATTTTTCTTATCATGGTGGGAGGGTGGGACTATTAAATGCATTAAAAAATACGCAAATAAGTATACAGGTTTTTCACAAATTAACTGCCACGTTATTATATTATATCGCGGATTAGCAGAGCAATATTGTTATTTTAATGGTCATTCTCTACTATCAGGCGGTCGGTGTGCTCATTTGCCTCCTATGTCATAAGGATACCGTTTTAATCAACTGAGAAATCCTGTGAAAATTAAAATAGCCCGTCTAGCACAACTATGAATCGCGACTCTTGTCGCGCGGCATAGTGTCACTGTCTCACAGTACTGCACAGAAAGAGATAGATAAATATCTCGCACGAGAAAGAGTCTCGTATCACAGTGTTAGAGGCTGCACCTCTAACACTGTGATACGAGACTATGAGAAGGTTTGTCCCTTTTGATTAGGGAATCTTTTACTTTTTTGTTTTTTAAACGATACATTACAAATGCATGTTATTATTCTGCCGTAAAGGTTAAACGAGTTCGCGAGCTCGCGTGCGTATAGTAAATAATAAAATGCAATTTGTGAGTTGTAACTCTTCGTTACCCGACGACACGCTAGCACTTTGTTTACAACATTCATAATAATAAAATATTATGCGACATTTCAACTTTTTATCGTGCCGATATTTACTATCTATAGTTACCATGATATCCTTTACTACTTTGATACAAATTTATATCTTACATGTTCGCGTGTTGTATAAAATTGTATTCATTTCTTACAACTCCTGCAAGCTAGCCGTAGAACGATGTGTAAATCAGTCTTCGATTTAAAGTATAGCCAAGGGCAAATAAAACGAGTAAGTGTGTACTATGTGTACACTTTGCATAAACTGTGTACCTTCTACTCAGGGCGCGTGTAGACGGCGCCGCCTCCGCGCCGACACCGCACCGCCGCCGCACGGGCTCGTGTACACGGTGCCGCCTCCGCGCCGACATCGCGCCGCCTCCGCGCCGACACCGCGCCGCCTCCGCGCCGCCTCCGCGCCGACACCGCGCCGCCTCCGCGCCGCCTCCGCGCCGCCTCCGCACCGCCTCCGCACCGCCGCCGCATCGCCTCCGAACCGCTGACGCACCTTCGCGCTATTATACGGTCGTTACGTTAGTAAAAGATTGCTAGCCACGAAGATCACGCGTCATGTCCAGTTTAACGAAAAAAATGAAATTAGTGTTAGCTTACTATATGTATAGAAAGTGGCAGGAAGTGCCTGTTTTATGAAAGTGGATCCTATCTGATTTGAGAAAACCGGCCAAGAGCATGTCGGGCCACGCTCAGTGTAGGGTTCCGTAGTTGCTCATCCTTCACAATAAACTGCTGTTTTAAGCCTGAAGTTTACGTTAAAAAAGACTTTAAGCTCTATAAAAATGCCGTAAACGCCCTAGAAACTGTAATCACTTATTACCTTCTGGAAGTCAACTTACGACCTTTTAAAGAAAAAATATGAAATTTGATGATAACTCAATAACGGTTCGACCGATTTTGTTCAATATAGTTTTCATTGAAAGTACTTATAAGGCCTCATTAACATGAATTTTTCCGATTTTCTTTGACCCGTGGTTGAAAAGTTAGAGGGGGGGGGACACTATTTTTTTTGTTTTTGGATCGAATATTTACAAAACTGCTGACTTTATCAAAACATAATGTTAGAAGACCCCTATTATTTTTACAAGACCTATTCAACGACACCCCAAACACCAGTGTTGAAAAGAAAAAAAAAATTGCCCCCACTTTAGGTGTTTGAGGTACCCGAAAAAAAATTTTTTTTTTAAATTTTATTTTACCGTTCTGTCGGCGTTATACATACACATACTCATACCAAATTTCAGGTTTCTAGTACAAATGATCACGGAGCTAAGCCGCGGACGGACGGACGGACGGACAGACGGACATGGCGAAACTATAAGGGTTCCTAGTTGACTACGGAACCCTAAAAAACTGAAACACATTATCGAAATTACGATTAAGTTTTTCAGTGGTACATATGTTATATTTTTGCCCGATAGTACATGTTATTTGGATTCAGAATCTCAATTAATTTTACCACTTCCGAATTTTTAACAAAACTTATTGAAAAGTTACGAAAATTGCCCAGAAATCAAAAGTTACTTACATGTTACGAGAGAGGGTCAAAAGTTCGAAAAAAGTAACAAATGTAACTATCTGGCAACGCTGAAAATGGCATCGGGGGGCGGCGGGGGGCTAAGCGGCAGCGGCGCGGAGGCGGCGCGGCGGCGGCGCGGCGGCGGTGCGGCGACGGCGGGGGACTCGCGTCTCGTATACATAGCGCGAAGGTGCGGCGGCGTTGCGGGGGCGGTGCGGCGGCGGCGCGGCGGCGGCGCGGCGGCGGCGCGACGGCGGCGCGGCGGCGGGCTTTACGCGTCTCGTGTACATAGCGCGGCGGCGCGGCGGCGGTGCGGTGTCGGCGCGGAGGCGGCGCCGTCTACACGCGCCCTTCTCGAGAGTATTTAAAAAGCTCTCGATAACATTTAAGAATTTTCACTTCGACATCTTACTGAATACAAAAAAAAATACTTATACTGTATATGGCTTACGCCGTCCGCCAACCGTTCCAACTAGTGATGTGGCGTACTCGAGAATTTCCGAAAACTTTCGTTATTTTGTATGGGAAAATTTCCCGAGAATGTTCTCTCTCCATACAAATCGGGAAACTCACGAGAACGGCACATATCTAGTTCCAACCGGCCATCAAATGTTCAGGCTAAGTGCGACTGGCTGTATTGACATTGCAATATTCTACTCCCAACCCAGAAAAGCCTGTAACCTGTATGGGTTTTCTCCAATGGCTCAACTTTGAAAAACCGTTTGTAAGAGTGACCATAATGCACGCACATAAATATAAGTAGGCAGTACTACTAGTCGTATCCATTAATTAATGCATAATTTAAGAGCCTCGCTCCTGTCAGTGGAGTAATCACCCCTCTTACCTATAGATACTTTAATCCTGATAAAACTGATAAAAGTATCCCTGATACTCTTAACCATTCTTCACTTACAAATTCCTAGAAATAAAAATACTGTTATTGTGTTACACATCATACACAAAAAGTCGGATGTAAGTACCCCCAAAGTAGCTGGTCGTTTTCATACTAAACCACATTGACTCGAGTAATAAATACAAGTTCGTGTGTTACCGTATGCTACATAGTTGCGACCGTACCGACAGCATAAAGCAGTTTAAATTATCTAAATGCCAAAAAAATATATAAATACCGACGAAAAAGGAGGGGTGTGATACGTTTCACGTGTGTATCTGTGTGTCTGTCTATGCTATGGTAGCTCCCAAACGGGTGGGCCAATTTGAATGTCATTTTTTTTATCGAAAGATGTGTCCGTCGAGAATGTCGAGATGGGTCTTAGCTATGTTTGGTGTAAATAGGAGCAGTAGTTTCCAAGATAATCAGCTTTAATAGCTTTAATAGCTATGAATTCCAAATTTTGTAATTATGTTCAGTTTTAGTAGCATTAATTCATGTTCAGTTTTATTAGCATATTGTATTATATAAAATAAACTATAAATAAATGGCTATTCTATTCTATATTCTATTATATTAGTAGCATATTCTATATCACTATTAAATGAGGGTCTCATGATGATCAGGATGGTTATGATGGCTATGATGGTTGCGTTAATCACGTGATAAGAAAGTGATGAAGCAGCAGTCACTCACACTAGCATTTTGTCAAAACAGATGCTTTGTCACTTATTTATCGCGTGATAAAAGCAAGCTTCATAGCCCCACAGCTGCCTGTATCGGAATGTTTTAATTTTTTTATTTAGGTTATTTGATTTCATTAAAGCGTTTGATCGATCAAGTAGACGGGGACTTGGCTATAGAAATGATTTGTATTACTTTTGGTTGCTGTCTATACCCAGTGAAGGGTCACCGCAAAAATGATCTTATCTTAATGGCGATCCAGCGCATTTGCCACCTCGCGCGGCCATCATCCGACCACAAGAACGGTACCGCTGGTTCATGGCAATATTAAACTTGTTAGACGAAAACGGAATTTATAAATATTGTTTTTATTACCGTTTCTGGCTTTTCCAAGAAGATTCTAGTATTTCCTTAAGGTCAACATTCACCACAACGTGCTTATTATTATTTGTTTCTTCTGAGTATTATTTCTGTTCTAAACAAGACCTAGCGCAGGAGAAAACAGGTAAGTAGTACTTGTATGCACGAATGATCAGGGGCTCAAAAAGGGGCACTAAATATGAATTTTGACTCCTATCGAATGATTGGTAATAATCAATGTTATTATAGCCGCTGCAGGCGCATTATTTTATTTTCACCAAAGATGACCTAAAAAGGAACGGCCAAAACGAAACTTGGTTTGCTTTAGCTGTAATTGTGACCCCAACAGAAAGGAATAAAATTATTCTCCCGGGCTTGGACTGCCATAGTAAGATTTACCGGGACTGCACACCACTAACCTAGGTGGGCATCGCGTGGCCTAGGCTTTCCTCATTTATTAAAACTCCTAAATTTAACTTAGACTGGTTAGATTCGTTGGATAACTTACGTCCCTCAGAGCGGGAATAGAAGCCCCGCGAAGCGAGGCAATTAAAAATTAGCAAGAGATAAGACAAATCAACGAATTACGGAGATAAGATAAACGACCCAGTTAAAGCATATAGAGTCAAGTATAGGAAATGCAAACTGTACTCATAATTTTCCAATTTGCCCTATGATGTCACGAACGACGCTTGGGCAAGCGCAGGGCACAAACAAACGCACGTAATACGCATGCGAGTAACGGGCAAAATTCACACTTGCGCCGCGCAGTCCGCATACTCATTAATATTTACAACTGGCACTTGACACTGATTTAAGAAAAAAGGCGTCTGTGGGGCAAAGTAACAATAATAGAGAAATATAAATATAAAGGATTATTTTGAAGACTCGGTTGGCGCAGTTTGTGTTGCGGCTGCCTACTGAGCAGACGGTCCTGGGTTCGAATCCTGGAAAAGACAAATATTTGTGTGATGAACTCGAATATTTGTTCCTGGGTCATGGATGTGATCTATATACTACTTTCTTGGAAGAGTAAGCGTGGTCTGACTCTAGTACCCACAGTACAAATGCTTTGCTTAGTTTGGGACCAGGTCGATTTGTGTAAGATTGTCCCTTAATATGTATTTATTTAATAATATTTATAAAATTCAATTAGAAGTAGTTACTTCGACGCCCTAAACATCTTTCTCAATCAATATTAATATTTTATGAGTGAACATCTCTTGCCATAAAATCTACCTACTACCAGGAGGAGAATTATGTATAGCCACGTTGATTGGGCAACCATAGTTTTACGGTTAGGGTTCCAAATTAAATTGGCAAACCGAAATCACCTGAGTTTTGTCTATAAATACAGTTCTCATCGATAAGTCTTAGGTCGGGAGCGTCCATGGATAGATTTGCTCATGGAAATCACCGAATAGCAAAAAACGGTGACGATGCGTTTACGCAGTGACTACAGTGACGTGTCTTATCCGTAATGTCTTTAACGCAAGCTCTCCACACTGCTGGTCAAAATACGCTGACACACGGCAAACGTCAAGCGTCTATTCTTTTTCATACATTTGTTTGCGTTTACGGTGCATCGTTTTTGAGCTGCGGTGTGTGCTTAAGCTTGCGGCAAAACGATACGAATTCGACAATGTCACTGCGTAAACGCATCGTTTTTGAGCGGCGCTGTGGTCGCACCTTAAGGCAATTATCACACTAATATTATAAAGGCGAAGCTTTGTGAGTATGTTTGTTACTTCTTCACGCTCTTATCGGCTGGACCAATTTTGATAAAATTTGGTATGGTGGTAACTGACACCTTGGATTAACATAGGCTATTTTTCATCCCGAAAACACCGTGTAACACCGTGGGACGCAGCTAGTCCATACTAATATTATAAATGCGAAAGTGTGTCTGTCTGTCTGTCTGTCTGTCTGTCTGTCTGTTACCTCTTCACGCATAAACCGCTGAACCGATTTAGATGAAATTTGGTATATAGATAGTTTCAGTCCCGGGGAAGGACATAGGATACTTTTCATCCCGAATAAATTTAGTTTTCCCGTGGGATGAGCGGGTAACACCGCGGGGCACAGCTAGTAATATTATAAATGCGAAAGCGTGTCTGTCTGTCTGTCTGTTACCTCTTCACGCTTAAACCGCTGAACCGATTTTGATGAAATTTGGCATGGAGATAGTTTAAGATCCGAGGAAGGACATAGGATAGTTTTCATCCTGGAAATTATCCCTAAAAAGATTGAAAAGTGAGTAAGTAATTCATGATGACATTGATGGCCCTGTAGAAAATGTAATAATTAGACCAAAAGCACAATTGCTCTTACATTTGCTTAGGCGCTTTTAACAATCCCATTTAATAATTAAGGTGGATATCTATCGTGTTGTACGAGGTTGCTTCGATACTTCCTTGTTCCACGCGGACGTAGTCGCGGGAAAAAGCTAGTTTATTATAAATCTTGATTACTTATATACTATGGGCTGCACAAATGCATCTATGAATGAATTCATTCATAAATCGGTCATGCAATTCTGCAGCCCCATTGTACATATCGATGTTAAAAACTTAAATTATTCTCGACTAGTCACATGACAAAACAAACTAAACGACAGAAATAAACAGATGCCTACAAATTCATTCGACCTCTCGGTGTTTACATTTTCCAATCTAAGCAACTATCGTACAGTTTTACGACGGTGTCGCCACCGATGATTGCCGATGATCTGTCGGGACGTGCCGCGCATGCGTGTACATGCGAATGTACATGTACGTACCTACATGCTGTCTGTGTCCATCCCAGGTAGTCCGAGAGCGTATCATTGCTGCCGAGTTGCGAAATTCTACGATGATTCAAATGTACAGTACAATCCACGCACGGGGAGACCGGGGTACGCCACAACTCAGCTACTTATTAAGTAGCCAAAATAAGTACTTACGGAACCAACTGTCCGACTCCGATTTGATTCATTTTGATATAAGTTATATAGTAGCCTAACATAGCAGACACTGTTTTTTTTTAGCTAAGTATTTTTGTACATATCTGCATCTTTACAACTTTCATGCCTTAATCTAGTGATTATATGCTCCTTGCTTTAATCAACCTACATATCAAATTAACTTGTAAGCAGGTACTTATTTTTAATCGGCTTCCTACTGAAATGAAATGAAATTAAATATGAAATGAAATAATTTATTCAGTAAGTAGGCCACAAGGGCACTTTTACAAGTCAGATTGTGCCGAAAGAAACTCAACAGCGCGCGCGCGGGGCGCCGCCGTCGCCCGCTGTTCGCTGCGCCGGCGGCGGCGACGGCGACGTACACGCGGCGCGCCGGCAACGCGCCCGGTGCGCGTGCGCCCGTACTGCTCAACCAACTCGTCTTGGAACAAGACGCTGACGTGTTTGCCGAGAACTGGCACACGTTGTTGACTAAAATAAGTGATTTGTGCTTTAAGTTAATTAGAATGGTATTTTTAATGTTTAGCTTTAAGTTTTGCATTGTAAACGCTTTGGTTACATACTGTTAGTTTACAAATGTAGTTTATATATAAATAAATAAATAAATAAAATAAATAAATAAACAGTAAGTCATTTTTTCGTAAATTATACTTAAAAACTAATACAATTTATTTATTTATTTATTGGAGAAACAACAGAAGTAAATGTGTAACAAAAACAATCATGGTTTAAAGTATACATATAGGCATGCACTTACTTCCTAAAACGCTCTCACTGAGCACACACAACATGAACATTTTAATACTTACTACACTAGACTAAACTTCTGCATAGGATAAACAACAAAATCTTACAAGGAACAACAACCAAAAAGAGAAAACAAAAAAGAAGAAATAAAATTATATTAATTAATAAAATTATAATAATTATATTATAACTAGGTAATTGATACATACAGTGGAAACTGGATAAGTGGAACCTGGGTTAGTGGAAAACCTCTTTAAGTGGACCTAAGTTCTCGGTTCCAGTCCCTTGGCAACGAATTACCTCTATAAGCGGAATTTTGGGACCTCTATAAGCGGAATCCATTTTTTCGTAAATTTCTTATTTTTACCTCTGTAACTGGAAGCAGCCGTCTCCGAAAACCTCTATGAGTGGAATAGCTCGGCGTTATAAAATTTGTATTTTTAATAAACCGTCACGGGTAGTTTGTTTCGTTAACATTATGGTTCGTGTTTTAACTACATACGTATTTTGTATGATATCACACACATACCGGAGCATCCTGAAGTTGAACAATGTTTAATAACGTGGATAAGACCACATGATAAAAATGCACCAGTTAATGGACCTATGATAAAAGAAAAAGCTGGAGAATTTGCAAATAGGCTCAATATTCATAATTTTAATATAGTAAATAAATATTAGGAGTGATTTTGTTTAAATGTAAGGTACTTCATAACAAAGGACAGATATTATTTTTGTATACGATACGAGTAGGTACTGTGGATTATTTTCAGTTTTGCTTTTTTTAGTCAGGATTACAAACCTATTTTTTGTTTACAAATGAAGCGAAAATTGAAAAATTTAATGATTCGGACAGGATTCGAATCTGCGTTTCCAACGGCTTTCCGGGCCAACACTGGCGTCCTCCCAATTGGACCACCGAATCAGATGTCAGAGTCATTGAATTTTTCAACCAGTTGCTTCGACATGCCTTAGGGTGGCATCGTAGCGCCATCTACAGTAAAGATTTAGACTTTATCGTCGGCACCATCGTCTCAAATTTGTTGAGAATCGATAGTAACGATGTGCTACACCCAAATTACTTAGGTATTATTATTATTTTTTTTTATTATTAAAAGCAGTAACGTCTGCTAACGTAAACTAAATGTTTACAAATGAAGCGAAAATTGAAAAATTTAATGATTCGGACAGGATTCGAACCTGCGTTTCCAACGGCTTTCCGGGCCAACACTGGCGTCCTCCCAATTGGACCACCGAATCAGATGTCAGAGTCATTGAATTTTTCAACCAGTTGCTTCGACATGCCTTAGGGTGGCATCGTAGCGCCATCTACCGTAAAGATTTAGACTTTATCGTCGGCACCATCGTCTCAAATTTGTTGAGAATCGATAGTAACGATGTGCTACACCCAAATTACTTATTATTATTTTTTTTATTATTAAAAGCAGTAACGTCTGCTAACGTAAACTAAATGTTTACAAATGAAGCGAAAATTGGGAGGACGCCAGTGTTGGCCCGGAAAGCCGTTGGAAACGCAGGTTCGAATCCTGTCCGAATCATTAAATTTTTCAATTTTCGCTTCATTCGTAAACATTTAGTTTACGTTACCAGACGTTACTGCTTTTAATAATAAAAAAAAATAATAATAACCTATTTTTTGTTAATACATACATATATAATAATAAAAGATGATTATTTAAGTCTTGATCCTTTATTTGACCATATATGTATACGTGACCTCTATAAGCGACATTACTAGCATCCACAACCTCTGTTAGCGAGAGCCTCTGTAAGCGAGAAAACGTTTTATTTGAACTTGGTTAAGTGGAAAACTGGATAAATGGAAAACCTATAAAAGATAATGTGTCGCGCTCCGACGCGACACAGCGTCGTTTTACGTTTACGACGCCGTGTCGTGTGTTTTCACGACGCGGCAACGTATATTTGCACGGTGGATAATGTGTCGCGCTCCGACGCGACACAGCGTCGTTTTACGTTTACGACGCCGTGTCGTGTGTTTTCACGACGCGGCAACGTATATTCGCACGGTGGATAATGAGTCGCGCTCCGACGCGACACCGTGTCGTTTTACGTTTACGACGCCGTGTCGTGGACATGTGGCCACGCCCTTACTCAAGGCACTTCACAAAAGACCCGTAGCATTCATTACAGCCATGTACAAATGAACTTTTTTGACCTTAACCATACATGTCCCACATCATTAACTCCTCATCACTTTAATACACAAATTCGCAATACCTACGAGCCTATTTAATACTTCTGCAAGGCTGAACGTGTAAAGCGCTTTTGAAAATCATGCACATATTTAAGTTTAGACTCTTTAGGTGTGAAATACGATTGGATTTGCAATGAAATGAGATAAGTAAGTAAGTTAGGTGCGTGCTATAGTTGTCTGAGTTTTTTTACAGTTTATAGGTAATGAGGGTCCGTGAACTTTGCGTGAGAAGGCATATTAATTCGGTGCAATGATTTGTCGAATCACTGTTTAATTTGCGTAACGCAAGTAGCAAACTAATTACTGTGAACTGTCATTGTCTTACGACTTTAACGTGTGACAATTACTTATATTATATTTTTTATCTTTCGGAAACATTTTTCGGAATTTATGTAGGGCATAACCACTCTCTATTAGGTACATACTATGCGGGAAAAACCGATCATTACTCTATTGCCATTTGCCACATCACGTGCATAAACCAGCAACAAATACACTTTCGCGTTTATAATATGGGTAAAAAGACAACTTGTAGATTGACCGTTGTATGCATTGTTAGACAGATTAGGTGCAGCAGCATCCAAATAAATTTAATTTCACTGGGAACTATTAACTACGAAGGCAAAAAGCAAAAGTGTTGTTTCCTAATTTGCATGAATCTTAATCATCTGTCTTACCCTTGGCCAGATAACAACAAATAATACAAATTATAATAACGTCGATGTTTTATCCTCAATTTTTAATAAACTCCGATTCACGGCAGCGTGTGTCAATGACAGATAGATAGATTTATAACAGTATAAATCTTTAGAATCAAATTGTGGAACCTCTTCCTACTAAAGGCTTTTTATATGTATTATGCTCGGGTTCTGAATTGATTATTTTGTTTTACGCGCGCAGTTTTAGCAGGTTTTTTTATATAAATAACATATTTGAGAAAGAGGCGGTACGATTCGAGCTTTAAACTCGGGAGCCCGCGGGCCCGGCTGGCGCGGGCGACGAATTCTCGCAGCCTCGCGCATGCGCCATACAGGTCTGGGTCAGCCAGCGCAGCACAGCTTATGATATAACAGCTCCGATATCTTTATGACTATTTCGAGTATTTAATAATAAATATATACATAACTTATTTTGTCAAACAATACAATACTAAATACTATATATACTACTAATACTATATATACTGCGATAGATTCGTAAGGGACGATTAAAGTACCCTCCAAAACACGAATATTTTTATTTTCTCACCAATTAAATGGAAGTTTAAGGCCTTTTAGAAAATCGACTTCACGGGCTAAGTTTCGTTCGTGTGCGCATCTGTCTCAACGTCAAGTTCACAAGCAAAACGTCTCTATGATTGATTCGTATACATGGGATAGGATACACGCGCATATAAAACCGGAAGTGGCTTCATCGTTCGCAAATCTGTTGTATGAACACTCTCGATCTAGGTGTACTTATTCTAAGCCAGTACACACGTTTGCTACAGTATACTACATTTAATCAGTATATCACACAATTCACCAGATAAATGCAATAAAAAGTGCGCTGGCTGTAAACTTTCTCTGTGGCACCGGATCCACTTACAGGTTGTGTGTGGGCCGGCCGAGTCCTCGCAGCCTCCGCCCGCGGCAAGGTTAAGGGTACTCGATAACTGTAGAATGAAAACATAGATAGCAATGTCACAAAAAGTATTCCGTTCTGAGCGCTAGTGTACCTACTTTGAGATATCGTCAAATCCGCTCTGCGCATTTTTTATAGACAAAAATATTACCCAAATAAAATTTTTAATTCTATTTCGACTGGTAGGTACAGAATTTTACATGTTTTCCTCGTATTCGGGCACCTGAACTCAACTGATATCATTTGGTGGGGCGTGGTTCTACCTAAATGCCGGTGTGGTACGATGGTACTGTAATTGGCCGGTATTACCTTCCTGAAACCCTGTGTCATGAATGTGACTTTGTCTATTTATATAATTATAGTACCTACCTACCGCCGTTTAGGAATCCCTCTTAATTCTGAAAATACAGTGGGGCAACAGCAATTTGGCAAAACCACGCTTACTTTAGATGAAATTTGGTAAAACCACTAGTTTCACACACAATCTGTGGGAGTTCTAGCCACAAATCATAAGCAGTCCATAGATGGCGTTACTACAATAGATCACTCTCAATACCGGTCTTCATCAAGCATTCCCGACGACAGTATCGCTCTTCTGTTAAACATGTACGTGTACAAACGTACATATTTCCCTTGAACAAAGAATGAGTGATGAATGAGAAGATTAAGCAATGTAAGTAAATATTTCTATGGACTTTACCGGTAATTTACCGCTAATCCAGTAATTCCAAAACAAACAACTAAGGTAAACGTCCCTGTGTTCGACACTGTCCCAATAGTTGCCATCTTGAATGTTATCTCGTTATCAATAGAGGTGACAGCATGATGTTAACTACTAGGCATTAGCATGTTGAGGACAGGGACGTCTACGGTACCAGTTAGCGTTCTCCAGATAAGATGTTCAATGGACCTGTAACGCTCTGGCCGTGACTTTACTCAGAATTCCCACCGTTTCCGCGAAACTCGAGCAACGTGCGTGTCAAGGTAATTTCTAGGACACGCCCTCGCTCAAGATGTACCCACTTGGAGCTCGGAATCACAGGTGCTTACCACATTGCATTTCGAAGAAATAAGTAATGCAGATATTCTCACGTAATATGCTATTTGTAGAACAAGAAATTGTCGAAATTAAAAAGTGCTAATACTGTAGTGTCGTCTCGTTATCTTGGATTGATTAGAAAGGGACGAAATCACAGTGTTGCCACTTTTTAACATTCTTGTCGGACTGTATTTGGTGTTGTAGCTATTTGTAGTTTCCATTGACTGACATAAACTCCATTGTCATTTTCAGTTTTTTTTTTTGACAGAAATTTCCGACTTTTATTTCAATCAAACTGCATTTGTACAAGTTAAACATTTCAAACGAAGTCACGTCTGATCTAGCAGTGTAGGGAGAATGTGATCTCAGTGCATCTGCTGTATTGAGTTTAATAGAACGGATAAAGATTCGGCCAGAGCCAGACCCGCAGCGTTTTTCAAACAATCGGCATGCTCTTGCGCAAGCCCCGCACGGCGCCGGTATCCAACAATATTAAATTATCACGCGCCGCGCATTTGCTCGTCACAATCACAATATATTCCGTAACTATGATGCCCGGTAACTTATGTCTTATAGGAAAGGCAAAGATCGGCTTACGTGATTTCGTTTGTAGACATTCAAGGAAAACCATACATTATTTTGCTTTGTAGCGCATACAGGGTGTTTGGTTGAGAGCGGTCAATGGAAATTTCAGCTTAAGTTTTAAAGACAGGTTAAAAATAGTTCGAATACACAGTTTTACGGTGGATGTCTCGAATAAATAAATACGTAAGAAAGTATAAGGCCGGTAATTAAACAAAATTGGCCATGTAACACACACATAAATGGTATCAAGTGTTTAAGTCTTAAGTAACATTATGATACAGAGATTTATGAAATATTATGATACTTAAAAAAATAAAGGCCTTCGCGTTTTAAAATGTGTAAAGCTTACCTCTAGGTACCTGTATATTTCTAGTAATTTTAAATATTTAAATAAATATAATTTTATGGGAAATAGAAATGGGAGTTTTTACAAATGTCTTAATGATTATTACATTATATTGCATTTTTTATTTCGTATTATCTCATACATATCCTCGTTGGCCAGTTTTTATGAAGCAGCCTGTATATACCTTATTGCTCTCATGTCGTTAATGTAAGTATGCACGTAAGTACCTAAGGTTAATTTAGTAGTTGTTATTATAAGTAGGAAACATATTCATTACAGCTATGTGCAATGGAGAATTTATATTGTTTGCATATTGTGTTTAAAAAGGGTACCTTTATAAATATCAAAAACCGGCCAAGAGCATGTCGGGCCACGCTCAGTGTAGGGCTCCGCAGTTGCCCATCCTTCACAATAGACGAAAATTACGAAAAAGATTTAAATTACGAGAAAGATTTCAAGCTCTATAAAAAGGTCGTAAACGCCAAAGTAACAGTAATTACTTATTACCTTCTGGAAGTTATCGACTATACGCACCAGATTAAGCGAAATGTTTTAATACAGTATGGCACTTAACTTAATATGTGTAACGTTCGAAGTATAAGGACACCGCGCGGCACTTACGTCATTTTAAAGAAAATTATGAATTTTTGCGATAACTCAAAAACGGCTCAACCGATTTTATTCAATATAGTTTTCATTGAAAGTACTTATAAGGCCTCATTTTCATGAATTTTTCCATAATTTTTTGACCCGTGGTTGAAAAGTTAGAGGGGGGGGTTAGGGAGTTAGACATTTTTTTTTACTTTCGGAGCGAATATTTACAAAACTGCTGACTTTATAAAAAAAATAATGTTCGGAGACCCCTATTATTTTTAAAAGACCTATTCAACGACACCCCATACACTAGTGTTGGAACGAAAAAAAAAATCACCCCCACTTTAGGTGTACGGTAGGTACCCATAAAAAAGTTTTTATTTTAGTTTTTATTTGACCGTTTTGTCGGCGTAATACATACACATACTCATACGAAATTTCAGCTTTCTAGTACCATTACGGAGCTAAGCCGCAGACGGACAGACAGACAGACAGACAGACGGACATGGCGAAACTATAAGGGTTCCTAGTTGACTACGGAACCCTAAAAATGGGTTCACGCTGCACAGTGACAGTTACATGCTTGAAATTTAAATAGAATTAAGAAGACACTATTTAATTTGTTAATTATGAACACGAAAAAGTTATCAAAAATGTTTGTCGTTTTGAAGAGTTTTTATTATATTTGTAAACGACAACCGCGTCCGTCGGCTATCGGTTACATAGACGCTCCGAAACTCAGGGATGAGTATGGAGCGAAGCGGACTGTAGGTTGAGAAATAGGGTAACGAAACGGACGAGTATGAAAACGCAAAGTAAAATCAACGAAATATATTACACAAGAAATTAACAATTAACACAACAACGGATCGGAAAAACACTTAAATTTAACACTTAATTACTTTAGTCTCTGTCTAATAATTTTAACACTAAATCGCGGACCGATGGTACTACGCTGATACTAACAAACTAACTTTCGCGGACCGATGGTACTACGCTACTCGAATACAGAAAGATGGTAACTACGGTGAACAAGAACTGAGAAGATGAGAAGTGACAAGTGGCGGATCGATGATCAACGCCCTGACTACGGAGTGGTCCTCTACGTAGACTGAAGGTGAACTGTGTTTTCTTACAAAAATGGTCGTCCTTTTATATCATTCGCTTAGGGTTGTAAACATTTTCAGAGGGACGCCCGCTCTGTTACATTTTACTGAATTACAATTTTCATCTTAAATCTAACTTATAGTTAACATAAAGGTTTGTTCGTAGAACACAATCACATATGTTATTTTCATGTGAGAGCTCCCATTTAATTACAATTACATAAAATTGATGCAACTTCTTTGTTCCGACTCAGAGGCCGTCTCACTCGCACGGGTCGAGATATTATGCACCTTTCTTGTCCCTCATATCGCGCCGCGCTCGGCGCGTCGTGTTATTTTCGTGTTTGCCGTGCTCGCAGCAGGTTGCGGCCGGTATAATATTAAGAGATTTTACTTATATTTCTACAGGGAACGTTACTACAAAGTTTCAGAGTTATTTAATTTTTATCCTTAAATTTTGCAACCAATGTAAACAAACATGATTCCTTTGTCTCGCGCTGCGAGTGGAAAGTTACCAGGATGAGTCACACTTGTTTACTTTAAGACGCCGTGGTCTTTAACTATTTCTACATAGTATTTGGGAGCTCTCTTATAATTAATGTTTCTTAGGAAAAAATAAGTGTTATACACATGATATTGCCGCTTTTTTGGGCATTTAGAAAAATAAGGATATATTATTTATTTGCCTTAATTCTAGTTTCGCCTAACCTTTACACACATATATTATTTATTAATTTATCTATTACATTAGCCTAGCTGTCCGTAACAATATTTATCGCTCTTTGTTTTAATTTTGTTTGTCAATGTTTTATTTTCATCTTTATTTTAATTTACTGATCAAAATACAGCCCACGGTATAGATACAATAACCTAGTACCTAAAATGCTTTTTAGAAAAAAAAATACCATATCAAAATATATTTAATTCCTATCGACGTACGAAGCAAACTAAATATGTAGTAAATAAATAAAATGTACGTTGCTTAAAACACCTACAATTTACAGCTCCTGTAACCAATAAAGTGAAAATGTTCTAAGTTACTTTAGAAGCGACTGAAGGTTAAATACGCAAAAGACGTAACTTAATGGCTTAATCTCGGCAGTTAAACCCTTTTAGTAATATTTCGAGCGAACACTTAGACCAAACCTATGGCGTATCGTAAAAATGCTAGCTCCGCTCGTACGTAACTATATCTGCGGCCATTAAAGTCCTTGAGGTTAATACGATAAGTCGAACACGTAGCTCCTAGGTAACGGGAGTGGAACTTAAATGAAGCTACATATTTTACAAAAATAAACTGCTTTTCCTTGATGACTTAAAATCCGCCTTGTCTTAAATATAACCTTTTTATTTATTGAGGAAATAAGTAAATACATTTACTTGTGCAGTGGAGCCGCAAAAAAAGATGCTGTGGCAGACATGTTGTTATCAAAGTTATTAATAGATTTTTATGGCATATCAAAGTTATTAATAGATTTTTATGGCATTTGGTAGAGTTAAAATCTCGGACCTCTAATAAATAGTTTGAATTTCCATTCGTAACTGTGGACATTTCGCCAAAATCATGTTCGCGCAAGTGGTCCGGAAACAAATGCTTGAATAACGACCCTCATATAAAAAATAACATTGTTTGTGCAAGGAAGATACATTTGGTTATAGTAACAATGTAACTGGAGACTCTTTTATTAGCAGTCAGCTTGCTATTTCCGCTCACATAAAAAGTGTTATACTCGTAACATGCTACTCTTCATTATTATTTTTTATTGGTTTTTGAGAAAAGGCCACTTATGTAGTTACGCAAGCGCATGAAATAATGAAAGGTAACATCGTTTGGGAAACAAACGTCAATGGTATAGGTTGGAGGAAGTCTGCTAGCACACGCCTGCAGTCACTTGAGCCGACACGATGGCTCCTTGAGTGACGAGACGACCACTACACTAAAGAACTATTGAAGTTAAAAGTATTCTCGAATGTCCTTGTGTGGCCAAATACCGGGCACAACACCTCGGATCGCCGAAGTCACTCCCAGAAGTCGTCGGCAACATCAAGGGACTGCTAGGCTTTCTGGTAGAGTTGGGTTGGCAAGAGTAGTGCCAGCAATCCTTCCCGCAAAATAGGCGCATTGTAAGACGTCGTGTTGCGAAAACCCAGCCTAGCCTTATAAGTTCTTGAGTGAAGACCACTGCATGTTCGCACTAGGTATATGTAAGTCGTGGTGAGGGTAGGCCTAGTGGGAACTAGGTGGATATATGACCCGGCGAAGATCACTGGAGTCTACTGGTCTGTGGAGGACCTGTCCTGGTCTGGGAGGACTATGTACCTACAGCAGTTGACGTGTCTTATATAAGTACTTATGTCTAAGGATGACCTGCAATCCAGTGACTGTGATAATGGTAGTGCTTGTCCTACGATACGATAGACGATTTAATAACGGACATTCTGTCACGTCATAGATATGCAAGAATGACAGAGTTATTGAAATACCTACAAAACGTGTTTACGTCGTAGAAGTCGAATATCGTACTCGGTTATTCACCGCCGCGACTGATCGGCTCTCCTGATGATGAATCGCGTACCGGTTGGAAACATGTCGAGCTATATTCGAGTTCTACGACGTGAGTAAACTCGTTTTGTAGAAAGAAAGAAAGAAAGAAAGAAAGAAAATAACATTTATTCAAATTGGATCACCAGTATCACTTTTGCATCGTCAAAAGGGTTAAACTAAACAATATAACACAAGTAATAATTAGGTTTATAGGTATTTGTCAAAAGTTACTATAGTAAATTATAAATTAAAATATTATTATTGCAACACATGAAATTAATCATATCATATTAATTACACATTGTAGATATTCTAATATGCCTGAGATTCCCTAGTTTTCTATGTAAAATTACAGAGTTAATGAAGGCCACAACAATCCAACCAACCAATCCTCCAACGTCCTTGACTTAAGGTACAATTTTACTATTCCGTTCCAGAGGCGTTTTACTCCTAAGTTCGGAACTCGTATTCGTACTATTTCCCTCGCTTCTATGTAAAGCTGTATTTGAATGAACGGAACGGTGTGACATAAACTTCGATTTCGAACTTCACAATGACCACACTTTACTTGTCACAGTGACCCAGTTCCATCAAGAAACAACTGACAATATGTGTGACACGTCACCAACACCATCTTGCCCTACAAATGTCATTATTTCTTGTCATAATCGCCTCAGCACGAGCCGAGTCATTAAACAAAATCTTACAATCGGTGTCATACACGCTTCAAACTCTGTATGGTCGGTTATGTCGTAAAACAGTAGATAATGGTTAATGGTTTATTCATTAATAATACGGCTAGTAGGCATTAAATTTATGAGACGAAGCTTCCAAACGGTTTTAGGGCTAAATGTCCGACATATTTAAGTGAACACCGGTAACTAAACTGCAATCTATAGTGAAAGATAACAATTTCAACCACGAATCTTTATTACATTATTATAACATAACAAAAAAGATCCAACTTCAAAAAAACTGAAAAGCTAAAAATAACCCGATCATGTAGGTAGAAAGATGTGATGGTCTCTGCCTGCCCCGTTGGGAAAAAGGCGTGATTTTACATTTGAATCACCTCGCCACTATGAAAACAGATACCGCGCAAGTTTACGTGAGGTTTGCCACCGGCTTCAAAAGGTGATATGTAATCTGTACACGATCGGGTTATTTTTGGCTTTCAGTTTTTTTTTGAAGTCGGTTCTTTTTTGTTGTTTTTTTTTAGTGATTTAAATATAATCACTTTTTCACAAAAAAATAACCGACTTCATTGAGCGTAATGGTAACATACAATAACACATAAATGAATTTCTCATGGATGTCTTTGTCAGAACTAGACCACACGGGAAGCACCAGCTTTCAAATAAAAAAAGAATCGTCAAAATCGGTTAACCCAGTCGAAAGTTCTGAGATAGCAAACAAAAAAAAATAGTAGAATTGAGAACCCTCGTCCTTTTTTTGATGTCGATTAATAACGGGACTTAATCGCAAAGAGGGACTCGAGACCATGAACGTAAACATCACGTTCGGAATTTCGAGGTAATTAAATAACCACTTTTTGACCGCGATTAAGTCCCGTTTTGTTATAATAATGTGCGAACATCGTGTACGCATAGAAGATGTTTACCATATATTGATGGAGTGTGTCTGTAATGAGAGGCCTAGGCAACCGATATTCAGCGACAGTTCTATTGGATTATGTAATACGTACCTGTGCTACCCACTGTCCGACAAATTCGGAAAGATTCTAGCCCTAGTTAAATGTGCCATTAAAGATAGGTAGATAACCTCCATATTGATAAATAAATAAATAACAATACGCGTCGTCACTATTTCATATCTGGATGTTTAGATTAAGACTCTGAAATGTATTGTTATGTTGTTGTTTTATGGAGTGGTATATTCGCACTAGCGAAAAAACTCCTTAAATAAAGAGAAAAAAAAAGTTTATATCAATACACGAATCTGTATTGTTCCTGTAATACAGTTCGCGTGCATTCAACTTCGTATCTATCATTTGTTTACTCGTTAGTTACGCGTTTCTGTGGTTATGGCCGTGATTTCAGACGCAACGCATCGATTGATTGTTTATCTTAGACGTGTTATTACATATTATATGCTGTAGATTACGTAGGCATTGTTTAGGCATTACCCACGTAAATCAGGCGAGGAAAGTGGAGGAACCGACACAATAGGTGACGGCTATGTTGCTTCCTCACACGAAGTTTCAATACTTATATTTTAATGATCTAATGATGTATAATATTTTCCTCGTAAGAAAATAGCAAGTCACCCAGGTATATGTATATTTAAATGAAATCCATCTTAATATGGTTCTGACCTCGCTTTGTTTAACTTAATTTAAACCTTAGGGTGCTAGAGGGATATTTATACCGCGTATTCGCCTTTTATGATAGCTCTACACTACTCGCCAAGTTGACCGAGTCCCGTTTGCCGAAGAATCCACCGAAGTCCTCTCCACAATATCCTATTCTCCCATAAGGATGGGACCAACAAAGGGGTCAACATCGCAAGTACTTCAAATTTCATTTTTAAAATTGTATCATTTTTTTAACATTACAAGCAAATACTCGCGATGAGGGACCACCTTAAGATATAAAAGTAGTAACTTATTTCTATTGAAATCTTCTAATGAACTTTTTATATTGAGTATTAGGTACCTACAGTCTGAGAGATTCCGAATGTTTATATTGTTAGTTCAGGATCTGTGCTTGACTCTTATTTTCTTGCAGACTTCTCAATGCCATCTGATTATGCACAGACTGGATTTGGCCCTTCTATAATTTTTTTGTGCAGCTATATACCTGGAATACAATATTACCAAAAAACTAGATTTGTGATCGCTACGATTTAATTAGTATAAACAGATACACATAAACATTATATACAAATTCCTGGCGGAATGCACACACACCCATTTTCAATAAGTAGGTACCTAACTGCCATCTGTATAACAACTGCCCAGCACGACTACACTAGAACACATAATTCATGCATAAATTATAATATGTACTTGTCTTCCGCAAACTGAAGAAGCCGATTAAATCCATTCTGTTACAATATAACCGGCTATCGCTTCGAATGAACAGGATAACATTGTATGAATAAGCTATTCAAATGTCTATCATTGACAGCGTCATTAAATTTTACAGCGAACAATCTTATAGATTATAGAAATATTTTTTACGATAATTCTTAGGCACTTCTTCGCACAACCAATTTCGCACCAAATAACAGTTCTTCAATTGGTTCCAATTTAAAAATGGCCTGCTTTATTTTACCACAAGATTAATGACCACATATAAGAATTAGGTAATAAGGTTTGTTGTGATTTATCGGCGGATTCCATAAGGTTCTTAACCCAGCCAAGCGCATAATAATTCACGTTTTTTTTTACCAGCAACCCTATAACGCAACAGATCTGATCTCGGACAAATTTAGGACCACATTGAAAATGCTATCGATTCTGAGTAGAATGAACCCAAAAACAGGGATTCGGGTTATTTTAGTTTTTTTTTCTCGTAGACGAAGTGAAAAGCAGAGTGTTTAACGCGGCTAAAAGTTATTATGACACTTATCAATCGTGTCATAGTGGCTTATTTTAGCCCCTTGTCAAACAATATTCTATTTTAGCCCAACACCTCTTTAAGTTTGGCCAGTTGTTCATGATATTCTTTATAATCTCACTGTCGTTGATGACAGATTTGGGGTTCTGTTAGTTTCATCGAGATTGATGGGATTTCCAATAATTTCATCACTAATTGCTTCGATTCTTTCATGGTCATCTTTTAAACTTTGGCCCATCTTTTGAAATGGTTTTTTTTCTGTGCTTATCAATGATGAAATGTCTTTCTTACTGTCTTTCATATGAGTCATATAATGTAAGTTTCTCAAATTGTTGTACCTCAATTTTAAGTCATCAAAAGGCAAAACTTTTTTTCTCAATACTGCATTGGCATCTATTTTACCCTGCTTGTGCTTTGATTCCAATATTTCCGTATTTGATGTATCTTTTCGTGATTTAATGTTCAGATTTCGATACCAGCATCATTTTTTGTAGTTTTTTCAGGTTTTTCCTTTTTTTTTTAAACCCATCTTTTTAAGGGTACTGACTCACCGCGCGCATTCGCCGGTAACAAAAAATAATATGAAAATCTTTTTTGTTTTTTGTTACCTACATGACGGGCTCGCGGTAGGGCAGAACCCTAATACGATTGCCGAATTTGAGGTCACAGGAGGGTCATTATTCGAGCGTTTGTTCCGAATCACTTTCGTGGTCACATTTTTGTAGAAGTGGCTGCAGATTTCGATTTCGTTTCTGGTTAGGTATCTAAGTTTACCGGACATCTAACAAATATCCGAAAATGGGATCAAAATATACGCCCAGTTCTTCCAAAATATGTCCACGAAAGTGAGGCGGTTGAAACGCTCGAATAACGACCCAGGAATGCTCGAAGAAATACAATATAGATATAGACGACGCGGTTGGCGCAGTGGTTAAGCAACTGCCTACTGAGCCGACGGTCCCGGGTTCGAATCCCGGCAAGGGCAAATATTTGTGTAATGAACACGAATATTTGTGCCTGGGTCATGGATGTTCTATGTATTTAAGTATTTATTTATCTATATAAGTATGTATATCGTCGCCTAGTACCCATAACACAAGCCTTCTTGAGCTTAATTTGGGACTAGGTTGATTTGTGTGAGGTTGTCTGATATTTATTTATTTAATCTCTCACACATTTCCTCAAAATTTTTACGAATGTTCACCGACCAATTTCTTATCAAATAACATTTGCCGATGTGATGAGTAGTAGACTGTAGCTTGATTTTAATTTAATTGACTTTATACTGGTAAAAGGGATGCTTCAGTAGTATAGGGAAGTCCCATGAAATAATAACACTTGAAGATAATTCACATAATGTTGCGTGAAGTGTGTCTTGATCGGAGGTCGCTGAGAGAATGATATCAAGTTAATCGAGCGGTCTTATAAATGATCGCTAGATTATTCCTTGATTGGACCAATGGGTAAGAAGGGCGTGGCCCAATTCTTACATGTGTGCGTGTAGATGTGTAGGTGCAAACTGAACAACATTATCTCTTTATTTCAGTAGATACACATTCGTAATACATAATATACATTGGTGGAACATATTTTGATTGACAAGTTATCATATAAGATTCTTATTGGAAATTCTATTTATTACAATATTAAACCTATTTTATGAAGCTTTCTATATGTTTGTTATATATTTATTCAGGGTGGTTTTACATCTTAATTAACCAAAGCTTCATATCTTATCTTAAATACAATAGTGAGAGCAATTAACCTTATATTTAATTAAAACTAAGAGAAAAGAAATACGATTTTGAACATAATGATTTCTTATTCTAAGCTGATTACTTACTGCTATATATGATCGAGCTAACTTATAATTAATACATGGAATCCTAACCTACATGCGACAGTCCCCCCTTCGTACGAAAGTACAATATTCAAGTGGAGCAAATGTAGATGAGTCGATTTGTAGGTCGTCGGATTATGCCTGAGTTAGTTTGGACGTCGGCCACCCTTACATGGCCATCAGGGCCGGGAAAGGTTTTTGCTACAATGCCTCTTGGCCACGTCCCTCTAGGCATCGTATTGTCAGCTACTATCACGACGTCTCCTATAGCAGGATTCTTGAATTTGCTGTAAGTACTGGCTCGCGGACATAGCAGCGGTCGATACTCGGCGATCCATTTCTTCCAAAATATGTCGGCTAGAGCTTGGGCGGTCTTCCATGATTTTAGGGACGTATCGTCCTTGAAGGTGCCCCATGGGCTACTAGCGTTGGATCTCAGTAATAAAAAATGGTTCGGGGTGAGGGATGGTTCGCTCATATCAGTATTGATTGGAGTGAGAGGGCGCGAATTGACGATATTTTCAGCCTCTAAAATGAGCGTATGTAGGACCTCTTCGTGTGGGGCCTTCTCTCTGAGTGTGATTTTCAGAGCGGCTTTAATGGCGCCTACCATTCTTTCCCACGAACCTCCCGCGGCGGGATTACCGGGCGGTATTTTCTTCCATGTAATTTCTCGGATGGCGGGATGATCTTGTATGGATTCGGGCAGCGATTTCTTCGCTTCTTTTATCTCTCGTTCCGAGCCCACAAAATTAGTTCCGTTGTCCGAGTAGATGATTGTTGGGGTTCCGCGACGTGCTATCATGCGTCTGAGGGCTAGTATGGTGGAGCTCGCCGAGAGTGATGCGGCTAACTCTAGATGGACGGCTCTGGTCGTAAGGCAAGTAAAGAGCACGCCCCATCTTTTCTCTCTTCTACGCCCGATAGCAATCTGCATTGGCCCGAACAAGTCTATGGCGGTAGCGGTAAACGGAGGCTGATATGCGAGTAGTCTTTCTACAGGTAGGTCGCCTACAGGGGCCTTGAGGGTGGCGCCTTTATAGGTCCGACACCATTGACATTTATTGCATATATATCTCATAGTCCCTCGTAGACCGACTATAAAGTACCGCTGTTTAATCTCGTTCATCACTGTCATGTGATTGCCGTGATTATACTTTTCATGGTAATGTTGTATGAGCAGTTTCGTGAAGCTTTCTTTAGCGTGTAAAATTGGGATATCCACTTTGCCTCGGTCTACTCTTGAGTCGAGTACCATGATGTCTGCCTTGCTCATTTTCACAGCTATCTTGTGGATAGGCGATCGTCGCGGCAGTGGATTACCGTTTCTCGTCAATTTTACTTCCTCTTCGAAACTTGCGTGTTGGCTACGCTTAATTAGGAGTAATTCCGCAATCTTTACATGTCCATTGTTCATCTCTATTTCGGGTTTTCTCAATAGCAATCGGGTTTTAAATACTTCAGCCGCAACTATAACGCAAGCAGTAGCCCTAACCAATCGAATAAAACTCGAAAATCGTTCTATCGGAGGTAAATAATCGAATTTATCGCATGTACGGATTGATAACGTAATTGCGTTATTACGTTCTTCGCCCGTAGACGGTGGCGGCGGAGATGACGCCTTTTCGCGCGGCCATTCAGATTTATCTTTCGTAATGAATTCGGGTCCGAAAAACCAGCGGTGGGTGCTATCGAAGTTCGCGGGCGCGCCCTTTGTAGCATCGTCGGCTACGTTTAGCGCGCTGGGCACCCATCGCCAGTCCGCTGGCGAAGTGCTACTTTCGATTTCAGCTAATCGATGAGCTACGAAGCTCTTAAATGTGCGCGGATCTGCTTTTATCCACGCTAGCACCGTTCGCGAGTCGGACCAGAAATACCTATTCTCGATTACGTAATCGGATTCTGTGACGACTGATTCCGCTAATCGAGTGCCTAACACACAGCTTTGAAGCTCTAATCTCGGTATAGACACTACTTTAAGCGGCGCTGCTCGGGCCTTGGATGCGATTAAAGTTGATTTAATTATCCCTGTCTCGTCCCTACCCACAAAGTACACGGCCGTAGCGTAAACCTTCTCGCTAGCGTCACAAAATATGTGAATATCGCCCTTACGGTCGTGTGCGGGGACGTGTCGGGGGATCTCAAGATTGCGTAACTTTTGTAAGTTATCTATAAACGACATCCATGGCGCTTTACAGCTATCCTTTATTTGATCGTCCCATCCGATACCGGTACGCCATACTTCCTGCATTACCGTTTTACCTAACACGGAAATGGGGCTTGCATACCCGATTGGGTCATATACGGACATAGCGCTACTAGTGACCTGCCGCTTAGTCGGCAAAGTCGAACCGTTGAGAACCTCCTCCGGTGTGTTTCTCAAATTTACGTTAAAGCCTAACGTGTCTCGCCTATGGTTCCATATAAGCCCTAACGTACGTTCGGTATCAGATTTACCTATTATCGTAATATCCTCCGTTTTCGGTTGCACGTCGCTTATGACGTTTGGATTGTTAGAGGCGAATCCGCGCAACTCGAAAGACGCTTGCATGTTTAAGTGGTACAGGTCGTTAACTATCTTTTTAACCTCATTTTCGTCCTGATCTAAGGCTACCAACATGTCGTCCATGTACGTGTTTCTGATAGTTATATCGGCGGCGATAGGATAAACGTTTTTTTGTTCTAACGCGTTTTTGTTTTTGACATATAAGGCTGTGGTTGGACTCGCAGCGGATCCGAATATCAACCGTTTCATACGATATTCTTGTGGATCTTCTGTCCTGCTCTCTCCTCTCCACAAAAAACGTAAACTATCCCTGTCCTGCTCTAACACGCCTACTTGTAAAAACATTTCTTTTACGTCGGCGATAACCGCGGTTTTGCCCTCGCGAAATCGAAGCAGGACCCCGAATAATGACTTTAACAGGTCAGGCCCCGTTAATAATGATTGATTTAGGCTAGTATTATAGGCTGTAGCCTTTGCGTCAAATACTAGACGTAATTTTAATTTTTGCGCGTGCCTAGTCGCAAAATGCGGCAAGTACCACGTACGCGGCGCTTCTGGCGGAGGGCGAGAGTTTATTATTTCCGCATAACCTTTATTAATTAAATTCTCAATCTGTGCGGTATATTCTGCCTTGAAACTTTCGTCCCCGTCCAGTTTGCGCTCTAAGCTGTATAGCCTGCGTAGCGCATGCGCGCGATTGTCGGGCAATACTTCGTCATCAGATCGCCATAACAACCCCGTTTCGTACCTATTTTCTCCCGGGATTTTTTTACATGTAGCCTCTAATATGTCTAAAGCACGTTGGTCCGGGTCCGCCCGGGGCAATTTCTTTTCTACCCCTAACGACTCGATACTGAAGTGCTGTTTCATACAGCTTAAAATGTCATCTTCGGTAGTGGCCGGACGAATGTGATTTATACGTGCTACCCTATTTGCCTGCCTATCCTGGGATCCAAAAAGGATCCAACCTAGGTTGGTATAGCCCGCAGCTATTGATGAGGAGGGACTCGAAAGGAGCTGCCGCGAAACAATTAAGCCCCAATTATCCTGTCCAATTAAAATTGTGGGCGTCCCGCGCTCGTATACTAATTGATCCGTTATCTCTTTTAAGTGGTCGCACTGTTCTATTAATTCGCGGGAAACCTCTTGCGAAGGCAGATTTAATTTATCGATTGTATACGCCGAAATTTTTTCTAGATTTCTTGTACATGAACCGCGAATCGATAAATTTATTCTACAGGACTCGTGATCCGTTATCTGACCTCCAATGCCTTGGATCGCGAGAGGTTTGCCCGAACCCCTGGGAGCTACCTTATCGGCCGTGTCTCTTTCTATTAGAGTCATGGTCGAACCAGAGTCTAGAAAAGCTAGTGCTTCGGCACTACCTAACGGGCCTGAAATTTCTACGGGGACCACCATAAGGTACGTATTCGCGCGTTGAACCTGATTTATGCTACTAACACTTGCGCGGACAGATTGCGCTTCATTTGTAAGCCCGTGAAGCAACTTGTGGTGGCCCGCTTCGCATTCGTTTTTACCGCATGCGACGTATTTGCACTTAATAGGGCGCCTATGATTAGGTTCTAAACACCTATAGCACAGCTTAAGGCTTCGGGCCGATTCCCACCGGCCTGCGACAGACTTTTTCAGAAAATCCGGGCAAACGGCTAACTTGTGATTCCCTTTGCAAAGTACGCAATCTTTTCTATTATTATTGAAATTATTCTGCGACTGCGGGGGCGGTCGAGATTGCGTGGGTTTCACCGTTTGCGCGGGCTTTTTTTTATGCGTTTGCGGGCGCGGATTTACGGTAGCTACGGTAGCG
Organism: Apotomis betuletana; assembly: GCA_932273695.1. Lineage (NCBI taxonomy): Eukaryota > Metazoa > Arthropoda > Insecta > Lepidoptera > Tortricidae > Apotomis > Apotomis betuletana. The sequence continues at coordinate 34,968,581 of OW026300.1, read as the reverse complement.
GCGCGGTTCGATTCCCGGTATGAGTCATCGTCCGAATCAGAGTCGCTTGCGTAGTCTCGATAGCTATTCGAGTACGGTCGTCCGCGGCTCGCACCACCGTGCATTCGTTGTTGTGGCTGCCTCGACTCGGCATGGTTCATATTAACCACATGAACGTTTGCACGGGACTTTGAATGTTTGTGATGCGATCGCTTCGTGGCCGTACTGACGTCGTTTAAAAAGTTAGCCATCGCGACCAATTCAGGCGTCCCCTGATTGGCTTGTTTGTACTTTGCCCACTCATACCGAATTATCATGTTTAATTTGTCAGTTATTTTACTCACTAACTCTGGCGCGTGTAAATACTGATCTTGGCGCAATGCCTTAATGGTCGCTACCGTATTAGCTACATGGCCGGCAAAAGTTACGATATTACTCGAGTCTTCGGCTAACCTGGGCATGCGCTTCACGTTATGGATCTCGGTCAAAACTATTTCTTCCGGATCCCCGAAATGTTTTTCTAAAGACTCCATGATTTCGTATGGATCGGACACCGTATACATTATAGATTTGACCGCTATCCGCGCCTCACCGCGTAAGGCGCGCCTAATTCTACCTACATTGTTTACGTTACTGAAATGAGGCGCGCTGTCTTCAAACTCGGCCCTAAACGCTATCCATTCCGAGATATTTCCGTCGAAATGCGGCAATTCCGGAATATGCCTGTGTATAGGAGGGCCTTGCAATGCCCGATCGACGTTTCGTACTTGCCCGAATTCTACCCTATTACTGTTATAAGCCGGGTTCAAATCTCTGTTTTCTACAACGGGTGGACGATTACCGTAATTTGATGCTAACCAACCCGAGACTCTCTCATCGGCCCGAACTGCGGAGGCGCTATCAGAGTGTGCGGCTTCAATACGCGCCACCTGTAGCCGGCAATTTGCCTCCGCAGCTGCTTTCTGAGCTAGTTCAAGTTCGGCTTTACGCACCTGTAATTCGGCCATTAAAACAGAAATTTGACTACTACTTTCCCTATTGGCATTAACTAACGTATTGTCCGAATTTCTATCACCGGGCCTGTCTACATTGTCCCTACCTACTTCTAACGCGGAATCGCGGGCGGTATGGGGCACAGGGGCCGGGTTCGGCGCGGGAGAATTGGTTACGTTCGATCGCGGGGCGGGGGCGGAGGGGGGATCGCTCGCGGGCGTCATTGTGTTCGCGTTTGGATTGCTACTGCTTGCGTTATGAGAAAGGCCAGTCCCGTGGCTCCAAGTATTTGTAGGATTAGTGGACGTTTCGCCGGACTCCGGAGTCTGGTCTCGTGATTTTTGAGAACGCGTAACTCTCTTTTCCGGAAGAGACATCGCACGGGGGGACTGTCGCTTAACCTAACACACACACTGAATTTAACACAATAACAAAAAAAAACACTGAATTTACCTAATACCTAACACCTATTCATTAGCGAGGCTAAGTGCGACGCTAATGAGCCCTAATATCCCTACGGCGTAAATCCCTCGTTGCACAGATCCAGTACGGCTTGTTCACACCGCTGGGTTACCACCGTACCGGAAGCTGTGTTGAGCGTCACACGTGAACGCTATGACGCAGTACAAGGAGAACTTAATCAATCCAAGACCGATTGATGCGGAAACAAGGGGAAATTAATCAACCCGAGATCCGATTGATGGCAGAACAAGGGGAACTTAATCTACCCGAGTTCTGTGATGCACGCCGTGGTGCGGACTATCGTCCGATTGATGGCAGAACAAGGGGAACTTAATCGACCCGAGTTCTGTGATGCACGACGTGGTGCGGATACGAGGGGAAAATTAATTCGACCCACGATCCGATTGATGCCAGAGCGAGGGGAAACTTAATTCGACCCTGTCTGTGATGCCCGGCGCAGGGACGCAGGGTTTAATCCGCTACACGTCCCTGTGATGATTCTCTTGCGCGCCTCCTGTCACTGGAACGAAGGTCCAATTCCTTCCTTCTTGATCCGGTGCTCGAAGGTCCAATTCCTTCCTTCGAGGTCGCTGATTCTTGATATCCGGCTTTCGAAGTACCAATTGTGATGAGTAGTAGACTGTAGCTTGATTTTAATTTAATTGACTTTATACTGGTAAAAGGGATGCTTCAGTAGTATAGGGAAGTCCCATGAAATAATAACACTTGAAGATAATTCACATAATGTTGCGTGAAGTGTGTCTTGATCGGAGGTCGCTGAGAGAATGATATCAAGTTAATCGAGCGGTCTTATAAATGATCGCTAGATTATTCCTTGATTGGACCAATGGGTAAGAAGGGCGTGGCCCAATTCTTACATGTGTGCGTGTAGATGTGTAGGTGCAAACTGAACAACATTATCTCTTTATTTCAGTAGATACACATTCGTAATACATAATATACATTGGTGGAACATATTTTGATTGACAAGTTATCATATAAGATTCTTATTGGAAATTCTATTTATTACAATATTAAACCTATTTTATGAAGCTTTCTATATGTTTGTTATATATTTATTCAGGGTGGTTTTACATCTTAATTAACCAAAGCTTCATATCTTATCTTAAATACAATAGTGAGAGCAATTAACCTTATATTTAATTAAAACTAAGAGAAAAGAAATACGATTTTGAACATAATGATTTCTTATTCTAAGCTGATTACTTACTGCTATATATGATCGAGCTAACTTATAATTAATACATGGAATCCTAACCTACATGCGACAGCCGACATGTTAAACGTCCCATGAAAAGCAACGATCGCGGCAATGATCAACACGTTCGTACAAATTACTGCAATTATTTGTTACGTGGACACTCATCACATATCACAACTATGTCAGTGATTCACCTACTTACACGCAAGCCTAATTCCGTATGCAAACCGGCAATTAGTGTGTTTGCATTCGCTCCATCATCATCTCAGCCGGGTAACGTCCATTACTGCAGCCTCTCGCAAGAGTCCTGGGTTACGCGATCCAACCCGTTAACACAACTATGCTTCGCGACTCCTGTCACACGACATAGTGCTATCCGTACCTCTCTCACACTACTACACAGAAAGTGACAGGCAATTATCTCGCGGGAGAAATAGTCACGTGTGATAGTTGTGCTTGAGGCGCTGGTCCAAAAACTTCCCCCGACCTTCACTAAACGCTCGGCCTACCTTATGCCCCCATGTTGTGTTCTCCAGTATCTTCCTGTATGGGGTCGCACAATCACGCTCCAAACTGGACCACAATATCATAGCTTAGAATCATTTCGACAGACTAAAACTTTCGATTATAAAAAACGCATTATAATCGGATCATCCGCTGCCACATACAGACACAGATATATCTACTAACACACAAAAAAAGGGACGGCCTGAAAACCAGCGCTGTGTAGACGCCTGGCTGTCGCAGCACATGCTGAGTCCGCTCCTTTTGTCACAGAGAATAATTCGGGTGGACAGTGTACTGGAAATGCTGTTCTTGCTTAATCCATGTACCTATTTGGTATGGCAATAAAAAAAAATCTGTCCTTCCTTTTTTCTTTTCTTTTTGAAGTGAAACTTCTAATGCGACTTCCAACAAGGTTGCGTTAAACGTTTAACGTTTAACGCTACCGTGGAGGGGGTAGGAAAGCACTGTTGCGTTCAACGCAACAATCCCACGGACAATGTGACGGATTTAAGGTTATGTCAAGGTACGTCTCTTGTGAATATCAATTGATTGTTAGGTTTTCTCTTTTGAAATTACAATTTCTAACCCTTCCTATTTTCATTTCCACATTACGAAGTTTCACTTCTTCCGCGCGGAGGGCCTCCACGCACTATTTTTTTTTATTTCTTTCTAATACACACATAGGGTTTACTCGGCTAATTCCGCATGGCGGGTAATTCCGAAAATTACTGATATCTAATAAACGGGGTGACATTTTTTTGCGCTAGCAACACTTCTTCAGATACTATACACTTCTACAGTCAGAAGTATTGCTAGCGCAAAAAAATGTTACCCCGTTTATTAGATATCAGTAATTTTCCTTTAGTCCCATTTCGTAGCCAGATTTGGTAGCTAGCTACAAGATGGGAAAACACATTTCCCATTTCGTAGCTAGCTACCAAATGGGAATGATTTTCCCATCTCGTAGCCAGATTTGGTAGCTAGGTACAAGATGGGAAAACACATTTCCCATTTCGTAGCTAGCTACCAAATGGGGATTCTTTTCCCATCTCGTAGCCAGATTTGGTAGCTAGGTACAAGATGGGAAATCACATTTCCACAAACACCATATGGGCAAAAAAAATCCACCTCGTAGCCAGATTTGGTAGCTAGCAACCAAATGGGAAATGTGTTTTCCCATCCTGTAGCTAGCTACCAAATGGGCTTTTAGTCCCATCTCGTAGTTAGGTTTGGTAGACGCTACGAAAAGGGAAATATGTTTTCCCATCTTGTAGGCAACCAATTACTAAAAATGTGTTCTGAGGATTTACTGCGACACATTTCAGAGTTCTATATACCTATTTCCCCATATGAGAGTAGGCACATTTAATTAGGTTTAAAAAACACGCGTATGAAGCCGCGGGCAAAGTCTAGTATTGAATATATTTTAATATGTGTTAACCTTTGTGTTTTGTTTTGTTTGTAGTGTGTGTGTGTGTGTTTTTTTTTTGATAAAATAAAATTAGCTGTATCTGTATTTAGTCTTGGCGAGGATGGAATTATGGATTTCCCACACAAACTTTTTAGCTGTTACACTTAAATAATAAATAAAAGATGAGTATAATAGGTAAGATTTGGTAAGAACCAACTAAACTCGACTTTTAATTAAATAAATAAAAAAAAACATTCCGCTTAAAGATATACATATTTCTGCTTCTTGCAAAAAACTAAACTACTATTTTGACTGAACATTGGTAGTTTAATATTCCCGTTTCGTAGCCAGCTTCCAATTGGGATTATTTTTCCCATTTGGTAGCCAGCTTTAAAAACTGGCTACGAAATAGGACTTTAATATTCCCATATCGTAGCCAGCTTCCAATTGGGATTATTTTTCCCATTTGGAAGCCAGCTTCAAAACCTGGCTATGAAATGGGAGTTTAATATTCCCGTTTCGTAGCCAGCTTTTAATTGGGATTATTTTTCCCATTTGGTAGCCAGCTTTAAAAACTGGCTACAAAATGGGACTTTAATATTCCCATTTCGTAGCCAGCTTCGAATTGGGATTATTTCTCCCATTTCGTAGCTAGCTACCAAATCTGGCTACGAGATGGGACTAAAGGGTAATTTTCGGAATTACCCGCCATGCGGAATTAGCCGAGTAAACCTTACACTTCTTTTTCTATTCTTTTTTGTCGGGGATTTAAAATATGCCAATATAAAGACCTCAATATTTTTGGACATTAATGATGCTTTTCCACCGCCGAGGCCAGATGAGGTGGAACGAGACCGAAATCGCTGGCCCATTTCTACCAAATATTGACATTAATTGCGAGTCCGGGCGAACTCGCGTTTGGCAAACGAATATCAATAGGCTAGGTACAATTTTTGCAGGACCATTAAGTACTTATTATCTCCATACGAATATTGGTACCCAACCCCCAAATGACGTCACATGTAGGTGGCCGTTTATGTATGAAGCGTTTTAGCGCTCCGGAATTAGGAATGTTAAGCTTTGACGGGCATTTCTGACTTTTAGAGCAGTCTTTGTTTAGTTAGTCCCATTTAGACATTTGATTGCGATAAAAAATAGTATCGATTGACATCCTCAAAAAAAATATTGTCTACACGCCTATTGCGGTTAGTGAATAACCAAAAACAGAAAAATTGCCTCTACTAGATATAAATCGAACCGCTACTTAAGAATACATGGAAGAACTCGGGTAAAAATTGTAACTATCATTTGATACAAATTTTGGTGCAAACTGTCAAATTGTTAATTAAAAAAAAATTGGAAAAACCATGGTAAAGAATAATTAATGACCTGCAGTTTGTAGATCCTTACAACAAGGACTATCCAAAAAAATATATTAATAAGACATTACCATCGAGAAAAAGTTCGTTTAAGTTCATGGTTGTCATACAATTATTGTACTGTTAAATTATGACAATGCTGAAAACAATTTCAAAAATTCTTTTGGATTAATAAAATCATATAATTCCGTACCTGTCACATATTTCAATTTTTGTTGTATCATGACATATTGATCTAATTTGATTCATATAACTACAGTATGTTGTATAATTTTAAACATCAGTCTACACCCCGAATTTATTTATTTATTTATTTGATCTTTATTGCACAAAAGAAAACTTATCGTACAAAAGGCGGACTTAATGCCATGAGGCATTCTCTACCAGTCAACCTTAGGGCAAAGCGGAAAAATTGTGACCCAATGTTACCTACTTTTTGGGAAACATGACCATCACCCTTGCGGGTACTGTCCAATTGAGATGATTATCAGTAGGTGTTGAAAACTTTGCGAAACAATGCGAGTTAAAGCCGTAAATATTGCAAGATCCTTTATTGTTTGGTAATTATTGTATTAGTATATACATCTTATTGTTAACAACGGTACTCGTGATTTGTAAATAATCGATGGAAAATTTTGTGACCTTTGCGACTTGACTACAATATTAATTATCATAGACGACACTGATGTGTAAATCTTTGGAACATTAGGGAATTTGCATGAAGTTGCAATTATATTTATTTTAGTTATATCAGTTAATAAACGCTTAAACCAACTTTTCACGACAAATAATCGACTTCAACGTGAAGAAATTGTATTTATTTCGGAGGACAACTCATCGAGCTACTATAAAAAGAACTGAAATCGCCTCGATCCCTGATGGATCTCATTATAATATATCTTCACCAAAATTAAATATTTTATCTCTATCGTCGTATCTAGGAGTTAATGATGCATACGGATGCATTTGTCGCTTTAAAGTGGTCATCTCAATAATTTCAATCAAATCTCCACAAATTTGAACATAAAATATCGCAACCGGGATGTTTCGTACTTACACAAACACGCGTTCTTTCCAGCTTTACAACAGTGATATTATATTCAGTATCTTGATTAATACACGGGTACCCTGGTGGTACGACAATAATGTAAAATAAGAAAAAATAACTACCTCTGAACAATTTGCAGTGCGGCAGAAAACCATCCATTAGATAGCATAGTAGGGGCAATATTTTACACTTGACATTGTCAAATTATTTCCAAATTAACAATTCGGGTTGTATGTAGTGCCCCTCAGGATTACAAATGGCATTATGATTGAACATTAATTTAGTAGGCACACATGGCTGTAAGTCAATGTGCTGTACACAATACTTGTACCGTGTACTATTGCGGACCCCACTTATGTCTAATTTGCCGAAATACGTTCAACAATAAACGAATATCTTTATGGGTCCGACGTAATGCGGTTATACTCTTTTCATTGTCCGTTACATAATAACTGCTTATATACGCTAATAACAGAATCGTCTGGGTAACCGGAAACTATTTTTTCAATAATTGATAACTCTTGACCCCGATAATCCTTAGGCACTGAAATCAACCCACAACCTACTTCAACCTACGCTATAGTTTTAATATTTAGTAGGTGAAACTTCGTTCCCGTAAGTTTTTATATTTTTAATTTACTTAAGTCTGGTAAAATGCATCCTATAACAATCTTTCTTCTTTTAGCTGCACCTCTAGCACAACTGTCACAAATGACTATTTCTCGCGCGAGATAATTGCCTGTCTCTTTCTGTGCAGTAATGTGAGAGGGTGACGGGTAGCGCTATGTCGCGCGACAAGAGTCGCGAAGCATTAGTTGTGCTAGACGGGCTGGACAAAATCCGTTCGTTTTGGTGTGATTTCATTCTTTTTTTTTAGGTTTTCTTTAGCCAAGTTGGAATAACGGAATCCTTATAGGTACACTTTGCTGTCCGTCTGCCAAGACCCCTTTTCTCAGGAACGCGCGGAGGTATCAAATATTTACGTCTCCAATCCCTTGAAGAGTGAATAAATCAAGCTTCTATATCAACGCTATCAAAAGACAAGCATTTATGCTGCATTTGTTGGCGCTCGCAAGGGAATCAAAACCTGTAGGTCCCGGTGACCTAGGATCATGAAATTTTGCAAGGAGGAACATCATAATATACCTACCACCAGTAAATAAAAAAGTCCGAAAATCGTATATTTGTTGTTACTATTATTAAAAACTTATTTGCCTTTGGTAAACCCCGACCTGTGTGTGTGCATCAGGCCTGACTAAGATGCCTGATGTGTAGGAACAAAAGTCTACTCACAGCATTATTAAGTTTGTCCTCCAATCCAGTTTATCTTTACGTTAGAGCAATATTAAGTGCTTTCATAGTTTATACGGAACCCCCGGCACGCGAGTCCGACTCGCACTTGAGCGGCTTTTTTTATTGCCCTTTAGGAAGACCTGACGATGACGATATGATATTATCTGTACTTGCAAACATTACATTCTTTGCAGCGTGCTTAAAATTCGGTAAAAAATCACCATTTACGGATTGAAATGATGTTAATGTTTAATGTTGTAAAGTTTAATCGAAGATCAAATGCTTAGGTTACGTTAAGAGAAAAGCTAATCCAATCCCGAGTAACCAAGGTCCCCCGATAGTGTGAGTGCGAAATGTTTAATGATCACCGCAACGCTGTTTACCGTGGATTTACATAAAACACCAGTTATGTCATTCTGTCCAGCGTTACAACAGGCTTGCACACAATTCGGTATACATTACGTATCCACTACGATTTAGTGTAAGCTTCACTCGTTAGGCCAGCCATGTACGGCGAATTTTTAAAAGAGCATGTCACGCTTAAAGGTGGCAGATCGGCTGAGTAAATAACTAAACAGGGACAGTTATAGTCTAAACCGCAAGCTGACCTTATGTGACCTGTAGCCTGCAGACCGATTAATGAAGAACTTGACATTAGCATTAAACCACCTGTCAGCTTCAGTCCACGAGGCATAATAATTGTCATTAGGTATTTCAACCGGTATTACTGTCAAAGTCAATGAAATGGGCATGCGTTTTCTGGCTCTATCGGCTTGCTATAACTTGAACTAGTCTCAGCAGTAAAATAGGATACAAGTGACGTAATATTGTGCAGATGTGGCGTTATTTCGGAGACACGGCCAGCAGACCAAGACGATATTTCGGCTGACTGAAACTACCGTGAACGATTTACGACATATTAAATTAGTTCTTCGATTTTCTTGATCACTCTATCCTTATCTTTCACCTACCTCAATACTATTTACGTACAGCGTGTAGTTCGTTATGATACTAGGATGAATGCAACCATAAGGAAGGCACTAAGTTGTGTGAATCGGTAACTGAGGGCACGCAAGGCAAATACCGTCGTCTATTTATAAGAAAAATTAAAGCACGACCTACATAGATGAATATACAGCTTACAAGACTTGGTAGGTACCTGTACCGGAGGAGTTACATTGATGTTCGAAATTCGTCCCGTTCACTCCAATATAGATCAACAGGAGTTTGAGTTTGAGAATGACATCGCTGTATGAAAATATTGAATTTCGTAATAATTCCTCAAATCTGTCTATCTGCCAGAGATAGTGTTTTAACCGTGGTACCACGGCTTTTGTACCACGGGGGACCACGGGTAATTTTTTTCTCCGAATTTTCCCCGTAGACCCCTCTGCTCCAGTTTTAAGTTATCTTTTTGAACACGAAACTTTCCGTGGGCCCACTGGTCATTCCTCGAAAAAAAAAATCCCCGTAGTTCCACGCTGCAATAGATATGTTTAGAGAAATAGGGGGGCGGGGGGCGGAGCCCCCACAGGGGGGCTCGGGGGGCGAAGCCCCCCGCATTAAAAAAAAACTTAAACCGAAAGTTCAAGAGAAACGTAGGTTAGGTTAGGTTAGGATAGAAAAAAAAAGGAAAAAAGAGGGAAAAAAAGGAAAAAAGTGGCCAAAAAAAAAAAAAAATGCGATATAATACGTTTAAAGGCTCAATACCCGCTCAAACATGAAAGTTAAATTGTAATAGAGTCATGGTTAGGTCAACCCATAATCTTCTAATCTGCAAAATATGACAGCGGTGGTCAACGGGTAAAATACAGTTATTTTCAATTACCCGTAGTCCCATATTGGTGTTGTGGGTCTACGGGAAAAAAAAATTACCCGTAGTCCCTGGTGGTACAAAAGCCATGGTACCACGGTTAAAACATGCCAGAGATGTCCACAGCTGAACATAGCTCTCCCCGTCTAGCTCGTGCCGTACCATAGACTGTATCCATCGACTCTCCGCTACCGTCACGAGGTCATCCATCCACCTGCCTGGGGCCTCCACACGCTGCGCTTTCCTATGCAATGTCACCACTTTGCTGCCCCAATTGTCATCGGTTCTCTGGGTTACATGGCCCGCCTTGTCCATGTTCATTTTCAGAGCTAGGAAACTCTGCCATAGGTTGTCTAGCATAGTGCTTAATTTCTCCAACAACTCTGCCATGACCACGATATCGTGAGACATATTTCATTATTGTATTATGCTGTTTACACTCGCGACAAACGTGCCGCACCGGTGTACGTGTAGCAGTCCCTGATGAAGAACTTCATAGGAGTTCGAAACATGTCGGGTCGTTCCTGACAATTTCACGTGAGTGTCAACCGCTTAATACAATATCCCACGATATCGTCTGCAAATCGATGGTGACGAGTGATCTGTTCGCCGTTGATGTCGTAGCCAAATCCGTTTCAACATCCTCAGGTATTGTGTCGTAACAAGATCTACTACAATATACAAGACTTTACTGGAATACTTACATACCTTTTCACACTCACTGCACAAGAGTTTGAAATTGATGATGGTGATGTTTTCTTTAATTACTGGTTTTACAACCTGGTTTGTGAGGTAGCATTGTTTCGATCGTCTAAAATTACGCCAGTTGAAAGGTCATGTCCATATTGAGGATTACGTGTTAACACCGTGTTAACTTTGTTTGATGTGTGCCATAGCAATAGTTACACATTTTGTGCATCGTAAAAGTGATTTACAAATGTTCGTACACATCATAATCGTCATTTCAGATTCACTTTAGATTGTCTGGTCAAATCAATACTAGTACTAATGAAAGGTCTAAGTTTCTGAGCTAAGCCGTGAACAGATGGAACAATGATAGAGCCGCCCGGGTCGAATTTTCAAATAATATCTTTACATATCTTCAATCAGAATCAGAATATATTTAATTCGTCAAACCTATGTTTATAAGATGACATCAAACAAATCGAATAAAAGAGTATGACCAGTATTCAAAAAAAATTCAGTTTTAAATTAGGCAACTTCTATCTATCTATCAGCCACAGACGTCCACTGCTGAACATAGGCCTCCCCCATGACTCGCCATAAAGTGCGATCCTGTGCAGACCGCATCCAATGATTCCCCGCTACCCTCACGAGGTCATCCGTCCATCTAGTCGGGGGTCAATATTATCATTAATAATCATTAACAGCAATAAGTAAACCGATATACAAAATATATGTTGGACGAAATAGAATCTAGGCCGACGCATACGTTGCCAATTTGCAGATCAATAACAATTTAACAATACACGTTAAGAGCATTAGACATTCCTGAGCTAGCCTTCGATCCAAACACTTAGCGCACTCGGACTCCAATTACGAAAGATGAAACCAGATCCGGTAACACTATCCCATCCGATCGCTCAAGGACATGTAAATCACATGGTGTATTATCTGTATTATAATTATAAAGTAAGAGAATCGCTTCTGAGGGTTATCAAAACAGTACGTAAAGGAGGTACTGTCTTTGTGATCCATTACTAGAGAGATGCCAAGGATAAAGTTTTGGGCAGTAGCGGTTAGCTCAAGTTTGCACCTGATGTTCACGATGTTGGATACAAATGGGGTGCAATCTTAGGTCAACCTGGTGGTACAGTTGCAGTGAAGATGCGAGAGGGGGCGACGTATATAGCGGAGATGCGCGGACGGGCGGCGCAGTGCGTGCGTAGAAGCACGTGGGTTTGTTTGAAGCCGCGAATTTGAGCGAAGTTTTCGCTCGATTGTGACGGTGAGTGAGTGGATCGGAAAAGTGGATTCGTTTTTTTTTTTAATGAAGATTTGATTGTTTTATTCATTAAGTAATGATATGGTGAACTTTATATTTTTGGCGGTTATCATTTTATTAAGGACTTTTGAAAGATTTGACGCAAAATAGCTTAAATAACTAAATATTGCTTAGCTATTGCTAAAAAAAAATCAGTCTATATTAGTATAGTAATATGCACAAATTAAAAATGAAAATACAAACAGGTTTCCAAATTATTAAATCAAAATTGTAGTTGTACTTGAAAACTTTGCAATGGACAGCCCTTTTAAGTGAAAGTGATTTACTTCTGACAAAGTCTCATTTGAAAGGACTTATAATACTGGGATGGTCAAAAGAACATAGGAATGTTTAAAAATCCCAACATGTCCATTAAAACCTAAATTCAGTAATTACTTATATATTTCATCCAGTAAATTATAACAAACAGCGACGCATTTGAATGCGTGAACTAGGACCAATAAAAGCGATATAAAACAAGAAAAAAAAAACATTTAATTAATTTCAAAATCTAATAAATCTTTACCACTTCTATCTTCATAGAATGTTTTTCCTGTAATTCAGTAGAATAATAATTGTTTGTTTGTTAGTTAATAACGGAGTCGTGCGGAGAAACCTCGCGGATTCCTCTGCAGCAATTTGTTCGCCGCAAATTGTTGAAATAATCACAAGTTATTGTTCTAACGGACTAGTTTCAGTTCGCAGCTTTGTTCGGCGTCCTTTGAGATATATTTTTGTCACCCTGTTAATCGTTCGAAAAAAATATCGAGCCGATGTATTTCTCCTACCACCTGCTACTTCACTGTAACAATCTTAACTGGAAAAGTTAAAAAACGAAACAGAATAACAATATAACTAAAAAGCCTTCTACCATCGGGTAGCAATCAATCAAAGCAATCGTCAGGCTAATTTAGTGTAACTTTTCTTTAATTTCTATATAATATTCTTTAAATATTAGGTGCCAATTTTATCACTTTATTATTTATAATTATCACAAAATTCTTCTAAAGCTAAACTTACACACTTGTATATAAATTACGATGTATACTTAACTACTTGTATATAAATTACGATGTATATTTAACCGTTTAATTAAATTCATTCATGATAGACCTCTGTTGTGAGATTGTGTGAAATATCAATGAAACTTCTAAGAAATCGGAAATAGATCTTGATTAAGCTCGCTTGATGAAATGTATACAGGGTGGAACATTTCTAAAGACTGGGCTGACAGGGTAGTGTCATCTGAGTGATCTACAATCGACCTATTATAATTGTAAAGCTGAATTTAAAACTAAAAAAGTTATCAAAATATAATATATTTAATATCAGTGACAACCCTACTAATTCAAAGGTTTTATTTACATTTTAAATTGACACCTGTCTTTAACTTGAGCGATGTTCAAAGATGCTATAGGGTTGATATGTGCAGATTTTTACACTAATGTTTAACAAACTGATTCTCAAAAATGGATAGAAATATTTACATAGTTCATTCGTGAAAAATGAAGTATTCAGTCTGAACAATTCCCTGTTTGCTTAAATATCCCTCGATGTGTTCCACCCTGTATATGATCAGTTAGTAATGAAAGTGGCCCTTCTGTGGTCAAACGAATAAAAGACTTCCAATCTTGCTCTCTTTTTCTATTAAACACTAAGCTATATTGTCTGTCTGGTCTACATCTTCCTTATAAGATAAGTACGTAAGTGATTAACAGTGCTCGGCCCGGAGCGTGCAACACCGCGGGTTTAGTATAGTAATTTTAATACGAACATAATTACAATGCCGCGATCTTGATTGCAATTTTTTTTCTATCGAGTGTAATATAATAATGTACAATTTATATTTATTACAATCATGTATTTTACGCCGATTACCGCAATGTTTCACGGGCCGTGTCAATCTCCGGTGATTAAACTCACCTTTTGCTTTTAAAATTGACGTAAGTAACTATTTTTCACAACTCATAATGAAAATGAAACTTAACAATTAGAATATAATAAAAAGATTTTTTCTCATAGCCACTGTCACAATTCAATTGTCTTTCATTTCGTAATAAATTAACACTCTTATAAAACATTTTAATGGCTCTTTTATTTTTAATTAGATTAATGTCCGCTCCGGCAAAATTTCATAACTTTGTTAAGTACGATTGTTTTGAATTTGATGACATCTTTCATTAATAAGCGTCAAAGTGATATTTAAGTAAGACCTCAAGATATACATTGTGTAACAGGAATAAATCATAATTTTACAATTAAATTACATAGCCAAAAACACAGGCCTGGGTACGGCTCGCTTTCTTATAATTATTCCTATAGATAAATACAAAAAATACATTTTAGTTGTAAAGGTTGTTCTTTTTAATTTATTTATTCAAAACAAAGAATTTAGAAACTAAACATAATAATAACGGTAAGCGATAACCGCGCACGGCCTGTCACCGCGTTATCTCTCATTTACAAAATTAAAATGCTTTGGCGCAAAGACCTGCAAAAAATGCAGGTACTATATTATATTATATGAAAAGTCGTACAACAGAAGTGAAAATCATTCCAGTAACAAATGCGTCATTATTACATGTATAAACTGAATGTCTTTAATACTAACGAAATCTAAACAATAATTGAAACGAGTATTTACTTTACGTATTGACAATAAATGTTGCCTAATTTGGAATCGCAAAGAAATTGAGTTAACATTTGTCATCTTTATTCTCAATAAATTCTGGTCGACTTCAGAATATGATTTTGCTGGACCAGCTACTTAGTTGACTTTACATTTACGTAGTCTGCTAAACGATTAAACTCTCACTCCGTCATTTGAATGAGAAATGTATCATAAGTAAACATTTTTGTTCCACAGACGCCGTCTGCTCTCCAAGATGGTGCACTTTAAGACAATTGTAAGTACTCTCAGTCATTCACTGTTTAGTCCTCCCTCAGCATTACACATCATCATTTGACTCAGTCGAAATTAAATCGGTGAAGTGACGCGGAAACCTGGTATGCGTTTTACAATTCCAACTTACAGCCGAACTTCCGAAGTCAAAAGTGAAGCGCAGCTGAGATACAGATTTCAACTCCGGTGATTGGTCGATTCCACACGTCTCCGGTCCGCTGCGCTTCAGTGGAGACGCACCCTAAGGCTAGACGGTAGTCTTTGGAGTCTCCTAACGGACGCATTGACTCGGCGGCAAGCGGCGCGGCGAGCGGTTGAGCGAGAGATCCGAGCGAGACACACGACATACCACGCATCGCTGCCGCTGGAGTCGTGGCCGGGCCGTAAACCGGCATAGCGTTTACCACTCATACCACTGCTGTCATTGATCTAATAAACCACCATGTCGAATGTTAGTCGTCATGATCCTTAGGCATTAGATGCAACCGTCTTGTTTAAAACCGTTTAACGCATCAAGAGCCCGGCTCACGTAACAGACAATGGGACCGCATAATATTCGCGTTCAACTAGTTATAATGATTCAGCCGCTCCCATTCCGCCATTGTCGCGGTTCGTCACATGCTAAACGGGGACAGAGCCAGCGGGCGTGGCATCTGCCAAATTGTCGAGACTATCGTCCTCTTTTATTGTATGCTGTGTAAAGGTGCGGTCTCGATGCGAGCGTTTTCTGCCAACGACATTTAAGTGCTAACGGCGAACTTAATCGTATCAAGGCATTCTCTACCAATAGCACCTGACAGACATTTCCTAAGGTACAGTGATAAAGTTCCTTATAATTAGCATACTTACTTAAAGATACATACCTAAAATATTTCATAGTCACGGACTCTTATACCTTACTCGTACTTCGATACTTTGCTGAGGCATTTCAGTAGGTTCCTCATAGTCAACTAAACTCCCAACTCCAACTGTATCAAACAGTAAAAAGTGGTGATCGGTCTTACTTTTTTGGTAATAAGAAATTGAGAGAGGCTTTGAATTTAAGTTTAAGCGTTTATGTCGATTGAGGTTTATTGTTTGTAAGCCTGTTATACTTAGATAGTGATTTAGTTTCGTTTAACAACACGTTGCTGGTTTATCTGTAAATAATTATAAAAATTCATACCTATATTTCATTTCCTTTGTGCCGTGGGGTGACCGGCCTTAGAATTGTCCCCCACCATTTCGTCCCGTGGTTGCAGTAGAAGCCTGCTAAGGGAAAAATAATATACCGGGAGATGGGCAGCAGCGTCTTCCAGAGACCTTAAAAAAAAACTGCGCGCGCCAACCCGCCTGCCAAGCGTGGCGCGTATGGCAAAGCAAAACCCCCCTTAATGATAAGTCACATTAATACCAGGCCCCCAGTCTCCGGCAGCTCCGCTATCCCTGGCGTGGGTAGCGGCCAAGGTAATGGCGGAGCAGGGGGTGCTAAGAATCCCCGGACAAAATCCGGCTACCCATCCCCACGACGACTGGCCCTGGTAACACACAACATACGCACAATGAGGACTGATGAAAAGATTTGCGAGTTGGAAGAGGAACTGAGCAGGTTACACTGGGACATTGTAGGATTATGCGAAGTCCGTAGAGAGGGGGAGGACACCGTAACCCTCAAGTCTGGTAACCTGCTCTACTACCGGGAGGGCGCCCAACAGTCCCAAGGCGGTGTCGGGTTTCTCGTTCACAGGTCCCTCGTTAACAACATAACTACCATCGACAGTGTGTCGAGCAGGGTGGCATACCTAATACTCAGAATATCCAAAAGATATTCGTTGAAGGTCATTCAGGTATACGCACCGACCTCGTCACATTCTGATGAGGAAGTAGAGGCTATGTATGAGGACGTAAGTAGGGCCATACATACTTCCAAAACCTACTTCACTGTTGTTATGGGGGACTTCAATGCAAAGTTGGGCAAGAACAGCGGTGATGAGTTGAGAGTGGGGCAATTTGGATACGGGCAACGGAACCCTAGGGGACAGAGGCTGGGCGACTTTCTGGAGAAAGAGGAACTCTTCATGATGAACTCTTTCTTCCAGAAGCCGCCTCACAGGAAATGGACCTGGATAAGTCCCGATGGTTCCACGAGAAACGAGATTGACTTCATCATGACCGACAAGAAACGGATTTTCAGTGATGTGTCTGTGATCAATAGGGTAAAGACCGGCAGTGATCATAGAATCGTAAGAGGCACACTGAATATCAATGTTAAACTGGAAAGGTCCAGTCTGATGAAGTCTACGCTCCGACCTACTCGGGCCCATATTCAAAACCCCGAGAGCTTTCAACTCGAGCTCTCCAACCGCTTCGCTTGTCTGGAGAACTTTGTCTCAGTGGACGAGATCAACGACGGGCTAGTGGAAACTGTCCACACGGTAGGGTCTAAGTTTTTCAGACCCCGCCGTAAAGATAGACCTCAGAAATTGTCTGATCGAACCTTAAACCTCATGGCTGAACGACGCTCGCTACAGTTGCAGTCTCCCGATGACGCGAGGTCATATAGGCAGCTTAATAGACGTATATCGAAGTCCTTGCGACATGATCTGCGGCTCTTTAATACGAACCGTGTTAAAAAGACCATTGAGCAGAACAAAGGCTCCAAAGTGTTCGCAAAGGACAAGTCTATTGGACAAAGCCAGCTGACCAAGCTGAAACGGGAAGATGGCATACCTCAGTGCCTCAAGACGAAAGTCTTCAACCAATGTGTGTTACCAGTGATGACTTACGGCACCGAAACGTGGTCTTTCACTATCGGCCTCATCTCAAAGCTCAAAGTCGCTCAACGAGCAATGGAGAGGGCTATGCTCGGGGTGTCTCTACGTGATCGAATCAGAAATGAGGAAATCCGTAGACGAACTAAAGTGACCGATATAGCTCACCGGATTAGCAAGTTGAAGTGGCAATGGGCAGGCCACATAACACGCAGAGCAGATGGCCGATGGGGCCGTAAAGTGCTCGAGTGGAGACGTCGGACCAGCAAGCGCAGCGTAGGACGTCCACCTACAAGATGGACAGATGACCTTATAAAGGTCGCCGGAAGGCGCTGGATGCAGGTCGCTTCCAACCGGTATATATGGAAGTCCAAAGGGGAGGCCTATGTTCAGCAGTGGACGTCCTATGGCTGAGATGATGATGATGATGATGATTTCATTTCCACCCTCCGCTCCGCCTGACGCAACGCTTTAAGAGATACTGAACCTAAGCTATTACTGTAAACTCATACTTATTTCATAACAATGTGGTACTGTACTCATCATAATGATAAAATCTAGAGTGCAATATTATCAGGTGTTAATTGAAATCGTTAGATTGTCATCAATTAAAAAAGAAAAAATAATAAAATCTCTTAAAGCCCTATTCATTATTACAAGACATTTGTATTTTGCTCATCACTTATGGTACCAAAATTCAATAGGTATGTTCTTATTACGAGAGGGCAGCCAGGGTACGTCGATCGACTGAATTTATCTATACGGATGTAAACGGAACCGTTTCGTTGTTATGACATTGTTATTACAGTACCGCTAGAATAGGTATAACAGTGTTTGGTCATAATTTTATGCATCCACGTAACAAGAGACTGCTGCGGCCTTAACTAGGTTGTCCTCTTCAGTGTACTCTATCGGTTTCGGGTCAGAGTTCGGTTCTGGAACCTAAAATTGACATAATGTCAAGCCATTTCAGGGATATATCTAGTTTCATAGTTAGATACATTTTGATATTCGAGTTGCATGAAGACAGAAGGAATTGATAAAATGTCATTTAAAGGTAAAACACTTGCCATTTAAGGAGCACGTTCCAATAATGTACATATAATGTTGATATTTCTGACACATATAATTATAAACGTCGAACTAAGTCCCTGTTCTAAATCGAAAGAAAACTTAATGAAAGTTTGTCACTTGGAATTGGAACGTAGCCAGTCTTTCTTGGCTGTCCGTAGATAAAACTAACTTGACTTGGCCTTTAACTATTCAGAAATAGCGGGGCAGAGAAACGAGAACTATTACTAATTAGTAATAATGGAAAGGCTTTTATATTTAACTTGAAAGAATTTAAGTAGAAGAGTTGATTGTTTTAGTTAAATAGATTTAGTTATATATTTCAAAGATAAAATTAAAAGGAGTGTAGTTATGATTCGTCCGCATAAGGAGAATATGATGGAAAATTGTTTATCAACCCCTGCCTTGAACAGATTTGCAATCCCTATACGAGGGTGGTATGATAAGTAGTGAGCCTACCCATGAAAAATTTTATTTTTTATTTTTTAACGTAGTCCCCTTTTAAATTTATGCACTTGTCCCAACGAGTCTTCAACTTCTTTAAGCCCTCCAAAAAATATGTCTTCGGAAACTCGGCAAAATACTCATCCGTGGCCTCTATGACCTCCTCATTTGACATGAAGCGTTTGCCTCCGAGCCAAGATGTCATGTTTGGGAACAAGAAGAAATCGCACGGAGCCAAGTCCGGGGAATAAGGCGCGTGCGGCAGTATTTTGTAACCCATTTGATCCAGTTTGGCCTTGATGAAGTTTGATGAATGGGCCGGAGCATTATCCTGGTGAAGCAGCACTTTTTTGCGGGCTAAACGGGGCCGTTTTTTTTTTATTTTTCATCGATTCGTGATAAAAAATCAGAGTAATATGGCCCCGTGATTGTTCTTCCTTTCGCTAAATAATCTATATGAATAATTCCTTGCGAATCCCAAAATATGGTCGCCATCACCTTCCCAGCCAACGGAACCGTTTTTGCTTTTTTGGAGCACTTTCGCCGGGACAAGTCCAAAGCTTTGACTGTTGATTTGTTTCTGGAATTTAGTGGTGGATCCACGTTTCGTCCACGGTAACGTAACGCATAAAGAAGTCCTTCGGATTACGCTTTAATAGTGCCAAACACTCTTTGGAAGTAGCCACACGATTCTGCTTGTTTTCTTCACTTAGCAAACGCGGTACCCATCGGGCTTATAGCTTGCTCATGGCCAAATGTTTATGAACGATATTTTGTACACGCTCCAGTGACAAGCTACATTCCTCAGCTACCTCCCTTAATTTCAGTCTACGATAGTTCATCAACATATCACAGACTTTTTTGATGGTTTCCTCCGTGGTAACTTCATTTGGACGTCCTGGGCGGGCGTCATCAAATACAGATGCTCTTCCATTTCTGAACCCATTATACCACCGCTTAATTGTGGCAATCGAAGGCGACGCATCGCCATACACGCTATCTAACTCGTTTTTTATTACATCACGCGTTTTCCTTTCAAAAACAGGAAACGAATCACTGACCGATGTTGTTATTTTTCCATTTTATACAAAGACTGCCACTTTCTACTGTTTAAAAAGCTATAATTCATGAAGTAATTGACAGAATCATTTGAAACTGTAAATTTTCCCGCGTCCAAGATGGCGGCTCTGAGTAAAGACATTTTTAATATTCAGCCGTACCGCATTGCTTCAAGGCTCATTACTTATCATACCACCCTCGTATGTTCCAATACCAGGGCTAACGAGTCATACTATGAACTACAAAGAATAAAATGGTACACAGCGAAACGTACATTTTACTAGACACATAAATATTTTAAGTACCCGTGAATAGTCAGCGAAAGCTGGCAACAATGAGCCTACGGCGGGTTCCGCAAGCTCCGTTAAAAGCTCGTCGTCGTCACGACGGGACGTTACGTCACGTGTCATTGTGTCACTATACCAACTATACACAATGTGTCGTATAACTGTCGGTCACTATGTAACACAATAATATAATATACATCGGTAACTAACAAGCATAAAGTCTCGCGATGATGTCAAGGCATTATCGTTAAACAGCCTGTGACAATTTTTAAAGCTTTGCAGTTCATTATAGCGATATATAGCGTTATATGGCTTGTGCTATGAACACTAGATGATGATAAATATACTTACTATATGGATAAATACATACCTAACTCTCTCTGCATTGTTTATCGCTTATATGACTGGGATAGCTCCGAGGAATTCTTGGGATTGATCCCAGCCGCATCATTCCGCCATCGTTGTACGCGCCAATTGCAATGTGGAATGAATTGTCGCTTGCGGTATTTCCGGACCGATATGACTTTCAAACCTATAAGAAAAGAGCGTATTCCCACCTGAAAGGCCAAAAAAGCACTTGTGACCCCTCTGGTGTTGCAGGTGTCTATGGGCGACGGTAATCGCTTTCCATAAGGCGATCCGTTTGCTCGTTTGCCCCCTATGACATTAAAAAAAAACTTAAATATAAATAACATCCATGACCCGTGTTCCGACCATGTTCCACCCATGTTCAGCACACGAATATTTGCCCTTACCGGGATTCAAACCCATCCCCCAGGACCGCCGGCTCAGTAGGCAGCTGCTTAACTGCGCCAACCGTGTCGTCAAATGATTTTAAATAATAGTTACTGATGTTTGGATATCAGTTAGATACATATTCGTATTCTGAACTGTAGGCCTCACCTATTCCGCTTTATCGCCATCATTTCAACCGAAGGGCGTCCACTCCTGTACAAAGGCCTCCCGGACGGTCACGACGATTGGTTGTGTGTTACCTTGATCTTTCTTGCAATCTTGATCAGTTCATCGACCAATCATGCTGCTTCTTCCGCTTTCTAACAAATAGAGTTTCAGTAGGTATTTTTGTGCTACAGTTGGAAAAAATACTACTCCCTTTATATTAAACATTGTCTATCCATCTGCTTTTTCCACGGCTTTTCTACTGGGTTTTTGAAACCTGGACCACCACCGTGGTGAAAGTCAGCGAGTTCAATCAAAGTCAATTTCACATTAGACGGTGGATATAAACCATATTTCGAACCGATATCGAATTACCAGATATGTACAGAAGATGTACAAATCGAAAATAATCGAACGTCAAATTATAATTTTCATAATAGGTGCTTAGCCTTATACTAGTCGTTTATGCCATAACCAGTATTTTAATCTTAATTTTATCAACCAGGCATTGATGTTCTGTCCTATCACAATGTCCCATTTCCCCAAATCACACCTGAAGAAAGAGGAAGGTCAAGGTCCTGCCGCTTACGCCGGCGCGTGCGCCGGTCGTGCGGAACTAACCGAGCGTTCCCGAGCCGGCGCGAGCGCGCTTCGGCTTTCTTCAAGTTAGGCATGCTCGTAAGCATACTCAACGATTATGTAAACAATAATGTAAACAACGCACTTGGCTAACGCAACACACGTAAGTCTTACGCTTGTTGTAGATTACTTTAACTATTAAATAAAATACTCATATGTTTAGTAAGTAAGTAAGTAAGTAAACACTTTATTGTACACAAAAACAGTTAAAAATACATCTATTACAAATAACATATAGGTACAAAGGCAAACTTATCCCTATAAAGGATCTCTTCCAGTTAAGTTTAGTTTTTAATTTGGTGATTAAAGTTACATTGAATTTGCGATAAATATTGTTTTAGAAGGATCATTACGCAGCTATTGTTTAGGGCGTAGCTCTTTCTCAAATCCTCATTTTCTTTAACCATTATATGGATTTGATATAAAAAATCTGCAAGCTGTCTGTTTTCATTTCTGCCTGCTATGATTGCTACAGGAGCAATAAACTGAACGAAGAAGTTGCGTAATTGGGAGACTGCAGGTCGTGGTAATATGAATATTCTTGAGATAAATGCGTTTTTTCGCACAGTTAGATTGTCATGTGTGAATCAAACACACTATTCATGTTGAGAGGAGAGACGACCATTATAAATGCAAGTTTCTTAAGCCTGGCTGCTGCCAAAGATATAACATAAATATATTATATAGTTTGACGACGCGATTGGCGCAGTGGGAAAGCAACTGCCTACTGAGCCGGCGGTCCTGGGTTCGAATCCCGGCAAGGGCAAACATTTGCATAATAAACAATGTTCTATGTATTTAAGTATTTATTTATCTATATAGGTATGTATATCGTCGCCTAGTACCCATAACACAAGCCTTCTTGAGCTTAATTTGGGACTAGGTTGATTTGTGTGAGTTGTCTGATATTTATTTATTTATTTATTATTTATATACATCACATGAAATTTTCTCAAGTATTCTATTCGTTGTGACATTGAAGTTCTTGATGTTTGAAGTAAAAAGGTCACAAAATTCTGAGCACAATAAAATGAAACATTTCAAAACCGCGAAAAGCAAACGCTCTACAAAACCTCGGATTACGTCTTTGCTAATCCCTTAAACATTAGAAAGTTTACAAATTCAACAGAAATGGTATGTAAATGTGTAATTTACCCAAATCTCAAGTGGAGCGCTAAGCAAGAGCGATTTACACTTTACTGACCTAAAATGAAACGTAACAACCAGGTATAAGCTTCACAGGTGGTTACTACGTTTTGCTTGTAGGTAGGTTACAGCGATTACGTCAGAAGCCCCAAACACCGTAATACCCGTTAATAGCTATTACTGAACACTTACACAGTACTAACCGCTTGAGCTAACAGAGGTGACTTTTGACACCGCTGTCGTTAATCATAACGGAGATCTTTATTTTTTTTTTATAGGCGTTGGTCGGAAACGCGACAGTTTTGATCGATTCCGTCGCTTTCATATCTTTCTGCTTACGATCAACTATTATAATTTTACTATCTGATTAAATCCATCAAGCCGCAAACCCTTAAATTGGGCAATAACATATTTCGACATTCCTGCCGCAAAAGCTACTTATTCAAAGTTCCATCCACAATATTATGTATGTACTTTTCTATCAATTAATTAAGTTAGTTAACTTAACCTTTCTATAATAGAATATCTCTGCTACATGGCGAACGGCGCATACGTTGCTGAACTGGTATACATTTAAACAAGTTCAGCAAAATCATTGAATACTTTTAATTTCCCCTCACCTCAGAAACCATATTATTGGTTCAACTACATTCCTGACATGAAGCACTTCCAAACAAATCATTTCCTTCACTTCACTCAAACTGGCAAAACCAACTTCCGCTTTTCTAAACCGCCTAAAAGCCTACCGGGAAATTCGTACAGAAAACCCGTGAGAAAGGCATTGTCGATGTCTAGTCAATTAATGAACATTTCTACTTTCTTGTCGAGCATAATAGGGAGATGAGAGCAATCTATTACTGTCTCACCACGTGATTCCCGAGTTCTTTGTGCCGCTAGATGTCTCATGGCTTCTACATTAAGCTAATAGTGACAATGTACGACTGGTAAAAACTGACGGCTGGAAAACACGACATGACACATGTAGCGGCAGTCATTAAATTGTATGGTTAGTAAATTTATAATGAAGACACGTTCCCACCACGTGGTATCCCTCGCATCGAATAGTATTAACATTAATATGTACAGGTATAATAATTTTATATCTAACTGTCATATATCTAACGGTTTCGGTCTCCGATCTGATTATTTCCAAGTATCGATGTCGAGCCCTCGTCAATCTTCACCTTTTTGGAATGCAGTCAGTCGTTCCAGCAGATATGCTTGATTCGCCACATGCTCCTTCTTTAATTCTTTCCACGAGCCCAAGCCAGCTGTGTGTGGACATCTTGGTCTGTTACGAGTTCTTTCTTGTCATCTCCCTCTTCACGTGTTTATGAATCCATCCCACACATTTTATACCCAATTGGTAAATTACTTATTTTTAGCCACTGGTACATAATAATTTAGCATCACTTAACTAAACATCTTCCCCGTTATACTTTAAAATAAGATACATATCACCATGCTTAAATAACTATCTGAGAAATCGACTTTGTGGAGCGAAATGTAAGGATGAGTATTAGGTATTGCTCGGGCTTTATTCAAAATTTAAATAGGACACCACTCACAGACGTATTTACTTCATTCGGTCCCACCTACTACTAACCTTTCTATTCAATTATTCAGCACTGTTAGCCTACCTTTCCGATCGATAACTACCCATATTAGTTACAAAGCAATTATTCAGATCTTGACCTTTACCTTCATTATGTCTTAACCTTTTATTGAAGCTTAAACGCACTCATATAACCGCTGCAGGCAGTATCCAGGCCACCGATACTCTGGGTCATAGTTCACGCCGCCACATTTGCACTCTGATTAGAGCTTTTACGTAACAACTATCCTATCGCAATATTCCACGTGCCATACTGCTTTTAACTAAGCAAACATTACGGGTTGCTTAAAGAATTGGCAATGAATAGTGAACACAGCACGCGGCACGCGTCCGCATCAAAGTAAGTGGAACGTACTTTTACTTTCGCCGTGGGAAATGGTGGCCACGTGACGTTATGTCACTTTATTCAAATGTTTTTGCAACGTTATTCAATATGTATAGGTGTTAATTGTTCTTTAGAATAGAATTCGATGTCTGCAGTCTGCTTACAGAGCTGGCCGCGGCTCCCCGTGATCGGATAACAGTGGATAACATAAATTTTTCCCGATTTGTAACGTGGCTGGACTGAGATAGATCTCAGTCCAGCCACGTTACGTGCAAGGCTTTAGAAAGCGCTGTTTTTCTCATCTAACTGCAGCTAAAAAATACTCTTACAGTACCTAATCTAAGCTGCAGTTAAACATAGAGTTTTGAGCAAGGTTCAAGTATTGGCCAAGACGCGTCCATTATATGATTATCATCAAGGACTTTCACATGATGGCACTTTGACATTGACCGCAAACTTGTCAACATTGTTGAATCTAATTGCCTGAAGATTTATTATAAATTGACTTGCACAATGTCATTTATTTAAGAGAAAAATACCTTCACGTGTAATTAATTTCCAAAATAACCCAAAAAAACTTCTAACATTGAACACAAACTGAATTTAAATTGACTATCAGTTTGGATATTAAATAAAATAAAAATACCGCGTGTTTAAACGACAATTGGATGATTCAGAACTAATATTTCAAATTAAATTGACCACTGAGATAAAATATTGAGAATTCGTCATATACCTACGTCTCTCTCCTCCATCGGATATAAAATAAACGTCAAACTTTACGCCGAGAAATGTTCACGGTATTTTCCACCAAATGAAAGTACCTACACAACCAACATTACGTAGAAATTAACTCCACACAAAGCTAAGATTCATTAAGGGATTATGAGCAGTCGAGGAAATGCTACTTCTGGTTCTCTTTGTAGTAAAAACCTTTCTGCGTCGCCCATTAAGACAAAGGCTCGACAAATTCAATTGAGAGAGGCGAAACCTTTAGAAAAAAGTAGCATGCAACTGTAAGGATGTGTGGCGTTATTCTTCCAAATGTTATGACCCTAGTGAAAATGGCGGGAAAATAGTGACGCCATTTTGTATTGGAAAGTGACATGGCGGCGCTTTGTGCCGCGTTCCGCGTCAGCTTCCGAGATGAACATCATTATAGTTTCATTTTTATAGTGACAATGGTGTGCGGGAACACAAAAGCATAATCGAAGTTTGCAGATTGAAAACTATTTGACTTGGCTCTAGTTCGAACATTGCATGCATATTCATCAATTTTAAACCTGACGAATGATGACATTACATGCAATATTTAAGTACCTACACATAAACCTTGTCTTCAATATTTTTCGACACCAAGGTTAATTGCTATCGAAGTCGATAATGGAAGAATTATTATAATTTTACCGTTGCATTTCGCAACAGTGCAAATTGTTCTATTAAGTTGTGTTTCAACAGTAATCATGATGATTTAAGTTCCAATGCATTTGCGTAATTTGCAAAGTTGCACGCGGCAAAATCGAAACTCATTATGACTATATTTATCTAGTCCTGCGATGAAGCCCTATTACTTTGGACAGCATTATGCTCGCGTTTTCAAATTCTCACGTAATTTATAGAACCGCGGGAAATTTCCTAATGAATGAAATGAATTGCGAATCCGCCTACCATATATAAAATCCTTAGTCTCTTTGACGTAAGGACGGTTTTTTACTTGGTTTGATCGGATTATGGTCAAGCAGTGAACAATACCGGCTATGTTGCGCAGACGCCGGTTCCCATGGCAACGAGTTCCCGTGAGACGATCGCGCGCATCTAGATTGTCATCTTGCGCAATCCGTCAATTTATCTGCTATACACGCATACTATACTTACATGCTATACTTGTGCGATCGACCGACAATAATGTTCCCTATTCCTAGTTTCGGACCGGATGTGTACGAGTGTCCAACTTCATCGTCTCTAGATTCGGACATTCTTAATACTTACCGTGAACAAAATTACCTCTTTGGTGTCATTTTTATTCCTCATCTCAATGCCTTCAAGGTCACATCACAATAAACAGGCGGTTTCTGAATATGTGAGAGTGTTAACCCCATAACATCGAGTTAAATAAAAAAATATTCAAAGCAAACATTCAGAATAGTTTTTTATAGTTAATCGCATCGTTTTCATAGCTTTTATGCCCCAAAATGAACCGCAGTTTAATTTTATTTTACAACGAATACATTTTTGGAAATAATAATAAAAAGCTGCCTAGATCTTGCACCGCAATGAACATGGCATCACAAACAGATCACAAAGGATTCGATCGGATCCACCGAACCGATAGGCACGCAGCCTGCGGAATTGACGAAACGAACATTATCACACCTGCGAGTTGCGAGCGAATTGTATAAATGCGATCACGCAGCGATTTCGTCGTGACTGATGTTGTATCTACAGTAAACACGCTCTTGTATTTAAAGTGAAATTCAAAAGCTGGCAATCAAACTTATCACTTACGGTTTCCCAGTCAAAGAAATCAACGTGCCTAGTCTAGACATATTTCGTGGAATTCCACATACAAATTGTGTCATTTCTTTTCAAGTAGTAGATCGCAGTATTGCAGTATTACAGATTCCTTAGCGCTAGCTAACGGGGCCCATTGCATGACCTATCGAATTCGAAGTTCGATATTGTGATATGAAAAATAAATGACATTTTAAATTGTACTAATGTGATTGATCTTCCGGTGGTATCGTCCTATGTGGCATACCTATAAATAAATGTCGTAAATATGACAATCAAATGTACCTACAGTTTATCACCCAGGCAACCATAAGCGACCGCAGCGTTGCGTCTAGGAAGCATTGCGTCACACGCAACGCGAAATTGTGCGTTTTATAACCAGGCATCGATTATATACTAATGTTTATTCAATAAGTATCCGTAACGGAAAATCTTTATTTGTTACTAATCAACATATGCGGTGCTAGTGACACGGATCCTCCACATCAGATATTGGAAAAGAGCCAATATCAATATTTGATTATGGTTCTAACCAGTCTCTTTATCGAGCCGAGTTTCATCCTCAGCGCAGTTTTACTCCCTATTCAGGGTTTTACGTCACCCTGGGCCGTAAGTGGGATTATCTCACTTCCTGGCCAAGGCAAGACGTAAATCTTTGGACAAACCGCGGGCGGTAATTTGTAAAGCCCCAGATTGCATATTTATGGCTCAAACATTCACCACCACCTAGGTACATACCAAGCAGCCAGGCACATCAAACGTGCATAATTCACAGACAGACAAGGAAACGAAAATGTGTATGGTAGTTAGTTAAAAACCTCCATCAGAAATAAAAGTCGTTACATCATACGGTTCCATGGAATAACTTTTGGGACAAACATATTCACACGAACAACATTAATGCTATCTATTGATAAACACATTATTTTCGCTGCAGACAATGCAATACGTTATTCTCATTATAAATATTATATCTTTTAAGCAGTCTAGATTATATTGAAACAATGAAAAAAATGCTAACGCGTCAAAGCGTAAACAGAACAATGCAGTTAGCAAACAATCCATTATCAAACACAAACCGCTCGATATCCACGATTTATCGCACACGAAACATAAAGAGAGAAAGCGTGAGGATTAACACCCTTCGCCAAAATAAAACAATTATGAAACACCAGCCAACCACTACATTTAAAACCTAAATTATAGGTGTTAAGAATAAATTTCTAGCGATTTTTTGTTGGAGTTAATTCCATTTGGCTGTGAAGGGGCCACGTAACGAACTAATAAATTAGTGTCTCACGATAATTAGAAGTTTACATTGTTGGCTCACGAGCCTGGGTAACTGAACAAATCAGCTGTAAAAGATTCATTCATTTTCTACAGCTTTCTATGAGGCAATTGTCAGAATAGATTGATTAGCCTTCTCTTACGATCATATCTCACTTAGAAAATAAAACATGTCACTTTATGTGGTAAGTTCGTGACACTTAAATACATAACGTAACGGTGTAAATCACCTAGAAGGAAAGGGTCGAATCCTTTCTGGAGTCTTAATATCAAAACCAGTAATAGTAATTTTAATTTGTCGCCGGTACATTCGTAATATGAAAGACGAATAAAAGATTAAATTTCCTGTTGATCAGATACTAGCGCTTTATGTAGGTAGGTACACACAACCGTGTAACGAGTCAATAATTCGTTTGACTAACACTGCTAATGCTTTGGATCTTAAAGATTTCCCAAATATTTACATAGTCCTCATAACCTACGTAAAAAGCTAGAGAAACTATTCATGGCACTTTGAATCAGACATGAATCAGATTATTTTACAACTTTCATAAGTTACCGAAGAACCCAACAACAAAGTTCCAACTTCATAATTGCAATTCAGCTTGGAGGTCACACGATTTTGCATAACGAATACGGGGCATAAACTAATTTAACCATTTCTCCAATTGCTGGTAACTGCCACAATACAACCATCCAAATACTGGTAAAACCTCCGGTTTTTTGGCAATGGCCCAAATATTTGTACAGCCTTTAATTACTCCTCATTGGCAACTCCTCTTGCCACAACGGTAATGCCCTGTTACCCACTTACTTTTGTCCTACGAAATCGTTGCTTAGCAACCAGACTAACCAAACCGCATACATTTTGACACACGATTATGTAGTCTAAGTTGGAAACCTGTGTTTTAGAATGGCGAAGATATTTTCGTGAACTTGTGTGAATATGGATTGCGATGCAGAAATGGGCCCGTTCTGTGAACAGATAGCTCACGCTCTGGGAATCTGTATTTAAATAAATTTGCATGTTTTAATGGCCCCCATTGTTGCGCCGGCGCTGCGCAACCCGCGTCTTTATCTTGTGAGTTTTTGCGGAATCATTAAGTGTTTAGGCAACCTACACCTAGTTGAACATTAAAAGAGTGAGGTCGGTAGTTCAGTGAGTTGAATGCCTTAGGAATACAGCAATGTTGTGGCGTCATATTTAAAGGATCCTTACGGACTTGCACCTTTTACTATACCTACCGGCTTCTTATCAAAAATGAGCCAATATTGCTCCCGATTCCCCACAAACAAGTTTTACAGCACATCACTGGTCTACAACCAAGGATTAGCCAGGTTAGACTATGATCAAGGGGAACCGTACCGAGAACGTTTCTACAATATTTCCAACTTCTAGCTGCGGTAATTCCTCAAGATTTGAAGTTATGTAGCTAACTTTGTCCCTTGCTCCTAAACCTCGGTCGATTCATTTAGGAGAAAATGGATGCCGAAACACATTATTGTGTCACGTCCCACACCACGACAACAGCCAGCAAAACGTCTCGGATATCTTAATTGAGCTTATTACTGCTGAGGTCGTCCACGATAAAATCTGGTCCCACAAATCCCTTTGTCCTCCGTTCCACGATGCCTCTAAAATCAGCCCAAGGTCATGCAAGGTCAAAGCTATTACTCACAATGACGAAAGTATCTTAGATTCGTTTTTAGCGGCCCGCTAAGGTCCCCGATCCGCGAGTGACTCAGTGACCTTCTGAATCTAGGACTGTCACCATAATGATACTTGAAACTAACGTGATTATACTGGTTTTGCGGTCAAAATTAGGTTCTAAGTTTGGGCTTATTAAATTAAAATAAAACCTAGCAGTAGAAACCGCTAACTGTGGAGTACCCAGGGTCAGAAACTGTTATTACGCGTAGTATTTGCACTTGCTATTAATAAAGTACTAAACTGATGTCCAATTTCACCATGCACTGTTGGATATAGATTTATCCGAGCAATTATATTATGGTTCTAATTAGACCTTTATCTATAACTGAACACTTGAGATGGCGTTCCCACGTTTCCTTCAATGCACTTTGTGACACAGCTTTGACAATAAAAGATTATCTTATCTTATGTTATTTTTATAACTTGAAATCTGAAAACGTGCATGATGCAAGTACACACGGTTTGACCGTAGAAGCAGGGGACTTCTTTAGGCAACAGCTCTGAACAGATTTTTGATAAATTTATGCAATTTTTTTAATGTGATTACACACAACATTTTTTATATTTAACCATTGATACAAAGATCAAAGCTCCAAGAAAAATTTAAATACGCAAATTGGAGGACAATCCAGAGGTACCAGGTTCGACTTCCGGTCTCTTCCACCAGGTTATGTATTTCAATTTTTTTTTGAGCTTTGGTCTTTGTATTAATTGTTTAGATATTTGATAGTTGCCGGATAACTAACTGTGCATGATGAAATAAGATCTAAGTAATACTACGTCCTTATTCCGGGAGCCAATTAAACTAATATTACATAATTATTTTACTTATATGGCGCAAACTGCGTGAGTTGCAAAACGTCTCCGGTAAGATGATAGGAGATGCCCGATAAAAGCCATGCGCGTGTAGAACGTAAACGATTTCAGATTTACCTTTAGATGTCGCTAATTATATTAGTAAGAGACCTGCTCACATTAAATGACCGCAGAAAATTTGAGACTGTTTCATAGATGTGTTGCGAGGATTTTTTATCTCTTATCTTTTCTAACCAAACCACGAATCAGTAGGTAGAGTTTCTGTATTTCTATCTGTGGTAAATCCAAGAAGTCAAGTCCTTTTTCTTTGGGATGACGAAATATGTTAATACAACACTCTCCTTGAGCAATACAATCCGCGTAAAATCCAAAATCGCCGTGTTTTGGCGCTTCTTCGGTTTGTAGGCGGCGCACGCGCGTCGTTTCACTTTGTTTACTTTATTATCTACTAAACAGCTGCTTTGTAAGCCGCATGCGCGGTCGAACACTCGGGTCGCTTTCTCGGACCTCTAAATCTTATGTTTATCTGGTAGTTATATCTATTAACATCGAAAAAGTAAGCTGCAAGTACCTATTTATAAAAGGGGTCTATATTGGAATCCATAATTTCCTTTGTCCTATTTGTAAATTCCATAATAACTGTGGTCATAATGATCTTTTGCCATAATAACGTTTATCCTAATGTAAATGCCATAATATTGATCATCCTAATATTGAATATCCTAATGATTATTTGCACTATTATCTTAAGTACTAATGATCAAGTGTCCTATCAGTTATATATCCTAATACTAGTTGCCATAATCATCATATGTCTTAATAGTTACTTATCCTAATTATTATCACGTGTCCTAATAGGTACGTATCCTAAATCATGATATCCAGGCTACACAATTTTAATGCTGTATAGTTTTGTACGCACAGATTTTCAAACTTTGCTTTTCGGGGTTCAGCAAGTCTGACGCTCCGCTCGCTTCGCTCGCTCCGCTATACGTGGTCACAATACAAACCTAACCTAACCTACAGTTTTCGGGGTTCAGCCAATAACCTAACCTATAGTTTTCGGGGTTCAGCAAGTCTGACGCTCCGCTGTACATGGTCACAATACAAACCTAACCTAACCTACAGTTTTCAGGGTTCAGACAATAATTCAACCTACAGTTTTCGGGGTTCAGCAAGTCTGACGCTCCGCTCGCTTCGCTCGCTCCGCTATACGTGGTCACAATATAAACCTAACCTAACCTACAGTTTTCGGGGTTCAGCCAATAACCCAACCTACAGTTTTCGGGTTTTAGCCAATTCGATATTTGTCCAAACCCGGTTTTCTATTTTTGTTTTAACGTAAAAAATTGGTAAAAAAAATAATCTTTACCCAAATACTCCGAAATATTTAATTCCGAATTTACTAATTCCGATTTTTTAAACTCCGAATTTCATAATTCCTAAGGAATAAATTTCCGATTATTGAAAATACGAATGTCATTATCCCGAATATCAAATTTCGCTCCGCTCGTCGTCGTACCTAACCTAACCCAAGTCTGACCTGCCTTAAACTAGGATATTAGGTAATGTTATTATAGCTTATGAACATTATGGCAAGTAATCATCATGGCATTTGACTTTAGGACATGTGATTTATGGTTTTGTATATTATGACTCGTAAGTTTTATGTGTTAATAGATTAGTACAAAACATATTAGGTATTTAGAGCATTAGGTAATGTAATATTATGGTTTATGATCATTAGGATGTAAGATCATTATGGCAAATAATCATTATGACAAATGATTGATATGTCAAAAGTGTTTAGAGTAAATGTGGTATGGCATTTGACTTTAGGACATACGATATTATGGATTGCGAAGGAGACCCTTATAAAAGGGTAGTATTTAAACGCACATCAAAAAAAACCTTTTGCTATGCAAAAATAATCAAAATTTATATCAAAATTACTGATTGCACAGCAAATATTGCACTCAAAATGTAAATAATATATACTACAATTTTTATTTGTGGCGTGCATCTATTTATTTAAAAGTAAAGCATATTTAAGTAATGCATAGCTAATAATGACTACCGCACATTATGGAACGTTGTTTAGAGATATAAAAAGAAAACTAACCTAACCTAACCCGGCTGAGTCAGATCTGCTCTGAAAGGTGATCAGGATTAGATGGTTACCTATCTGAAACACTAATTTTTGTTTCCCATCTGTAACGTTTCGCCAAATTTTCATTTGTCCGAAAGCCATTTTTTTCAAAAACTGTTTATTTTTCAGAATAATAATGAAACGAACCTAACCTAACCTACTGGGTTCTTTAAAATGACGAAAAGTAATGTCGTGCTGATGTGTATTTTCTAATTATCTGCAGTACAATTTTTGCTAGGCATTTATTTTATTTGCTGTGCAATAATTAATTTGATGTAAAAAGTATATAATTGATGAAAATAAATTGATAGGCGATTATTTGTTTGCTGTGCCATTAATAATATACCTTTATAAAACATGAGACAAAATATCACGAAAGGACACTAGGTACATAAATGACCTAAGAACTGACCAGTGATACTTTTTTTTACTGTTTGTTACCTCAGAACTCCGTCATTTATGAGTCGATTTGGAAAATTCTTTTTAGGTTCATGAATAGACATCTCCAAGTTGGTCCCATAAAATTTTGGTGAAGATCGAATGATCGAGATCTATGAGGAATCGAAGGAATTCCTGAAATTTTATAGGCACTTATAATGTTTTTCATATATTTTCTAAAACTATTTAAGTATTTGCATATGGTAGTTATCATCTTCCAATGCTGAGCTGATGATGTAAGGTACAACTCCTTAACGCTTAGGAGTTAGGAGATAATTCAAACGAGATGCATGCCTTCAAGTCCTCCCCGATCACCCCGCCATAAGTATTTTATACGAATCACTAAAAAGCAAAAAAACCTCACGTAAACTATAATACATAAATATAATAATTGAGTGGTTTGACACCGACTTCAAAGGGTTAGTCAAATGTAATCTGTACTTGAACGGGTTATTTTTGGCTTTTTAGTTTTATTAAAGTCGGTTCTTTTTTTGTTCAAATTGTTTTTATTAGTTCATTACAAAAGTAATAGATTACGCCCATCGCTGCTGACGTACAATCTAACACATTTCGGTACGCTGTACATCGCACAATGAAATATTTTATAATACTTGGCACATAACTCCTCACTTAAATTATTCTGGGAAACCCGCTCCCTCCTAATGCTGTGCATTTGTTTCGTTCCAGGTGTTGGCAGTACTGCTGGTGGCGGCCGCCTCGGGGAAGCCCCGCCGCGCCAACCACCACAAGCGCGAAGGTAAGATCTGTTCGCCGTGCTCGGAGCCTGCGCAAGAGTCGAACTCATGACTAGAATATTATGGTTGTACCTTGTTTAGCCTAACAACTTTTTGCTTAATTTCGGTTTGCCTAAGTTCATTTAAACTAATATTATTTAGCATAACTTTTCACTTTGCCTAATTTTCATTTGAGTGAAAGTCGTTTTGTATAATACTCATTTCACATAATCTTATTTCGTCCAATTTTATTTGACCTAATTTTTAATTCTTATAAACATATTTTGCCTAACAATTTTTTTGTCCAATTTATTTATCTAGCAAGCATTCTGACGCTCCACTATCCATGGTCATAAAAACAAACCTAACCTAATCTACAGTATTCGGTCTTCAACCTAACCTACAATTTTCAAAATAAGAATCGACAAAGTGAGTTTTAGATAAAATATTATTCGACAAAACAAAAGTTATGAAAATGATCATTTTAGCAAAACGAATTTCGACGAAATAATAATTATGAGAAATGATTATACATATTGTATTTAGATAAAATGTTCATTATGGTAAAAGTTGTTAGACAAACTGAAATTAGACAAAAAAAAATTAGTCAAATCAAGGGAATACCGAATATTATAGGGCCTCAGGAAAATGTTGTTTATATAAACTATTTATAACTATTTTTTTTTATATATCGGCCTTATGTTTAGATCGCAAAATCCAACCAGGTAACATGATTTATACGCATATATTTGTTCTTTTATTTTTTATTTGTCCTATTGCTTATTGCGTTTTCTGGCGTAAAGTTCTGTGACTTTATTATATGGAAAATCAATAGTAAAAATGTGCTACTGTGTATTATAATATTAGTTAAGTTATCTGCCACCGAAATTCGTTTACAAGCAGTGCAAATATTTTTCCACATTCACACAAAACCAGGCATAAGAATTTAATTTTAAAGTTTTAAAAGATGTCGCAAACTCATATATGTGCACAATATAATTAGGATTTAATTATGAGCCTCTAAGTGCAAGTATGAGTGTAGAACAACATGAAACGAATTTAACGTTACCCAAGAGGAGGTTGCTTAATGTTCTCTTGGTCAATGTTTGTTGATTTAAATATACTCGAGCGTGTTTAAATTACAACAAAACGCTCCTGTTCCCGTGTTTGCCATCTTGCAGCAGACAGACAAACTTGGTGTAGTAATACAGAAAACAGTAGTATGAGGATCTATTGTTTTAGTCCTTGAATTGCTAACGTAAGAGTAATGTGATATTCCGTGTGTATTTAAAGACTATGATTGCAATCAAAAATGCTGATAGCACAGATAATCATGGATTTGATCCCACATATTTTCTAGAGCAGTAGTCCTTTTAGATGACCGACTAATACTTCATTATAATTATACGTCAATACGTATATTGGCAACAAAAAATTGCAAAACATACAAAAATACTTACAGAAAATGTATATACTGGCTGATGTATTTGCGGTGACTAGACATTGATTAATCGTCCATAATGACCTAGGTCTTCCGCTACTTAATAAATACAGAGTTTATGAGGAGGACGCCAGTTCAATGCTTTAAGCTATTAGGTTTATCTATTTACTAACTTTTCTCGTGCCTAAGCTAAGTAGCTAACCGTGTCTGATTTGAAAAACGTCGACGACATTGCCGTAATGCTATTTAGTTTTGACCCGTTACTATCAATCCATAAAAGATAAATTAAAACTTTGAAAGAACGGTCACAAAGTCAACAGAATGCCACCATTACCATTACAACCTACGGTAAAATACATTACATTGCGGCATTACATAATCTTTTAACGAGTCCTAAAGTAATTTCATAATAGAGTAGGTATAAAAGCGAATCATAGGAGTCAGTTTAAATGACGTCTTTCCATTTTTTTTATTTCTTCAAAAGTCAACCTTGTACTCAAAAAGCTCAGGTTGGAACTAGAAGCACGTACGTATATAGTAAGCCCTTATGGAAATAAACTACGGTTTTACAAGTGCTACGTACTGCAGTTTATTACCTCATAGGATAAACAGATTATCACTTACCGCAATAGTTAACGATTGTAAACCATACAAGAACAGCTTTAAACACAATCCCTGTACTAAATGGCGACAGATGGGACCATAGGTACTTTGGAAGGAACTCTTTAATTCCGTAATACAATAATAAAGACCTACCGAAATTCTCGACTTGAAGCGCAGGCTCTGACAGTAACATTAAGTAAATATTTAAACAATTTACAATATTTTAAATAAAGCTCCTATCCCTCTCCATATAGCGCCGCTGAGCTCCTCCTACCTCCCACCGTCCGGCGGCCGGCCCTCCAGCAGCTACGGGGCCCCTGCGCCTTCGTCCAGCTACGGGCCCCCTGCGCCTTCGTCCAGCTACGGAGCCCCGCCGTCGTCGAGTTATGGAGCCCCCGCGCCGAGACCGTCGAGCAGCTACGGCGCCCCAGCGCCCAGGCCGTCCAGCAGCTATGGTGCCCCCGCGCCGAGACCTTCAAGCAGCTATGGAGCCCCGGCCCCCAGGCCATCTAGCAGCTACGGCGCTCCTGCCGCCCCACCATCGTCCAGTTACGGAGCACCCGCCCCATCATCTAGCTACGGTGCCCCCGCCCCGCGCCCTTCATCTAGCTACGGCGCGCCCGCTCGTCCCCCGGCGACCAGCTACGGTGTCCCCACTGGCCCTTCGTACAACGCTCCTGCTCCCAAGCCATCTAGCAGTTACGGAGCTCCCGCCCCCAGGCCGTCGAGCAGCTACGGTGCCCCCGCCCCCTCTAGCTCTTACGGAGCCCCGGCTCCCGCTCCTTCGAGCTCTTACGGTGCTCCTCCGTCCAGCTCCTATGGCGCTCCCGCCCCAGCCCCGTCGAGCTCTTACGGAGCCCCACCTTCATCGTCTTATGGCGCACCTTCCTCTCCCCCGTCGTCCTCATACGGCGCTCCATCTGGCGGACACGGTAGCAGTGGCGGACACGGTAGCAGCGGCGGACACGGTAGCAGTGGCGGTCACGGCAGCAGCGGTGGACACGGAAGCAGCGGGCACGGTAGCAGCGGTTTCGGTGGCAGCGGCTTCGGAGGAGGAAGCGGTTTCGGTGGTGGAAGCGGTTTCGGAAGCAGCGCCCCTTCATCCAGCTACGGTGCACCATCTGCCCCTTCATCTAGCTACGGTGCTCCGGCGCAAACCCCGTCCAGCAGTTACGGGGCTCCCAGCTCTGGTGGCTACTCTGGTGGTTCTAGCGGCGGCTTCTCTGGCGGCCACTCTAGCGGCGGTTTCTCGTCTAGCGGCTCGAGCGGTTTCTCATCTACCGGCGGCGGCGGCGGTGGCGGCTACTCTTCGGGAGGTTCCGGTGGTTCCGGAGGATACAGCTCTGGCGGCTCTTCAGGAGGCTACAGCTCAGGAGGATCTGGCGGCTACAGCTCAGGAGGCTCTGGTGGCTACAGCTCGGGAGGCTCTGGCTTCGGAGGTGGTTCAGGCGGATTCGGAGGTGGCCACGGTGGCAGCTCAGGCGGCCACGGTGGCGGCTTCTCGTCAGGTGGCTCCGGAGGCTACCCCAGCAGCGTACCGGCCACCATCAGCCAAGGCTACGACTCCAACGGAGGGTACACTTACTAAACGTGGACGTTGGTGTGAATACGCATCAGTCAGTGCAAGATGTGTATAACGTCAACTAGGCGGTCAATTGTTACCTGATATGTTAGACAGCGGGAAACTTGAAATAGTTCGCAAGAACCATTATAGTATGGTTCGTGCGTTCTTTGCCTTCGAATTCCGTCAATATTGCTAGTTGCATAAAATATACTGTACCTACATATTTTACTCAAACAATTCTACAATTAATTCGCTTAAAGCAATGAATTAGCAGCTTTTAAAAGAAAAAGGTATCACGCAACGGATTTTACCTCCGAAGCGGATATTCAAAATGACTTTCATCAATCAATCTAGCTCAAGTACTTAAACCTGTACCCATGTGTGTGGTACCCATGACTTGCGCTTCAAGTTTGGGACATTATCCTAAAGTCCAAAATCCATGGAAGGACAGTATAACTTTAGCTCAGGCTTTTTGGTATTTGATAGGAACGATTTATTAGCAAACCGCAGTTTCGTGTTTGGACTTTGGAATAAGGCCCCAGACCGCCTTTTTATGGCCGTCTTGTCGGTCCTGTCTCGTTATACTCACCATATCTCGGGTGTATCGTAGCAACGAAAAGTATTAATAATTTAATTTTAATAAGGAACTGTACAAAATTTAGTTTAAGTACAAAATATTTTGTAAAATAAAATTTTGTAAATAACGAGTTTACTATTTGTCTTGTGTTTTCCATCACTATTAGAATAAATAAACTATTGTCAGCCACGCTTTATATCAAAAAAAGATGGTGTTGCTTATGTACCTACAATAAATTGGCTGTTTACTTTTTTCTTTGGAAATAAGGACGTCTATCGAGACAGTACATACGTATGTCCTTATACTGCACAGTTATACGTGCAGTATAAGGACAGTATTCATTACCGTTATTTTCTACTCTGTGTCTACAACAGTCTGTAGTTATGGAATGTGATCCCTTCCGTTTGAATCCTTTAAATCATCTTTATCAAGAGGCACCCGTTTTTTTTTTTTTACTTTTGGTGAAAGACAGTTTAAATCGATTGCAAATAGTTCAGTTGCATTAGCAATAGAAAACAGTAAAAAATCAATGACATTTTAGTTTTCTCCAGCATATATATATTATTTTAGTTTTTTTCCCATTGCGAAATCACAGCCTCAGAGTTCTGTATCCACCGTATCAGAACATCCACTGTATCAAAACGTCTACTGTTTCAAAACCTCCACCATAACAGAACGTCCAATT
Source organism: Apotomis betuletana (assembly GCA_932273695.1). Lineage (NCBI taxonomy): Eukaryota > Metazoa > Arthropoda > Insecta > Lepidoptera > Tortricidae > Apotomis > Apotomis betuletana. Next base: position 34,928,815 of record OW026300.1, on the reverse strand, counting down.
TAAAATGTCTAAATTTACCATGATGTCCTCTTCACCATTTCAACCACTCTATCAAAAAGTCCACTTTACCGAATCGTCCATTGTATCAAATGGTATTGTATCGACTGAACCTCTACGTCAACTCTACGAAAATGTGCACCCTACCGAAAGGTCCACTAATATCAAAATGTCCACCGTTTCAAATAGTCATTCAATGAAATTAATTTATTCGTTTATTTGCTAAAATTATCTTAATTAGCACTAACAGATAATTCTAACACTTAGTCGATACATACGCATACGAGCGCTTAATATGTGATATTGATAAAGCGGTCATTCTTATAGTGGACAAGTTCATAAAGTTGGCATATGGAGACTGTGGACATTCTGCAACAGTAGACGTTCCGACACTGTAGACTTTTTGACACAGTTGCTGTTCTGATACAGTGGTCGTTTTGGTACAGTGGACATTTTAATAAAGTAGGCATTCTTATACAGTGGACGTCCTGATACTGAGGACTTTCCGAAACAGTAGACTTTCTGGCACTGCTCACGTTCTGGAAAAGTGGATGACTGGATATTTTGATAAACGAACATTTTGATACAGTGGACGTTCTGATACGGTGGACATTTGATACAGTGGACCCAAAGGCTCAGGGTTACCTGAAGGAGTACAACGACTGAGAATGTAAGGAAAGGTTTAGGAGTCACAATTGATAGACAGAACCTCGACATACTATTTATTGCGCCAGTCGGCGGAGTCCACAACGGTACACATTTCACGTTTCAATATTCAACAAGAACTAGGAATAAGTCAATAGTATATCTACTACCTAACAGTGGACCGGTCGCTTCCTAACCTATTCACGCAACGTAGTATATTGTAGATATAAATATATATTCGTCGATACATTCCTCTTCAGTCAAGTTGATATGTATGCGTATATTGATCAAAGTACCAGTGAAAATCGTACGAACATCAAATTTATTTGTTCTACAATATTGGTATTTGACGGGTATACATGTTACAAAAACAAACTGCTGTAGTCTGAGACTGAGTGTTCACGGATTCATGATACAAAGTTCCTGCTTTGTGGCTTGCAATCTTATTTATAGCGTATTTCATTATCTATAACAAGAATCTGTATCTCAGTGGTGACACCTTGACTCGCAAGACTAGTTCAAAAACGATCTGAAGGAGCGGCGAGCAGGGCAGTTGCCCAAGCGTCGCGAAAAAATCGACGTACAAAAATAAAAGTCACAAAAGATGTAACAAGGTCAGCCGGGCCAAGTGCACTAAGGGGGCAAACGCACCTCATCCTCATCAACATCCTCATCATGATATCAGCCGATAGATGTCCACTGCTGGATAAAGGTCTCCCCCAAAGTTCTCAACAACGAACGGTCTTGCGCCGCTCTCATCCAGTTTCTGCCCGCGTACCTAACCAGGCCGTCGGTACACCTCGTTGGGGCCTTCCCACGCTGCGTCTTCCGGTGCGCGGTCGCCACTCAAGAACCTTTCTGCCCGAACGGCCCTCGGTTCTACGAGCAATGTGCTCCACCCACTGCCACTTTAGTTAGGCGACTGTCTGAGCTATATCTACCTTTACAACCTTGGTTTGCGTATCTCATAATTTCGAATTCGATCCCGCAAGGAAACTTCGAGCATAGCTCGCTCCATTGCTTTTTGAGTAACTTTGAGCCTTCTTATGAGGCCCATTTATTTATTTATTTATTTAAACTTTATTGCACAAAACAAAAGTCAGTACAAATGGCGGACTTAATGCCAAATGGCATTCTCTACCAGTCAACCATAGGGCCAAACAGAGATACTAGAAGTGGGTGCAAATCAGAAATCTGATGGTACAGAGAGGATCTAGAGTACAAGTAAATACAAAATATTATATCACTGTTTATACAAAAATACATATACCTACATTTACACACTATAATATAATATATATATACAGATATATACCTAATATAATATATATATATAAATATATACGAAAGTCTACAACATGGGATGATGGATGAACTATTCGAGCTCTTGTTCCAGCAGATGCTTACGCAGCATACACTTGAAAGCTATCTTGCTTGGGGCTTGTCTGATAGAGAGAGGGAGTGAATTCCAGAGACGGCATGCCTGAACAGCGAACGAATTAGACATGAAACCAGTATGGTGCGAAGGAATGGAAAGTTTGAGAGTTCGAGAGGAACGAAGTTCACAGCCTGGACGGGGAGTTTGAAAAATGAATTTACTTTTGAGATATCCTGGTGTAGAAGGCTCGAACAGGATAGAAAACAGACAGCAAAGGATCCTGAGGGATCTGCGACTACGAATAGGAAGCCAGTTAAGCTGACGGCGAAATAATGAAACATGATCGTATTTTCGAAGACCGAAAATGAACCGTATACCATTATTAAGGAGACGATCAAGTTTGTTGAGGGACTCTTGTGTGATGTTCGTGAGGCACACATCAGCATAATCAATAAGAGGTAACACCAACGCCTGCACAAGTAACTTTTTGGTACTTACTGGAAGAATGTTTTTAAATTTATAAAGGTTGCGCAACGTACCAGTGACCTTCCGACTTGCCTCCGAAAGTTGACCATTCCATGCCAGGTTAGAGTCTAAAACTAAACCGAGATTCTTGACCTGCTTGGAGAGGGGAATGTGCTCACCATCGAAGAGGATCGGAGCAACAGAGATGGCTGGGAGCTTAGAAAGTTGCCGCTGACTGCCCAAAATTATAGCCTGGCATTTAGTGGGATTAACACATATGCCAAATCTACTAGACCAGTCAGCGATGTGGTTCAGATCATCGTTAATCAGTGAGATAGCAGAGTTAACGTCAGTGACGTCTGCTTGGGAATAAATTTGTAAGTCGTCAGCATACAAATGGTAAGAACTGAGAAGATTAGTCGTTATAAGGTTGATGAAGACAGAAAACAGCAGGGGAGATAGAATACCACCTTGGGGCACTCCAGTATTTAGATCGCACCAATCAGATAATGAACGTTTGCCTTTTACAGCCTGGGTACGGTTCGAGAGATAAGTCGAAAACCACTCAGTTGCACTAGACGATACCCGCAAGTGCCTTAGAATTGCAAGGAGTAGATCATGGTCAACCGCGTTAAAAGCGTTTGAAAAATTGATGAGTACCAACACTGTAACCTTAGTTGATTCCATGCCATGTCTAACGTCTTCGATGACATTAAGGAGAGCAGTAGCCCATTGTAAGCGACCACCTTTCAATGCCATATATCATCACTGTGGCAACACATATTGGTTAAAAACCTTCGTCTTCAGACACTGCGGTATTTGGAACGAGAAGATATTCCGCAGCTTCCTGAACGCTGTCCATCCGAGTTAGATTCGACAAGTGACCTCTTTTCCGAAATTCGACCTACCCAACTGGATGTTTGACCCAGGTAGATATAGTCGTCTACAGTTTCGAGCGTATAGAGTCTCCAAGGCACCTAACATATCGAAATATAGAAAAGTACAGATGTATACTACTAACGCCAACTTACAACCACACAACTGCAGTGTGTTGGCAAAAGTAAGATGTCGTTAGTAGCATAACATATCGTCGGGGATATCGCAATACCACGTAAGTAACAAGTGTCGATAAAGTTCTCATTTCAATAAAATACTTAGCATTTGCTTGATTCGTATCTCCGACGATATGTACTTTTCAATTGCGCTTGCCCCTTAGTGCACTTGCCCCGACTGATCATAAATATGATCAAATTTCTAAATATACCTAAGTTAGAGGCACCACCTTGCAGGGTATCAGCAGAATGTCTTACTTTTGTGCATAAATTTATTTTAATATTGTTAACCTTTATGATACTTTTCGATAGGCTTGTATGCATACAGAATAAAATTAAATTATTAAATTGCGATTTTGATGGTAACAATATTAGTTCAGAAACTATTCAGTGACTTTAAAAGTATCTCTGCCGTAGCCGCAAATCCAATCACTCATATTCAGAACTGCATTGGAACTGTGTGTTCCGTACATGTTATACGTTAACGACACGTTTTAAGGTGCGGTCCAAGGAAATTGAAACAACCTACCAACGAACCTTTTTGTCCCTTACTGTCATTGTGCCAAGAGCGAAAAATAGCTTTTTCGCAACAAGAGCGGAAAAGGAACTTGTTTCAAATTCCTTGACTGTACATACCGGGTGTAACCGACGGTGTACCGAAAACTGAAACCATGGCTTCAGACCATTATTCTGGGCTGGAAAATCGTGGAAAGTTCTTTGAGAAAATTCACAAATTTTCCTCGCGAGTTTTCATTTTTTCTTTATTTTTCCGTTAATCGAACTCTACCGGTAACAATTTTTCATGAAAAATCGCATGAAAATAGCATTTTCCGCAAAACACGCAACGTATCACAAACAGTATTATGTAAGCGTGTGGAGTGGGTCAGATAACGGTACTGGCCGGTCATTGATCCGCCAGTGCGCGCCCGTTGGCCGCTACGGTCGGACGCATGTTTAATGTTTACCTACCCGCACATTTTATTTGCTTTACTGGCTTGAATGAAAATAATCTTGTTAGACTGTTTTAATTTATCGGTCAGTTGTTATTGGTGTTAGGTACTACATACTAGTTGTGATCTGTGGTTGCGTTGTTTTTGTGGTTGCATTCATTCATGTCATTCGATGCGCATTGGCGTAACGGTATGTTTTGCGCCGACGCGTGAGTGGAGTGGGGAGTGCCTTGAACGGTCGATGCTTGCCGCGTGCCCCCTCCCCGCGCGTCTGCACCCGAGAGAATTGGAAGCAATACATTGCGCGTCGAGTTTTATAATTTATTTTAGAAAATCTTATCCTTGAGTTTTCCGAGAAAATGAACACTCGTTTTCAGTTCGTGATTATGGTCTAAAACTACAGTTTTCGTTTTCGGTACGCTGTCGGTTACACCCTTTATATAACTTGAAAATTATCTTTCTTTGATATCTTAGAATGCGATTAAACAAAGCACTCAGCTAACAATGATTTAATTTGCTTATTTAAATAAAAATAACACTTATAACTAATTCAACTAATTGTAATCCACTGGTAATTTGGTTTTAATGTAAGTAAGTATATATTTACGCTTAAACAATAATACATATCTGTATATGATTTCCAAATCCAACACTCCAATATATATATACTAATATACAATAATAATATAAATATATACTAATATAATACATACGAACAAAGTTCCTCAATAATAGAGTTAGAAAGCGCGGTCGAAGAACAACAACGATACCTATAGCTACTTACAATTATTGATATGTATCGATCTCTAAACTAAGATATGTTGAGACATATTAAGATATAACATAAGTTAACATTAAGTCACATTTATTTGATATGTTTCGTGTTGAAGTCTTAGCAAACTCTATAATTTATATACCTACATATAGGCAGGTGACTTGTATATCACATTAAAAATATACTTTGTTATATTGCAACGCAGATCCTAAACTTTTTATATAAGATACTATGATATAGCTTTACAGCGTTATACATTTTTATAATAACAATTATTTAAAACAGGTGAGGTCGAACGGGGCGAAAGCGACAAAAGAAGGTACACTCGCGGTCGGTTTCAGAACTTTCAAGTTTAGCCCTTCATATCTGTGATTTTGTCACACAGACAAGATGGTATGTACTTTCCTAACAACACACATAAGTAAGCCTTTATTTTTATATTTTACTTTTAATGTGTTGTTGTTTTTGTGTTGTTTTAGCTTCATGAAAGGTAGTTTCATTTTAGTGTATCCCCGCCATCACATTCACCACGGTCGACCTTGTAGATATAGGTTAAATTTACCGTTTATAAGCGTGAAGTATATATAATTTGGACATTTGGTCGGATGGGGAGGGACCAGGGACCAAGCCACATTAATATTCTTGAACACCAATACACACATAGTTACAACGTTACCTACTGGTGACACGTAAACCCGTGCGCCGGCGCAAGGTCCGAGCTACACACCGTGCACACACACATAGCTATGTGCAGACTTGAAACAAATATATCTGCACATAATTTAAGATCCTAGGCTCAAAGCCCATTCGATAAATTCAATGTCTCTCTATACTTCGTTACGATAATATATTCTGTATTCGTGCTAAATAAACATCTGGATAATTCAGCAGCTTTGCTTCGATAAACGTACGTTATATTTATCAATAATAAACATATATCCATAATTTCATTAAACTATCGCTAGAATAGTGCGAAGCCATCGAGATATAAGCGATACAAAATTAATATTTACAAATAAATGTTCTACATTATAAGCTAAACTTTATAAAACAATAACATCTATATTGCGTCGTTTTTTTTTCAATAAAAATAATATTGCATCGAAATTTATTTTCTGTATACATCGTTTTGGTTAATAAATCTCAATGCGGGTACTTGAAATTGATACAATTTCATGAATACTGTTCGTACTCGCGCACCGCGCATGCGCGCCGCTCTGCGCGGGAGTCGCTACGCCCTACCCGCACCTGCGCACTAGCAAGCACGCAACACAATGTGCTCTCATATCTACTTTAATTGACTTAAATAAGGAATCTTCTTTAATATAAACAACGTATATATCACTCTAACAATTCAAATTCATTCTGATATGTATGAGTTGCATTACATTACGCGTCGTCACGCTACTAGCTTCAATATAGTAAGTATAAGTACATACAAATATACTCTATAGATTCTGCGATCACAATACCATGGGTTCTACCTACTGGGCCTGGTCAGGGTTCCCACCGTCCCTAGGCTGGAGACAGCTTTGCCTTCTCGATACCCAAAAACTACACGTAACAGCTACTCTTTATGAAATGTCAAAAACGATCTGTCAGTATGAAGAATCTATGAAAACACTGGCTTGTGACGTCATCAGTAGTCAAAACACATCTTCTTTTATGTTTTAATCCAATTAAAAATACTAAAACTAACAAAAGTTAGTGATCATTTATATGGTTCCGTGTATTTTTTAATGTGTGATTACTGATTAGTGGTTTCAATTATAAATTTTATTTTCACTATAGTCAAATACCGTATTAAGACAGGTTGACCCGACTACTGGACGAGTTAACCCATCTATATAAATAAAATAGTTCTTTAGATTTCAATTTATACAGGCCATTTTCTGACTCGGATTTTCTATTAGGTGACCGCTTCTCCAGCCCACGGTGACCAAGCCCTGGGTCTACGTCGTCTAAGTGCTGCCACTTACATCTAAATTAAAAACATCGTTGGTTACAAAAGTGCATCGGAAGAAGACACGTCCATTGGTTTGAGCATCGTTCCAAGCAGAAAACATAAGGCCCGCTCCTTCAAACCACTCTGCAATGATCTCAAAGTACAACTTTACATCATCACTCATCAGCTAGCTCTACTTAGTACCTACCTAGTTCCTAGAGGTGTCAAAATTGGGCCTATAAAATAAATAACCAGCATATGATTCTTTAGATTACGCTGTACGACTTATTTAAAGTCAAGTCAAAATACTGATTATTTTAAATTCCCTGCGTCACTTTTATATTTAATTAATTAACGCTGATGAATGTTTGTTCAAGAAAATATCATCACCATCTGTAATAAATATGAAATGCAGAGTCGCACTTAGAAGCAAGCCTTGTTTGTCCGTGCCTCTTTAATAGATGTATGCGTCGTCTCAGAAGGCAGTTTGCTTGCCTAACGGCTGAACGGGGGGAGGAGCGGAGCTGGAGCCGAAGAGAGGGGTAGGGCCGTCATTGGGATCATCCAGGTCGTCGTCTGGCTCTAGCGCCGGGTTGACCCGCCCCGCGCGCTCGTCTGGCCCGACCAGGGTCTGCGCTGCACCGTACAGTCGACCAGGCACTCCGCCCAGGACCGACATCTGTTCGCCCGCCTCTGAAGGCTCGTCGACGCGACCCATGTCTTCGGGGATGTTCACCACGCAGTTGAAGTAGTCAGACTCTGGGCTCAGGTAGCCCGAGTTGAAGAGGTACCTGCGAGGAGAAAGATTAGGTTTAAAAAATCTCAGGCTTTAGTAAGGCATGACCACCACAAATAAATAATCGAGGATCAGAGGCTTTAACTGATTGGAACCGTGTGGGGCCCATCAAAACGTTATCCATTAGCTCAGTAACTGAGCTTCAGATAGAAATTCCTTTTTTAGCCTACAGGTGTGTCCCGTTGCTGCCGAGTACTGGGCAATGGCACTCTCTAACTAAGATAACGTGGACCATGAATTCCGAAACTCTTCAAGTGTATTCACTGCGACAGTTTGTACATGAATCTCAGTACAGATGAAAGGCTCACGGCTGAACGTCTATAATCTCGCAGAGCCATTTAGTTGTCATCTTTTCGGAATTATATCCTCGCTAATGCGAGGGTTTAATGGCTCGTGTAGCTGCCAGTCGTGACACTCGTTACGTCACGCCATCGTCACGACATAACGACCTCACGTGACGATTCCGCCAACGCTCATTTGCTTGGCTACCGAAAGTATGATCAATCGTTTTATACCGTCTGGACCGGATTGGCAGTCGTCTGCCAAATAGAAACCCTTTAAAGTAAAAAGGTACCGGATTCAGTTCAATTCCAGGCAATGATCAATTATTTGTGTGCTATGTTTTGTCTCTATAATATAAGTAAAAAAAAAGTATAAGTACTTTGACTATGAAATTGGCTCAGCATTTGGAAATCGTGAAACAGGCCATTATCGTAATAATATTAAGGGATCCAAGTAGAAGAATTACTTAGTAAATAAAAAAACAGCAAATTGACTGTCTCCTCTGCATAATTTATTTAGACTTGTTTTCAAACTTCGTATCATCGATAAATATTGAACCGACAGTCAGGCGATTTTGCTGAAAAAATATACGTTAAGTATTGTATTACTTCAGCCACCGCGAACCTCCGGCCCGCGTGGTTTATTAATGCGAAACTAAAGTTATTCATGTTGGAACTTTTCGGTAATGCTTTCAAAATTAATGAATATTTAACAAGGCACTCCCATTTATGACTTACAGGTTTTCTATCGTACAGTCCAGTTCATAAAATGAGCAAAAATTTGATCTAAAATGTGCGAACTCGCTCTATTTTTAACGGCTTAGAGCATTTCAAATATTTATGATCATATTTTGCTCATAAATTTAAAAACTCCACTGTAGATACAGGCATCATGACATTAAGTGAATTAAACTTTAAATACAGACGGGATTTTCCACGTCATACACTTTACGCTTTATCAAAACTTACGCTTTCAAATTAACGAAAACAATCTCTATCTTTAATCCTCGAGATTACGATCTTTGGCGCTTTTTTTTCTATAGTTCACTCTGATCATTTTATGACTCAAAATATTGAGCATACCTCCTAAAATGTTTTCTTCCTGTCCCTTGAACAACCGAGTTTCCCTGTGTGTTTATTGCGCGTGCGATCACGAAAGGTTTGGATCATAACGACAAATTCTACACTACCCATTATATTAGAAGGGAATAGTGTAACGTCAACGAATCAAACATCGTGAGGAGGCAACGTTATATAAAGTTTGAAAGGAAGACGAACACATTATCTATTTCACAGTAATTTGGTATAAAGCGAACTGAAAGTGCCGCTCTTATAAAATGGCCCAGGCATTGAATACCTAGAAAGTATTCAGTTGACGTGGTTGTGAAACGCTCGACAATATGAAGAATCCGTTTGAATAACATCAAGCTTCCTGTGTGGCGCAAGATTTTATCATTATCAAACATAATGATAGCTTTCTGGTCGCGCAAATGACTGCGAATGTGTCCAGATTTGGAATTGAATAAACTTGCCTAACATGCTTATACTAGGTGACCATTTCGTTTTATTTAGATCTACAAATCGTCTACCTACCTAATCAATTTCTGATGTTCTTGGGTATAATAAATAATAAAGCGTGGGCCTTGCCCTGCTGCCGGCGACACTCCAGGTTAGATTTTTCATAAAGTAGTATTTATATTTTGTAATTTCTTTATTGCATTTTCCTTCTTATATAAATGTATTATAAGAACCTAGCCTACGATTTACACAAGATTAACAAATGACCTAAAAAAAAACGATATACTTATCAGATAATTTTACTCAAGTCGAGCTCGTTCTAACGGAGATGACACGACTTTGCGCGACAGCGGCAGCGGTGGGCGGTACGTGTGTCTCGCTCACTCATATGGCCGCCGCGCTCGGATCTCTCGCTCAACCGCTCGCCGCGCCGCTGGTCGCGCAAAGTTGTGGTATCGCCGTAATTTAAGGTCTACTAGAATGCGTAATTAAATTAGGATAGTATATTGCCATTTGCTATTTGGAAAAACCGCGTCAAGAAGGCATCATGTGACGGGACGAAGATACGCTTTTATCGAGTGGAACGCTCCATATTCAATAGATACCTACTCTCGGCAAATTGGAACCCTGATTCACCCTTAGAACTATCCTTATATATATATCCCTATATCTATCTAAATATATAAAAGAAGAAACTGACTGACTGGCTGACTGACTGACTGACTGACTGACTGACATATCAACGCACAGCCCAAACCGCTGGTTCTAGAGAGTTCAAATTTGGCACGTAGGTTCCTTATAAGGTGCCTTATAACCTACCTGCACTAAGAAAGGATTTTTCAAAACTCACCCCCTAACGGGGTGAAATGGCGTTCCAAAGTTTGTATGGGGAAACAAGATTAGTTAGACTATTTTATTCGAACCTTCACAGGAGTATTTCTAACGATAAATGAGTAAACACGTGTTTCAGGTTTTTTGAAAATTTAACCCCTAACTATAAGGGAGAAATGTGGTGATAAAGTCTGAAAATCAGCATGGGTATTGTTTTTATGGTTTATCGGGTCGCCGAATACAAAAACCGCAACGATTTTAAAATCCAACGTGGCGGACGTGAGTTACCATCTCCCCTGTTGGGGTGAAATGGGGTTGAAATGTCTAAATACTAAACCACTGGTTCTAAATAGTTCACATTTGGCACGTAGGTTCCTTATAAAAGTCAAAGTCAAAGTCAAACATTTATTGCATATCACATTACATAATAAGGTGTAGAGGTGCACTAAAAAAGGATTTTTCAAAAGTCACCCCTCAACGGGGTGAAATGGGGGTCCAAAGTTTGTATGGGGAAACAAGATTAGTTAAACTATTTTATTCGAAACTTCACAGGAGTATTTCTAACAATAAATGAAAAAACACGTGTTTCAGGTTTTTTTTTTATTCAATCCCTAAAAGGGAGAAATGTGGTGACAAAGTCTGAAAATCAACATTGGTAATGCTTTTATGGTTTATCGGGTCGCTGATTACGAAAACCGCAACGATTTTAAAATCCAACGTGGCGGACGTGAATTAACATCTCCCCTGTTGAAGTGAAATGGGGTTGAAATGTTTAAATACTAAACCGCTGGTTCTAGAGAGTCCATATTTGGAACCTACGTGTCCTTATAAAGTCTAGGGGTGCAATAAAAGAAGCATTTGTCAAAAGTCACCCCCCAAAGGGGTGAAATGGGGGTGGTAAGTTTGTATGGGGAAAAAAGATTAGTTAGACTATTTTATTGACAACTTCCAAGGAGTATTTCTAACGCTAATGATTAAGCACGTATTTCATGTTTTTGAGAATTAAGAGGCCTTATTCCTTTTAAAATGCTGATCGTTTTTAGACATTTTTCTCCATGATCAAATATGTTTCTTAACATATTAACATGTTACTGCCTAGAACAGGGCTATTGGGATTTATTGGTATATAATAAAAAACCTACAGTTTGAATTTTTCATTGATAATTTTTGTTTCAAAAACTGCTCAAAATTGACAAAATTCACGCGGAAAATTAGATTTTTCTACTTATTTTTGACTGCACGCAATAAAACCATGAAATAGCTACGTTACTACCTAGAACTCGGTGAAAAGTGTTATTCACTTCAAAAAGTTGGTTGAAATTATCAATATATTTGTCATAATATGAAAAAAAAAAATTTTAAATAACCCCTAAAGGAGGAGAATATGGTGACAAAGTCCGAAAATCAACAAGGGTAATGTTTCTATGGTTTATCGGGTCGCTGATTACCAAAACAACAACAATTTTAAAAACAAACGTGGGGGACGTGAAATACCGTCTCGTCTCGCCTGTTGTGGTGCGATGGGGTTGAAATGACTAAATATGAGTATGGGTGTAATTTTTATGGTTTCTTGGGACGTTAATTACAAAAATGCCACCGATTTTGAAATTTTATATTGTGGACATGAAAATTCTTGAAAGCATTTGCGCCAAATTGCAATTTAATCGGTCCAGTATTATAGTTTTGCAGCAAATCGGTTGTAACAGACGGACTGACAGACAGCTACACGTGATCCTATAAAGGGGTTCTATTTTTGCTTTTGAGGTATGGATAGAGATCCGCGTTATCCTAATAGATTAAAAAAAAAGTATTTGGTGGCATCTCGATCGTCGTCAATGGGTACCTAGGCGGGCGACGCGTTGGGACGGGAGGAGTAATGATCGGGAAACTTCCTGCATCCGTAATAAATACATTCAAGCTTTTCAATAATTATGTTAAGTCATTTCAGAATTCTGAATTACGTTTATCTGGCTCAGAATAATACATTTTTTATTCATCAACGAAGAGAACCTCAACATCTTACAATAGAACATGGCTTAGAATCATTAAACCAATCTCGAATATCCCAAGTCGATAAACGGAGGCTCGGGACATTATAAAAGCTGTATATACAAATAAAATGCACACATATGCCGGTGTCTTAGCTTCACTTCGAGTTATGAATTTTGAAGTGAACTTTATTTGGATACAGTAAAAGCTGAGATCGCTTGATTTGAGTGCTTGAGTTTTCGGTTTGATTTGATAAAGTGGAGTTGTGATAACATAAAAGGTATTTCCCAGTAATATTAGAAAAGCGAAAATCTGTGTATGTTTGTTACTTCTTCACGCTAAAACGGCTGGACGGATATGCATAAGAGAAATGCAGATTGCAGATTATACCCTAACTTAACAAATAGCCTACTTTTAATCCTGAAAAAAAAAGAGCACTGTTCCCGTAGGATGATGTATTTTATATAGGCACGCGAGCGAAGCCGCGGGTTAATGCTAGTTATGTATATAGTTATATTGGCACAACATAATAGTGGCTCCACTTCGCCTGATAGTAGGCAAAAAGCGGAGCCCAAGTCGCAATGGCAACTGACAAGAAACGAACGATAAAAAAATTACTTGTCAGTTTTAATGGTAATTTGATTCAGTCCAGGGCGGTTCCATTTTCACTATTGCAGGTAGGTACATACGTATCTATATTACCTAAGTGTACTGATCAAACCTAAAGCTTTTTACTTGTAATGACGTCGGAATGGCTTAAACATTTACCCAAATTCATCTAAAGAATATCGGAAAATGAATTCTATAATGAATTAGCTCCGCAAATCTTCCATAACGAAGGCTTCGAAATCATTTCGCTTGTTTGAGTCGAGACAAAGTTGAAATACTGAGTGATGTTTATTGAATTATTTTAAGTCCTCTCAAATTGCTAGTCGTCTCCAGCCTCCGTTACTAATGCCAACATTTAAAATGTTCAAATAGTAATAAATTTAAACTAATTTCATTATTAGTACAGAACCCAAAACTTTAACCTTTAAACTTTATTTGGTTATACGCACTAGATTTGAAAATATAAAAAAAAACGGTCAAGATCATGTCGGGCCACGCTCAGTGTAGGAGTTCGTAGTTGCCCATACTTCACAATAGGTTTAAATTACGAGAAAGATTTCAAGCTCTATAAAAAGGTCGTAAACGCCAAAGTAACTGTAATTACTTATTACCTTCTGGAATGATTTAATGAAATGAAGGCACTTAACTAATAATAATATGTGTACCGTTCGAAGTATAAGCACACCGCGCGGCACTTAGGGGAGAGTAACTAATATTGAACCGGCGCTTAAATTGGACCACTTCTGTATTTCTATCAAATAACACAATTTATTTATACTGGCTACAAAAAATGAAGCGACGACAGCCCCATAATCAGTCCACCAATTTACATCCACACTGTTAAGTGGTTGCGTCTGTTATTGAAAAAAACGTTTTTTGGATGTTTTAATGTAAATTTTGCCTGTGTTACCTAAGGACCTTGTTCGTCGTAATGGTAAGTCAGAATTTTGTAAGACATTTAATAAAAAAGCTTGTTTTATATTGTTTTAAGTGTTGGTTAACGAACACGAATCTTTTGAGGTTACGATTTTATTTTTCTCGATGAATTCAAATTCTAACATGGCCCCTATATTGGACCTCTCCATGGTTCCTAAATTGTACTACACTACATGAACTGGCTACATGAGACCTGCACCACCAATCCCGATATTTGTGATGATTGTTTGAATTAATATTTCATTATTCTATTCAGTATATTGTTGATTTTTGTAGCGTTGTTGATTTTTGAGTTTATATAACTTTACTGATTGTTAGAATGCTTAAAACATTATTATTGTGTTGATTTAGTAAGACTGCAAAGAGTTCCCAGAAATAATATCGTTCCTATTTGAAAGACTGGTTAAGTTAAATAGTGAAAATAAATAATATTGATGTAAAATGGAGTTTTTGAATTTAATTTCATATTTTTATTTGTTATGGTACAATTAAGGGGTCTAGTGGTTCAATATAAGATACCAGTTTCGTTAATTGGACTGAATGACAACCTTTACTAATTTTTTTTTGACTAGTTGCGATTATCCTATATAATATTAACAGACTGGTATTATCTAGATACTAAATAAAGCTACATTAAGAGTAATGTTTCATTAGTATATCTCTAAAGAATTTGGAGAAATGTGACTTAATGTCAAAAGTGGTTCAATATTACTCTCCCCTATGTAATTTTAAAGAAAATTATCAAATTTTGCGCTAACAAACGGCTCGACCGATTTTATTCAATATAGTTTTCATTGAAAGTACTTATAAGGCCTCATTTTCATGAATTATTCCAAATAATTTTTTGACCCGTGGTTGAAAAGTTAGAGGGGGGGGGGACGCTATTTTTTGGACATCCGGAGCGAATGTTTACAAAACTACTTGATTAAAAAATAATGTTTGCAGAACCCTATTAAGACCTATTCAACGAAACCCCACACACTCGTGTTGGGACAAAAAAAAAATCCCCACTTAATGTGTACGAGAGGTATATCCGAAAAGAAGTTTTTTTTTAGTTTTTATTTTACCGTTTTGTCGGCATGATACATACATATACGGGATACATAGGTACACTACCAAATTTCAGCTTTCTAGTAGTAATGATCACGGAGCTAAGCCGCGGACGGACTGACGGACAGACGGTCATGGTAAAACTATAAGGGTTCTAGTTGAATACCGAACCCTATAAAGGTGAGAGCAGCGTCGTCTAAGAATCAGCACACAAATACCGTCGTCACCTTGTGGAAAAATTTACAGTCGCAACTTACAAAAAGAAAATTTCCAAATCCGTCTTAGTAATAGTCCGACTGTCTGATTCTCTGCGCTGTGACCAATTACTTGTCGCCTAAGCTCTTTTAGAATGATGAACTTTTTCGCAATTTTCCTTCTTGGCTACGTCGATAAATTTTAATATGATGTGGGTTAGAAGCCATACCGTCTTTACCATATGGGCCGTGCCCAGGGCCCCCATTCTCAGGGGGCCCCGAAGGACCGACAATTTCTCTCACAGAATAAATGGTCATACTTAGTAAAAAAATCTTATTATAATTAGCTTTTTTTACTTTCCAAAAGGGCCCCAAATTCTTGTGTGCCCAAGGGCAGCCTAGTTTAAAACGGCCCTTAGAAGTTGGTTCATATAAAAAAAAAATGTGTTTTTACCACGAGCTGAACTTGTTATACAACGTGTTTGTGTTTCAAATTGTGTTTTAAATTTTTTGACAAGAATTTTAATGGTTAGGAGGGTATTTTTTTTTTGACTTTTAGCTTTTCATCACAATAATATTTGTACAACATTTGAAATTCATCACTTTTATAGTTTACGAGAAAAAAAAAAAAACAGTTTTGGAGTTTATCGGGTATTTTCAACCCCCAGGGGGTGACAGAGGGATGAAACTTTGTACAGAGTTATTACCCCTTCAAAAGGCATCGCTGGGGGCAATTTTTCAAAGGCTATCCTGCTATACCCTTTATGAAACATGTAATCATTCTGTGTCTCATTATTTTTTATATTGAACCATTGATACAAATATCAAAGCACAAACAAAAATTTAAATGCGTAATCTGGCGGAAGAGACCGGGAATCGAACCCGGTACCTCTGAATTACCGGTCCAACGAGTTAACCTCTCCACCACCCTAACGCCACGCCAGAGAACCGTTCGTATTTTTTGGCAATAAAGAGTATTTGTTAAGGCCTAGGTACTAAGTAACTAAATTGCGCCCCGTTACGTCATCCGTGATAAAATTTTATATCCCTTATTATAACTAGTGGGCTACTTAACTAGTGGGACTTTTCATTCCCAATATGAGTAAAATAGCCTATTCCCTGTATACAATTACTATGGCAGTCAAACGCAGTTGATTTCTGGCACGAAATCTTGCCGTCCCTTAATTCATACGGAGCCTTCTGCTCAGCAAGCGCAGACTCAGATACCTATTTAGGTAGTATAATTGAGGACAATTATGTGAATAGTAAAAGTAGGTATAGCTCAGTAATTGCAATTTGCACTAGTGGCTCCGTGAGGTGTAGACGTCCCCACGGCTTTCCGGACCAGACGGGTGCATTACCAATTATGCTATCAAAGCTACCAGCCAATAGCATAATTGGTAATGCAACCGTCTGGCCCAAAAAGCCGTGGGGACATGGGTTCAAATTCCGCTCAAAGCATTTTTTTTTTCGCTTCTAAATAAATAAGTAATCAAGATTTTTTAACAATTTCATCCTTTCTTCTTTAAGTAATGAGCTTTCGGTTCTATATGTATATGTATATATTTACATTATCTACTACTTTCAGTTTATTTAAATAAAGAAAGAAAAGAAATAAATATTTATTTGCAAACACACGAACACAAAACAAAAACATTCAGAGATTTGAGCCGCGTGCAAGCATAAAGGGCCAGGCTCAGCATGTGCTGCAGCCCGCAGGCCGCAACGCTGATTTTCAGCCAGTACCTTGTTGGTGACAAAACAACCACACACAGAGAACATTGGGGTAAGACAGCTTAAATACAACTAAAACATACAATTCATCTTACCTAGTAATGTATATGTAATATTATTAGCACAAATTAAATCACTTTAATATGAGGCACACGTACATAAATATATACAATTATTTGTCTCTTTGATTGCTAAGAAAATAATAGACACGCCGCTCAGGTGCACTGAGATTTCTGTAAAGATATCAGATATACTTTATAATTACGTCTAAAACTGTCAACAGATATAGAGTTTCTGATAGGTGGAGGCAAATTGTTCCAGCACTTGGTAGCAGCGTATCTAAAACTGCCCCGAAAAGCAGCAGTTTTGTGGGCACCCATCGAGAGGCGAAACAGAGCGCCCCTAGTTTGGTACATGGTAATTTCCTCATATTTTACCATTCGTTTTACAAAAAGAAGCCCAATTTGACCATTTTCTATAAATTATTAACGATGGGTTATAATAATACATTCTTCAATTTCAACCAATTCAAAACATTAATAATAAACCTGGCCATTAATATTTCACGATGCTATCAAATCTGCTACACTTAATTCTGTTTATTTGGATGTTGGAATAATTATAATTGTCAATATTTACATTCTGAATAATCAGATTTCATCCCTCCGAATTCGCTTGTCCTCTTTTAATAGATTTATATTCCACTTCAAAGTAAGGGATGCTAATTGGACCCGAAGGAAATGTTCGCCGTAATTATGTCCATTTCATATTTCCGAGGCGTGTTGAAAAACTCGGGGGTCTCATTGGACATTACCCGAGTGCTGAATAGATAATATACGTAGCTGGAGTTAAAAGTTTGGCGATTTTGGGAGACATAAACTTGTATTAACTAGTACGCCAACCAATGAGAATTTGTTACCCATCCTGTCAGTTACCAAGGAATGACTATTACTCTGTATAGTCGCAAAACTTACCAGTCACAGATTCATTGAGGTGCACGGTGGACCACTATAAACTTCACCCTTACACCCGATATTATAGTTGGTTCTTAGCATTGCAATCTGATACGCTACCAGAGTAACATGAGTGTAGTAAAACTAATAAAGGTATACTCACACGGACTCAGCATTGCAACCCAATACGCTACCAGAGTGTAAAAAAAGTATACTCACACGGACAGCCACGATATGAACGCCAGCGTGAACAGCGACATCACCATCGCCATCGTCCGAAACGGGAACAGCTGCAACTGATTTTCCTCGTCCCAACCCGGGTAGCATATCAACGGAGGCAGGCCCAACATCTTCTCTCCTCCCGTCAGTCGCACGAGCAGCGCCACTATATACGCTGCCAGGGAGCCGTAGGTGTTGCAGTACTTCTTGAAGTGGACCACCATGAGGAGCTGCGGGAACAGGATCACGTAGACCAGATCGGAGCACATCGACCTGCGGAAGAAGGGATATTTTGAGAAACGTCTTATATTCATTAAATATTTGTTCCTCGAGGGCAGTGCAAGGAGGTGCTTTAATGTTTCAGTAGTCATAATAAAGAATCCGATAGGAGCCGAGTCCTACGGACGCCATGCCAGTTATATTTACAACTACGAATATTGCCCTATCGATACGGTCAGATGTAAGTATTTGTCATTTTGGATGTTATAAACTTTTCTCTGCGAGATTTACCTACCTTGAAAATTTGGATCTCATTTGCAACCGACTTTAATTTAGCAGGTACAGATCCGTGCAAATGGGCGCAAATAAAAATGAATTGCGTTAATACTGGTACAGTGGCTGACAGGTATATTATTAAAGCGAAAGCGTGTTTTACTGTATCCTTCTCTCATCCAACCATAGAACCATAATAGTTACAAAATCTGACTTAAATCAGGTAGGCCGAATGGTTTTTTTCAAAATCTTAGTAAAAAGATCGCTTAATTAATTTATTTGTGTCAAATTCCCCCATTTCTTGGTAGTTATCCAGAAATTGAATTGAAAAAGTATTAATTGAGATCAAATAAACGGACGCATTATAGCCAGCCATTATGGCGACAACTCAAGAGACCTTGATTACGCCATAATGATTGTATCAGTGCATCGCATTATAGTCTAAACACTAACCCAGATATGATCCCATCGCTAGACCGCACGACCATTAAATTGAGCAACCGGTGACCGGCCAAACTTCCCCCACCCATTCCGAAACGACGATAAACCTTCAACAATCCTCGCACATACAACCTTTTATCGATGGTGACATATTCATCTTCAACTTGAAATCAAACTCAAATAGACATAAGCGCCATTGGGCATCATTTATACATAATTCCTTTGTGTACTGAGTGCATGTGAGGTGTATAAGGAGGTAACGATCTATGGGTTTCGTGTAGACATGAGCCTTTTTGAGTGAAGGTTAATTATAATACGGGACCCGTTTGATGTACAATTTGATGTTGCGACAGATCTGCTGTTTTAGGGCGTCATATCGATTTCGCAATTAAATTCTAGCCCATTAAAGACGAAAATGGATTTACAGTCACTATTTAAAATAAATCAAAGCTGTGCGAGGAACTTTCCCAAGGGTCTCCAATCTCCACAGCCCTTATGCAACAATTCCCTGCGATCTTGATCGATCCATTCAGCTTGTTGAAGGATGCCCTGGTCGCTACTTAACAAACTTTCTACGTCCTCTGCTAATTAAGACTGCAATGCTGTGCTCTATCTAAGACGTAAGCTCAATAGTATCTTAGCTGACTGTACCTATACCTACTAATTGCATATGGCATTATGAATAATGTACTGGTATTATCCAAGAAGAAGGAGGAGGAAATACCTATATTTCATATATCAGGTTCACACTAAGAGCTTATGGACTTTTCCAAATTGGCCAAATAAAATTAATATATTCAGCGTATTTTTTTTTTCGTATTAGTAAGAAGTCTACAGTCATTCCTTATCCCAATATCTCTTTTACATATTAGACCTCATTAAGTAATGAGACTTAGATTTTTCAAATACTGCCGACAAAGGCCAGGAGTTCAAAAGTTACGTACGGTACGACGTAGGTAGATACGAACAGTTTTCACACTGTTGCAACGCCAATAACCGAATTAAAGTGACAGCGACTTTTTACAGCGGGTCCACTCCGGCCGTAAAAGGCGCTAATTGAACAGCGAAGCCACTGCTTATTACACTAATGGACACCTGACACGTACAGTCGCCGCGAAGCGAGCAGGTACACGTAAACTCGACACTAGTTTATTCGATATTAGTTGGTGCTTGTCATTTCCTTCAGGTGAGAAAGATGTCATAACCGCTATTTTTGGTATAACGTAATCGAGTAAAACATGTAGATCTCAAGTTCTCGACTCGTATACCAAAAAATAATCAATAGCAAAAAATTAAATAGAAATCTTTACTTCACAACCTAATTATGACCAAAATAAGAAGCAGACTCGCGCCAAATATTATTTTAAACCCTCAAGTATAACTCATGTTTAACATACAATTAGAAACATACAAGGTAAATTTCCCGTAATCATGTTTCTGCCGAGGCAACCTTTTCTTCCGAAAAAGTTTATAAATCTGTTTTTCAAACGAGTAAGTATCATAGACTTTTTATCTACACGTGACTTGTGTCAAGCAATTAGGTTTCGATGTAGACAAGGCGTATAAAGATCAAACTATGGTAGCGAAGCGAAATTACTTCTAAGACACTACCTGTTTGTTGGGAAATGTACCTACATTATTTATTTCCACCCTCCTGTGACGTCACTCGTTCATAACGGAAATTGACCGCTTACGTCATACTCTCTACAATGATATATTATTCTACCGCAAATTAAATAGAGGGGACTTCCATTAATAATCATTACACGGCTCAGACTGTCAACGTCAACGTTATTATAAAAACAGGGTCTCTGTGTACTAAACCCATTAATAATTTGATTAATCCTTGAGGACCTTAAATAATTTTCACTACTTATTAAATCCCGAGCTTGTCCAACACTATTTGGAATACTAAAAGAAGTATATTTCCTTTTTTAGCGTTACTCGTAGCCAAGAACGTAGAATAGAACCGAGTAATATGAATATTCAATTAAATAAAAACATCCCGAAATAAAACGACACACTCGCTAATTATATCATAAAATAAAAATTTCTATCAGTTTTTATAATCCCCAGAATAATATCATTTGATATGTTATATGCTTACAATAATAATCCTTAGTTAAATATATGGATAAGTATATTCTTCTCTGAACGGATAAAACCTCGTCAAAGACAAATCAGAAACAAGAAAAACTTTCATAACGTAACAAGATGTCGCCGATAATAGGAATCACCTTACCGCGGCTCCGATGTATTCCCAATTAGAGCTCTTTTTATCCCGCCTTCCGGATTACGGGGTGAAACGGGGCGAATCGGGGCGAACCGTGGCGAGAGGGGTGAAGGGGTGGTGATTGAATTTCAATTAACAACCTCCGGAGGCCTTATCCGGCTCTGCATGCACACGGATTACCAACTTTCTATCATAAATTCGTGCTTCGAGATTAGTGGATTTACTGTTTTCATGTAAGATGTGATTTTACTTTTCAGTGGTGAGAAAATTAAATCTGGTAGAAATAAATAAAGTGTTTACTCGAAATTCGAGCTGGTGATTCCATTGTTTATTTGTAAAGGTATTGTGTTTAGAGATTATGTTTGGATTTTGCCCTCAAGTTTGAATTGGATTTTTGTTGAAAGCTTTTAAGGTAGATAAGTAAGTAAGTAGTAGTAAGTACGTCAGTAATAGGAATACGAACTAAACTTTCTGTTACTTTAAAGACAGGGTAGTAATGGAAGGATTGAATAACGATTTATTAGAATATGCCTTAGATACTATAAATTTTATAGTATAAAAGGTTTCTAAAGCTGTCGACGTACCAATCGAATTCTTGCTCTAGCGAAACGAGATTTAGGATCTTGACTTCGAATTTTGAATTATTTTCATTTTTAGATTGTATTAAATAGGATTGTGGTATTTAATCAGGTCCTCGCCCACAAATAGGATTTGTTTGTTATCTCTTTCTTTTAGTTTTCTCGGTTATCACAAATTGAATACCAATAAATAAAATTCGCGTAGAAAGTTGCTTTAGTACTTGTCTCATCTCTTTGTACTCTTGAACTGTTATTATGTACAATAGTGTGTTTGTTTGTGCATTGTGCATATCTACAAATTGTATGTGATTAGCTTTGATGATAAAATTGTTGATATTTTATAGGTATTGGCTACACCGTCGTCCTCTGTCCAGTCAGTCCAGGGATAGTTGGCCAGCTTCTCAAATTTAGTCAATTATCATCTGTCTGCCTTTCTTTTAGTACCGTATATAATAACATGATCAAACAACTACAAAGGTGTTCTCTTAATTAGATGAATAATGCATAGTATCGAATTTACACAAAACCTTGGAAACAAGTTTGAATTCAAAACTTTGTTCTCCAAGTAGGCGGCGCCCACCTTTCTTGGGTTGAACATATATTCACCACGAACAATACGTACCGGCTAAACGCCATTTAATAAATAACAGTAATCGTTCCCATATTCGACCACATTATACTTACTTTACTACTTATTTATTGTAAGTAGGTACTAAGTCCGCCTCGGTGTCTGTTCGTCTTGTTTCGGAAGCTTTTGACTTTGTCGTGTAAAGTCTAGAAAACCGCCAAGAGAGACTCAAGAGTAAACCAAATTGATGGTCGGTATTAGGTTTATCTAATTTTATTTTAGTATCAACAAAACGGAACATTACCACGTATAAAATGATACTGGACAGTGTGAAGATGACGTTTATAGCGAAAATAAGATAGTTTTTTTGCTGCGCGGTCAAACGAAAAATCTAACGTGATATCTTTCGCAAACGTTGTTACCTTGGAGTTGTTACCTTACCAAGTGAAATAAAAATAAACGGCTATTAAAAGAGCAAGTTTCACGCGTGTATTCCCACAAGAATCATTAGTCGTAAGCGAATCACACGATTCGCCACATGGGTGCCTGTCGTATCGCATAACGTTTTTTGTCCTAAAAATGTTTGGCCGAGAATCTTTGGCATACTGTTGAATGGCATACTACTCGTTTGTCCTAATAATTTTTGCGCATACTCATTTAAAGTCCTAAAGCAAGTTTGTCCTAATATTGATAACTCTAAAATCTAATTACCTAAAGCATAATATTCCTAACATGAATTGCCCTAAGAATTATTTTGCCTATTATTAAATTGGCTAAAATTACAGCACCTAAACTAAAGTATGGTAGGCGTGAAGTCAGAATCGTTACGTATTCTACCTTTAGGCAGGTCAGATTTTGGTTAGGTTAGGTACGACGACGAGCGAAGCGAGGAGGAGTGTTAGGTAGAACTGTGACCGTAACGAGCGAGCGAAACGCCAGATCCGTAACGTAACGTAAATAAAGTTAGTAAATTCTGCTTGCTAAAAATCATCAAGATTTGTGCTTAATGACATGTAGTCATAACACATTATCCTAATATTGTTAGACCGAAAACTGTAGGTTAGGTTAGGTTTGTTTTATGACCATGGATAGCGGAGCGAGCGGAGCGTTAGAATGCATGGAGGTAATTAAAATTTAGCAGTTAGTAGGTTAGGTTAAAGACCGAAAACTGTAGGTTAGGTTAGGTTTGTTTTTATGACCACGGATAGCGGAGCGTCAGAATGCATGGAGGTATATTGAAATTTAGCAGTTAGTAGGTTAGGTTAAAGACCGAAAACTGTAGGTTAGGTTAGGTTTGATTTATGACCATGGATAGCGGACCGAGCGAAGGCAGCGGAGCGTCAGAATGCTTGCTTAAAAATCTTCGGGATTTAGGTATAATGAAATGTAGTCAAAAGATTTTTAGCACATTAAATATTAGGAAGATTACAATTATGCACATCAATCATTCGATAGTTGAATATTAGCCACATCCAACGATAGGACAAATAATATTTAGGACAAACGATAATAGGAGCAACAATTTCGAACAATCAAAAATATGCGGAACAAAGTGTATGCCATACGTTATTAGGACAAAAGACGTTATGCGACACAACGATACGACTAATAATTGTATGCCATCCGATATAGACCCTCGCCACATATTCACAAGTCACGCGAACGTTATTTATACACTCGGTACCCAGGTTAGGTCGCAAATAATCTCTGAAATTCCACCCTAGCAGTGAAAAAAATTATAGCAAAGAGTTATTTCATACCATTTTTAGGCCGTGAACTTTGAAAAAGTCAATATTTTTTATTTTTTCACAGGATTTCGTTAGCATTTTGGGTATTTTCTCTGTTACCATTTGAGTCACATAGAACCAACATCCATTTTTTTTAATTTAGCAACTTTGAATGTAGTCTGGAATGGTATAGTTAAAATAACTTTGTATATATTGTACTATATACTATTATCAAACCATATTGGATGTTGCTGACTTTGCTTCTACTCGTATATGACTCATTTGTATAACATGTAGGTAATTAGGCAATGTCTTATATTATTATGCCTAAACGCAAAGATCGATAATCGGTCCAGTCACAGATTAGAGAAACTTACAGAATTCCAATTATCCATACTATACTATATACCAATACATCTGCCATGTGTTTCATAAAAGAAGACATTTGTGGGGCAAAGACGCCATCAACTGACGTTACTAGTGGGGTGAAGGTGGCGTGGCGCATTTCGCAAGCGTTTGAGTATTTTCTTTTCTTTTCATCTTCAGCTGATTTTAGGATGGATATTACGGGTCGCGAGATGTAAGAAGGAGCGTCGGTGTCAACAACACGGATGTCAATATACTATATACTATACTAACTATAATATTATAAATGCGAAAGTGTGTTTGTCTGTCTGTCTGTCTGTCTGTCTGTTACCTCTTCACGCTTAAACCGCTGAACCGACTTTGATGAAATTTGGTATGGAGATAGTTTGAGACCCAGGAAAGGACATAGGATACTTTTCATCCCGAATAAATTTAGTGTTCCCGTGGGATGAGCGGGTAACACCGCGAGGCACAGCTAGTTGAATATAAAGTGACACTGGAAAAAATCCGATAACTTTTGTCAGACATCACGCAAAAAGGTTGCAAAAGCTCGCTGAAAACTTGCGTGACTACAGAACTTTTACCTAGTTCGATCCAAGGGCAGACGTATAAGAATAGACATAAGAGTTATGTCGGTACCCTTCTCAATGCCGCCTCGCTTTGTGAAGTAGCCCGAGAGATGCCTGTCCGATTCCAGTCGGATTATATCCGTCGATGTTGTGCCGAACTTAGGTAGACAAATTGGGTCAGAGGCTTGTGAATACAATATTAGGGCTTCTAGAAATCTACCTGGAAAGTTTTCAAATGTTTAGTTACGACGAGTAATAGAGATTAATATTTTTTTTTATATGGATGCATGCATATTTTTTATGGTTAATGAGACTCAGTTTGGAACTGTCCTCAATCGGAGTTCTCGTCTAAGATTTTCTTGTTACAAATACGAGTATGCTATATATAAACGAAGCATACATCGACAAACAAATTCGTTGTTGAAAAATCTGCTCTGGGTGTACATATATACCCCAGGCCAAAATTATGGAAACAAAATCTTTCTTTTAATATTTAAAGTTTCCAATAATTATTAATTGTGTAAATGTTAGTAACCATTAGGCCCATCTCAACAGATTAAAACATTAAACCTCCACTATTAAAACATCACAAAATTGTACAAAAATATATATTTACCTAACTCCGATAAAAAGTTGCATGACGCATGTCTACAAAATTTTGAACTGTCAATTTTTATAAGCAGAACTTGGGTATTATTGACTTTTAAAATATTTATTATAATTATTATTCTGTAATTTTGTAATTATTCCGTAAGGAAATCACAGCTTTGTATTTTAATGTAAGCTTGTTTCCGTACTTTTGGCCTGGGGTGTAGTTGACCATTTTTTTTTCATAAATACGTGCTAATTATAGGATGTTTTCCCCACAGCGGAGCAGTTATTAAATTTATTATAGTGGAACGCTGTAGGGCGACTTACGACCTTGGGTTAAAAAATTAATAATAACAGAAGATTGCACAGATATTCCCAGTGTCCTCGCGTGGTAAAAGTAACCCGGTTCACAATCGCAGCCGGGTCGTCCTCGGCGACCGGGCCGAGTGAGCGGCGCGGCGCGCACGTGCGCGTGCGCCAATTAGTCGCGCGATTAGCTTGCGACATCCGCGACAATGCGCGGGACCACCGGGGACGCAGTTCACTATCAGATCGACTAGGGCTTGCATCAGTGGGAAATTTTAATATGAAGGATCCGGAAACGTACGGGATTTTTGGCTTTCGATGGTAAACTTTGCCGAATACTTTGGAATAGGGTAGTAGAGTCAAACTACGCTAACTCTTCCAAGCAAATTAACTGTCACCACAAATTACATTACATATTTTAGTTGGCCATTTTTTTTATAAATAAATAAATATAAATTAATAAATAAGACTTTTAGAGCAGTCTAAGTGTACTTAGTCCCATGTAGCCATTTAATCCCAAAAAAAAAAGAATCGATTGACATCCTTAAAAAAAATCTACGTGCCTATTATAAACCCACTGCTATAGCGAATTATTCTTAGTATTTTTAATTTTTGTCGTCATATTTACCGCACTGCATTTGAAAAGTCCGTACGCATTCACACTGCTCTGGATTGGAATTTATTTCCAGCATTATATTTTTTTACCGACATCCTTGACACAATCTACATTAGAACAAAGCCGTAGTTACCTTGACACAATCTACGTCGGAACAGGTGCTTATCTTATAAAAGGGCTCCATTTTCTATATCTTTGTCCTCACACGTAGTTCCATCAGGTAAGACAAAGGTTACATTAACCTACTGTCAAAATAACTATAATTTTTAACAAAAAAAAGAACCGACTTCAGTAAAACTAAAAAACTAGATCTGTGGTGTTCATCATCAGTTTCCTTACACCAAATCCTATTTACTGAATGTAAATTCTTGACCTTATCAATAAATTACCGAAAGCGCCGTACATGTCCCTATAACATTTGAAGAGTTCCCTCGATTTTTCCAAGATTCCATCATCAGATCCCGACTTAGTGCCAACGGGACCAACTCGGAGTTATACCCTTTCGATAAAAAAAAAAAATTGAAAATCGGTTCACGGTTCTTGGAGTTATCGAGTAACAAACATACAAAAAAAAAAAAAAATTAGTTCGAATTGAGAACCTCCTCCTTTTTTGAAGTCGGTTCAAAAAGCACTTATATTTCCAATTGTTGCTGGTGAGAACGAGGACCAGGCTCAGGTCGAAGACTGACTTGCACACAGTTTGCTATTCGAAAACCATTTGCGTGCCTGCCATTCTTATTTTTTCGGAAATACAACCTATTCCACGTGACAAACTAAACTAGAAAACTAAAGTAAAAGGAACTATACGTTGTTCTACAAATGCCCTTCTATATTTATTAAGGTGGTTGCAGAGATGTCACTTTCATACAAATTGTTAGATCACTACACACTTAGGCGGTTATGGCTTTAGGTTATTAAACATTCTTAAAAAAATCATTAAGCGATCTTGTATTCGCCAATGAAATCATTTTTGCTATAAATCATACAATTACAAAGTTATTAAAGCTTTAAAACACGTTGAAATATTGTCCATATGTGTATGTGTGCGTTGCTTTTACACAACATACAAACGTAAGCGCACGTAAAGCTATTCATGAACAGTGCGTTCTGAAATAAAATACTACTTAACTTATGATTTAGGATAATAAATTTTAATTGATGTTTCGATATGAATGCATAACAGTTTACTTTTTTTAATGATTACAGCTTTCATTAAACATGTAACAAATAATTGGAAACATTTGGATTTTAAAGATACCTATTGTGTTTATTTGCTCATAACAATAAAGTGGAACAGATTTCGAACGCACTAAATCTTGTGAATGAAAAATGAAATAATGAATTGTGTCAATACTGTCATGTCAATTGTGGAAATTCGTATAAAATGAATCATGTTTGGTTTACATTTTTTTCGTTTCGTGACTTTTTACTTTATGCAAAGTGTGAATAATGAAACGTGCATATAATAATAATAAACATGTGTACTCAGGACATAGTGATCCCTAAACGATATTGCGATATCATGGGTCAGAAATTGCGGGGAAAGTATTGTGTTTGAAAACATTACAAATCGAAGCGTCCTGCCGTGAAAGAGGTGTCTTGCGCTATTTTCTTTTTAGGCGAAGACAAGCATGGCGTGATGACAACCGTAACCAACAACAAAAACTGAACGCAATCGCTCGCTTTGGGTGATGAAAAAAAACAAAGCAATAGCATAGCATAATCAAAAGCATAGTGGGTTCATATAGGTAGTTTCTTCTCTCTGACTTAATTGATACCAAGACCTACCCATGTTTTTCAATAGGTGTGGGAAACCAAATCCTTTTGGGAATTATCGATTCAGTGACTAAGTTTCCTCCTTGAAGGATACCTGTAATAACACTAAATTACCCTAACACCCTGTAAGATAGGACATGCATACAGCCGTTTCCATTGCCGGCATTTTTGTGACGTAATAAATAATTTCATTACAGATTCAAGGCCAGCTCAGAGCTTCATCAAAAGGGATTACTGCAAGATGATTTCCTTCATTGAATTATCAACAAAAATAATGTCAATTAAAGTTCAAACAGATGAAGGCTTCATCCAAGAAAAGCTGCAGAAACTTATAATTTTCTACAAAACATGCGTGTTGCCTAAAATAATATTACAACGTATACACCATTTCGAATTAAAGCGACGTCTACAACTCACGCAAACCTACACGTAACAAAAATTGTTTTATTTTATTTAGTGGTTGGTGGTTCTAAAATCCATATATGTACATAATAACAATATATTGTCATATATTTTTATATGGCGCGAGCTAGCTCGGGGTCGTGAAGCGTGGCGCAAACAACTGGTGCTGCGCTCAGTTAGTAGTAGTTCTAGTAGTTATATATTTTTAGACTGAACATTTTTACAATTAGAGACTCCATGGAACCACGATTTAGAACCACGAAAATCCCAACCCTAATCAGTACCTACTATACTTGATGTCGGGTTTTTGTATATCAGGTCAGAGTATAGCAAAAAGGGCCCGATCTTGTCATTAAGTAATAAAAAACAGAGGTATACTTGTGTTTTTTTTTCATCGTAAATTTCTAAGTCCCAGCACAGAATAGATGATAGTACAAGTAGTCCCAGGCTACGTAGTAATTCTATGGCAACTTAGGACCACTCTAGTTCTTAAACGGGCAAGTTAAGCAAACAATTGTAATTTATAAAAGATACTTATTTTAGTGTATTCTTTAGTTCTAATCTAAAAGTAACAAAAATGAGAAAAATATTTTTCAACAAAATATGTGTCCTAAAATTGGGCCCTTTTTGCTGTACCCCAATCTATCATTCAGAAAAACTTAGGACTAACTCAATAACATCACAAATCAGAATCACAATATATCAGAACAAAAACCCAACAAAAATACTTATTTAATTTCACCGCATACTTAAAAAATTTAGAACTGCCAAAGATTTGTAATTTCTTCGTATTATTTATTTTGACAATCCAGCTCGTCTAATACAACTAGGCTTCACGATTCTTGTCAAACGACATAGCATCGCCCGTCAGTCTCCTACAGTACCGCAAAGAAAGAGATAGGAAATATTTTTCGCGCCAGAAAGAGTTGCGTGTCACAGTTGTGCTAGAGGTGCATCTTTACTTCATCATCAAAATCAAATATCATGCCTGCTTATTTATTCAGCGCTTACTATCAAACAGACAGATGATACGCGACCCTTTAATGAATGAATCACCCGCACACACTCACAATTAGTGTCTATTAGTGTGAGTACTTGCTGATTTTTCACAAATTGCCATTACACGGGAGAATAAAACAATGTATGGCGTGATACTAATACTACATGAATAAAAGACAAATACGCGGACTCGCCAATACACAAATTTTACTTCAAACTAAAGTAACATACGAAATAATACACAAAAACTACAAATCTTGCTTCCCAGCGCCATCTAGCGTGGAATGTCTAGTTTTGTTTCCTCTGCAACCACCTTAATATCTATCAATGAAAGTTACTCATATTAGCATTGTCCTTTATGCATTATCTCCATTCCAATTCCTTAAGGCGGGCGCTGCAAACGTCAGATTTCCATGTTCCATTCCGATTATTGTATAGGGTTGCCACGCGACACCAGGCCGGGGATTGAGTTTTTAAATAGACATCTACGCAAATAGATTTCTTTTTTAAATAATAAATTGTTAAGAAATATAATGGAATTTTGTTCTGAATTGCTATAATTCCAGTGAGTGGTGATACACACATTCTTACCTATTCCGTCTTGGGATGAATTTCCAACATTCTGCTCTTATTCTTTGTCTAAAAATTTACGTAATAAACGAAACCAAAATTAATTTATTTTCCGGTTTCTACGTTAAAGATTTGTGTTGTGATGTTTTCTTTAATTTAGTAAGTAATACAAAACCTTAACATTCTATTAAATTGTAAGAACCATACACGTTAAAATAAATATTTTTGTCAAGAGCTTAACATATCTGCCAACCCTATCGTGGTATTAAGAGCGCGCGCGAGCAGGGGTCGGGCTTCATCCCGGAATATCACCGAAACCCGACTCGTGACGTCACTTCAGACTCCGAGCGTTGAAGCCAAGCCGGCGTAAATCCTGGCGTTTGACGAGCGACCTAAATAATCTCGTTCTTTATAATTTGACGAAAAAATTAGGACTTTACAAGTTTAACGCGTCCTGATAATTATCACTGCCGTACAGTCAGCATCAAATATAGCTGACAATTTTAGTACCTATGCAACTGTATAGCCAGTCATAAAATTCACAGCTACTTTTGATGGAGACCGTACTCTTAAATTTATACTAGTTTTGTTTCAAAGTGACTCAGTTGAGAGTGTTACTAAATCAAGAAGTTCGGTTCCGTTCAATAGGGGTTTTTAGGTGTATTATCGTATCAGCGATGACCTGTCTATTTAATTCAAATCGATTGTTATTTTATTTATCAAACATACCGACTTTGTACATTGTGTAAGATGGTAATTCAAAGATTTGCATGCGTTTTCCAGTGATGACATAATAAATACAGAAGGAAGCATTATGCATACTATACAATTGAAGGAACAATAAAACACACACTGCCTAAAGACTTGATCCCATAAAACGAGCGGGGCAAAGCCGGCAACCTACGAATCTATGTCGGTAGTAATTAGCGTAACAACCCTCAGCTATGTTTACAACGTTCATGAACATAATGGAAGACAGTTAATTGCCAATTATTAATTCATGAAACTTGCCGGTTCACTAGAATTTCGTCGTGTAGGTGTGTTATCTGTATATGTAATAAAATAAATTACATTTTATAAAATTAATAAATACATTCAAGCAGAAAATTCTGCAAATCACATCTATTTAAATGTTATTATGTTAAAAGCCTCCTATTTTTTGTTGTAACTACATAGATCATGAGATTACCAGATAAAAGAAGCGAAGAACATTCCGCGCGCCCGTTGGCCCTATCCTTATAATATATACGTCTATGGTAGTTGTATAATAATTATTATGTGTTTGGGTCATACAACTATGTACTAATTCATAACTTACCAGAGCCCATAGGTGGAGGGGATAGTGAGCGACATCAGCGTGGACAGGACGCCCACCACCAGGATGCTGACGGAACATTAGTGTGTATTTGTGTAATATAACTATATGTTATGACTTACCAGAGCCCATAGATGGAGGGGATGGTGAGCGCCATCAGCGTGGCGAGGAAGCCCACCACCAGAATGCTCACGCGCATCACCCAGATGATCTCCATCTCCGACGCCCTCTGCCGGAAGATCAGCTTGTACACGTTCCTGCCAACAAATAATACAATATAATTTAAATGCAAATCAATCTGCCAGGAGGCTTGATTTGAGACTCAAACCAAAACTAAGATGAATAAACTCTTCGTAAGTCAAAGGAGTCAGCTCAAAGCCGGGTTAGTTACAACCCACTTGACGAACATTCTAGAATCGCTGTCTACACATACCATTGTAATCTTTCATATTTCTCTTTATCCCAGTGCTTAAAGAGGTAATTTAAGGCATTAAATCCGCTATTTGTATTTTTTTAAATTGGGCAAAAAAAGTTAAATAAACAGGCGCTGCGTCCAATCCGAATAAATCTGGCGTCAGATGCTGCAGAAAGAGCGGCCGGATCATGGATCTGTGGTCTGATGTCAGCTCAAAGTGCCGAATGATAACTCACCTGGCAGTCTGCTCACTGGGCACCACATCTAACCCGAAGAAGGACGTGAATTTCCCGTCTTATGTAAAATGCTGTAGCACCAGAGGTAAGATCATGGTCGTCAGGTCTGATAATGAGCTCAACATTAGGTCACATCTCACCTGGCGAACATACTAGAAGCGCTGAGCACACTAGAGTCGGCTGAGGACATAACAGCGGCAGAAACCGCGCCCAGCCCGAAGAAGGAGACGAAGTCGGGGGTCAGATGCTGGAGGACCAGCGGCAGAATCATGGAAGTCTGGTCTGCCGTCAGGTCGCCCTCGGGCGTGAGGTCCCCATGGAACCCGGTCTCGTTCCACGCTGCGAACAATTTTCATTAATAATGGAGAAAAAAAGAGAATTTCTCAAGAGAAAGGCATCGATATCCCTTTGACAAATTATATCACGTGACAGAAATTCATAAGATAAAATTCTTAACACTAATGAAATTACTGTAATTGGGAAAGCAAAACAACGAGTAGTAAATTAAATTATAAGATGAAGGTAGATATTAAAAACAAAACTGTAACTTGGTAAAACAAATGTCTAGCTAAAGATTTTGTTCATTAATCTTCAACATAAAAAAAAAAAAATAACAAAAAAAAGAACCGACTTCAGTAAAACTAAAAAGCCAAAAATAACCCGTTCAAGTACAGATTACATTTGACTCACCCTTCGAAGTCGATCCCAAACCACTCAGTTCTTATATCTATAGCTATATTATAGTTTACGCGAGGTTTGGCACCGACTTCGAAGGGTGAGTCAAATGTAATCTGTACTTGAACGGGTTATTTTTGGCTTTTTAGTTTTACTGAAGTCGGTTCTTTTTTTTGTTAAATTTTTTTTTTTTTTTGCTTTTTAGTGATTCATATAAAAGTTCTAGTGGCCATCTGTGGTGTACATCATCAGTTTCCTTACACCAAATCCTATAATCAATAAATTACCGAAAGCGCCGTACATGTCCCTATAACATTTGAAGAGTTCCCTCGATTTCTCCAAGATTCCATCATCAGATCCCGACTTAGTGCCAACGGGACTAACTCGGAATTATACCCTTTCGATTAAAAAAAAAAATTGAAAATCGGTTCACGGTTCTCGGAGATATCGAGTAACATACAAACAAAAAAAAAACATTAGTTCGAATTGAGAACCTCCTCCTTTTTTGAAGTCGGTTAAAAATATTATCAAAAGTATGTTGCTCTTGCGTAGGTTTTACAATAACATAACAAAATAATGAGCTAACAACAGGCCTCGTTTCCAGGAAAACTAGACATCGCGTTTCCCCGAGGCTGGGACAGAATATTACACTATATTCGGTGTATTTTTCACAATACTTTGTTCCGGATTATTTTCCAATGTTTTACAAGCTTTTGCCTGTTTCCTTATAAATTAACCATCTGTCATGTCGGACAAAATGGAATACAAGTACACCAAAGGAAAATATTAAGGCGCTTTCCCAATTTATAGAAGGTTCCATATTTATTTTCTATAAATTCAAATTCTGGTGTGGGTAGGACAATGACTACGTTTTATATTGGAAGGTAGTTCATAATGGGGCATGTCGTTGGGGAGCAAAGACCGTAGGTACAAGCAATGACGTGGGATGCTGGTGTAGTGGGGTCAATGTATCGCCAAACACTAGTTAGATGTTTATGATGTAACGCCGACGAGTAAAGATAGGATTACTGAATGAAGTTGCAGGACACTACACTGCAACTACTATAAGCACGAAGGTACGGAAGGGTAGACTCACCAGTGGCTTTGGCGATGGCCCCGATGAGCACGGGTGGGATGGCCATGAGGATGCATCCCATCGCGGCCACATATGACAGCACCTGTGCACGCCCCGCTGTCTTACTGCTCAGCACACGTTGGAAGTACACCTACCACACAAATATAACTTAGAGCCTGGCTAAAATCAGTTAATCTTGCCTAAGCTAAATTCCGAAAGGACTAGAAGTGTCAGGTCAGAAAGCTTGTACAGTCGAGTTCATTTACATCTACACACTTACGAGAACAAAAATATCTGAACACGACCCTATTGTCAGGAGCATAAAATCGTGTGTAGATGTAAATGAACTCGACTGTACCTATCAAGTTGTAATGCTAAATCCTGGATATCAGTCGGCGAAAGCTATCTATGCCAAAATGTATTTATCTGTATCCAATTGGTGAACATAAAGCGAAATCATTTTTGCATGGCTTTGCCATGATAATTTTTGTTTGCTGGGCCAACAAAAATTATCATAACTCAATTTACGAGATTTATGACATCCATTACGATGTATAAAAATATCTCGAGCTATGAAATTGTATTGATGTATTTAAAATAAGGCCGGTAGTTTTCCACGTTTGACATGATTTGTGGATTTGTATAAGTATTAAGAACAAATAAACGATATTTTCAACGTGGAATGTAGAAGTTGCAATTCCCTCAGTTCGTCTTTTACTCGTTATTGATCTCACCTGCCATGGAATCCCTCCAAAGATCAGCAGCAGCCCGTAATCCACGTAGAACCAGTAGTACCCCGAGTCCACGTGTCCTATCCAGTCGACGTCCATTCCGCCCAGCGGCTTCACGTGGTCGTTGGCCCAGGCGAAGGGAATGCACATCCACAGCCCGATGAAGATGCAGAACAGCTGGATGACGTCGGTGTAGGCGACGGAGTAGAGCCCCCCGAACAGCGTGTAGAACACGGCGACGCACGCGCTGAAGATCACGGAGGTCTTCTGGTCTATGTCGATGATGACTGTCAGCGTCGCGCCTGTGGGAGAAGAAGAGGTTAGCAAAACTGGTGCGTGAAGTGTAAATGCCAGGGGGCCTATGATGGTTGCATTTATCACGTGATAAATAAGTGGCAAGGCATCTTTCACTCACACTCGCATTTTGACAAAACGTGAAGTGTCACTTATTTATCGCGTGATAAAAGCAACCATCATAGGCGCGCTGGTGGGTTTTAGATGGTTTTTAGGGACAGAAAGATGATTTTCACTGTTTCTATTCAAATGTCGCTGAAGTCGCTGAACTTATTAGCCTTTCCCAAAGATTATCACATTGAATAGTAAATAAAAATTTCTTTGCTAACTGGCTTTATCCTGTTTGCCGCCAAAGTCATCATAGAGGCTCGAAGTGCCACACACCAACGACTGCATATTTATGATGCCCGCGAATATTCCGTGTGTTCTCAGTAGGTGTATTGGAACTCCCTAGTCGGTTGTGGTCATAACATGTCGACCTAAGTGTTATTCAAATCTTCATTCCACTATTAAGCTGTCTTCTATACTATTCGATTTTTTTTATGTAAACAGCGTGGAGCCTAACCTAATTAAATTATTATGCCATTACTCTATGACATACTGTGACACTGCAGCCTGACACATTTCATCAACTGGTATTCTTTCAAAAATTAATGTAATTGCAAACATCTCTGCATTCCGAATGTTTTACGGTTTCATCCAATTACCAGAAAAAGTTAGAAACGTCAGCTTGGGGCACGGGTCATAATTAACTGAACTCACTCCGGTTATTACATTTATTTTAATCTTTGAACAACACAGTTATATACCGATGTGAGGGTTGAATAAATCTCATGACTCCCTTTTATTTCACCGTAGTCATAATAAAGTAAATATACCAATGCTTCCATTTCATTTTTATGTAAAATCCGTTCAACTGCTTTGATGTAGAAATAAATACCGTAATAAATAACAAATACCAGACCAACGTAAGATAAACAATTTAGTTGTCAGACATATTCCTTTTCAGTCATTACGTTTTGTTATCAACATAAAACAATAAGTAACATATCAGTGTTCATTATCTATGTTTGTTATTCTAACAATTACCAAATGCGATTTGGTCCAAATTACTGGAATTTATGCGTAATCGCTGGACAATAAATTTTATTTCATAGTATTCCAAGGAACTATTATTTTGTTACTACTTGACTACGAACCCTGGAAGCGCTCCTGGTGACGGAAAGTACAGGGAAGGCGACCAAGAGGAAGAAGCCCTATTCGCTACATAGACCAGATCCTCGATAACTCTAAATCGAAAATCCACGAGGCATTCCACAGCGCCACAGACCACAACGAGAGGAAAGCGATCGTCCACAGAATAATTCGTGGAGGTGACGACCCTCAGCAATGAGGAACACGACACAGGGACGAGGGAGGACTTGACTAACGCTGGATACAACCAAACTGAGGCTTATTCGCAAATTAAGAGACGAAATGTCATATAAACTTGACATCGATTCTAATAATAAACCAAAAAAGTCCATGTTGGTTAAATCAAACCTAAAGGCTGCTGATGTCATAGAATTGACAGATTTTATCTTATTTTGTGGCCACCACTTTTTTAATAATTTCTTAAAAATATGTATTTACATTCCATGTAACGTACGAAGCACTTAATAACTAATTAGTACCGTCCTAATTAGCCATGCACACGGAAACTTTCTCAGCGGGTGTTTATGAAAACCTTGTTAGTTCTCTGAAGAGTTACTCGCGCTCATAAAGCTTAACGTTGCTTAAGAATTCTGTAAGTGCAAAGAGCATCCTAGTAAAAGCACACTAATGTAACCCCTTATTCTAAACTAGCTGCACCCCGCGGTGTTACCCGCTCAACTCAACCCACGGGAACACTACATTTTTTGGGGAGAGCTACCTCGTTAACACATTTTATAAAAATTGGTCCAGTCGCTCGTGCGTGAAGAAGTAACAAACATATAGACACACTCACAAACTGTCGTCTTTATAATATTAGCGTGACCAGTGCCCACCAGATATTTTAAATGTATTCATTTTATTTTATTGTGCAAGGCACTTAAATATGAACTATCATTACTACTAAATAGTAACGATCCTACACATTAAACAATTGAAAATAAAGACCAAACTCAACAGGCAGTATTTTTCGTCAATTATTTTTCGAGTCTGTGTGACTGAAGCAAGCAAGCACATATGCCAATGCCAAACGATTTAACAATTAAAGTACAAAAACTTGTTGTAAATATTCTGTATTGTTTCTTTTAGTGAAGCTTCGTGAAAAGGCTTTTCTACTGGCCCCGCGGGCTTTGCATGACGACGCAAAGCTCCCCGTTTTCCCCCACCCCTCCTCTATTTACTGTGGTATAGCATTTCTTATATGGGACTAGAGTCAGCATCAGCAGAGTAGCATTGAGAGTCACAAGCTTATTTTTGCAAGTTCTTTATATAGCAGCGATTTTACCAATACCTACTGTTCACTTCTCTGAGTAATAATTACAGTACCTAAAGGTTTGTATAGTCCGTCCACAATCAACATTTCACTGTAATGAAGCAACAAATCCGCGCCGAATCGATTTCCTAAAAGTTTATTTTAATTTTAACGAGTGATTAGTAATCACTGATTACTGATTATGCTTATAACTGTTAGCTGGAACTTGCGTCCTAAAATGGCATAAACATTCACATTTGGGTTACTTTTGTGCTTGCTCGAGCACGGAAATGTGAAATTTGTTCTGGAATTGTTGCTAAATTACAAGATACAAAGTTTTAAATAAATTACTGTTACGCAGTTGCCGCAACTGAAAAACAGATCGACTTGGACTTTCATTCGATTCCAATTGAAGCTAAATATTAAAAAAATCGGTTTGAAAGTTTGTATAGAAATTGTGTAGTAATTTGTCGAGTAAGATGTGATATTTCTTTTTTAGATTTTATATCCAAAAGATATTATATTTCCTTTAAGTACAGATATTATATCAATAAAAAAAATGTGGATGTTGGTATGTTCTGTAGCAAGCAGCAACAACATAATTAAATGTGTTAATAAATTATTTCGCTTCGTTTTGAATGGGCATTTGTTACTTAGTGAGTTTGGTTGTCAACAGATGATTTATATCTAAAAGTACACACTTCTCGGAAGATAGAGCAAGCAATCCATTGCTACTCGGCGCAATTCGCGTAATCTACCTCAAACTACACATGGAAAACTCAAAACCTCGAGTAAAGCTAGCTTTACATAATTTAATGACTGCATTCTCTGCGTGTAATGGTGATTATTTTCAATCGATTACCTCTATTGAAGTCTGTTTCCCGCTACACATGAATATTCATCGGCATGGCGATGTAATGCGCGACGTATTTCCTGTGTATTTACGTTAAGCGACAAGAGCTCTTTAGCGATAAGACCGCCTGTTGGTTGTCTGATTGTAATTTCTTGCGTTGTGTTTCTCCTGCATATTTTGTACTAGCGACCCACCCCGGCTTCGCACGGATTCAATACTGATAAATTATGCATGTATTATACGTATAAACCTTCCTCTTGAATCACTCTATCTATAAAAAACCGGCCATGTCGGGCCACGCTCAGTGTAGGGTTCCGTAGTTGCCCATCCTTCACAATAGACGAAATTTAAATTACGAGAAAGTTTACAAGCTCGTAAACGGTATTACGTAACGTAACGTATTTTCAAACAAGCTCTATAAAAAGATCGTAAACGCCAAAGTACCTCTAATTACTTATTACCTTCTGGAAGTTATCGATTATACGCGCCAGATTGAGCGGAATGTTAATGCGGTATGGCACTTAACTAATATGTGTAACGTTCTAAGTATAAGAACACCGCGCGGCAAGTACGTCATTTTAAAGAAAATTATGTAATTTTGCGATAACACAAAAACGGCTCGACCGATTTTGTTCAATGTAGTTTTCATTGAAAGTTTTTTTTAGTTTTTATTTTACCGTTTTGTCGGCGTGATACTTAAACATACTCATACCAAATTTCAGCTTTCTAGTACTAATGATCACGGAGCTAAGCCGCGGACGCACGGACAGATGGACATGGCGAAACTATAAGGGAAACTATAGTTGACTGCGCAACCCTAAAAATGTGGCAATATAAAAAAAAATCCTTTATTTGATCCTTGGCCTGCAGTCTGCTCTGGGCCGATCGATCGCGCTCTGGCGGCGCGGCGCCGAAACTTTTCATTCGTAACATTAGGGTGCATATATAATAAAGGAGCCAATTTTCAACTCCGTCAGTTCGATAATTGCTTCCAGTTGCCAGGCGAGAGGGTTCATACCTATGATGGAACATTCAGCCTGCAAATACATAATGTAACAAGTACATAATAATGTACATCTATTTCTTGATTTCGTATAAATTCATGTTTTCATTCTTGATGGTTGGATAAACTACTCAAACGTAGTATGAACTTAATTTTCAAAGTAGTCTATTTTCAACGATGAATTCAAACACAGTATATAAAGCAGCAAAATTATTATTAAGTCTTTACAAGCTACGAAAAAATACAAAACCGATTAGGTATTACATTTCAAGACTATCCATTAGTGATCATTGTGATCAAGCTAGGCTGAGGCTGTATCTAAGCCACCTGAAAACCAGGGTATCGTTTAAAATTAAAGTGTCCGATAGTTTTTGTCCTGTTAATATTTGCTACGACGCGTAGCGCGCGCTACGCCGCGTAGCACTGTTAATTGCTTTTTACAACGGAATTCGGATGATAACAAACGATTCTCTGAAAGATTAACCAACATGCGGGCCTGATGGTTGATTTCATCACGCGATACATTTTAGCCGTGAAAAGGGCTTGCCGGCTTCGTATCACTATACGGCCTCCCCACGGTCGGCCGTCTTTACCTACTCACGCGCCAAGCCCTTCTTTCCCGGCGTCAGCAATAATGTACTATTTTGTCTATTAGTATGTATATTAAGTAAAGTAAGTAAGTAAACATTTTATTGTACCTACACAAAAACAGTAAAAATACATCTATTACAAATAACATATAGGTACAAAGGCGAACTTATCCACATCAGGGATCTCTTCTAGTTAACCTTTGAGCAATTGAGTGAGTACAAGAAGAAGATAGACAAACTAACACCGTGTACAAAAAGGTATTGAAAATAATAAGCCTACTAATAATTACACATAAACTATTAATACATACATACATACATACATACATACATTATACATATATATATAATATAATATATTTCAGGTAAAAGTGATATAGAAGGAAATTGTGACATAGTCACGGCGATTGAAATGTAATGCATTGCCTCCAACTCCAATACCCTCCGTCATGACCATCCCGATCGATGCATGCTAAAGTTATTTTTATCACTCGATTCCCCAGTTGAAGAGAGAAAGGGATAGCAATAAAAGTTTAGGATACATTTTTCAAGAGAATTAAAACGGCCCGCGTTTGGTATATCTCGCTAACTTCCGCGAAGTATCTAACACAGATGTTCTCAAAGTGTTTCGAAGAGCCCGGGGCTTCGCAGAACCCCTCAGAAGCACAGAAAAGATAATTACCTATAAGTAAGTCAGAAAGCTCAGTTATAAAATATTATCGACTCGATAAAACACGTCAAGTCTTGTTACTAGTTTAATCCACAAATATTTTTTTGTTACTTAACCATCGATATTTTTCTAAAGTAACAAGTTTGACCCTGGCACTACACTACTCGCGAAGTTCACCGGGGTTGGGCGGATATGAGAGTTTGGGCACTTCGCAGAAAGTCATACTTCAGTCAACCTAACCACAGTGTGGAGCCGGGGTTACAACAGTTAATGAAAATGTTTAGATGCGGATCATCTACTCAATAGCGTGGAGATCATAGAACGGATTAATAACAGATAAACCAGTCAGAGATAAAAGCAAAGGGTTCTTAATTCCCAATAAATATAAACTGCGGGTTAAATGTTTGCTTACGTTTTGTAGGTTTTCATTTTTTTGAATGTTCAAAGTTTTCTAAGCGTTGAAGTTTGAAGAGTCAAAGAATTTTGAGAACCCACGTTTGCGGAAGCAGTTTCCGCCTTTTCCTCAATTTACTCCACAAAGGATGCGTCGACGGCGCCGATTGCCATAAAGATCCACCAAATGGTAGCCGATGAAATGACTCTCAGAGATCTTGGAAAGCACTTTGAGAAGTTTAAGAAGAACCGTATTTTACCTGTCCAAAGCGGTCTGATGAATTATCGTTTCAAGTTTGGAAAAGATTTATTGTGCTTCATTATTTTAAAGTTATCAAGAAAACCATGACAAGCTGGCGTGGTTAAATTGCAACAAATATTTAACTTTAGTTCAGATCACTCAGCCGTTAGTCTTGGGATCAAACATTTCTATTTGAATTTCAACAAAATTTAGGTTTTTGCTAAATATAGGTACGTACTCATGGTACATAATGTAGTATGATTTTTGGAATATAACTAGTAATTACTTTTTATTTATGTCACCCTATGCCTATCTTGGCCAAGGCAAGACATAAATCTATAGACAAATCATGGGCGGTAATTCATAAAGCCCCAGATCGTAAACTTATGTACAAATACCTGCGATCTGGGATATTCCTTAATGCACCGCTCTAGATATATATACCTAGGGCGGTGAAAATGTACTTTTACGGGCTTTATACTATTTAATAGTCAAAGTTAAGTTAAGGTACTCCGGACCACCGGCACTGACTACTGAAGGTTGCAGATAGAGGATTATTAAATGAAATACGTGTTGTCACTTATAAGATGTAATGGCGACTGATTTTACATAAACAATATCAAAATTAAATTTAATACATGTAAGAACACCTTTGTGCCTACACCACTATTAATTAATGAATATCCATTACAATTTGAACAAAAGCACGGACGCGCCCGTACCTCTGAATGTAAACTGCACCGGTGCTACGTATACGTAAGACCCGTTAATATTGAAGCGCCCTCCAGGAGCGGTTGAATCTTTAATCTCCCCGCGCCCTACACTTGCCCTCTGGACGTCCTCACAAAATGCAGCGTGTGCCGCCCGCGCCCGGGCGAGCTTATTGATGAAAAGCAAATATGTACAGGAGTGTTGCATCGAATACGAGATCACATTTTTGTACGCTACAACTAACGGGCTAGCGGAGCGGAGTTTTGATATGTATAACTAGCGGTGCCGCGCGGTGGTACTCCTCATCCCGTTCCCGTGGGATGAGCAGTACGGGTCATACCAAAATTTCTCAAATTTGGTCCAGCTGTTTTAGCGAAAAGAAGTAACAAACATATACACAAACACACTCACTATAACTTTGGCTTTTATAATATTAGGTGATAATACATTATTTATTTCCATTCACGCATTTTGTTAGTACTGCAATGTATCTTTTCATACGTATTATTTGAAAATTCGTGAATAATCTTAGTTCATATTGTAGACCTATCGATTATAATACGAAATAAAAGTATTGTATTCATGCTAAACTATTGAATTCTGCTGATTTATAAACATATTTAATGCCGATTCATAAACGAATAAAATAAATCCAGCAAAAAAAAAAGAACTTATAGAGCTTCATCAACGACATCAATTCTGAAAAATAAAACGGAGGGAAATAGATCGCTGCACAATAAAAGAAAAATAAATCAAGAATTATTCTAATCGAGGAAAGATAGGATCACTTAATTGACGAGCAACTTGAAATGTTATTGTAACAGAAAGACGACAAAGATAAACGTCGATAAATCGGAGAGAAAACCCTTTTTGTAACGAAGAATTGGCGATCAATTTAGAAAGATACGTTAGGTGCGCGGTAAGATATATTGCGGTACATTGCATATGTGTTTGTTAGTGTTATGGAAGGCAAAAATTTAAGGTCTCCGACAGTACCTCCTCCAACGAATGGCTGACCGAAATGCTTGGAAGAAGAAAAAATTTAATCCTCAACATTGAGGACTTAGAGTTTAGCTGACAGTTAGATACCTAAGTTCAATTGTAAAGAAACACTAAGATGGATAATTTCCTAATAATATACAATTGTAAAGAAACACTTACTTAAAAGATGGATAATACTCGT
Organism: Apotomis betuletana; assembly: GCA_932273695.1. Lineage (NCBI taxonomy): Eukaryota > Metazoa > Arthropoda > Insecta > Lepidoptera > Tortricidae > Apotomis > Apotomis betuletana. Next base: position 34,885,436 of record OW026300.1, on the reverse strand, counting down.
TATTTTGAAATAGTCGGGAATCAAAATAATAACTCGAAGTTTAGTTAAATTATTACTGATGTGAAATCAAATAAAATTATGGATATTTTTCCGATAAAACTGTGTTATAAGAGATCAAAGCCTCAAGTGTAACATATCGTCTTTGAAGCGGTAACCGGAACAGCGGGCTGTGGGTTTGTAGCATATTAAGTATAGCCACTCGAACACAAAGTGGAGAGCTCGCGAGGGGTGCGCTGATTTACGAAACCTTACATGTTTGACAAGAATCTAATTACTTTCAAAAGTGGGCAGGATTTCAACCTGGGTTTAATCAGTGTTCAACATTCCAAGTATAATTCATTCATTCATTCATAATTCGCTCTTGTCGGTGGAGTAATCGCCAATCTTCCCTATTTCTTGATAGTGTTTTGGTCCAAGTATAATAGAGAGCATAAAATAGGAAATTTAATTGAAGGCATATTATAGTCAAACCACGCTAACTTTTCCAAACAAATGAACTGTAAGTTCTTCTTCTTCATGATAAGGGACTGACGGCAAACGGATTTCACAAATTCAAATTTATATATATTAAATGTCATCAGCGCCACCAGTCCAAATTTTACTTCAATAACTTTTGAAATCCTAAACGAAACGAATTCGTAAGGCAACTATTCGCAGCCAGCACCATAATTTATTATTAAGGAAATGCCAAACCGGTTGTTTTACGATGTAAACAACCGGTTTTGCATTCCCTATTTCCATTTCAACAACCCCTCGCTTCCTCGCTCCCAACTCTCGCGAACCTCAAACCTTGTCCCGGGCTCCTTGATCAGTCATCACCATCCCGGGGGTTTCGGTGCATAAATAATTTAACACTGGGCCGAGGGTAGGTGTCAAATCATTTGTGCACCGAAAACCGAGGGGTATGGACATCAATCGTCAGTCAGTCAGTCGAGATCAGTGAAAAGCATCTCGCTCGGCTATATAAACGCAGCACGGACCCCCGATTGCATCTGCCGGTCTGTCTGTCCATTAGGCTAATGGATCTAGATTTAGACGTGCGGCTGGGATGCTGTCGCGAAAATACCGAAATGGATCGTGGCTACCGTTATATCAACGAGAAATATAATTATATGACATCACCGTAATAATAACCCATATAGGTTATTTTTTCACAAACACGTCATGTTTGATACTTATATCAACATTTAAGCACAAATACGAACACAAACACGTCATTACAAAATTTCCGCCAAACCGCCTTTATTAGCTGTATTCGGGATTAGTAGAGGTAAATCCTCAAACACGACGTTGAAATTATAATTCAGAATCATTTTACAAGCGAATAATTGCCTGGAAACTTGGAAAGTGTATAGGGCGCCTTATTTACTTTGATAAAAGCGTAATTATGATAAGAGAATATTTTATACCTCGCATAATATGGTCTAACGATGAGTAACCCTGTCGATGACCACGGGAAATCAAATATGTACCGTTCCTTGTCGGACATGCTGGAACATTCTGCTATGGATATACAAATGAAATTACTATTGCGTTAAAAATAAAATTCGTATTAGTGCCATTGCTTTCAAGACGACCGACAGAAGTCGTTCTTTTTTTACTTGAATTTGTACTATTGAGACCAGCAGACCAGCAAGGTCTATTTAGTACCAATGGTAAAAGGGTGAATATTCAACGTTGGGGTGTTTTTTTTGTCATTCCCATTACTGCAAATATTGTTAAAATAGATGATTATTGGAAGTCGATTTTTTATGTACCCTGAAGCCACTCCCTAGTGCGATCATAGTTAGATCATAATTAAAACGACTGGCTCTTCCTTTACGGTAATAATCGTGAAAAAGGAATGACGCTAGCTTCTGGGTAATAAACCGCGCGGCTAACGCTTTGGAATCGGGAACGGAGTCAGTATCAGTACAAGGACTGTGGAGGAATATTTTAAGCGAGATGCACCCAACATATTTATTTCTGAAAGTGAAAATGAATAATCACTAGGTGCTCACCAAGCGCAGCCAGGATGCCAGCGGCCCAGAACACCTCTCCACACAGCGCTGGCAAGAACAGCAGGCCACCCATGCGGCTGCCGAAGGAGTCCTGCAGCGGGTCCAGCATCGTCACGTAGCCTTGCTTGCGCATCGGGTTTGCAAAGAAGATGCCCCCTGCACAAAGAAACACTCTTAGTACAAGTGTCGATCGACAAATCTATTCTTGCGGGCTGGTGTGTCTGGGAACTTCACTCTAACCACATGACAACATCATTATCACTGTAACAAAGAGTCTCATGGCACAGTACCCATTTGTGATTGCTCTTTTAAGACTCCAGACTCACAGAATTGAGAACTAATACGCCTAGCAAAAATATTAGAATTTAGGAAGTGTGCTCTCAATTAAAATTCTTACATTAAGTAAGCTACAATAATACGTTTGCGTTTGGCGGTTACGACTATAATGCCGAGTGCAATTAATAAATTTCGACATCACTAAATTGCACGCCCATATGACACGTGCGAGAAAACTGGAACAACTAATCTGTGAATTAAATGTACACGCCTGAAAAAGCTTGCCATGAAAAATTCACATGAATTAAGGTCCCATCGGTATAATTACGTGACTAACAACAAACCATTAAACAGTTCCTGAATGGCGCCTTGCCAGCTGCTAGTGCCAAGTGAACTGGCGTGCGGGTTGAATTTGCTAAAAATGCCCAGGCATTACTGGTCAATGCATTCAAATTACACTGAACGTTCTTTGATTTCTTCTATCAAAGGTTACAAAATAAGTACAAAGTCCCCTTGACTCACCATGAATGTGTAGTGGAGGTATATTCCTCAACCTGAATAAGTATTTGTGGATCTACACTTACCGAAATGTAGCGAAAGAGCTAAGCCGAAAGTTTCTTGGTACTAACCATGTTTTTTCTAGACGCGCGAAGGACGCACGGATTACAAACGGCCGTCGTCGGCTCGTTTAAAAAACGTTTTACAAAGGTATCAATAGACCACCAGTCATAACACAACATGGTAGACACTCACCAAACACCAGCTAGAGGGCACATCAGAAGGGTGCCTGGCACTAGACCAGCCCCGACGTGTAGATGGCCTCCGCCGTGCTGTTGATGTATCCATCGCCAACCCAGCACAACATGGCTACTCAGGGCACTCACCGAACACCAGCGGGAGGGCATAGCCGAACGGTGCCTGGCACCAGACAAGCCCCGATGTGTAGATGGCCTTCACCGTGCTGTTGATATATCTACCGCCATCCCACTAGGCACCACAACATGAGGTCTTAGGGCACTCACCGAACACCAGCGAGAGGGCATAGCCGAACGGTGCCTGACACCAGACCCGATGTGTAGATGGCCTTCACCGTGCTGTTGATATATCTACCGCCATCCCACCACGACATGAGGACTCAGGGCACTCACCGAACACCAGCGAGAGGGCATAGCCGAACGGTGCCTGGCACCAGACCAGCCCCGATGTGTAGATGGCCTCTGCAGTGCCATTGATGTAGCCGCCGCCCACCCAGGTTGCTGCAACAAAACATTTCTACATTATAACAAAAACAGTACTTGTAAATTTTTTATCAACTTTTGAGGCCCCGACGAAAAAAAGAAGGGTGTTATAACTGTTATAAGTTTGACGTGCGTCTGTGACGTCGTAGTTTCTCAAAAAATTAACCCGAGTCCGGTTTTTTAAACGAAAGTCTTATCTGTCAGATGTTTCATAGCTTTGTTTGGTGGCAACAGAAGCAGTTGCCTGCAAGATATTCCGTTTTCATTGGAACTACTCACAAGATCACAGCCAATATTGAACCAATTTAATTATTTAAAATTTTGTGGTTATTTTTAGTTTTAATAACATTTTCTACACTATTCCTTAAATAAGAGTCTCATGGTCATGATGACCAGCTACAAATACAAATACTCTTTATTGCACACCTCCAACATCAGGAAAATACAACACAACATGAGATACATTAAAATAACAGGCAGAAGTAAACAACAGGCGGTCTTATCGCTAAATAGCGATCTCTTCCAGACAACCTTTAGGTAGCGGAGTAGTTAAAAATTAATATTTGAAATTAGTAGGTGGTGCATAATAATAATAGGACTAAATGAACGACTACGTACCATAAAAGACAAAAGTAATAAACATACATAAATAAAAATATACAGATATACTCACATAAATACTTAGACATAATAAATAAATATATTGTAAAGTAATAAATAAAATTATTATTGCAGTGTACTAAGGGAGAGACAAATAGTGTTTTTTGACCAGCTACTTGGATATTAAGTTTTTTTTTTCTTAATTTACGTCGTCCGACCGATCTTCGACCTACGGTCGAGAGTTGTTAAAGACCAGTTTGAATGAATCCTCAAAGGTCACGCGCATTTACATGAATCTGTTGAATATCTTAACTGTTACTCGTAAGTACCTATATTATTAATTATCCGGTTAAATACCTGTCGAGAGTTGTTCTCTGGTATAACGGCACATCAGCTCGTAACAAGTCTTATCATCGTCATGATCGAATCAAAATTCATAAACATTCGACTTCGTGTACTTGTGATAAGGAGGCAAAACTCCAAAATATAATAGCGTCCTAGAAACCTCTTTGCATACGCTAATGACGTGCTTCAGATTGTATAAGTAGGTACGAGATTAAGACATGTCCTGGCTTTCGACGGCGCGCGCGACGTCGGTGCCTCGTGCCTGTTGTCTCATGGAAATGAGATGGGAGATGGGTACGAATATGTCAATGTTATTATTCATGTCGTGAGTGTTTAAAATCAATGTAGTCCCAGAACATGACAACTGTGATGCATAAATGCATATTTTTTTTGTACGACTCGCGGCAAACATATTTTTCCTTAAAATTTATTTCGTTACCTTAAAGTGGCAACTAATCAGTGACGTAGAAAGTCTCACTAGCCGCAGTGTCGCGCCTTGTTTTCTTATACCATGCTGTACTCGAGCATCGAGCACCTCGCGGTGCCCTCCCTCTGCTCTAGCGTCAGCTAAAGGACCACACACAGTTCCACAACACATAGTTCCAAAGATTTTTTATTGAATATGTACAATGAGCTGCAGAATTCTGCAGCCCATTATCTTCTCATCGCGATCACGTACCTACAGTACGTGAGCTGTCGGAATGGAGATTCGCGTTTTCTACCTGTCTCGGACGCTCTTACGCGATCCAGATAAAAACCTGTCAGTTTTCACCCCGAATGGCAATCTGAGAGCTCAAGGATGTACCAGTACCTACTACAGCCAGAGACGGCCATTAATCGATATTTTTTTAATAAATTAATTAATCGATTAAAAAAGTTAATCGTCAAAATTAAACGCGATTAATTTAATCACGTTTAATTTAATCGAGAGTCTTTGATTAAAGATTAACTAGTCGTCATTTTAATCGATTAAATTTCACGATTAATTCTCGATTAAAAGTTGAAACTCGCTCATTTGTGCATTTTACGAAAATACAATATGTCTTGTCATAGTTGTCATGTGTAAGCTAGAAACAACATTCTGGTGTGCTGAGTGAAATAAACTTGTTACAGTAATACAAGGTGTTTTTTAGGTTCTCTATCGTTTGCCCGAATTTCATATGCCATAATCTATCACTTGCCATAATATTCATTTGCCATAAATCTATTTTTCTCTGTAAGCCAAAACTTTTCACAATTGTCATAATCATAAAACAAACCTAACCTAACCTAACCTAATGATTTCTCCAAGAATAGTATTAAAATAAATCCCGAAGAGTATGTATGAAATAAAAAGTTTATGGCAAATGAAAATTATGGCAAGTGATACATTTATGACAAATGAAATTCGGGGAAGTGAAATGCTTCCGTTTTTTATAGTGGAGTACTTTAAGATGTCTAGGTAGGGACTAAGACTTACAAAAAATAAAAAATATATTATTTCTTTCTAATATTAATCGAGAGAAAATTAATCGAACTAATTAATCGATTAAAAATTTAATCGCTAGATATCATACTACGATTAACTAAATCGGGATTAAATAAATCGGAACTCGTACGATTAGATTAGCTACCTAATTGTCGGTTTTAATCGTAAATTGCTATCCGATTAACTTTCGCCCATCTCTGACTACAGCACCGTTTCACTGGACATTTCTCGCTGGGTCAGTCGAATCCCCATTCGTAACATCGCTGACAAATGAGAATGCTCGAGGGTTCACTTGATCGAACGGTTGAACAGAAAATACCATTATTTTGTCCCGAAGCTACGAAAATATGCTAAAGCTTTTAGAAAATGACACGGCACTGCGAAATACTTGCTTAACTCACTGGGTTTTTTTAAGGTATATTTGTAGTTTTGCAATTAGCTGGGAAGGAAAATATAGCGCATTATATATATTCGTACATAGAATGGTAACATTCGATTCTGCTTCACATTCAGTCTGATACTAAACTTCTATGTACTACATGATATGTATTGCGACATATGTTAATAGATGAAAACTATTAAAATTCATAAGTCAAAGAGTACGCTGAAACAGACAAGAGTAAGTTTTCCAATTAGAGCTAGGGAACTTGATAACTGGAGGAGGATTTTGGAGGAGTCCAAAACCCAAAATGGATTGTTGTGCCATTGATAAGTAATTATTTGACACAACATTCAACTACACTCCATTACTCCTAACATAGTTATAACTAAAAAAAATTGGGTACAGTTTTAATTTGGGCTCGGTAGAGGCACGAATTAGTCATAAAGCTTTTCATAAGTAACAAACAGTAAATTCAGTAATGTGCAGAATACCAGAGTAGATAAAAAATAAAGACCTAAGCCACAGTAGGATTTCAAAGTATTAAGTAATACTCGGTGTCCTAAGTCCTTATTACACACCTTGGGCGCCAACTGTAGCCTTAACGAACAGCTTAATAAGAAAAGTGTCGAGGGACACGCGCGGAATACAAAATTGCTGACGTGTTCGTGTTTGCGAATTTAGCCGTTTGTCTCGCTCATTAGGCACGAATTTCTCAGTCCTTCTTCAGGAATCAACAGCGTTTGTTTACTCGTATTTCATAGCAAAATACATAAAGATTTTATCGTCTTGAAAGAAAGGAGTCTAATAATATATCTTCATATCAGCCTGCTTGGTTCTGTGGTTTCGACCAGATCATTGACACCTTCTTGGATGCCTTCCATGCTGCTTCTTTTGGTCTTGGGACATACGTGAACTAGACTCAAGATTGTATTTTATGAGCGAACAATCAAGTTATTTAAACCTTATGAATCTCCTCATTTCTAATTCCATCTGAAAAACACCTGGAAACTCCGAACTAAGCTTACTTTACGATTTAATGTTATGCATTTAGTCCCAGAATGCTGCGAGCAATCTGGGATCTGCATAAATGCAATCAGAAATTCCAGAGCTAGCCTTTGCTTTGATAGCATAATATTGAAGTAGATGGGGAAATCGGAATCCGGCGAGAATTCCAGATCTCATGGAACGTGGTCGGAGCCCGTCACGTACCATTATGTAAAACCGCGGCGACATCTTTTTGAAAGGCATTAGTTGGTTTGTGACACCTTTCAGCTTGTATCATGAATGTTGTATTTCCTTAACCCTTAATTTGACAAAAAAAAACGAAGGTCGCTAGTTCAAGCCTCGTTAAGGTTGAATACAGCAAACTATTCTCGTTCGAAAAAAAATAGAAAAAGATGGTCAAAGAGTGTGTTCATCCTGGCGAACATTGTCAAATTAAGGGTCTGCGAATGTAAAACGCTGTTTCACGAGATAGAATGACAAAAAACTATATCGCATTTTTTTATTTGTAGAATGAAGATCTTACAATTAGATCAACAGCCAGCAGCCTAAAGGTGCGACCATGCTAAATCCTGTCAAATTATCGAAATTAGGTTAATCTACCTATATGAATGTTATTGACAACCCAACCAACACGATAAATAAAAGCGTCAACCTCGCACTTGCATACTTGTCGGAGAGTCACGACTCATTTGTCATTTATATTTCGCGCAGGACAGACGTCACCCTAGGCCGTAAGGGGGAATTACTGCGCGCTACACAGGGTGAAAATATCACTCCATGGCCAAGGCAAGATGTAAAACTTTAGACACACCACGGGCGGTACCTCACCTTCGGCTCGGGCCACAAACACTTGCGATCTGGGTTAAGGGGCTCCCTGCAGAAATCAGCCAATTTGATGATTTTTACATCGTATCTAGTTTGTGGATTATAGAGTTATAATGTCCTATTTAATATATATCGTAGTATGGTCTATGCTTAACACTTTGTATTGACCCGAATTTTGATTTAACGACTGTGTATTTTATAAAAAAATATTCGGTGAAGGACCAAAAATACACTAATCTCGTTTCTACTTTTATCCCCGGTGTATATGTAGAAAATATCTTACATTTTATTGTTCTAAACCATATTCCACAAAATTTGTTGTGAAGTTTTTTCTATTTTTCTCAATACTTTTCGAGAAAAACGCAAAAAACCGTTTCCACAACTTTTTCCCCGAAAAAATCGTAAACTTTGACGGCCTGTATCTCAAAGTCAGTGACATGTGAAAGGTACTTGATACGGTATTTTGTTGTGTAAAAACTATGTTATTATGATTAGCTATTTATAATATGGGAAAATCTATCGCAACAGATCGAAGGTCATTGAGAGCGGGTAGCCCCTTAAAAGGACCCAGTAAGAAATAAATAAATTATATTCCCTTCGACATACATTACGTAACTATATGCTGCTTGAGCTTGATCATTATTTACTTATGTGAAATGTTGCCAAAACTGATGAATACAACATCGCGTGCGACAGTCACGAGGGGTAACATTCACGGTGGCAACAGTCACGTAATATATTATAATTGATAATAATATGTTGACGCTGCCTTCACGTTAATGAAAATGTTTCATTAAGCGATGGCCGCGCTATCCACAATAATCTGGAAAGGAGTTGCGGTGGCGTCGTCATTTTCATGTAATAAGTAATAGAACACAGACAGTTATTAATTAAAGCCATCCGAAATAATATAATAATATGAATAATTGTCTAACAGGAGAAAACAATTAGCTTAAAGTTCTGTCGAAAGCTGCATCATTTTTGAAAAATGTCGTGTAGAGTTAGTTACTCATTTCATTTTTTCAGACAGAATAACTTAAATAAATAAATCAAATAAATAAATATCAGACAACCTCACACAAATCAACCTAATCCCAAATTAAGCTCAAGAAGGCTTGTGTTATGGGTACTAGGCGACGATATACATACTTATATAGATAAATAAATACTTAAATACATAGAACATCCATGACCCATATTCGTGTCCATCACACAAATATTTGCCCTTGCCGGGATTCCAACCCGGGACCGTCGGCTCAGTAGGCAGTTGCTTAACCACTGCGCCAACCGCGTCGTCAAATTAAACATGACAGAGCTTTATCAACACAGCTTTATTTTTAAATTGTCATTGTTACAAATCACTCTATGGATACTATCCGAAATAAAGAACTTATAAGTATGGCTTTTAGAGTAGGTATACGCATTTTGGATACCTGTCACTTCACAAGTCTTTCTATGAAATCTTATTATGCCTTTCAGGACGGGGCTAGAGTGGTTTTAACCCCTAGGGTAATAAAGAAATCCCTATTCTCTATGTGCAGCCCACGTAAAGGCAAAATGACTTCTGCTTTTGTTGCTTGTTTTATTTGTTGATTGTTTTACTAGATTTTTATTTATACATAAGACTGAAAGCCATTATGCCACACAGATCATACAAACAGGCAGCAGTAAAAGCTGCTACTTAGAATGCTTCTGATCTGAGTGATCGTAGCGCCTACTATTAGATACAAGCAAGAGGTCATTTCAGATAATAACGGCTTGTTCTCGTCTGTACCTATAAGTAGTCAATCAATTATTATTTACAATGTATAAAGTTCTTTCATACTTACGACATAGAACGCAATAGTTATTTTCACCTCACTCGCTCGGAAAAACTCCGTTTATAGGGCGAAATCTGCGTGCAAAAGTCTATTTTATCCGCTAGCGTGCAAAAGTCATTTGAATTTCGAACACGACGATTTTGATTCTCTGTGGTGCATGTAACTTTTTTATATTTAAGACTCTTTCAACGCGTGACTGATTTCATCAGTCGATAAATCTTCGAATAACCAATCAACGCACGCTAATAAAGGGCGATCTGGTCAGGACGGCTAAAATCATATGTACGTTCGAATACTTCTTTTTAAAAAAAATACACCTATAATATCACGTCCAGAAACCTGGTTTGTGGTTACAGATTTTTAAGTTTTTATTTTTTCTACACTTTATTTTATGTTGAATATGTTTATATAATATTATATTAATAGTAAAGTGGTTTAATTTACATATTTTGACTAGTAAATATATTAAATACAACACAAATTTTAATATTTATTTGTTATAAAAGTTGGAACATAAGAGTGTAATTTCTGAACGCACCCGAGAAAAAAATAATAATTAAAAAGTTGGAAGTTTTCACAATTCAGTTGTTTACAACGTAAATTTGTTCTGTGGAGAATACATACTGTTGTCTTACTTTATAGAAATATCGAAAACAAGAAAGTTAAGCCCAATTTGGAGTATTTATTCAATGCTAAAAGCCTGCATTAAAACCTAAAAGGATTTGTTATAAATATTTGGAGACGATAAGTAATTTACCGAAACTATTGGCGTTTTTAAAGAAGATAAAACCGAAGTAATCTTGTTCGGATCCCATCGTCCAATAACTTCCAAGGCAAGTGTTATGGAAAATACTTCCGAGTGGCCAACTAATCCTTCCCAGAAAGCCATTCCCCCACATTCACAACGAATGTGTCAAGTAGTTTCAAATACAAATACCTATATTATAATAACAGTGCTTAAGAAAAACTCAACGATAAAATATACACGACGACAATACAAATTACGGCCATATTACTTTTAATTTTTAATATGTGTGCTTCTCTCGTATTTATTTGGTTTGGATTTGAGTGTGTTATGTTTTAAATTTGATGTGTTAAATAGAAGGCAAAATTAAATATAACGTACATATGATTTTAGCCGGCCTGACCAGATCGCCCTTTATTAGCGTGCGTTGATTGGTTATTCGAAGATTTATCGACTGATGAATCAGTCACGCGTTGAAGGAGTCTTAAATATAAAAAAGTTACATGCACCACAGAGAATCAAAATCGTCGTGTTCGAAATTCAAATGACCTTTGCACGCTAGCGGATAAAATAGACTTTTGCACGCAGATTTCGCCCTATTAACGGAGGTTTTCCGAGCGAGTGAGGTGAAAAAGATATTCTAATGCATAGTACTTATACGTCAGATAATTGAAAAATAAAAAGTCAATCTCGTTTATTGCTTTCATAACATTGCGTCCACTTGGCGCCACGCAGTCTACTCAGCTGAGCGGTCCCTAGCCACCAGAACTTGTGACACAGTAACCTTAAGTTAACGGGCTCAGAGCCATTATCGAACGGCGGCCAATTACGTTACTTTTAACATGGAAACTCGGTCAGCTGATAGCGGCTTCACCCCTTTCTGATTACGAAACATTTGTAATAGGCCAGTGCCTACGGTATGTGCGAGGCGGAATTGATAGGCTCTCAAATATGATTGATTGTATTGTAGTAGTTAAGGTTACGAACATTAATACGTTTTATTCATGTATGTGAATATATGGCTGACCTACCTATAATATATTTATTACCGTCTATTTCTTATTTGACTACGCCCCATTCTGAAATGAGTTTGTTTTCATTACACTTCAAAAAATATATAATTTGTATGTCCCTAAACCCCATAAATATTCTATTCTTGTGCAAGAAATTGTGGCCACTTCATTGATCCCAAACTGAGGGTCTCAGGGTACACCAGATCTTATTTTTTGTGCCGGGGGCGCCGACGCCTTGGATAATCTAGCTACGCCTACTGGTGTACGTCTATCCGCATTTTAACAAGTCCACTCGGCCTAAAGGGAAATCACTCATAATTTGATCAAGATTGTTTTCTCGATCGCGCCCGCTAAAGTAAATGTTTTTAGCACCGCCGCTTGTTTACACAGGAGTCTAGATTGGGCGATAAGGAACTGTAATTTTGCAAATGAGGTCAGGGACCAAAGGTCAGATGGAATGGAAATGAGGGGTCGGGAATGTATTTCTGTCGAAAGGGCCGTCAAGAGGGGACCTTTATATTGCCTGTGCATTTTACATTCGGTCGACGGGATTACTTTACAGAGTACTGGCTTTTCCCGCGGTGACGACGCGTGATTATGGCTTTTTTCCGCTTGTTTTTAGATAGAACTCATCGGTTCATATTCTATCTCTATGCCAATAAATCATGTTCAGACGTATCACCGTAGTTGCGTGAAAGAAGGATAAACCAGTAAACAAACGTTTAATTATTTCCAATATACTGAATTAATATTTACTCAGTTTCTTAAAACCGGTACTCTTCATGATGTTTTTATTTTCATGATGACTTCACCGTGACCTGGTCAAGAACTGGTTCCCTGCTTACGGCGGCAAATAACGACTAGAAGGGGTTGTCGGACTGTTTTGCAGGCGGCTTTAACACTCGGATAACCGACCGAGGGTAGGTACCAAACACCTTGTCACCCCAGGATGAGTCTGCTACGGGCATGACGTGAGGAGTTCTATAGTACTTTCAATTTAAATCCTGCAGTTCTCCCGAAGACAAAGTTTTGATGATTGGTCCAGCAACCTTCCAGTTTAAATCAGATATCTAAAAGACTTAAAGGTTAGGGCCTTAACGAACATAGTGCTGTCGAATGGACAGAGGCAGGACTGGACAAAGAAGCTCATTAGTTAGCACTAACCAGTCATGGTGAAGATGCCGACGAAGAGGCCGATGGAGCGGCCCGCCAGCATCACCTCCTCCTCCGAGTCGTTGCCGGCCGGCTTCTTGCGGCCCGCCCAGATGCCCACCGCCAGGATCAGCACGTAGAACAGGATAATCGAGATCACCCCCGCGATGTTGATCATCTTGACTGATTTTTGCCCCTTCTGTAAGCAAAGTGTTTGTAAGAGAGTCGGATTTTTACCCTAATAGCTAATAATAGTTTCGTTCGGATTCGTGTATCAGTGTATCCTGTATCAGTTAATGGAAAGGGGAGGCGCATATCGCTCATTCCCGAAACACTACATTTCCGAGTTACCAACCTCTTTATTTAGAGTATGGATTTATTAGACTCCTTATCTAAAGGTTACTTAGATAGATTACTGTTATATCAATAATTCTGTATGTTAGACATATGCTGACTTGAGTACCCTCAAGCGTTATCTCTCTGTAGCCAATATTTTTGATGAATGTATAATGTTAGTCCTACTATCGTAGTCGTAGCTTAAAGGTCAGATGTCACGTCTAAAATCTCGCATTGATATTTTGATCTGGCTCAAAAATGCGGAACTGCGCTCTATCCATTGTACCAAATGTTAGAACGAAACATATTGTTATTCTCTCTTATTTACCATAAAGCTGAGGATTTTCTACAGGAAACTAATAACGTTATGTTACTCATAAAGATGAAGAACTATTTCTAGGTGACCTTTAACTGTCTACTGACTGTAACACTTACTTGTCAGTAACGTAACGCGAGGACGTCGCAGCCTCCCACTCCGACACTTATCTGTTCTGTCCATCCATCCTAACCCAGACGAACGGTATAAACACGAACCATCCAAAATATAATCATCTAAATATAACACTATGAACGGTCACTGTGCACGTTTAACAATTGTTCACTACATCTAGTCCGGGGCGCGAGTCGGCGGGCATGCTAGGCGCGGGGCAGCTGTCGCCCCATCGGAGGGAGGTTTTCTGCGAAGGGCTGTTCCTTGTCCTAAAGCTTAGCCCGCACATGAGACCACGTGCTTCCTTGGACAGTGTTCATTGAACACGCGCGTTACGTAACGGGCCTCATCGTGCACGTGCCCAGGTGACAGCGGCCGTAATGGCGGAGTGCGCAGGGCGCGGGCCGAACGCGCGGATCGATCCCCCTGACGTCATTGGTCCCCGGCGCGCCGTCGCGCATGCCTCGCGCCTCCTCCCGCCTCCACCAACAGACGTACAACCGGTTTACATCTGATTGTTCCACATCCATCACCCCTTCCGAACCGCACCAACTTTCAACCGACTTCGGAAGGCTATCCGTGGATGCATCGATGAGACCGAGTCCTGGCGCGCAGAGTTAAACGTCACGTGAAGACTCAGCATTGGTCGGAACCGCTCCAGAGCGGTACGGGCAAACTTGTCCATTGACAAATTGATTGATGAGCGGAGAGTTCTGTAATGGCTGCTCGGGACTCCGATAGAACCTGCAATGTGGAGAAAAGTCTCTCTTAATACATTCCCGATCATAAATTACATTTTTATTGTATCGAATATTCATTAGTAGGGGCATTTTTTCAGTGGTCTCTGATTGTGTTCACTGTTCACCCACAAACGTGTTTTAAGGAATGCATTTAAGTATTACATTGCCGTTTCAGTTATTATTATAGCATTTTACTTTATATAAAGAAGATATAATTCAGCGAAAGAGTGGCCAAACCCATTATTTCCGTGAATGAATCAAGCAGTGGATTCGTTGTACCTAATGTGCCATTTACCATAGCCGTATCATTCACAAACCTGTGGGTTGGGCTTTTATATGTGTATAATTTTACTTATTAGCTATTGTAGTACTTTACCTTTGAACAAGTACTTTACTTTCGGCCGACCTTGTTTATAGTAACAGAAATATACTTGGAAATAAATTCATATATTCATAGGTACAATATTATTCTTTATGTATCACCTTTTCTACGCATAATGATTGTATCGTATAGTGAATAATAGAGTAATCTCTACAATAGTTGATACACAAGGGCTATTATCATTATTAATCCGGTAATGGCAGCTCGTGGCTTTTGCCGATGTCAGTACTTAGATAATATAAACTTTATAGTCTTTAAAAAGGCCAAGGCATATAATACTTACAAGGAGATAAAGACTAACCAACCATGCTCGTACATGTTCGTATCAAAAATCCACAAGGGCCATGACAGGGTATATTGCCGGTGGTTAAATGTCAATTAGACAATGTCACTCAACACAACACAAAACGTTTGGTTTGATATAATGTCACATCACATGATGCCAACCGGAATCCAATTTCGAACTAAAATCCAACCTCATTTAAACTTTGACGTCGTCAAAACTCGTTTCACATTTTATTATTATTAGGTTTCCGTGTAATTAAATGTTTGTTTACCAAAAATTCAAAGCAGAGTAATACTCAGCCCGTTCCACATGCCGAGAAATTGAGTGTCATCTCCAGTAATTACATTATTTACATCACGCGTGCGGTGTTCTGAAGCCTCAAGATGCATGACACGGTAACAAGATTCTGCTTATTTTAATGCCTTATTTAACAACCCCCGACGACAAAAGAGGGGTGTTACAAGTTTAACACATGATATGTATCTGTGTATTTGTATATCTTTGTATCTATTTCTATTTGTGGCATCGTAGCTCCCAACGGATGTACCAATTTGGTCGAAATGGTTCTTAACTATGTTTGGTGGAAATAGGACCAGTAGTTATCAAGATATTCAACCTTAATCGGTGACAAGATCTTAGCCAATATTGATGCTAATCATTCCAAAATTTGTAGTTATGTTCAGTTTTAGTAGCATTTTGCTATATCACTAATTGAATGGAGGTCTCATGATGACCAGCTATTGTGGCGGGGGTGTTTTAAATTTTTAATTTAGGTCATTCTAAACAAGAGAGAATTTCAAACAATTTTAACCCCATAGTGTAGGTCCCTTTAAATAAAGATATTTATTTAGTACTAGCTGTGCCCCGCGGTGTTACCCGCTCATCCCGCGGGAACACTAAATTTATTCGGGATGAAAGTATCCTATGTCCTTCCCCGGGACTGACACTATCTATATCCCAAATTTCATCTAAATCGGTTCAGCGGTTTAAGCGTGAAGAGGTAACAGACAGACAGACAGACAGACAGACACACTTTCGCATTTATAATATTAGTATGGATAGGTACGTGTACGTATACCTTACTGCAAATAAAAACAGATAAGATATCGGACGTTGAAAGATTATCACATTTGTCACTGAATATAGGTTCCGGGTCCTATTCCTCAGTCTTTCAGCAGAAGGATCATTTTGCTTTAGCAACCTTCATGTTGTCCTTAAGTTTCATCAGTGCCAGCAGTATAATTTTACAGATAATATCTTAACTTTTTTGTTTTCATATAATCTAATGGTTAAAACTAAGTAGAACAAATAGAAAAGATGAAGGACCTCTCTAAGGGGTGAGATGTCGCTTTTCATTACTTTCACTTTACTCCTTGTCTTATAAAACACCACTCATGGTAAAAGGTTTTTCATGAATTATTAATGTAGGTACGGATGAGGAGCTCGTTTTGTTTTCCTTGTCAAAAATCTATAAAAAACGAATATTTTTCTGTGTTCGTATACTGTGCATATCTTGATGCAAAAATCTCCTAAGTACTACAAATTTTCCTCTTCCTTGACTATAAAGCTGAGGACTTACGTGTTAAAAAATAAAATATTAAGAGACAATCTATTCTTAATTCGAGCACGTAAGATAGGGTTTATTTATTAGAGCAAGGCTGATTACTATTTTAATAAATTAACATTTGTGATACTACTCGTATACAATACTCAAGTTATACACGAGTCTTCAGTTCCTTCCTCGACTGCTGCTGGTTGGCAAGAGAGCGCTCCCGCAATGTACTTGCCCTTTTATGGGTAAAGTTTGACAGTCCCGGATGTAATTCAGCCTCGGTGCTGCCAATGTCATCCTCGAATACGCCGTGGTGACAACACAAGGGTATCTAGCACAATTACTGGACCCTAAAAAATTGCAAGTTCATGTAACAAATTACCAGCCATCAGACAAAGTACCCTGACGTTCATTAGCCTAAGTTCTGAAAACTACCTCCTCCGCGCAGGAGCTCGCCTGATACGCGCGACCTCCTGACCCCGAGTCGCCCTCCTTAAAGGCCACTCGCAAAGGTTGGGACAAAGTTAGGTCATAAAGGTAAATCTTGCAAGCTTTGTTCGACGAAAACGGATATATTTTACGATTTAAAATGTATTTTTACCCGTTCTCGTTTCTGTTGGTTTGTCTGTTGGCCTTGATTCGATATAGATTTCGTATAACCTAAAAGAAATGGTTTTTAAACTGGAGTATTTGTCATGTAATGATACTTTAGCAACCCGAGCCTTGCTTCGCATAATCGTAATAAAATGAGGCACATAAAATATGAGACTAATACAAATTAAGCTGGAAAGCTTTGTAATGTAAGTAATTTTTGTTAACAGTGCCATCTGTGGTGTATAGACACCTTTATGAAATAAAGTGTTGCCACCACCTGCCCGCTGCCGCCATTACTAAGACAGACGTCAACGGGAGAGGGCAGATCGTGTCGACGGTAAACCCGTTTACGTGTTTCATTGAATCTATTCCCGCCCTGAAACCCTGAACGTCACAATGGCGACGAGGATTAAAACGAAACAAGGAAGTGTACAAATAACCGATAATAATAATCAGTGGAATCCTTTTAATTAATTTCTGTAAAAGGAAAAGAAAAGGAAAAAGTGGGTATAGTGGTTTAGAATATTAAAGTACCTACAACAAAAGTCGCATAACATTCTGACCAGTACTTTGTGCACTTATGTCAAAAAATAAGCAGAGGAATTAGCCGTAGTAAGAGTATCTACTTATTGGAAATGGATGTTGATATCATCAACAAAGGCGTCAAAACATAAGTGATAACTATTATTTATCAAGCTAGACAATCTAGCCCCGGTATAATCGGTTTTATTTACCTATAAATTGTGACACGGTCAAAACATGTAATTGTAAGAACAACAGATTTTAATATATTTGACGGTCACTTGGCCTACTAACACAGGTGAGACAATGTAACTTAACCGACTATATCGGGTATATCGTCTATGTTTTTCATTAATACATTTTCGTTATCAAATATAGCCATCTAAATAATAACAATAATAATTTATTGCGACCAAGTACTTAAAGCTAGGTACAAGGCCCTGTCAGGGCGTAGCAAACATTTATTTAATATTTTTGGATTGGCTTAGTTACTAGAAAAATCTTACAAACTAGGTCATAATTACTCATTTATGTGATTAACTGCACAATTAAATTTCTTAAATCCGCACATTCAATGTAGTGGGTGTACAGCGTAATTGTCGTTACTCATATCACGCTGTCATTTAACACTCACTTGTCAATTTATTCACTGTACATTACTGGCAATTAAAATTTTGTTAGAAAGTTAATAAAGCCTGGATTTAAGTTAATTAATTAAATTAAGGTCATGGATACGTTAAAGATCTATGTTACTTTACTCTGCTTTAAGAAGAGCCTACTTGGCGGTAACACATTGTATATGCTATATGGTAATTGGCGTCGTAATCACTTTATAACACAGAAGATGTATGTACTTACCTAGTCGTACAGCTCGTACAACCGTGCCGAAGACGTAATCAATATTTATGTATGAGTATAATATACATATACCTGAAATGCCGGTAGACTCGGGCATGTAAAGGTGCCCTTTGCCTACTTGCAGAATAAAGTGCATTATTTCATTATTACCTAAGTGTGACTAAAGTGTATGCAATAACTACTAAGTATTGCGAATATAACATAACAAACACAAAAGAGCGTAAGCTCACCGAGTTTCTCACTTCTTGTGTTTGGAAATAATAATATGCAATTATTTGTATTTTGTGTTATGTAGCAATCAAGAAAACTCTTCGGGTTTTTTTGTAAATGAATAATCCGGGTAACAAAAAATGCAAATCAAGGTCTAATCCTGGTACTGTTCGTTTTGCCCCCATACAAGTACTCGTACGTTTCCTTTGGCCAAGCCAACCGAAGTATCGACCGATGTTGGGTAGTAAAGTAACAAATTGAATGAACAAAATTAACGTAACTAATTGCCAATATATTTATGAAGTAGTGACATCGAGAGTAATGTGCATTAATCGGTTCCTCGTACTAACATACCGTTTTGACATTTCATTAAGAATAGCTGATTTGAGCTGTCATCAAATACCGTATTGGCACCTAAATAGAATTATATTTTAACTAGCCCGTCAACTGTTTACTCCTTGAGTACAGGGTGTCTGTCACTTTCATTTCAATGCCGTGCGAGCTAGACGGGTGGTGTTGAGTCGCGCCACGGGTGGGGTCGCGGCAAAATATTGTGCTAGCCATGTAAATACTGCAAAGCATCGGAAATTCAAATATTTGTAATGCAATTAGTTTAAATAAACTACCCTAACATTTGGATACCTAGTAGCAAATAAAGGAACTGGGAAAGTGGGAACGTAATTAAAATATAGGGATATGGGAGGCAAAACCAACAGGATTTGAGGAAAACAAAACCCTATTAGGGTATCAAAATAGAATCGGTTCAGCTGTATCAGCGGTGAACAACTACAAAACAAGCTGTCATTGGTTGGCAATGACAGGCGGAAAGATCTCGTATCAGCCCTTAGAGTAGCCCGTAAAGGTACGGAAATTAACTACCAAACAAGCTGTCGTGCGTTGGCAATGACAGGCCGAGAAAATAGTTTTCTAAATTTTAAATTGTATGACTGATAAATGGCCGTAAAGGGGGTGCGAGTAATAAAATATGCCCTCAAACTATGACAAGCGCATTAGACCCTATTTACTGGAGGTCTCATTCGAGAGGCTGGACTGTCAAGTGAGTGTTGCGCAGATGACATCTCTTCACCCTTTACTGCACATGAAGCCATTTATGGCCGTTATAATTGTATGACTTTAAGTGACACCGTGTCAAATTCGAAAGTCGAAAAAGTAATTCATGTCGTAGAGGGATTATCGCGAAATTGATTGGATATGTAACAAATAAAACATGGTATTGATTTATCTGCATTGGAACTAAATCGACAATAAGTGTTATATATATTATACTCTATTAAATAAATCGTTGTCTAGAAGTTGAAACGATTTGACTGATTTGAGTTCACTATAGAATAAAGTATATAACAAAAGAATATATATACTAGAAATAACGACTTATTTGTCATTTAAAGTATTCGTGCATTACAAATAAACGATTACGAGTAAAACATGAGTATTATGGTAATGACATTTTAAAACGAATTGTCCAGTTTGTGGCGTTTAAAGCAAATCTTCGCTTAGAAATTGAGTCGATTTGACCTGATTGTCATAGTTCTCTGGAATAGGTAAATTATGCTAGTAATTGTGAATAATTCGACATTTATTACGCATTGTGAATTAACTAGTATGAGTATAGGTAATTCTATTCTATGAGCAATTGATAAAAGCATTTTGCCAGTTGATAGAATAGATTGAATATTCTTTATTGCACACATAAACAAGGATAACAAGTAAAATTAGAATTACAATGGAGGTAAGGAACATGCAGTCTAATAGCTAAAGAGCGATATCTTTCAGACAACCTTTAAGTAGAGTGTTGTTCTTGTCTTTTAGGCATTTAATGCTATAACTGAATATTAAATATAATGACAACCCTCTTAATTTCTCATATTCTGAAAGTTGGTCAATTGTTTATCTTAATTGCGGGTTGAAAGTGAATTTCCATTTTGGTTTGATTTTGCAGGGTTAGAAGCAATGTAAAAACAAAAGTAACATTTAACCTTGCATAGAGAACCAAATGCGCTACAGGGCAACTTGTACAGCCACGGAAAACGCACGGTATTGTCTGGACTGGATGATATAAAGTATTACGCGTTAAAACGAGAAAATAGTAGACTTCAGTAAACGTTCCTGTGTAATAAAATAATACTGATATGTTCCTAAATTATAAGAAAATAGTTTAATAAATACTAAAAGAAAATATATTTATAATACATAAGTACGACGTAAATTCCATGTTAAATTTAAATCATCAACCTGGTGGCTGAAATTCCAAATTACGATAATTTATAGTTTAATCGAACATATTGCATATTGAGAAGATCATTATTCGGTAAAAGATTAAGTGAGAACTAAAAGGAAAACCAATATTTAAAAAAAAAAAAAAAAAAGCGCAATATGAATGATTTTTCGGATGTCACGGGAACACATTGCGTGAGATACAAACGCTGAGTGTGCATTAGAGCAATGTTCCGGTTAAACAGAGGTCGTGTGTTCGAGTCACACTTGGACTTCACATGCGCGAAATTGTATGTATCCTTTATATGTTAAAAAAAGGGTTTTTAACTACACCAATTTCAAACAGGTTTTACAAACTAAAATCTACTCGCATTATAAATGGCATGCATTTCTATAGATTGTATCTATATTAATATAACGTCGTATTAGTATATGCATATATGCCATGCATTTGTTCTAGATACTCGTAGTGTTCGCTGGGTAGTGTAGTAGACACGTCAACACTACGTTAAACAATACCTAGGTGTAGGTACTGATAATCACATCTATTTCTTAATGGACCGAGTAGTACCTAAGTCGAAATTGACTGGTACTAACAACAAGTAAATAAAAGATCTACTCTAATGGGCTAAGTAGTAAGTCTCTGAAGACTGGTACTAACAACGAGAAAAGTAGTAAGTCTGTGAAGACTGGTACTAACAAGTAGTAAGTCTGTGAAGACTGGTACTAACAATTAGGAAGTCTGTGAAGACTGGTACTAACAATTAGTAAGTCTGTGAAGACGTACTAACAACGAAAAAGTAGTAAGTCTGGAAAGACTGGTACTAATAACGACAAAAGTAGTAAGTCTGGAAAGACTGGTACTAACGTCGAGCAAAACAATAGACTATTCTATTGAAATTTTGTAGTAAGTCTGTGATGACAGGCACTAAAAAAAACCAGAAGTAAACTGCGTAGCATATATATATATATATATACACATATATGTTTCAGTAGTACTTGGAATGTGCACATTCAGATGATACTTAAAAAATAATTATATTAAAATACAGTTACAAACAAGGAATTGGTACTCAACTGATATACAATAAAAAGTTAACGAATATCGCAATAAACTGATTTTTTTACATTAATTGGCACCACTAACAGTAAGACGTCGCGCCGAATGTGAGTAGTACCTCTATTTATGATAAACGCGTCTTCATAATCATTAATCATACATGCATTAAAACGGTGTTGTCCCTGAATCAAATGGTAAAGTGAAATAAACTTCGGGTTAGACGAGGGTTTTCCAAATTGAAGACTTTGTTTTACATTAAGATATGCAGCGTTTATAATATGCATGAGCCCTCATAAGAGACGTAGGCAGTGTATATACCTACCTATCTATTCTCCTTGAGGTATACTCATTTGTAACTTTCAATGTAAATTTCAATAATGCAGCAGGAATTCGTGATTTCTTGTAAAGTTACTACGGTATTTGAAATTATGGTCGATATACCAATCAATAAAATTTATAAAGAAAAAAAAAACACATTTTTCATTTCAAACGCTGACTAATCAACGCCGGTTTAGTATTCTGAAATAATTACATTTCATGAGAAGATTTTTAAATTCATACCAATAATTGGAAAATGTATATTTCATTGAAAAAGGCAAACTGTGAGTTTTCTTGCGGCGCTTCTTTCTCACGGAGGCCTTAGTTGGAAGCGCTGGTAGATTCCTAAATTTTAGAAAATAATTGCTCTACAGTAGATTAATTCACGAGTAAATAAATATAACTTAATGTTATGGTTGCCAAGGGAATTAAAATAATAATAACTGTGACACAATACCAAATACAAAATATTTAATAATCGCATTAATCCATTGCGTCCTCCGATTAATAACAAGTAATTGACAATATTTTCTTAGTGCATCATGATTATGAAAAAAAAACAAATGAAAAGAGAAGAAAACGGAAACGTGAGAGTTGTTTAGTGATGTAAAAGTGAAGACAACTTATTGAACTTGAAACTACTAAAAAAACAAGTATAAGTCCTCACTAAAATTAACTTTTTATATGCATAGATTTATGATTAAAAGCCTTGTCTCAAACGGAGAATAAAGTGAATAGTAACAAAACAAAAACATAATTCTTTATGACACATTTATTACAAACTTACAAAACAGTTGTTGATAAGATTAAACTATTGTTATATTTCAATGTACATTCAAATTCATGATTAAGAATTAAATTAGAAAATATTACATTTTTAACTACAGTCTAGTGACCGGGGTATTGCTATTGTTGCGCATACCCGTTACTTTGAAATATTGTTGGCTGGTTTGCTCACTGCGCCGACGCGAAATCAATCCATATTAATGGTGGAATTATCATCTTCGCTGTCTCAGCGAAGGTGCTGGATGTACGCGATGCGCCACAATAACCGTGCTCAGCTGAACCCTGAGTCTGAGCAAATGCTTCGCGCCTTGGTGTTTGGCGTGGTTGGCTGGTGTGGGGCGTCTGGATGTAGGCCCCGAATTTAGTTCAATTCACTCGGACGGAGCAGTGAGCGAATCCGCTAAGGGTTGTAATTACTGATAATATAAATCAGTCTAGATTCCGGGAATAAATAAAATGTACATGTAATGCAATCTCGATATGAAATATTAATAACTAGCAATAAGTAAATAAGTAAGCTATCAATAAAACTATTTCAAATTTATCAAAAGAGGATGGTGTGGTGTATAGACACCTTTATGAAATAAAGTGTTGCCACCACCTGCCCGCTGCCGCCATTACTAAGACAGACGTCAACGGGAGAGGGCAGATCGTGTCGACGGTAAACCCGTTTACGTGTTTCATTGAATCTATTCCCGCCCTGAAACCCTGGACGTCACACCATCAATAATATACACCGTGGCCGTTAATAACCCGAAAGATTTAAACCACGTATTTTTGACGACAATACGAGTAAATAATGTTATATCAACATGGGTCTAATTATGTGTCTTAATTAAATTACTATTTCAGTACAAATTAAATCATATTAATTGCCCGCTTCTTTGTGAACAAGTCTTTAGTTGAAGAAGAGTGAGCGAGCATGACACTTCACGAATCGCTCCGAAATCATACGACGAACGGCGAATGCCGTGACTTGTGTTCTATGACAAGAAGTGTCAAGTTATCGCTGTCTCAATATTACAGGGTTCGATGTTTCACTTTTGACGAGTTCAAATTTGAACATTGGCATAATGACATGAATTAGGGTGTGTTAGACTGGAAATTTTTTAACTTTTGATTTGTTTTAAATAATTTATATCTCCTTAATTATGAGTTTTTGGACTATATGTTACATAAGTTTATATACTCTAATTAGGCTCTAGTATTGTTAGCTTAAATCTTTCGGGTTATTAACGGTCACGGTGTATAGGCACACACGACGGATAGGTATACTAATTGATACTAGTTATAAGTATATCAAACTTGTTTTTGTCTGCATTTTACTGATATGTTTTCATCTTTTCGATCCATGTTGTGTTGCGAGTATGATCTACCTGGCTAGCAAGTGTCCTTATAATCGGTTAACCCGTTAGGTAGGTACCAACATTCAAAAATATTCACAAACATCAACATTTATAACACAGGTATTAAGTAGAAGTAGAATTTTAACCCAATCAGTACCATGTTTGAAAAAATAACTGTTAAATAAAAACTAAATATGTTTCAATTGGTTTACTTGCAGATAATACGTCTGGCCGATGTGTGGAAGACATGCAACAAGATCCGCGCTGCGGCGTTCCGCGTGGGACTCAACCTGTGGGACTGGTACCGGCCGCTCGACCCCGAGGGCAACTCGCTCATATCCGGTACGTGCCGCTCGTGACTGTACCATCACAGCAGATGTGTGGGAGACATGCCACAAGTGGGACTCAACCTGTGGGACTGGTACCGGCCGCGCGACCCCGAGGGCAACTCGCTCATATCCGGTACGTGCCGCTCGTGACTGTACCATCACAGCAGATGTGTGGGAGACATGCCACAAGTGGGACTCAACCTGTGGGACTGGTACCGGCCGCTCGACCCCGAGGGCAACTCGCTCATATCCGGTACGTGCCGCTCGTGACTGTACCATCACAGCAGATGTGTGGGAGACATGCCACAAGTGGGACTCAACCTGTGGGACTGGTACCGGCCGCTCGACCCCGAGGGCAACTCGCTCATATCCGGTACGTGCCGCTCGTGACTGTACCATCACAGCAGATGTGTGGGAGACATGCCACAAGTGGGACTCAACCTGTGGGACTGGTACCGGCCGCTCGACCCCGAGGGCAACTCGCTCATATCCGGTACGTGCCGCTCGTGACTGTACCATCACAGCAGATGTGTGGGAGACATGCCACAAGTGGGACTCAACCTGTGGGACTGGTACCGGCCGCTCGACCCCGAGGGCAACTCGCTCATATCCGGTACGTGCCGCTCGTGACTGTACCATCACAGCAGATGTGTGGGAGACATGCCACAAGTGGGACTCAACCTGTGGGACTGGTACCGGCCGCGCGACCCCGAGGGCAACTCGCTCATATCCGGTACGTGCCGCTCGTGACTGTACCATCACAGCAGATGTGTGGGAGACATGCCACAAGTGGGACTCAACCTGTGGGACTGGTACCGGCCGCTCGACCTCGAGGGCAACTCGCTCATATCCGGTACGTGCCGCTCGTGACTGTACCATCACAGCAGATGTGTGGGAGACATGCCACAAGTGGGACTCAACCTGTGGGACTGGTACCGGCCGCTCGACCCCGAGGGCAACTCGCTCATATCCGGTACGTGCCGCTCGTGACTGTACCATCACAGCAGATGTGTGGGAGACATGCCACAAGTGGGACTCAACCTGTGGGACTGGTACCGGCCGCTCGACCCCGAGGGCAACTCGCTCATATCCGGTACGTGCCGTTCGTGACTGTACCATCACAGCAGATGTGTGGGAGACATGCCACAAGTGGGACTCAACCTGTGGGACTGGTACCGGCCGCTCGACCCCGAGGGCAACTCGCTCATATCCGGTACGTGCCGCTCGTGACTGTACCGTCACAGCAGATGTGTGGGAGACATGCCACAAGTGGGACTCAACCTGTGGGACTGGTAACTCCGCTCGACCCCGAGGGCAACTCGCTCATATCCGGTACGTGCCGCTCGTGACTGTACCATCACAGCAGATGTGTGGGAGACATGCCACAAGTGGGACTCAACCTGTGGGACTGGTACCGGCCGCTCGACCCCGAGGGCAACTCGCTCATATCCGGTACGTGCCGCTCGTGACTGTACCATCACAGCAGATGTGTGGGAGACATGCCACAAGTGGGACTCAACCTGTGGGACTGGTACCGGCCGCTCGACCCCGAGGGCAACTCGCTCATATCCGGTACGTGCCGCTCGTGACTGTACCATCACAGCAGATGTGTGGGAGACATGCCACAAGTGGGACTCAACCTGTGGGACTGGTACCGGCCGCTCGACCCCGAGGGCAACTCGCTCATATCCGGTACGTGCCGCTCGTGACTGTACCATCACAGCAGATGTGTGGGAGACATGCCACAAGTGGGACTCAACCTGTGGGACTGGTACCGGCCGCGCGACCCCGAGGGCAACTCGCTCATATCCGGTACGTGCCGCTCGTGACTGTACCATCACAGCAGATGTGTGGGAGACATGCCACAAGTGGGACTCAACCTGTGGGACTGGTACCGGCCGCTCGACCTCGAGGGCAACTCGCTCATATCCGGTACGTGCCGCTCGTGACTGTACCATCACAGCAGATGTGTGGGAGACATGCCACAAGTGGGACTCAACCTGTGGGACTGGTACCGGCCGCTCGACCCCGAGGGCAACTCGCTCATATCCGGTACGTGCCGCTCGTGACTGTACCATCACAGCAGATGTGTGGGAGACATGCCACAAGTGGGACTCAACCTGTGGGACTGGTACCGGCCGCTCGACCCCGAGGGCAACTCGCTCATATCCGGTACGTGCCGTTCGTGACTGTACCATCACAGCAGATGTGTGGGAGACATGCCACAAGTGGGACTCAACCTGTGGGACTGGTACCGGCCGCTCGACCCCGAGGGCAACTCGCTCATATCCGGTACGTGCCGCTCGTGACTGTACCGTCACAGCAGATGTGTGGGAGACATGCCACAAGTGGGACTCAACCTGTGGGACTGGTAACTCCGCTCGACCCCGAGGGCAACTCGCTCATATCCGGTACGTGCCGCTCGTGACTGTACCATCACAGCAGATGTGTGGGAGACATGCCACAAGTGGGACTCAACCTGTGGGACTGGTACCGGCCGCTCGACCCCGAGGGCAACTCGCTCATATCCGGTACGTGCCGTTCGTGACTGTACCATCACAGCAGATGTGTGGGAGACATGCCACAAGTGGGACTCAACCTGTGGGACTGGTACCGGCCGCTCGACCCCGAGGGCAACTCGCTCATATCCGGTACGTGCCGCTCGTGACTGTACCGTCACAGCAGATGTGTGGGAGACATGCCACAAGTGGGACTCAACCTGTGGGACTGGTAACTCCGCTCGACCCCGAGGGCAACTCGATCATATCCGGTACGTGCCGCTCGTGACTGTACCGTCACAGCAGATGTGTGGGAGACATGCCACAAGTGGGACTCAACCTGTGGGACTGGTACCGGCCGCTCGACCCCGAGGGCGACTCGCTCATATCCGGTACGTGCCGCTCGTGACTGTACCATCACAGCAGATGTGTGGGAGACATGCCACAAGTGGGACTCAACCTGTGGGACTGGTACCGGCCGCTCGACCCCGAGGGCAACTCGCTCATATCCGGTACGTGCCGCTCGTGACTGTACCGTCACAGCAGATGTGTGGGAGACATGCCACAAGTGGGACTCAACCTGTGGGACTGGTACCGGCCGCTCGACCCCGAGGGCAACTCGCTCATATCCGGTACGTGCCGCTCGTGACTGTACCATCACAGCAGATGTGTGGGAGACATGCCACAAGTGGGACTCAACCTGTGGGACTGGTACCGGCCGCTCGACCCCGAGGGCAACTCGCTCATATCCGGTACGTGCCGTTCGTGACTGTACCATCACAGCAGATGTGTGGGAGACATGCCACAAGTGGGACTCAACCTGTGGGACTGGTACCGGCCGCTCGACCCCGAGGGCAACTCGCTCATATCCGGTACGTGCCGCTCGTGACTGTACCGTCACAGCAGATGTGTGGGAGACATGCCACAAGTGGGACTCAACCTGTGGGACTGGTACCGGCCGCTCGACCCCGAGGGCAACTCGCTCATATCCGGTACGTGCCGCTCGTGACTGTACCATCACAGCAGATGTGTGGGAGACATGCCACAAGTGGGACTCAACCTGTGGGACTGGTACCGGCCGCTCGACCCCGAGGGCAACTCGCTCATATTCGGTACGTGCCGCTCGTGACTGTACCATCACAGCAGATGTGTGGGAGACATGCCACAAGTGGGACTCAACCTGTGGGACTGGAAAAAATAAACCTGGATTTTAATGACCTATCGTATTACAGAGTCGAAATTCGTGTCGGTGCTGGCGGGCCCCCTGCGCTCCGTCGTCGGGCTGTCGGACGCCGAGATCGCTCAGCTGGCCGACTACTTCCGCGCGCAAGACGGCCGCGTGCTGTACCACCAGCTATGCCAGCTCATCCACGGCGAAGGTGGGTCAATCTGTCCGACGATTAGATCGTGCAACTAGTCGACTTCTCCCACGAGACGGCGTGAAACTCCTAGCTGTGCTAGACCATCCACGCCGAAGGTAGATCGTGAACACTTAGTTCCTGAGGTGCCCGATATTTTGTTTTTTAGTTAGTGCCTAAGTCTATGTCTTAGAATTCATATCATGGCGCGTAATATAAGCAACTCCTCTTTTGATTATGACTAGTTGTGCTAGCTCATCAATTAACTCTGTGCAGGGTCTGGGTCAGGAACTCGGTTGGAGACATGCGATCACAACTCTGAAATATTGCTTCCCATCTCTGTAACGTTTCGCCAAATGTTCATGCATCCGAAAGTATTTTTTTCTACTCCAGTACTTTTTTCTATCATTTATATAGTTACTAACTCTAATATAAAGACATAAATTATGAAAGTCTGTAAAGGTCTCTACTGCCCAAAAAAACACTGCTAAACGATGTTATAATGTCGCCAAAAAAGCATCACTTAGTACCACAGATTACCCGATAAAAAGCTGCATTCACACAATTTGCAATTTAAAAAAAAAATTATAGTACTAAGGCATTGCTGCCAACTTAAAAAAAAGTTTTATCTACAGTGCATGGATGTTTAGTATAGTGAACGTATACCTTTATGTATAAGTAACTATTTTTTTTTTGTTGATTCCGAGCGGGAACATGTAATTATTTTCTTTGTTGTTTATTTGCATTTTATTTATGAAATGTCGAGTCGTAGAAAAAGTATTGTATGCAACGTTGTATAAGTAGGTCAAAAAACGCTCGAGGCATCTTTCTTACCCATGCCACTCGCGTCTTTTGCCTCCTCTTATACAACAGAACAGTTGCATAAAATACTATTTTCCTGAAGCCCATAATATTTTTAGGATGTTATAAACATCGTTTTAAAGAACGCATTAGGTGAGGTAAGGTTTGTTTTATAATTGTTCTGAAAACTTTACAATTTCGGAGTATAATGGCTTTGGGATAAATGAAAATTTTCCGATGGGAATGGAATGGAATGGAAGGGATGGGAAACAAAAATTGGTGTTTCAGATAGGTAACCCCTGTTAGAGCATCCGCTGCTTGATGCTTCTCGATCTCGATTTGATTTCGGTTAGGGTTTTCGGATATTTTACGCAATGACTTAACCTACGCTCTACCTGCCTGTAGCGCATCTACTAGAAACAAGAGGTGTCGACTCCAAACTTTTATTAATCAATCGAAACTAAGCAATACATCCAGCTAGGTTACAAAACTTACCAGCCATGGCCTCCCCAGTTCCAGTTCTAATAGTAGGTAAGTTTTGTCGAAACGTACTGCACATAATTATATGTAGGTACTGAGTTTTCATCATATCAGCTCTGGGGTTACGTTACTTGCTATAAAGTATACCTACAATACATCCCTTGTTTTTCTTGCAACGACGCACGCCGCCCTTGTTTGGTATCATAATATTATGACGTTACAGAAATTACAACCGAATTTGATACAGTAAAACAAGCGTAAGCAAAATACGCAGACCCTGCTTACCCAAACAAACAAAAAAATCAAATCACAGCCTTCATATATAAATGAATTAAATATGTTTGGTAACCTCTACCCTTGCTTTGCATTAGCTAATACTGATAATAGGTACCTACAGCATACATTGTTTATGTTACGTACATTTCCTCTATCAAAACCTTGTTATCGTAAATGGTTCTGTAAAATAATGACTAGGTAGGCGTAGCACGCAAGCGGAACATTACGTGTCTACCAATAATACCTAAACTCCTAAAAACAATGCCTAAACTGTAACAGTTCTGAACTCGCAACACGTGCCTACATTTTCCAGAACAATAGGTACTTACAAGGATATATTATCATCTCGTTTTATCTTGTGCTTGTTTAAAAGTTATATTTTTTCCAGACGCGCGGAGCTGCGTTGATGGACGATCTGGTTATTGAAATTGAATAAAAGTGCTCGAATTATTTACATGTGTTAAGATTTTATTCTTAGTATCGTGAGGGAATAAAAAGGGTCGTCACTATCCTTAACACCTACATAGAAACTAAAAGTGATGGACCTTCACTCCTCAAGAATATACCTAGTTATATGATCCATAAAGGGACAGACTTATTGCTGAAATAAGTACACAATTTAATACAATCTATAAATTCATAATTGACAATCATACTTATTAATGTGATTAGACACTTACTTCAGTGGTCATTATAATGCCGAAATTCTGTAAAAGGTTCGCGTCGATGACATAACAATGACAACACATTGGAAATCTTGTGGAATACCTATAGGAAAGGAAGATCGCGACTCGTAAATGCTTGGAGATAAAACACCCGAGTGCTAGCCGGGACCGTGCCACGGGATCTCTAAGCTCTTAAAAGCCCCTGCCCA
Source organism: Apotomis betuletana (assembly GCA_932273695.1). Taxonomy (NCBI): domain Eukaryota; kingdom Metazoa; phylum Arthropoda; class Insecta; order Lepidoptera; family Tortricidae; genus Apotomis; species Apotomis betuletana. The sequence continues at coordinate 34,854,296 of OW026300.1, read as the reverse complement.
AGCATACATAGGCCTAGGGGCAATCAGTAAACCGACACGGGGACCCGATCTTTTCTCTTTTTCCGGGGCCTTGACCTTGATCAGCTCGCAATCGCAACGAGTGTAAAAAAAATCTAAGAAGCGATGTTACCACTTACCACACGAGACTCTTATGAATGTAAAATCAACCTTTCTATTACAAATATTTGTTTTATAACACGGCAAGTGAAAGTAAACCGAACAAGGATCATCGGAATACAGACAGTGCCGTAGCAACAAAGTTCATAAAACTGTTGTAGGTATACTGCGTACGCCAACAGCTCCGTCAATTATAAGTTTTGATTGATTGTCTGACAGCGGGTTCCTTCTGAGACCAGAATTCGTTACTTAGATAATCCACGTATTTTTACGTAACAATCACAATTCTTGCTAAAAAGTTAGAAGTGATCACTGATCTCATAATACGTTTCTGAACTTAACATTCATGTAAAGTAAGCAAAAAGGTTTCACTTGTTTGCCTGAGTCCCATCAGCCATAAAGTTTTATACTATTTAGAACATCAAGCTATGTACTTATAGTATCGGTAGAATATTACATCTTTTACAAACCTTTAGATCTTTTGTGTGGCTTCGACAGTTTCCAATTTATTTCCCGTCAGGATGTCAGTTCCCGTCAGACCGCGGTTCGTTAACGCCAAACTTTCAATATAAAATCTGTGTGGCTACCTGAATTCTATTCACCTTTAACCTTCATTTGGTTCCAGAGATCGGGCTAATTGCCGTCATACCACGAAATAGTATAGTCGTGGCTCCAAAGATTAAATAAATTGATTGCTTGGTATTTATTTTATATTTTAATACATATACCTACAAACTAATTTTCAGGTACGCAATCAATTTATTAAATCTCGGGAGTCATCCACATCACATGACTGCGTGTAATAACGCTAATCCGTCCCATCCTATCTCAGCTTCACTACATAGTATAAAACAAGTCGCTTCCTGTCTGTCTGTCTGTCCCTATGTAAATGCTTAGATCTTTAAAACTACGCAACGGATTTTGATGCGTTTTTTTTTAATAAATAGAGTGATTCAAGAGAAAGATTTATGTGTAATAAATACATGCATAATTTATCAGCATTACCCCCGTGCGAAGCCGCGGCGGTTCGCTAATATTTCATAAACTAGATTAGTTCTAGCAGCTCTAACTTCTGCGGGCGCCTGATATAGGATTATTTTGAACGAAAACGATTGCAGAAGTTGCAGGATGCCCGATAATGTGGCCACGGTAAGTCAGAATGGTTAAGATACAGCTGGAGCTGATCGGAGGCCATGATTTGAGCAATCACACTGGTTGACGTCGAGTAGAGATTTGGAACAGTTTCTCCACAATCTCCACATCAGTGGAAATGCATATTCGCTCACCAAAAACCATTCCAGCGGAACCCTGATTCGATGACGTGACGCTCGTGACATTTGCTCCGAGAGCTGCATATGAGGGCCCTCCGCCGAGCGAGGGCATGAGCGGCTGTTCTTAGCACTTCAAATAACGAGACATCAGCGAAATAGGAACTCTACTAGTCTTCTTTTAGTGTCATAATTGTGTATTTATACACTAACGTATGGCTTACTAGTTTTGTCTGCTGAGTTAGCCATAATAATACTGCTGTGTAACGCTCAGTTTAGTGATCCTTATAAAAAAAAACCAAAGTAATTAAATACACGTGATCCTTGAAATGGTAAAAAAACAAATGATGGTCGATATTTAGTACCTACAAGGTTGAATAAAGCAAAAAAAAAATTTCTAACGGTCAAAATGTTTATCCTGGAGAAGATTGGCAAATTAACGGTTAAGGTTTCTAATATCCTTCGGGTGGCAATGAATTAGTTAAATCTGGTTACGTTAGAGACTGCACATGCCAAGGTATAACAGGTTTAGGTATAACAGGCCCAAATACAATATCACTTTATACTGTTTGGGTCTTCTTTATTTTTGAGTATTTTTAAGTTTTTTAAATGTGAAGAGATACTTTAGACTATATTATTAAACATAAATATCTAAAAGGGACCCTGAAATCTGAAATAGTTTTCGAGATATTCGAGATCGAATATGAAACACACAACGGAATGATAAATGTACACCAGGATGATAAAATAAGTGCACCGCAATGAAATTTCATACGCCGGAATGAAAGAAAAGTGGCATATTATGAAAGTAATTTTACTTTTTATATTCGTAATATATATTATATTGGCATTACATAATAATATAAACATATATCTTAGTATGGTATTAAAAACAAAATAAAAAAATATTATTATTTCAACAATATTTAAGAAAAGTGAAGCTACTTTTGATGTCATTCCGGTGCTTTCCTCATTTTGGTGGGGTTTAAAGTCATTTTACTACACCGGAAACACCGGAATGAGAATGCTGGAATGAGAAACACGACATATTTTTATTTCTTAAAAAAAAAGTAAGCCCTATATTCTAAAACTAATTCAACTCTTGTAATGGCGAGTGTACTTTACCTGATATATATTAATTTCAAACCACGCAGTTAAAAAATAAAGAAGCTATAACAAACTCCGGAATGACATTTTTTTTGTCCCCTGTCCACCGCGATGAAATATTCACGTTTATACAAGCCAACGTATTGCCACTATACACAACCGGCCTCGTCGAGCGCCGTAGCTTAACTAATTCTTTGAAGTGCGCGGGAGACGGGGGGCATACTTGATCAAATTTGGGAATTAAATCGGTTCGAAACATTGTCGGCGGTAATGAGAAGTTTTCTGGGGACAAACGTATATGAACTTATTCAAGGGTATACAAAGGAGATATATAACGGGTAGGGCGATTGTGCACTACAATGAATTTTACTGTCCGTCAGCCCGATTTTTTACGGTCCGATATGGCACGCCATTAAATGTATATAGTAGTTTGTGCACTATACGTAATTTTACCATCCGATATTTTACTTTTCCCCATTCCGGACCGTTTTTTCCACCACCACCGTCACCACTACCGCCATCACCACCATCACCATCACCACCACTACCACCACCACCACTACCACCAACACCACTATCATCATCACCACCACCATCATCACCACCACCCTCATCACCACCACCATCATCACCACCACCTTCATCACCACCATCATCATCACCACCACCACCACCACCACCATCATCACCACCACCTTCATCACCACCACCTTCATCACCACCACCTTCATCACCACTACCACCACCATCACCACCAGCTCCATCACCAGCATCATCATCACCACTATCACCATCACCACCACTACCGTTGTTGTGTGGTTGCGATAATTTTCTATCTGAAGGTGGTGGTAATACTGGTAATGAAGGTGGTGGTGATGAAGGTGGTGGTGATGAAGGTGGTGGTGATGAAGGTGGTGGTGATGAAGGTGGTGGTGATCATGGTGGTGGTGATGGTGGTGGTGATGGTAGTGGTTGTGATGTGGTGGTGGTGATGGTGGTGGTGACGAAGGTGATGGTGATAAAGGTGATGGTGCTCACCACCATTACCACCACTATCACCACCATGTCACCACTACCACCACCATGACCACCACCTTCATCACCACCACCACCACCACCACCACCACCACCACCACCACCATCACTACCATCATCATCACCACCATATTCATCATCATCATCATCATTGTCACCACCGGTCACCACCATCATCGTCATTACCATCACCAACACCATCACTATTTCACGAGTCAATGCCTACCTACAACCATATGCTCGTACACTTTTTTCGAAATTTCGAAAGGGGTGTTTCTATACCTACTGTGACAGTAGGTATACAAACACCCCTTTCGAAATTTTCTACGTAGCCAACTCCCGGCCAACTCCGTGCCCTTGCGGGGTGAGGTAGCTCAATTCGGTACGGGGGTGTGCGTGTCCATTCTATATGTAATACTATTAAGTATTCTGTGGCCCTGTACTCACTAAACAACTCACTCGCTCCCTCATTGTATAAATACTGTATAAACTTACCTTAACGTTACTGCAAGCATTTCATTTTGTGGTACACCCAGCCTGAATTTTGTATCTTGCCTCTTAAATAAATAATAAATAAATATCGGACAACCTCACACAAATCAATCTAGTCCCACAGTAAGCTCTAGTAGTAGGCTTGTGTTATGGACACTAGACGACGATAAACATACTTATATAGATAAATACATACTTAAATACAAATAACATCCATGACCCAGGCACAAATATTCGAGCTCATCACACAAATATTTGCCCTTGCCGGGATTCGAACCCAGGACCGCCGGCTCAGAAGGCAGTTGCTTAACCACTGCGCCAGCCGCGTCGCCTCTTGATCCATGTGCTTAAGCGGTATAGCAAAAAAATCATAAGAAACGCATCGTTCTTAGTGTAATTACGATTGCGTGGCGTGTAGTTTCAAAGAGAGAGGTAACCGAAAACTGCACCGCACCTGCGAGTAAAAAGACGGATAAGTGCACAAGCTAAACCGTTTTTTTCATGCCATATCGACCATGAAAACTCGGACTGCCGGACAGTAAAATTCATTGTAGTGCACAATCGCCCTTACCGTTTTTTTCATGCCATATCGGACCGTAAAAAATCGGACTGACGGACAGTAAAATTCATTGTAGTGCACAATCGCCCGTAATGTGCTTTTTCCGTTACCTATTTATAATGGTAATAAAATAATGGTAACAGATTTTCTTTGTCATGCATAGTATTTGACTTACCCGGCATTTTACAAACAAAACCGGCTTGGGGACAACCCACCTTGATGAGAAATTTGGTCTAAATATATTTTTTTAAATTATTATATATATTAATATTTAAATTTTAGCTGTTGCCCGAGGTAGACAATGGCGGGCTGTTTCCGAAAAAAAATGGCACTTTATTATTCAACCTTTCTGCACCTGCGTTTTCAGTCTTGCCATCAAAAAATACTGCTTGGGAAATTGACCCTCTTACGTAAAGTTGCGTCGTCGAGTCGTGGATCCCTACAATTTACATCCTGCAACTGTACCGCGTTACAGTAAGCACCAAGGGGGATGTGTGACAATAGGTATAGACGGAATAGGGGAGAAAAACAGGTATGAACCCAAAGGTTATTTTAACAGCTGCTTCTAACTAGCACTAACAGTAGGTACCTATATCTTTCGAACCAGATGCAAACGCGCGCGACAAGATCTCAGCGGACTGCCTGCTGGAGGCCTGCCCGCCGCCACCGGAGCCCGAGTGCCACCGCCTGGACCAATGGCAGATGCGGCGGCTCTGTTGCCTGCTCGCCACCATCGCCGAGCGTGAACTGCCGCTGAAGCCCTACTTCCAAGACTATGAACTGGTTAGGCTAATCTGGCTGCTCTTCTTTCCCTGTCTAAACTTTAGTAGACGCGTGTTATTCTTATTCTCTACTGCCTACTTACGTTGCCACCGGTATTTCTAAATATGTAGTAATAAAGTAGTTAAACATGTGTCATCCAGCTAGTCCAATATTACAGGGTGCTTTGTTACATTTTTGCCACAATTTGCGTTATGAATGATTTGTACGTATAATTATATGCGTCTTTAGCTGTATTGCGACGAAACCATCAGGATTTCTATAGCATCAGTTCATCATCCAAAAATCCCGAAATTTCATGGTTCTATATTGTCTTTGTAAGACTAACGAGACTAGCAAAGTCCTATGTAGATTTATTTACTGTTATTGAATAAGTACTAGAAGGACTACCAACTTCGACTGCAATTTTTTTTTTTTTACCATAAAGTTAGTATAAAGAGTGCGGTCTTCGCCAACAAACTGCATTGCAGTTTGGCGAAACATATAAAGTGTACCAGTTTTGTAATTTTTTTAGCATAATAAATTAAAAAAAAAAAAAAAAAAGTTAAGTCAAGTCAAGTTACTTAGTCAAGTAAAAATAATCCTATAACCATCTTTGGATGCCCAGCTATCCCTGTACCAAAACTGGTTAAAATCAATACAGCCGTTTCGGCGTGATGAGAGTTGAGGATGTAGTAAAATTTCACCAACAGAGAGCGCCGTACAGCGCCACGCAGCGTTATCGCGATGTTAAGATTTTTTTCTGAAGTAATGAGCCCTCTTCATAGAAACCGGATTTTCAATACAATTTTAGAATTTTATAAATAAACCACCATCTTGTTGTTAACACAATTTTGGCAATAAAAAGTAGAAGCTTTAGCTTGCATTGCAAATGTATATCTCTCGCCTACGGCTCCAGCTACCTGCGACTTATGTGTGACATTACCTATTTATTTTATTCCGCTTTTGTTAGTAATTCTACAATAGAACTATGATATAGACAAATTCCTATGATACATAACATAATATTTTATTACAATTCCAATTAAAGATCTATGTAATTATTAGCACTACCTCACTCTAAACCCAGCTTACTTATCAGGTGGCAAAGAACGACGGGCGCATCACATTCGCGCACTTCGCACGGGTGCTCTGCTACATTGGCATCCAGGTCTCCCCCGAGGACTTCCGTCTGCTGGTGCAGCGGTTCATCAAGGACTCGTACACGCTGGACTACGTCGAGTTCCTCAGGGCCGTCGAAGCCGTCAAGAAGGAGGGGATCAGGGGGCTAGGAGTGGTAAGAAGTTCGAAAGAGTATTCTACCATTATCTATTATAGTAGGTACTATACACCTCCAAAAACTGACAGCGGGAACCTTTTACACCCTTTATTTGTTTTTTTTTTTTATAATGGAGACGCTATACATCTTCGTTAAACTTAGTTGTAGGTAAACTTATTATTATGTATTTTTATTCCATCGTCTTTTAATATTGACGCACAGAGACCCTTTACATCTCTAATAGTATAGTTTAAGAGTATTCTAGTAAAGTGTGCCCAGTAATTTTTGTCTGTTGCATTAATTTACTATTGTTGTGATGTCATTATCATGGTAATTTTATATTTATTATTGATATTTAATTACATTGAATCAGATATATGTAAAAGTGATCTTGAGACCTACTTGCAGAATAAAGATTTGAATTTTTGAATCGCGTCCTTTTTTTCCTTCTAATGTCCGTAAATGATGCCAGGAGTACCAGAACCCCGCCGCGCTGATCGACTCATCGGTGCCTCTGCCGAAGCTGCCGCGGCCCGAAATCGACGCCGGGCGCTCCACGGCACCGCTCGGCGCCTCCGAAGTGTTCCACCCGGCGCTGAAGCAGCCCCGACCTACGAGGCAGCTGATGGAACTAATGATGCGTGTCCAGGAATTCGTGCTACAGCGAAAAATCCGAGTGTCTGAGTTCTTTAGGGTCAGTTCCGCCTTTATTAACAACAAGCGTTGGTCAAGGTTTGGGAATGTGTTTGTGTGTATGTTTGTCACTTTTTCACGCTCAAACGGCTGGACAAATTTTAACATATCCTAGTCTGAAGGTAACTGACACCCTGGATTGACACATAGACTACTTTTTATCCCGAAAGCGGCGCAGCGGCGCAGCTAGTCACTACAATAGTATAAAACAAAGTCGCTTCCTGCTGTCTGTCTGTCTGTCTCTCCCTAATATGTATACTAAGATCTTTAAAACTACGCAACAGATTTTCATGCGGTTCACTCTATTAAAAAAAAACCGAATCAAAATCTGTTGCGCAGTTTTAAAGACTAAAGCGTTTACAGCGTTTCCGCTTTTTTCCGTCGATATGTATAATACATGCATAATTTGTCAGCCGAAGCCGGGGCGGGGCGCTAGTACCTACGTATATTATATTTCAGTAAAAAAAATGAGAGCTGTTTATGACCTAACAGTTTAAATTTTTTATTTACTCAATATCATTTCTCTACGCGTCCAAACCATAATTTACCTACAGACAGAACTCATTAATGACTTACTCCATACTTGATCTTGCAGGACTACGACCCTTTGAATAGCGGACGCATCGCCCCCCAGGAGTTCCGCCGCGCCATGGACGCCATGGGGCTCGGGTCCGTGCTGTCTCCCCAGGAGGCCGTGTGTGTGCTGCGCCACTATGTGGACCCCAATGACACCAACCGCGTCTGCTGGCGCACCTTCGAGGACGACTGCGATCAAGGTACGATGACATTGCTACGCTTGTAATTTTAATTCCTGTATAAGGGGATCCTCTACAAGTATTTCCTGCAATCTCTAAGGGTTTCGTTCTCTTTAGACGTAATCATTTGATATGTCCTACCTATTCGAACCATTCAGAATGCCAAAATGATGGTATCCGATATTTTCCACTTGATAGTGGAGTGGTCTTCCTTTCGGGCTATAATTATTTGGTTATTTATCTACACAACTTCCGTTGCGTTTACGTGCAGACTCGCAGCATAATCATGAGTTAACGAATCTTTGGGCTACCTCTATTACAGCAGTATTCGTGACCATGCATTGCTGAGACTATTGCTGATTTATTTATTTAAAGTTTATTGCACAAAACAAAAGTCAGTACAAATGGCGGACTTAATGCCAAATGGCATTCTCTACCAGTCAACCATAGATTGATTGTACAAAATAAACCTTATTACTTATATCAGTTTATAGCAAACCGTCCGATGAACACATCCGTTTTGCCTGTGCGGGTGACTCGCGGCCGTGTACCAACACGATATACAACGTAGCGCTTTCAGCGCTTGCTGTCTCGCTCGCGCCCGAACGGCCTAGCCAGTTGCTTTGGGAGCCTCGTACCGAGCGGCCACTGTATACACGCGCGCTATCGCACTATACCTAAATTGTTACCAGATCTTTCTAAGATTAGGGCCTACGTCCCACCTGTGTTTTCTACATTTAATGACTTTCCGTGTAAACTGTGTAACTTAACGAATTAGACTTTTTATCAACCTATCTTGTGTTTCATGGTCAAACCCCTGAGATACCCCTCATATATGGCGCTCCAACGTTTTATGTGACTTTTTAGTGTAGTGCAGTGAAAGAACATACTTTCTTTTCGCGTGTGTTATCCAAAATGCAGACGAGAAACAGGGCGAAGAGTTTAAATCGTCTCGAAACTGAACGATCGACTTCGCCGCGCAGCGCGCGCGCGCGCGCCTTTGAAGAAGACCGCGCCGCCGCCGACGCCGGCCCCGCCGCCCGTTTTTCGCCGCGTACGAGTTCAACAACAGCCGACGTAACCATGTTTTCCACTGAAAGCGTGCAGACTATTATCGCTTCACTGCAACGTTCACAAACTGAAGCGTTCAAGGAACTGCTTGATTCAGTGTCGCGAGCGCACGCTTCCACCCCGGTCTCGGCGTACATGGTTCAAGGTCAAGGCCAAGGCACACTCACCGGCTGCAAATCAACATTTTCTGGCCTACAACAGGAATCAGTTGAAGCATTTATTGACGCTATAGAAGCGTATAGTGAATGCGCACAAGTATCGGACACGAATATTCTACGCGGTCTATCGTATTTGTTCAAGGACGACGCAGCCACGTGGTGGCAGGGCGTGAAAAACCTAATATCGTCTTGGTCTCAGGCTAAAGATAACCTAATAAGTGCCTACGGCGATCGCCGCCCGCCCCATCGGATTTATTTACAAATATTTTCGTCGCCGCAAACAAATGAAAATACCGACGTGTTCGTCGCGCGCTTCCGGTCCCTGTTCGCCCGACTCCCGGAGGGCGATATCTCAGAGAGGGCCCAGTTAGACATGCTATACGGCCTCCTGAGCAACAGAATAAGAAAACGTGTTCGCCGAGAAGACTTCACAAATTTCAAGGAGCTACTTCGTCGTGCTAGGAGTGTTGAGGATTCTTTCGACGAGGGGGAGAGGAAAACGACTTCGCAGACGAGCTGCGCGGCGCCCTCGAACCAACGAGCGCCTCACACTCTCGCGGTCGTGAGCCGCGCTGTTCCCGCGAACGGCGCGCCGCGCGCCACCGCGACGCCACCAGCGCCACCGCAGCGCTCTACGGCGCCTCGCGTCGCCGCGCTGTCGGAACGCTCGCCGACACCGCCGCCGCCGCCGACATTTCCCGCGCCTCGGGATGCCGCGGAGGGCGGCGTAAAGAAGCATCGTCTTGTCTGCGCGTATTGCAAAAGGTTTGGACATTCTAAAGAAGAGTGCCGTAAACTTTTGAACTCGGGTGAGTCAAATAATAATAACTTTGCAAATGTGCCAGTTAATGATAAAAGTGAACAAAGCTTTTATAGTGTCGAATCTCGGTCGTGTTTAAGTGAAGTGCGTAATATCGATAACGATTATCGACGTACAACTCGGTCTTCGAATATTATTTCGAAAGTAAATGTCGGGAATAGTACTTGTTCTGAAAATATTATGCAAAATACCTACGTGCCTTCTAATGAAAATAGTGATGCATGCAATAATTCGCGCGTTTCTCAACAAAATAATAATTTTGCGAATAATTTAACTTGTTATCATCGCAGTGGAGTTTCAAATCATGTTTGTAATAATAATGTTACTGCATGCAAAACTATGAGCACGAAATGTTTGTGTTTTTATGGACCATCGGTTCATGGTGATAACAACGTTACTTGTAATACGAACCATGTTTTGACTGACACCAATTCGTGTAACGAACATTTTTGTTTTTGTTCGGCGGTGTATAATGATGATCACAATGTCAATGTCGCCCTTCTGGCAAATGATACCGATCGCGCGGGTCGCTCGGATCGATTTTCCCGCCCAATTTTTAAAATTGGTATTTTAGGCGTAAACGGCACCGCGTTAATTGATACGGCGGCTAAGCAATGTATTGCGGGTCACACGCTGTATGCTCTCCTTCTTCGTCACAACCATCCGCTCCGGCCTTCAACGCAGAACGTGAAGCTTGCTGACGGGATAGTGCGTACGATGGAAGTGCTGACTACCACGCTGGAGGTACGTCTAGAGCAACAGGTGATTAGGGTACCGTTTTTAATTTTCCCAGAGGCGACGAATAACGAAACGTTATTAGGCATTGATTTTATTACCGCTGCTGGAGTTGTGATTGATTTTCACAAAGAAGTTTGGTATTTTAGTAATAATAATACAACTCAGTATAAGTTGTGTTTCGAGCCTACCTCTCGTGGCGTGTCCTGTGCTGCTGCAGATGTCCTCAGGAATGATGAGGGCACTCACCTTAAATCAGCTGAGCGGCAGGCGCTCGCTGATGTCGTCACTCGTCACGCGCACGTCTTCAAAGCAGGGGGAGCTCCAACCCCTTATGCAGAGCACCGCATCGAAACAGGTGAGCATGAGCACCCGCCTATAGCTGTTCCACCTGATCGTATCAGTCCCTCCAAGAAGGAGATGCATGACTCTCAAACAGCTGGCCACCCAGGCGTTGACAGGACTTATCAGAAGGTAGCTCAATTGTATTATTTTACAGGTATGCGGAGAATAATCACTGATTATGTCAAAGCCTGCATACACTGTCAGCGCTACAAAGCCGCCAACGCCAAACCAGCAGGTCTGTTACAAACACCTCTTATGAACCAGCGCAATGAAGCGCGACGCGACGGACCATACCGTATTTCTGAAAAGGTTAGCCCCACGACATATACTATCTCAAATACCGACCAACCTGATGTAGTGTTGGGAAGGTATCATTCTCAAGATCTCACCCGCTACCAAGGTAGTGATGACACGCCTCCCAAGCCTGTTGTTCCAAAAAGGAAACGCGGACGTCCAGCTAAGGTTTGTAAAGAGCTAGCCCAGGAGCGAGGGCGTCATCCAGGACTAGAGGGGGAGCATATAGCAAACCGTCCGATGAACACATCCGTTTTGCCTGTGCGGGTGACTCGCGGCCGTGTACCAACACGATATACAACGTAGCGCTTTCAGCGCTTGCTGTCTCGCTCGCGCCCGAACGGCCTAGCCAGTTGCTTTGGGAGCCTCGTACCGAGCGGCCACTGTATACACGCGCGCTATCGCACTATACCTAAATTGTTACCAGATCTTTCTAAGATTAGGGCCTACGTCCCACCTGTGTTTTCTACATTTAATGACTTTCCGTGTAAACTGTGTAACTTAACGAATTAGACTTTTTATCAACCTATCTTGTGTTTCATGGTCAAACCCCTGAGATACCCCTCATAAGTTATACTTTAGCATGTAAATCATGCTCGGATGCTGCTGCTTCTCAGTTTTTATTATCTGCAGAATCCACCAAGCGGCAAACAATTTGACGAGTCTATGCAGCCGTTCATATATCTTATTAACCCTTGCATCCTACAGTATTCACCATAAAGGAGCTGGAGAAGCACCCAGAAGTGCAAGCCGGGGCAGCGGCGGCGGCGGTGAAGGAGCTCCCGGCGCTGGGGTCTGCCAGCGAGCGCGGCGGGCTGGGCGAGCGGCAGTTAGACGCGGCGCAGGCGGCGCTGCTGCGCGTGCGCGACGCCGTCAGAGAGAGGTCCATCGACCTGCGCCCGGCGTTCGGGGAGCACGACGAGTGAGTCACTTCAAACATCGTGAAACGAAGCGCCTATCTGGCACGATAGATCAGTAACTATCCGAGATTACCACGAAGACTGCCTCTCAGGTTGATTTTATTTGGACGTTGGACTTAAGAACTTTAGGCGAGGTCAAGTGTCATTTGGCTGATATAATTATTATTGCATGTTTATTTCCAGGCACAACAACGGGCACGTGTCCCGCGGGCAGCTGCGTCGCGTGCTGGCCCGGCTGGGCGTGCTCCCAACCCCTGAGCAAGTCCGAGACTTGGAGCTGCGCTACCTGGACGACTGCGGCTTCAGCTACGTCAAACTGCTAGACGAGCTGGTAGAGCGGCCTGTGGAGAGCGCCGTCATTTCCAGCCCAGCCCCCACATCGTACGGCCGGAAGAGCAAGAAAGTCAACCCACTGGAGACGGACATTGTGCAGATACTCGCCAAGATCAAGGGCAAGGTACGTTAAGCGCGTTTACGTGATCCTTATCACCTATTGGCACAGCTCTTGAGGTGTCCCTACCCTGTCCCTACTCTCCCTACTCCTCATCAGTTTCACTTACCCCCAACTCCTGAACGAGAAGATTCCCTGTACGAGGAATCTTATCCTGTAGGAGGCAATAAGTACTTATTGCCCAACGGGGCCGTTACCATTTACCAAGAAGCCATGGTCCTTAATGTACATGTTTTTATTTAAATATTTGTGTGCAGATGGTACGCGAGGGTATCCGGCCGCTGGACTTCCTGCAGCAGTTCGACAAGAACAACGAGCTCTTGATCCCGCGCGCAGATTTTTACCGCGGGCTGGCGTCCGCGGGTCTGTCGCTGTCGCCTTTGGAAATGGACACGCTCATGGAAGTGTGAGTAACATTATCATTCAGCAACAGGTATCATTTCAGCCAAATACCACTTCTGGGCAAAGGTCCCAATAATCGTTGCATCATAGCGAAGGCTTTTTCATAAGTTCTGCGTCGTGAACACCACTCGATCTTTTGTCGGAACTCTATCGATTGTACTTACAAGCACTTGCTATGGACCTCGTAAGACACCCGATAAACAATGGCACTCATTATCGTTAGTTCCGTTCCGATATATCTTCATAGGCAATACAAATAAATAAATATTAAAGATTAGATTAGATTAGATTATTTATTTCACGATAAAAATTACATTACAAATTAGCTTAATGTCAAAATTATACGAATTAATATCATGATCGTCAAAAATAAGGCAAGATTAATAATACGAGAAAATGTTTACAATGTCAAAATAACTTTGAAATAAAAGGGAAAAGTCAACGTAAAAGTAAAGGACAATCTTTACACAAATCGACCTAGTCCCAAACTAAGCAAAGCTTGTACCTACTATAGGTACTAGACGACGATATACATAATATATAAATACATATATAGATAACATCCATGACCCAGGAACAAATATTAGAGTTCAGCACTCAAATATTTGCCCTGGCCGGGATTCGAACCCAGGACCGCCGGCTCAGTAGGCAGCTGCACTACAAACCGAGCCAACCGCGTCGTCAAATCAATGCAAACAAGTACTTACTATGGACGGGAAAAATGATTTAAATTTGATCATCTAATAATTTTCCACAAATGTGCAGTTTCTGCGCGCCGGCACGCCGACGCTACGTGGAGTACCGGCGCTTCGCGGACACCGTGGGCGAGTGCCTCACGCAGGGCGGGCTGGAGCGCGCCCCCCTGCTGGAGCCGGTGCCCCACATTCCCACCATCGACACGCCCTTCAACCACCTCAACTTCGAGGAGCGGAACACCGTGTCCATGGCGCTCGCCAAGCTGGCCAAGTTCCCGGATCAACTTTCGAATATTCTCGAAGTATTCAAGGTAAAGCCTGTAGCTAGAACTTAACCTAGTCACACAAAAAGTTAGACCTAGAGAATAAACTAGTGTAAAATGTATGCACATCCCTGTTGTTGGTATTTTTTCTCTACCATGACCTAGGTACAGTTCGCGGCACAAGTAACTTAAAATAACATCATCTACCGAGTGAGCAGTATTCTTTTGAGGATAATGGAAACAAGCTAAAGCACTTGATTTCCGCAGTACCGTATTTACCCCTAGGCCCACAAGGCCCGGGCCTAGGGACTCCAGTCTTACAGGACTTGCACCATACTTATGTTCTCCTTATTTATCCGATATCCGAGGGGGGCCCAAATGTCTAGCCCAAGTGCCTAGGGGCCCTGACCTTCTAATAAGGCCGAGCCTGTCTCCGTAGCAACTTCTGCTGTTTGCGGATACAGTGAACAGTTTTTTTTTTTTCAGGATATGGACAAGGAGCGCTGCGGCACGATCCCACGAGTGTCCGCGGACAGAGCACTGTGCGCACGCGGCATGTTGTCACTTGTATCTGCGCGGGAGCGCGAGCTGGTGTACAAGGCCTTCGGGTACCAGCGCGGTTGCGGAGAAGAGGTAATTAACACCTACTAATTCCGTCTGAGACTAGATGATAGATCGCCCAGGTCCGGTCCCGTAACGGTCCAGAGAGACAGGAAGTTTGTCTATCGCATTAATACATGAACTGTCATTTATAAGCTGTGTACGCACGAACGAACAAAGCATGGTGATTTATATTAAATTTAGATTTGTGGATTGTGTGGTGATGTAAATACCTACGAAGATCGAACACAGAATCGTATGAACCATCCGGTAGTGTTTGGTGTTCGATTGTTGCAAAGACATGTAACACTTGCTGACGTCACCCCGCTGTGATTGGGTAGTTGGTTCTGTCAATCCGTTTCGTTTCTGTGTTCCCAATGGTGTACCATAATACTCCCCGATAACCATGTTACCTGTATGAATCTCATAAAATCGTGAGGGTTTCAAATCAATTATTATGACAAAATAAAATTAGGACAAAGAAAATTACAATGGTAATGCATAAATGCATATTTTTTGTGTGAGATACTAAAAATAATATAATATTCCATATATTTAATTTGTTACTATAAAGCGGCAAATATTCAGTGACGTAAGCAAGTGTCGCTAGCCGGAGTACCCGGATTTCCAAACCATGGTTTATGGTACGCACGCGCGTGCAAACAAGGTGTTCGATGTTCGTGTTTACCATGAATTTGTTGGTTCATGCATACACCGCTTTACGAGTCATTTTTAAAAACATGTACATAGTTAAAGGCTTAATAATAACAAAATTACGATCGCGTCTTTTGTGTTACGAAAGTTACTCATACAAAAGATATGGGTAATTATCGTTACACAAAGGAATTAATTAAGTTTTCTTTTAATTAAAGCCCTAAACTATGTACGTTTTTTGAAAATGACTCTTACACAAGACTAGGGTGTATCGATTTTCTTTGGTTTGTATAGTCGAGGATTGAAAAGGCTCCTCACTTTTAGACTTTAAGAGATGACGTTAAAGTCCGAAAGTGACGAGCCCTTTCAATCCACGACTGTACCTACCCTACAAGGCTTTTATTATTATTATTTCAGGTCAACTACCGTGCACTTTGCAGTGCTCTGGACTTGCTGTTCGCCTCTGCGAGCGCGCAGCCCTGCTGAGGTGCACCCTGACCCTTACATCTCGTCTCCAACTGTCATGTGTTTGTCCAGTGTCTTAGTAAAGGTCGTTTTGTTATTTCATGTGGAGTCAGTCCGGTCACTCATACCGATCATACTACTGTCGGTTGGAGAGAAGGTATCCCTCTGTAACATATATAATTTAAAATCCCTTGTTAGCCGACTACTTATACCACCAGTTGTAAAAGTTTGTCACATTCAAAGTTTTTGTACTGAATCAGAAACCAATAAACATTTACAGTTTATAATTATATTCCTTGTCTAATACTACAAATAGATTTTTATAGAAATATAATTTTAGTGCACCGCAACCAAAAAATCTTAGCACACGATGCAGGGCCGTATGGAAGAGCAAGTAGCTACACGGGCGGTTCTACAAGGCCCTTTCGGGGCGCGATATAGATCTGCTCACGTCGGTGAACTGGCTACGCTTGTGGGATTGATGACCGTTATGTGGGATGTTGATTGGACGATATCATTATCCCGATAGTCGTTTCGGCGAACGGTCTTATAGCGAAGAGTCACGACAAACACTTTAAGACACTCTCGCTAGATGAAGGGTCAGATTCAAAAGGCGGTGCTCCTGGAAACAGCACGCATCGTCAGAAGGTTCCTCTCTCTACAGTCTTAAAAACCGGTAGTCGCTGAATGATTTTTTATTGCAAGATCAGACATAGTATAGGCGGTTTGGCAGCAAGAGGAAAAATAGACAGAAAAAATAACACTAAATCCTGGTTTACATTATTCCAGTTCAAGTCCAACGCTGGACTGGATTGCTGGATGCTCTACTGGAACAATGGAGACCGGCACTGGAAAGTCAGTATTCCAGTAAGCAATCCAGTCCAGTAACTGGATTGCCGGTTTACTTTTGATTCCAGCGCCAACATTTAATAAGTGGTGAACGGCGTTGGTCACACATATATTTACAAAATTGTTTTAAAACGCTTAGGTATAACGCAATTGTGATGACTGTTTGTTTACCCAAATAAATGAAAAAAAAAAAAAACATTCCAGTACAACGGGAATCATGCGAACGGCCATTCCAGTGCTAGCAGAACAATAATTGTAAAGCTTATGCAAATTTTTTATGTTAAAAAGTGTTTTTTTTATTATAAAAAAGTTCTTTCTCGAACTCATTGTTACTGTAGTCTTGACGACCACAACTGATACTACTGGTTTACTAGATGTGAATAAACATCCGTCATATTATGTCCGGTCAAAGAAGTGTAATGTTTTGTCGAGAACAGAATAATGTACCTATCATGACCTTCCGAACCGAACAACCTTTTTGTAATAAAATGGTATCAAAAAATATAATTAATATTATTATCATTCATTACATTAACCTTTATTTAGAACGCTTTTCCTCCCATGTCAAACTGTGGCTACGCCAATAGTTGAAAAAGAAAGAGCGAAAATATACCTTAACTGTCAGCAGCAAAATTGCTTTGACAGCGTCCGCCATTACCCCTTTAGTGGTGGTTGGCGTGGTAGGCACGACAGCACACGATCACTTTAGTGGCTCTTGGCGTTCAAAGGGTTAAACTTTTTGAGTTTACGCGCCTGTGACAAACTAATAGCAATATATGCGCACAGTAGTGAAACGCTATAAACGTTGGTATTATATTTTCACAGGCGCTTGTACGCAAAAAGTTTTGACGTATAATCTCCAGCCGGGTGGTCACCTTTACAATATCTTCAAACCTACGAAAGTTTTTTTTTTATCTCTGCTCCTTTGCACTGCTGTCTACCTGACGCGGCTCGTCCTTTTGGACGAGCCGCCGAAAACCCACGGAAGTAGCGACTCATGTCGCGCGAGATAGCATCATCCGTCACTATCTCTCATAGTACTAGTATATCTCGCTCGGGAAAGAGTCGCGTGTCAGTTATGCTAGCCGTGCTAGTTCTATGACTCAATAATGTACAGTCGCCATCAGATATATCGTAGCATATAAGGCGTTCATAAATATCTGAACATGTACTGTAACGCCCAGTCAATAAGAGTCATGTTCAGATATTTATGAACGCCTTGTATGCTGCGATGTATCCGATGGCGACTGTACAGTCACCATCAGACATATCGAAGCATATAAGGCGTTCATAAATAATATGTGAACATGTACTGTATCGCCCAGTCCATAAGAGTCGTGTTCACATATTTATGAACGCCTTATATGGTGCGATATATCTGATGGCGACTGTACATAATTGAGTCATATAGAACCAAAGTTAGCTACATCCAGTATTTGTTTAATGTAGCAACTGAATGTATTCTGGTATAGTTAAAATAACTACTAATTTGAACCATATTGGATGCTGCCGACTTTGCTTCTATACGATTCAATTATAGCCTAATCGGGTTCTAGGGTCCGGCCAGGGAGGAACACGCGGTACAAAATAGTAATTTTGGTAGTGTGCGTGTGGATTGAGTGAGCACCCTTCAAAAATGAAAAAAAATGTGCTGATCATTTAGTAAAAGTTCTAAAACAATTGTAAAACTAATTGATGAATTTGTAAAACGATAAATAAAAAGAATACATTCATTAACGTATGCTCACTCAGTTCTCACAAACAACCAACGAAATCTGCGAATGTGTTTATTTAACATATAATATTTATATCCTAATTTTTAGTAAAAATTATGCTTAAGGTAGGTAATAATTTGTAGATCACCTGGTTACGTATTTAAAGTTTTACAAATTATTTCGTATGCTCACTCAATCCGCACACTTTTGAAAACCCAATTTCTGATAGAAAAACTGCAGATTGAAACTTCTATATATGTGTATAATTTAGTAAAAGTCATAAGGGAATTTGTAAAATACAAAACAAACCGCTAACGTGACAGATTTTTGGATAATAAATGTTTGTAAGTGCTCACTCAGTCCACACATTATTCGTAAGTTAAAAATGTAAATATCTTAAGATTTTTAGTATCTAGGAAAGTACAAAGTAGTTCAACTTTTAGTAAAAAAAATTACTAAATATCCACCATCTAAAATGTCATATTCGTTGTCTGCTTTTAAAGATATTCAAATTTCATTTTAAAATACAATCTAAGATACAGTCTGTGGTATCGGCGTATCTGCTCAAGCCATATCGCTCTCCCGCTCTCTCTTCCAAGATGGCGTACCTATAGAAATGTACTGTGTGGACTCTCTTAGAAATAAACTACGTATTAATTAATTAGTTTGTTATTTCGAGACACGACAGATTGGCGACGAGGATCATCGAACAGAGTGCAAATTAAGCTAAAATATCGCGTGTGAAAATCACAAAATTTAGTGAATTTTTAATTGCAAAGAGTGCAAGCGAGTCGCTTCGCAGTGAAGTTAGCAAGAACAAGATATAGCCATAGCCAACCGCCATTGCAGTTCCAGTAGTGCCAAAATTAAATACTTGTGTCAAACTTGACTGTTTATATATTACGAAGTAAGGTAAAATTAGAAATGCTAGAAAAACAATCAAGACTTGCATCGGGAAGTAGGAATATAAAATTTACGGTAGGAGAAAAGGTAATGTTAAGAGACTACAGAAAAGATCGTAAACCATGGATACAAGGTATAATACTGGAGGAATCTGTACCAGACACCACCTACATCATAGATGTAGAGGGGTCTAGGTGGAAAAGGCATGTAAACCAAATGATTAACTGTAGTAATAGTTTATTAGAATAAGTTAAACCTACTGTGAAACCTAGAAGTTAAAACTAGATATATGTGAAGACAAGAGCATTGTTACATTCAGGTGGCGGAGAGTGTGGTATCGGCGTATCTGCTCAAGCCATATCGCTCTCCCGCTCTCTCTTCCAAGATGGCGTACCTATAGAAATGTACTGTGTGGACTCTCTTAGAAATAAACTACGTATTAATTAATTAGTTTGTTATTTCGAGACACGACACAGTCCACATTTTAGATTGTATTTTAAGAAGTGGAGTGTGATCTAAAATGTGGACTGTATCTTAGATTGTATTTTAAAATGAAATTTGAATATCTTTAAAAGCAGACAACGAATATGACATTTTAGATGGTGGATATTTAGTAAAAATTTTTACTAAAAGTTGAACTACTTTGTACTTTCCTAGATACTAAAAATCTTAAGATATTTACATTTTTAACTTACGAATAATGTGTGGACTGAGTGAGCACTTACAAACATTTATTATCCAAAAATCTATCACGTTAGCGGTTTGTTTTGTATTTTACAAATTCCCTTATGAGTTTTACTAATTTATACACATATATAGAAGTTTCAATCTGCAGTTTTTCTATCAGAAATTGGGTTTTCAAAAGTGTGCGGATTGAGTGAGCATACGAAATAATTTGTAAAACTTTAAATACGTAACCAGGTGATCTACAAATTATTACCTACCTTAAGCATAATTTTTACTAAAAATTAGGATATAAATATTATATGTTAAATAAACACATTCACAGATTTCGTTGGTTGCTTGTGAGAACTGAGTGAGCATACGTTAATGAATGTATTCTTTTTATTTATCGTTTTACAAATTCATCAATTAGTTTTACAATTGTTTTAGAACTTTTACTAAATGATCAGCACATTTTTTTTCATTTTTGAAGGGTGCTCACTCAATCCACACGCACACATTTTGGTATACTTTTGCAAATTCGTGATTATTCACCCGCCGTTCGGACTCTCACGAATGTTTAGGGCAGTTTTTCGAAATCTCGACATGTTCTAACTCCTGGAGGGTAAATTCATTGGAAACAACAATTTATAAATATAATTTATGCTATGATCTTTTCCAGCAGGCGCTCAATTTGAATTTTAGCCTGCAAGTTGTGCTGTACTGATTTGTATATTTATAAATCAAAAGCTATTATAATTTTTTTGTCTCATATGTGATCAATACCGTGTTTAGCAATAAAATATGAAGTTGGTTTTGCTAGCAAGATACTCCCTAGCAGGACCACGAAGAGAAAATTTACAACGAATCTATAGTCTCTATTATTACCCACTATCTATAACCTATTTACTTTCATCTGTTTTAATAGTGAATGGGTACTTACTTTTCAAACAGCTCTTCAGTTCCAGAACAACGGCCACACGCAGAAACAAATGAGCGTCGGCTGGAAACTATTTTCAAAATCGGGATTCATAAAAGGAGGGGGGCTCTTTCTGGTCGGCAGTTTTCTTATCTTAATAATGACTATCCATTTAGTATGATAATTGTAATTCATGAAAATCGTTAACAATAGATTATGTGAAATGCTTTATTGTATGAACAAGTTCGCGCATAATATTACTAAGAAATCACAAGTGGCTAACTGAATAAATGCATAAGAACTTGTAGATTTTTTTTTAACCATTCTATCACTGCTGACCGAACACCTGTTTTTTGGACTCCTCCCAACACAAAGACAGGACTAAAAGTCAATTGTTTATTTACACATTCGTTTTATTTCGACATACACATCGTATATCTCTTGAAGTTTGTTCATGTCCCAGACTTAATCTAAAAATTTAATTTCATTCCTACTCAATGGAAGAAACATCTAGTTTTGTATAAAATACATGATTCTGATTTCTTGTAAGATTACCAAAATTAAAACATACAAAAGTACAACATTTCTGCAATGAGATCCCAATCAATCAACTGTCAGTGGAGGAGATTTCTCGTCCTCGCTCAATCATTCACACACACAGAGCGCACGACGGCGGCTCGCGACCCCAGATCGTAAGTGTAGTTACTGGACTCGAATTCAAAAGGAAACTATTAAAAATTGAATCTAATCAATCGGCAATAATACTCAGTGAATCTATAATCCATTCTATATTATAATAAGTATGCAATGGCCGTCCAAGGCGCGGCATTACAAGAGACAATATTTTTATCCTTAAAAAATCTTCTTAAAAAAGATTAATTTCTTATAATAATAATGTGGAATGGAATGACGTGCCCCCAGCGCGGCGGGGAGTAGCGCGGGGGGCACTCATGACCGGGCACTTAACCTGCAACAACCAACAACACCGTCACACACCGCTCACTCCACCCTGGCTCTGCCCAGCGCTGCGGGATCAGACCGTGCACACCGCACAGGAATAATCCGCGAGCTCAGACACCCCGGTAGGTTCTGCTATCGCTAGCACCGAGGCTCGCGTCGGAGCTCTCAGACGTGCGCAAGTTCATCATAAAATATTGAACAATAAATAAAAGTTTAGAGAGTAGAAGGGACTCGCTACGATAAGATCAATGTTAGAGAATGCTCGGGGCTCACCTTACTATTGGACTGAGATGACTATTGGCAGGTACGCGAGAGGAGCGGTTCAGTAGGGCTGGTGCCTCTGGTTGGCGCGCCCGCCGCCGCCGCCGCGCTGCTTGCCGCCCTGGTAGCCGGCTGTAACACCACCATCTCCACTTGATATAACCACACCACTCCCTCCCCGCTCGGCCCGACCCGACCGCAACAAAAGCTCGCGCACATGTCTGCCGCACCACTGTTGGCGCACTATTCCGATGTCACGAGACATCCGTTAGCGCATCTGTTCGAGCTCTTTCTTTCTATTTTCTACTCTATCGGGACGTACTGTAACATCTAACGTGCAACGTGACCGAGTGTAACTAAGTAAAACCGTACAACAAAAGAAAAGCTTCCTGTGCATTCATCGCCGGTCGGTGTAGTGATGGTAAGAGGCCATGCAAAAAGCGAACAAGTCATGAATGCACTTTCAAAATACCAAGATTACGGGTTAGAATAGACAGCTCTTTAACTTTCGGAAGACTACGTTACGTAATTTGAAAGCTAGAAAACTACGAACACAAAAATTCTATACTAGATGCTTTTAGTACTAGTGAAGAGTTGGAGATCAGTCAACGAATTAGTAGCGCACAAGCCTTTGGTGACGCAACAAAAACGATGGTGCAGATGGACTATTGGACTAGGCTAGGCTAGGTAGTGGGTGTGTGCGGACGGCGATAGTACCTTTCCCGCGGGGAGCCGTGCGCGCGCCGTAGCCGCCCTCGTACCCTCCGTACCCGCCGTAGTCTGCCCAACACAATGCCATTAATGCACTATATCGCTCGCAGTCCACTACTACTATACTCACTCCATCAACTCGCTCTATTCGCACCGATTCCTTCCACTCCACTGTCTAAATACCGAATACCCTACCTATGCGAGTTACTTGACAAGAAGTGTCCCATCTAAACTTTTATAAACGTAGAGAGTGTTCCTAAATTCCGCCCACGCCGTATTTCCAGTGCCAGTGGGTTAGTAACGAGATGAAGTTAGAGCCCCGATGAGTGGTATGTGTGGCGTTGCTGGCCGACGCCGCGCCGAGGGTGCGGGAGAGGTGGACTGGGATGATATATGGAAACACATTGAGAATTTTCGTAACAGTGCTTTATTAAAAGCTTCATCATATCTTATCACTTTCACAATGTCTCTCCATATATTACCCCAATTCCCAGATGTAGCATGTTGCGAGAGTGTTAGGTAAAACTAAATACCAAAAGAAAATAAAAAAACTCGAGCGACATTGCTACATATGTCAAAAGTGGTATTACAAATAAAACTTATAAAACATAAGGCAGGTAACATATGTACAGATATACACCCAGTGAAACTGAAACGATGACAAAGTGAGCTCCATGGGCACTGCGCTACAAGCCTACACCTCACATACACCTCAAGCACGCGCGAGACAGTATACAGGGCGCCGGGCGCCGAGACAGTGTGCCAACAGTGATGCTAATATTATCCTCCAAACTAAACAGATATGCAAAATTAAAATGAATCGCAAACAAGTTATATGAAATGATGAATTCCTAAATACTCAAAAAGATTAGATCAACCCATGGTTATATATTCAGATATACTGTCACCCCGACAACATTCAACTACACATTATCTCGATAGAATATTAAAAGTAAATAGTTATAATAGAAAAATAAATATTTTCTACACACTAACATATATAGCTAAAGTTCACGTGATGTCGATCGCTTTGAATCAAATGTAAGATATACATTATTAAAAGGTAAATAGGCATCTCAAGGACGGAGTCGCCCCGCGTGCAACGTTAACCTAACGCGGCCCGGACGCGCGCCGGGCGGCCTTACTCTACATTTACATCCTAAGGATCAGGTAACATCAGTCGAGGTAATGTGTCGGTGAGCAGGCTAGCGGTGGGTCGCTAATATCTAGTTCTGCTTGCCGCGTTTACCGTAATTGGGGTATCCGGAGTAATCGTAACCGCCGTAGCCCCCGTAGCCGTCGTAGCCGTAGCCACCGTAGCCGTAGCCGTCGTAACCGCCGCCGTATCCGCCCTGCCCGTAGCCGTATCCGCCGTAGCCTTGGTTGCCCCAGGCGCCCTGGCCGCCGTAGCCACCGCGGCCGCCGCGTCCGCCGCGCGAGCCGCGCCCGCCGCGGCCTCCGCGCCCCGTCATGCCTCCGGGGCCGTCGGGCTTGGGCGTCGCCCTCTTCACATCCACCTACATAAAACAAAATTCTCATTTAGACATGAACAACTACAAATAGAGGACACCATTACTTTACGAGAGACTGTTGGAAATGACTACCTTTGCAATACTTTTTTAATTATTTATGGGATATATTAAAACAACCACTATATTAAAACAACAATGATGAAACAGCTTACCTCCTTTCCAGCGATGGTCTGTTTAGGAGTCTTCAGAAGTTCATTGACAACCTGTTCAGACTCGAAAGTGATGAAGCAGAATCCTTTTCTTTGATTCTTCGTTTTGTCAAATGGCATCTCAACTTCAATGATCTGAAAAATATTAATATGATTAAAGGTGTTATCTCAACATTTTTTATTTTATTTATTTCTGAGGTCATATCAGTGGCCCGGTTTTATCTTCAATAATCGTCTAGAATAAATAAAATCTCACCAATCCGGAGTTTTCATCATAGTCAATAAACAAAGTGGTTAGATATCCACTTTATATTATCTACTATTAACATTATAGCGATCAACTTACGGTTCCAAAGTTGCTGAAGAAGTTCTTGATTTCATCATCGGAAATTTCACTGCTTAGACCTCCAACAAATATTTTCCCATGTCTTGCTTTGGCCTTCTTTGGGTCGACTTTCTTGTTGTTGATTGTGTGATCACCGGCGGCCATAACCTTGTCAATGGAATCTGGGGCCTTGAACACGATGAAAGCGAAGCCTCGTGATCTGCCAGTGTTAGGGTCAGTCTTCACGTTAATACTATCGATCTCGCCATACGCACTGAAGTGGTCACGTAATTCCTCTGAAAAGATAACAAATAATTAATATAACAAACAATACAAGTCACTATATGAGTGACAAGTTGATAACTCAGAAAAGTGGGTAAAGCTTTCTTCAAAAACATATCAGAAGCAGAACTGAATTAGATCATCATTTAGAACTTTATTTAACATAATTAAAACTAAGAAATTGAAAGATGCTTACTGTCTGTGGTTTCCCAGCTCAACCCTCCGACAAACAGTTTTCTGTAAATATTAGATGACGCATTAACAACTAGAAACAGACATCAACTGTTGTTGTCTCGATTCAGAAACTGACTTATTAATTAAACATTACAATTTAGCATTAATACTATGCAGTACTTGTTTACAGTACTTTACAGCTACTATTTTTGTTCAAAAAACAAACTCCAAGCACTGCAGCAAAACAAATTGAGAACCTGTAAGTTAATAAAATAGGTAATCTGGAAATTTAACATTATACAATATGACAACAAAAAAATGAAACAAGATGTTACAGTGATATCGCAAGATTTGAAATTGGCAAGAAGAAAACGAGGCCCAAAGTTAAGTGGCCAGATCAATCTAGTCAGTTTGGTCGTGTTACTTTTGTGTGAGCCCAGCATCAAAGTAAATACCATTTTCCTCGGCGGCGGCTGCGGCGGCGACGCAGGCTCACACCTGCAGAGAGACAGAGCGTTAGTCGCGCCCCAAACTGACCACAGGCGCCGTCGGCCGGGGGCCGACCCCGTCCGCCGACGCCCGACCTGAGCTAGCACCGATTTAAAATCTTGCAAGTTACACGACCGTACCGCGACTATTAGTATACAGCTCGAGCTCGCCACAAGTTACTCGTACCAACCGCAAATACTATAACGACTTTCATTACCGATGGACAAAATCGATAACAATCAAACCGGTGCCGGGTGCGGCCGACGCGCAAATACGACGCCATTTTACTCACGCGCCTTCGAGATAAGGACATTCTGACAAAAGTAGCCAGATACTTGCTTCCAATGTAAACTATAACATCTAGAATTAAATTTATATAGTGAAGATCGAACTGTAAAGATAAAAACGCAAAATTTTGAAAACGTAAAGAGGATTACAATGGATTCGAATGATGCCGGGATCGCCGCCATTGCGGCGGGCAAAGATCGTGAACTGAAAGGAATATTACAAAGCTAATTTATACTGTACTTTAACCGCTGCTACTAAAATTTACATTAATGTACAAACAGAACACAAGGAAATAACAAGAAAGCAGATATAAGTAAAAATCAATATACCTGTCGTCATCGCGTCCCGGGGCTTCGCTACCATTATCTTGTTGAGTATCACCTCCACCGTTCTCTGCATTTCCGTTTAATTGATTATCGGTCACGTCTTGTGCAAAGTTGTCGTTATTGGCCATGACTTAAGTTTTAGCTAAATTAATGATAAACTAAAAACTAAGGTCCGTACACGACCTTCAACACCGAATGCCAAATGCAGAAGAAGGAAGGGAAGTGCGTGGTGAGTCGGCGCGAAACGGTTTGTTATGTTGGTAATAACCAAAGAGACGCGCTTTTTTTTGCAAGCGTTCATCCCTACCACTTGAACAACCAATCAGAGACTAGAATAATTAACTGTTGTTGGCAGGTCAATGGCATCTCGGCCGCAGATGACAGAGACAGTATGAGAAATAACCCAATGAGTAAGTGGAAGAGACGAAATCGCAAGGAAATCAATAATGTTACCAACATAGCAAATTATTTACCGCGTTTTTATGGATATTCGGTTCGGAAACTATCTATAGTTACCTACTAATTCCCGAACGGAACCTTTTTAAACAGCCCGCATTTCTTTAAGGTATTAGATATTCATTTAGAATGGTTTGGCCCTGCTTATTCCAAAAATCATAAATGTTCTATCGGCCATAATTATAATCAGAAGCCATAGCAAAATCTCAAGCTACATATTTAGCCAACCAATAAAAAACAAAGTTTATCGATGAAAGACACAAGATTGTTATCACTGTGACTGTATGATGTCGTTATATATTATTAATTACCTATAATCATACCTATAAAAAAGCTTAATATCGAATTTTACTAAAATTACTTTCTGCTATGACCGATTCCATCAACAGGCCACTCGTTATTGAAAACAACTATCCAACTAAATGCGCCCGCCCGAAATTGTTTAACGCATCCTACACGGTCAGAAATCATAGCCAACCTGATCAGATCGACCAAAAGTTTTGACAACCTTTTCAGTATCATCTCATGAAGTGATGAAATGAAATGAAATGAAATGAAATAATTTATTCAGAGTAGGCCACAAGGGCACTTTTACAAGTCAGATTGTGAAACAACCGGCGTTTCCCAAGAGAAAGACCGCTGTTGACAAGAAAGCCGAAAGAAACTCAACAGTAAGTCATTTTTTCGTAAATGGACGTGTAAGGGTGCGTCCACACTTGTATCATTTCGCCGATCCGATCCCCGTCGCGTATCTTCACCGCGTATCATGAACGGTAAGTGTGGACGTCGCGCCGTCGCGATCATGCAACGCTCGCGCGAAATCCATGTTGATACGCGTATCTTCAGTACCCCGCACACTCGCGATCACGAAAGCATTGCATGATCGCGACGGCGTGACGTCCACACTTTCGTTCATGATACGCGGTGAGGATACGGGGTGAGGATCGGCCGTGATCCATCTCGAGTGGGTTTTTGCCCGATCATCAAAGGCGCTATTTGAGTCATCGATCCACGCTGCGGTCATTGGTTCTTAATCCTTAATCTTTACGATAATTAAAAAGTACCATACCACTGATGGACTGTCTACTTTGTTAGGCCTTTCCATGCGGCGTCTTCCGGCACGCGGTTTCCACTCGAGAACCTTTCTGCCGCATGCCATAAAACAAACACAGTCATACGAAGGCCATGTCTCCGTGAGCGGGTGCCTTAATCGAAGGCCTCCCCACGCGGCGTCTTCCAGCACGCGGTTTCCACTCGAGAATCTTTCTGCCGCATTATGTATTATAAAACGAGCACAGTCATGTCCTAAATCTCCATGAGCAGATGACAAAAATGAAGGCCTTCCTCGCTGCGACTTCCGGTACACGGCCCCCACTCAAGAATATTTCTGTCCCAAGGTTCAGTGAGCGATCTCAGCGGGCGACATTTTTAAATGGGACGCAACTCCGCACAGAACAACGATCACAAACGAAATGAAATGTTCGGCGAAAACGAAACGCCAAAATGATCGGGGCGGTGATACGGTGCTACGATACGGATAGCGTCCAAACTACTGCACGCCGAAATGATCGGTGCGGCGATACGCAACGAGGATACGATACGGCAAGTGTGGACGCGTTTCTTCGCGCGACGGCGCAAATGATACGGAGTGCCCGCAGTGAGCGTCCAAACAACACGATACGCGGTGGAGATACGCAACGGGGATCGGATCGGCGAAATGATACAAGTGTGGACGCACCCTAAGTAGATAACTCCATCTTTCCAATTCGTGTTGCTGCATTCCTCTTGTCAGTGACTAATTTAGGAAAGTGTAATAGCTGCATTACATGTGTCTTAAACCCGCTCCAGACCTTCCGATCCGATCCGATTTATCGGAAGAAATATCCTAACAATTGCACTACACACCGATTGCTTCCGATAAATCGGATCGGATCGGAAGGTCTGGAGCGGGTTTTATAGAGCTACACTTGGCTAAATTTATTCTTCCAAACTAGACTGCAAGAGTTGGGATCGGAAGGTCGCTCCTGATTACACTGTTCTGAATCAATTTGATTCGGACATTTTAGCGCATCGGCGACGGACGTGTCGGGTGCGAAGAATTACAATCCAGTCACAATCTTGTTGGTCAGAAAAGTAAATTAAAAAGGAGGACTTGCGTTAGAATCTAGGATGCTAAATTATTCAGTTCTTAAGATGCTAGATTTAGCCAAGTGTAAGCCTTTTACATGGCATGGCTTTTACCAAATAAAGGAAAAGGGACCGTCGTGTTGTACCAAGAGCCTAGCTTTTAAATTTATAATGATGATGAAGTCATGATCATTATTAAAAAAAAAATACGTCTTCTGAGAGTTCTGAGCAATGAATGCGCGTATCAAAATGTATGCACAATAAAGATCACAAATGATAATATTTATAATGCACTATTTCTCGATAGCATGAAACAGACTTAATGAAGACCTAAAAAAGACATAACTGCATACATTTTAATAAATATAGAACAAAATAATAACATGAAGAATATACGCGATTAATAAAAAAAAAAACAAAGAATATATATATATTTTTCAACTCAGGCAACATTGGTTAAATTGACACCGAACGGTGAGGTAGGCTCTTTTTCTGTTTTCAGTCCTTATTTATCGTAAAAATTACTCGAATTTCGTGATATTCCGCTGGAAAGCACACCAGTTTAATGCCTAAATCTTACTGAGGTAAGTTTTCTTATCTGATAAGGCCTAGAAAGTCGTATTCAAAAAGGATATTTTGATTGTCGGCAGTTCTATGAAGGTTAATCTTTCGAAGTATTTGGGTGATTAATCAGCTCACGCTGAAGAAACAATCGTTTAAAAGAGTCTTCGTACCTTTTTCTGCGTTGAGTAACTGTTTTGCACTAAGTTGGAGAGCAATACGAGTAGTTGAATATGCTGGGCAGTTTTAGCGGTCGCCATGCGTGCTTGACTTGACAATACATGGAGCAGGCAGTTGGCAGCAGGTAGGGCCCGCGGCCCTGCCCGCTGAGCTCGGTCGCTGCTCCTCTTTATTTATGTCCCTGAAACTGTAAACCTTTTTGTCTACATTTTATGTCACTGTGCTGTTGAATAGATTGAAAGTTTAAATTATTTGTTTACAAATGTAATGCAATTCTATAGATAATGTAACAGATGTCTTTCAAGAACTGTTGTGTTGTGTTTCTGAATTTATTATTTCCCCTGCAGATACTTAGTTGTTATGGTAGAATGTCAAATTAACTATATTTCTAGGTAAAACTCAAGATGTTCATTGTTCTTATATGAAATCCTGATATATGTTATCTATGGATGAAATCTCTGATGATATGTTTATCCATGATTACATTTTTAAACATATTAGAATACCAGTAAGACTGGACTTGAGTTACTAGTGCTGCAAATTGCTCAAATTTCGAATTTAATAACTCCCTGTGGTATCTAACTAATAGAAAAAAAAACTAGAATATTGAATAATAAATATATGTGAAGTAGTCAAATTTGAAAATAATGTCTTAACAAATGATGTTCATTCTTCTAATTCAAACGGATCACATATCAGTTTTGGTAAGCGTAACAATCTTATGTTATAATTATTGTACAGAGTAATATTAATTATTTATTTATAACTTGTGTGTTTTTTTTTATATTCATAGCAACAACAATATTTGTTTAAACATACATGTACATTGTACACATGTTGAAAGCACATTTATTTAGTATTTTAGTTATATATATCTATATAAATATGTATGTCATCCTCTTGTGCCCCCATTACAAGCTTACAAGAGCTTATTTAACTTTATTAATCAAAACAAAACACTGAAATTAGGGATATATTGTAGTTTAATCGAAATTTTAATAACTTATTGTAAATTTACTAATTTCAGAATAAAGGGCTTTATTATTATTATTATTAATCAAAACAAAAGTCATTACAAATGGCGGCTTAATGCCAAATCGTCCAAAGATAGTGCAATACCGCGTAAGTAACAAGTGAAGATACTAAACAGAGAGACAAGAATTTGATGCTGTTGGTTGCTACAAGAATTAAAAATCTAATTGTACAGAGAGCATCTAGGGTACAAGTAAATACTGTGGTACTAGATTGATTTGTGTGACGTTGTCCGAAATTCATTACTTTTTAACCCCTGATGAAAAAAGAGGGGTGTTATAAGTTTAACTTGTGTATCTGTCTGTGGCATCACAGCTCCCAAAAGGATGGACCGATTTGAAAGCGGATTTTTTAAACCAAAGGCTTGTCTGTTGAGTTGGTTCCTAGCTATGTTTAGGAAAGATACCTGCAACTGTTTCCAAAATATTCAGCTTTTGATTGAAACAAGTGATAGGATCTCAGCCAATATAAAAAAATAAGAATTCGAAATTTTCTTGTTATGTTCAGGTTAAATAGCGTTCTTATCCCACTCAATAAATGAGGGCCTCATGATGACCAGATAATTGATCCAGGATTTTTTACATTTTGAATTTAAGTTCGTCGTAGTTGTGCACTCTTGGCAGAGTGGTTGTGGTTTGTGGTCATGGTTAGGTCGATTCTTTCGCCACCGCTTCTCTCGTGATGCGCCGCCGCCATGTAGTCCTATGTTTGGCGGGGTGAGAATTCTCGTTTATGCCGCATTGTGTCACAGATTTGAAGGTCTGTCCATCTCGCTGGAGAGCGCCCACGAGATCTTTTGCCCGCCACTTTCCCTTGCACCACCTTGAATTTAAGTTATTATTCCTTAAATTTCACATGTATTGCTAATTAAGTAATTACATGTCATCAATGACGTGATAGTTTGTTGAATTACAATCATACATTAATTATAGTATCATTCAATTACTAATTACAATGTGAATTTGATAATTGATATCTATTCTTTCATTCATATTATCTTTTTTATGTACTGGCTAATTGGCAGACGGTCAAAGCTATCCCTAGAAAATAAAACGTTAATTTATAAATCAATCCTGAAACCGATATGGAGCTATGGAATCGAGCTGTGGGGAACAGCAAGTCACTCTAACGTCGAAATTCTACAACGCTTCCAAAACAAAGTCCTGAAAACCATAACTAACTCACCATGGTTCATAAGAAACAATGAAGTACATGAATACCTCGAAATGGAGACTGTCAAAGAGACTATAAGAAAAAGAAGCCTGAAATATAAAGAACGGCTCAATAGACATGTGAATGTGCTGGCACATGATCTCACTGATACCACAAGCAATACTAACCGCCTTAAGAGGGCGCACATCATGAACCTGGACAAAACACAATAAAAGTAAAAAAAAAAAAAAAGGAACCAATAATGGGCACGGGCAGTATATCAGTGGATCTGCTACCCTCCATGTACTCATTACACATCCACAGTTCTGATCATGGACTATATGGCTGATTGCAGAAAGATAAATATAAAAAAAAAAAAAAAAAATATTATCTTTTGAGTAGAAAATGTGTCAAAAACTATGTGCTGTTGAGTTGCGAATCTTCTACTATTAGGTATTGTATCGAAAACCAATTTTCTGTTAAGAGGGGTTATGATTTCAGGATATAAATCTTATGGTGTTGGGAACTGTGAGAAAAATTAAATTATCATATAATTTTTTTTTTACATTACAGGCGAATGGTGGTATTTTTTTCGGATGAGTATTAATTACAGCGCCATCTATCATTCGGATTATCTTTGTGCGTTCATCGCGTCAAAACGATTGGTTGGGTTGTAACCAATTTTTTGAACAGGGACATCTAAAGATATTACTCGACTATGGTCAAAAAGGAGGATTACGCGGACTAAGTTGCGGGCATCTTTTAGTTAGACTAGCATGAAGGGAATTTGGCAAATACGTCTCCATCGCCATATCACTCCAAAAATGTCCACTGAATTGGTTTTACGACGTACCAACGGTTCCCAGAGCAGTCCTGACCTAATTCTCGATTTACCTCTTTGAGGGCTTTCCCCTCTTTTCGGGTCTTTGAGGAAGAACGTTCTGCTTTCGACCCCCGGTGTCACGACCAATGTGCCAAGCCTACCGTCACTTAAGTCTCATCACTTAGGACTATGTGGACGACCTAACTCCAAACATACTGAATTGCTGTTTTGAGTAGCTATGATTCTTCTTTTGAGGCGAAACCACCAATCTCCATATTTATATATCCCATATCAATATACCAGAGGAAACTATTAAAACACCACTATTTTTCTGACTATTTTCAAAAATGTATCTAAACATGAACCATTGATACAAAGATCAAAACAAAAAGAAAAATTGAAAGCATTTCAAATAAACAATGCAGAGATCGACACGCAAAGCATAATGAGAAATTCGAAAGGTTATTTGGCGTTAGGGTGGCGGAAAGGTATCACGTTGGACCGGTAATCAAGAGGTACCGGGTTCGATCTCATCCGCCAGGTTACGTATTTAAAATTTTCTTTGTACTTTGATCTTTGTATCAATGCACAATGGTACAATATATAATTGTGGTGTAACCCACATTAAAAATAATGAGACATTACATGTTTCATAAATTCGTATGTACACTTATTTCCAGGGCAGTACAGAGGGCAGTGTCGGGTCGAGTGAACAAGAGCGATGGTAATGGAGGCGTCCCCGTCCCCGTCCCCGCAGAGCGTCGGCCGCGAGTTCGTCCGCCAGTACTACACGCTGCTGAACAAGGCGCCCACACACCTACACAGGTAAGGGACACTTATATTTTCAGGGCAGTACAGAGGGCAGTATCGGGTCGAGTGAACAAAATACATTCCTCAGACGTGCCACAGATGCACCATGGTACGTAACCAATTTATCCATACATCACGACGCCCAGGTACCCACAATACACGCACATCTAAGAGAGATATCAAAGAAATTCTTTGATAGCTCCCCCAACCACCCCAACAAATTAGTAAAGAAGGCTGCTGCTGTGTGGGCACACCTACACCGGTAAGGGTGAAGCAAGACGAGTGTAATTTGAGTCGCGTAATTTCGGTCGCGCCATACTAGTTTGACGTGACCACGTGACATAATGTATCGCGCGTCATAGCGTGCGTTATAATTATAACGGGCTTTCGGGCGGAACAACTCGAGAGTACTGTAAAGGTACATATAAAATTGAAGGCCTAAGCCGGGAAGATTTTTTTAAGCATGGCGTCTGTGTTCATGAATAGTCTAAACTGCTGGTTTTTTAGTGGTGTATTATATTGTTTCATTGCATATGTTTGAGCACTATATATGCCTAGCCGTGAAAAAGGCTTGCCGGCTTCGTATCACTATCCGGGTATCGCTATACCTGCTCACCCGGCAAGCAATTCTTTTCCGACGTCCGCAGTAATGCACTATATTGATTCAATTCTGAAAAATCACGAGTCCCGGGAGCGAGAGATCTTGCCCCAGGCCGTCGATCGACTCGCCGCGACGAGGCGCTCGCAGTGCCTATTAGCCCATAAAAACCTACATTAAGATCATAAAGCTTCATATAGTTCTGTTTTAGTAGGATTCTGTACCTCAAAAGGAAAAAAACACAACCCTTATAAGATCACTTTGTTGTCCGTCTGTCAATACCCTTTATCTAGAGAGCGTTCAGACGTGTAGAGTTGAAGTCCTGTGGGTTCAATTGAACCAATGTATTACTTAAAATTTGTAAAAATCAAATAACGCGAAGCAATTTGACTGCCTACGAGTGGACATCATATGGGGGTCTTCTTTACTTTTCATACTATGGCAGCGGTTTGATTTATTTGCTGATTTGGGCCTTGTTAGGATTTAAGCTTATGTCTACTTACTGTTTATTCAAGCACGCTAAATTGGTAAAATAACCATGAGGCTAAACTTGTTGACTACCTGGCCCGTTCAATGGAAATACCGAGAAGAGATTTTCGGGACAATGGGCATGACAATCCATTGTACCCCAATTGTTTTATTCCTTGGTGTTTCTGTAGTTATGACGGATAGGGGATGATGTGAATAAGTTAGTAACTAAACTAAAAAAAGTTGTTAATAGCATTTGCACTTTGTAGTCGACCAAGTTATCTCATCTGTAGATAATAATGATATAATAATAAAAAGGCGTTTACTTTCACCACAATACAGTATAATATGAGTCACCCTTGTGACTCGAAATAAACGATTTTCATTTCATGAACATTGTAGATTGGCTTTCTAACAATTCGATACCATTTCTGAGAGACTGGAGTCTGAACTAGGTATAAATAAATAAATTAATAAAACTGTAATAGATCTCTAGGCTTAAGAGTGACACATAGCGAGCACGCTGTGTGAATAGGTCCAAATATTAAATTTTACAGAAGGCTTATGAGGTGAGGTAAACAAAAACAATATTAGAATTAGTTAACATTTTAAAAAGGCGAAGCAAGCAAAGCAATGTATTCGTGTTCTATACAATACATACTTAGGAAATTACTTAATTATATACAAGATAACTATGATTGATAACAAATATGATTGGATACAAGTCTTTTTCATCAATAACGTCTCCTCTTTTTAGCGTGTCTGCAATATAATTGGATTTTAGTTATATTTCATGGTAGGTAAGTAGTAGGAGAACAAAAATTAACGCATTAATCCGTAAAATGGCAACAACGCATGTGCGTTGCTCCTCTAAGGTCCCTCTGTGACCTTCATGGGAGTAGGTCGAAATCGCTATTTTTACCGCATCCAAATATGGTTAAGATCTAGATCGTAAAACGACCGCATCACTAGAAAACCTAGGTCCCTTCTAGGTACATATTGACTCCACTGGAATTCGTATAGTCCGTAAGAAACATAAGTGTTAATTTCTATATCTCTAGCAAAGTTTTTTACGTAATAGGTACCTACCTATGAAATGTATACAGTTTACTGAAAATATTTCAAGTACTGTATCGGTTATACAAACACAATATGCAACAGTACGTCTAGCATAACTTTGACACGTGACTCTTTGTCGCGCGACAAATACTACCTGTGACTTTCCTTTCAATACCGTGCGAGCAAGACTCATACTGCGATGCAGAAGAGATGCAGACTCGCACGACAAGGGAAGTCGCGGCAAAATATGCTAGCCCTAAAGGTTACAGAACCATTTTTTGTTAGAGTAAATTAATTGTCACTAATTAACCTATTACATGATTCATGTCTATGTTTGGGAACATAATTAGATTTAGTTATCAACGTTTGCATTTTTGATTCTTAACAACGGTACCGAGAAAGACCAATTATATTTAATACGCGTGATTAACAAATTAATCGTTACATATTGTATTGTATTGCTAATATCGATACCTTAGTTCACATTCGTACTAATAACATTTTTTTTGCCAGTGAAATGTAAACTACATGAAGTTGTACACTAACGTCTTAATTGCAACAACTTTTTCCGAAAAGTTAGTCACCAGTGTGAACTAAGGTATTGATATGTTAATTCATTAATTACTAAATGTCTTAATCATTTGGGTAATTAATTGAATGTGTTATAATATAATTAAAACCATAATAACGTGAACTAATTCGAACGATTGAAGAGGATCAAGGTTTCCAAACTTCGACTAAGAAGAATAATGTCGTCATATACGCTTTTCAAGTCAACCAAAAATGTTAGTACAGTTATGTTTACCAAAATTGCTTAATTTAATTGTGTCAGGTAGGGAAGACTAAAGAAAAGTCACCAAGGGAAGGATGATATAAGAAGGAAGGTGAGCGAGGAGATAAACAAAAGTGCAGTTTGCTTCTACCTTGTCCGTTTGATCGTCCACAGGTTCTATAACAACTACTCGTCGTTCGTGCACGGCGGGCTCGACGCGCCGCACCGCGAGACGCTGCCGGTGGTCGGACAGAAGCAGATCCACAACCGCATCCAGCAGCTCAACTTCCGCGACTGCCATGCCAAGATCAGCCAGGTATATTAACAGCACCATCGTATAATGGCAGGCGTCCCAAAGAACTGCACTATCTCTTTGTAGGGTAGCAATACATTTTTCTTTCTTTTCTTCAAAGAGGCCTAAGTCCTTTTGCCCGCGACTACGTACGCGTGGAACTTGATAAAAGGGATTATTAAAAGCGCCTAAGCAAATGTAAGAGCAATTGTGCTTTTGGTCTAATAATTACTTTTCCTACACGGTCACTGCACCCCAACAGAAATGTTCACTCACTTTTCAATCATTTTAGATATAATTTCCAGGATGAAAACTATCCTATGTCCTTCCTCGGATCTTAAACTATCTCTATGCCAAATTTCATCTAAATCGATTCAGCGGTTTAAGCGTGAAGAGGTAACAGACATTTATTTATTTATAACTAGCTTTTGCCCGCGGCTTCGCACGCGTTAAAAAAAATACGTTCACTTGGCATAACTTTGCATTTGGCATTGGCTTGGTATAACTCAAGCCTCCCATAACTTTTGTTTACTGTATCTTTGGAATATTTTAATGCTTTCACGGACATGATTCCTTGTTCATTTTAGATTCAATTTCTACTTTTTTGTTTTGTTTTCTCAATGCGAGGCCTCCGACATTTTTGTGCACTGTCTCAATTGGTTACTTAAATAAAGTCATGCTCTCTTCTTTCCGTTGTGGTATATTGTCTTGCTTAGTGCCCCCGCTTTTTTGGTCATCATTTCCTTAGAATACTTAA
Organism: Apotomis betuletana; assembly: GCA_932273695.1. Taxonomy (NCBI): domain Eukaryota; kingdom Metazoa; phylum Arthropoda; class Insecta; order Lepidoptera; family Tortricidae; genus Apotomis; species Apotomis betuletana. The sequence continues at coordinate 34,816,726 of OW026300.1, read as the reverse complement.
TCGTTTGTTCAGAATTGCTTTCCTGTCACCGTTTTAAGGTTTATGTATTCTCAATGTGAGCACTACTGCATTTTTGTTATCTATCTCTTAAGATTACTTGAAAGTTACACCAGTCTTGCTTTTTTCTTTCCGTTTGTTATATTGTTTTTTCTTCGCGTCTCCCGTATGGTTTGGTCACCATCCCCATTTAGAACCCTTTAAAGTTTGATCAGACTTGCTTTCTTGATTCCGTTTTAGGGTTTTGTTTCTATTTAATGCGAGCACTATGCCATTTTTTTCACTATCGTTACTTTAAAGGTTGAGCAGAATTGCTTTCTCGTTAGCGTTTTTAAGTTTTGTGTCTTCTTGATCAACATATCTACTAGACTGGTAGTTCAAATCAAAATTTTCAAGTCTAACGGCATTTTGTGAGCCATTTTGGCAACATGACTTTTCTGATGTAAAAAAGCCTGCTGAATTCGATTCTGGATGTTGCCAAGCCGAATTTTGCCCCCCTCCCCCCATTTCCCCCCTTTTTACCTCAAAATATGCCCCTAATCACGGTTTTTACGGTTTTATACAAAAAGTATTACAGCTAGAAAAAAAATGTCAAAGACAAGAATGATCTCTATAAAATTTCCTATAACATGGTGTATAAACTTTTTTAGTAGGCCTTATGGTTTGTGAGCAATTTCTTCCCGAACTTCATAGACTGGTAGAAAATTCTAAATATCGGCTTCCTTTACCGTGCTAACGGCATTTTGGGATCCATTTTGGCAACATGACTTTTCCGATGTAAAAAAGCCTGCTGAATTCGGTTCTGAATGTTGCCAAGCCGAATTTTGCCCCCCTCCCCCCTTTTCCCCCCTTTTTGACCTCAAAATATGTCCCTAATCACGATTTTTACGGTTTTATACAAAAAGTTTTACAGCTAGAAAAAAAGTGTCAAAAACAAGAATGATCTCTATAAAATTTCCTATAACATGGTGTATAAACTTTTTTAGTAGGCCTTATGGTTTCTGAGCAATATCTTCCCGAACTTCATTATTTTTAAAAAAATTGATAAACTTGGTCGAGGCAGTGAAATGCACTTATTTTAGGATAATTGGTATCGCACAGGATCCAGCCGCTCTGCAGCGCTTGACGCTGACATCCAGTTTGCATGCTGCTTATTATCTGTCAAGACTCACGAGACTTTCAGTCATAAGCAATCGTCAGATTTACACGCAGAACCGTACCCAAGTCGGACTAAAAGGGCCGTAGAAAATAAAAATGCTTTGCTTCTGAACATGAAATCCTTCGAAATGCTCAGTTATACGCCAGATTCTCCAGAAACGGGCCTTGGAAATGCAGTTACCCAGGATCTTGCAGCAGAAAACAATAAAGGGTCACTTGTCACTGCCAAGCAGCTCCTTAAAAATGACTCAATACCTTCAAACTAGGTTGGGCTTGCAGTTTTTATCCCGCGAACGCGCGAGCGGGACTAATGTCGTCGTAGTGCGAGGATTTGCAGACGAGACTAAGGTTCAAGCGTCACCAACTGAGGTCGATACCTCAACATACGTGCTATTCATGAGGAAACCGACACTCGACATGTGCTCCACACTGTGCATAGCCCACCCAGAAGACAGGTTATTAGTGTTGTTGTTGCTTATCATTCATCATCATGACAAAATTAAGGGACTGCTTTAGAACGTTAAAATATTCTGGCGTTTTACTCAGGCACTGGTGATTCGAACGGCTTTATTGCAGGTAACAAAATAATTAAATTGATCATTTGCGTTTCTAAAACATTTACCTAGACACTCCTTTGATTAAAAGTATTCCGTTTTCCGATATTGAAAGCACTGTGAACTACTCAATGAGATAGACATACACCCCATGAGCGAAAGGCTGAAAAGTTCCTGTCCCTACTGTACAAGTCGAGTATGTGACGATGCAGGCTATGCTTTGTTTGGCACCACTCCAGCGCCTGAGCGTTTGCCCCCCCACATCAGACGCAAATATGGTAGATTTTGAACGACCTGCCTTGTACAGATCTTGAAGGTCGGACCTTAGTTCATTTTGAACTTTGCGTTGTAGCTTGTAGACCTGCACTCCTAGCACAACTGTCGCAAACGGCCAATTTCTGGCGCGAGATAATTGCCTGTCTCTTTCTGTGCAGTAATGTAAGAGGGTCACGGGTAGCGCTATGTCGCGCGACAAGAGTCGCAAAGCATAGTTGTGCTAGACGGGCTGCTGTTGGTGAGCCTTTCGGAAACAAACTTCGTTACTTAGAGTGAGCCAAGCTGCTTAGCAGTGTGAATTGGCACTTTATTTTTTTCTGTTGCAAGATCCTGGGTAACTGCATTTCTAAGGCACATTTCTGGAAAATCTGGCGTAGAACTGAGCATTTCGAAGGATTTCATGTTCAGAAGCAAAGCATTTTTATTTTCTACGGCCCTTTTAGCCCGACTTGGGTACGGTTCTGCGTGTAAATCTGACGACTGCTTATGACTGAAAGTCTCGTGAGTCTTGACAGATAATAAGCAGCATGCAAACTGGATGTCAGCGTCAAGCGCTGCAGAGCGGCTGGATCCTGTGCGATACCAATTATCCTAAAATAAGTGCATTTCACTGCCTCGACCAAGTTTATCAATATTTAAAAAATAATGAAGTTCGGGAAGATATTGCTCACAAACCATAAGGCCTACTAAAAAAAATTATACACCATGTTATAGGAAATTTTATAGAGATCATTCTTGTCTTTGACACTTTGTTTCTAGCTGTAAAACTTTTTGTATAAAACCGTAAAAATCGTGATTAGGGACATATTTTGAGGTCAAAAAGGGGGGGAAAAGGGGGGAGGGGGGCAAAATTCGGCTTGGCAACATTCAGAACCGAATTCAGCAGGCTTTTTTACATCGGAAAAGTCATGTTGCCAAAATGGATCCCAAAATGCCGTTAGCACGGTAAAGGAAGCCGATATTTAGAATTTTCTACCAGTCTATGAAGTTCGGGAAGAAATTGCTCACAAACCATAAGGCCTACTAAAAAAGTTTATACACCATGTTATAGGAAATTTTATAGAGATCATTCTTGTCTTTGACATTTTTTTTCTAGCTTTAATACTTTTTGTATAAAACCGTAAAAACCGTGATTAGGGGCATATTTTGAGGTAAAAAGGGGGGAAATGGGGGGAGGGGGGCAAAATTCGGCTTGGCAACATCCAGAATCGAATTCAGCAGGCTTTTTTACATCAGAAAAGTCATGTTGCCAAAATGGCTCACAAAATGCCGTTAGGACGGTAAAGGAAGCCGATATTTGGATTTTTCTACCAGTCTATACAGGTAACTTAGGCGTTTCAACCGATTTACTTTAATTTTTCAATTTTAGCATGTAATGTTTTTTAATAGCGGGCGGCTCTGCCCCCCCGAACCCCCCGTCTTTTTCAATGCCATCTCTTCGTGTTACTTAAAAGTTTTATCAGTCTTCCTTTCTTCTTTCCGTTGGGCGAGGTTTTTTCTTTGTGCTTCCCGTCTGGTTTGGTCACCATCTGTTAAGAATCCTTTAAAGTTTGATCAGACATGCTTTCTTGATTCCGTTTTAAGGATTTGTGTTTTCTTAATGCGAGCACTATGCAATTTTAGTTCACTTTCTTTTCAGGTTACTTAACAGTTTGATCAGACTTGTTTTCTAGTTTGCATTTTAAGGTTTTGTCTTTTCTTTCTTTTCTTTCTTGATCACTATATCTACAGGTCATTTAGCCTTTCATCAGATTTACTTTTAATTTTCAGTTTTAGCATATTGCATTTTCTAAGTGCGGGGGGCTCCGCCCCCCGAGCCCCCCGTCTTTCTCAATACCATCTCTTCGTGTTACTTAAAAGTTTCATCAGTCGTGCTTACTTATTTTCGTTGCGCAATATTGTTTTTTCTTCGTGCCTCCCGTCTGGTTTGGTCACCACATCTTCTTCTTCTTCGAATTCTTTAAAGTTTGATCAGACTTGCTTTGTTAATTCCGTTTTATGGATTTGTGTATTATAATGCGAGTACTAAGCCATTTTAATTCAATATATTTTCAGGTTGCTTTTATGTTTGATCAGACTTGTTTTCTTGCTAGCGTTTTAAGGTTTTACGTTTTCTTCATCACCATATCTACAGGTCACTTAGCCTTTTATCAGATTTAATTGAATTTTTCAGTTTTAGCAAATGACATTTTCTGAGTGCTCTGCGCCCCGAGCCCCCCGTATTTTTAAATACCATCTCTTCGTGCTGCTTAAAAGTTTTATCAGTCTTGCTTTTTTCTTACCGTATTGCGATATAATTAACTTAGTGCCTTCCGTCTCTGTTAGTCACCATCTCTTTAGAATACCTAAACGATTGGTCAAACCTGCTTTCTTGTTTCCGTTTCATTAATGCGAGTACTGTGCCATTATCGTTCACTATCTTTACTCGGGTTACTCAAAAAGTTGTGCAGACTTGCTTTCTCGTTAGCGAAGGTTTTATGTTTTCTTGATCACCATATCTACACGTAACTTAGCCTATCATCAGATTTACTTTATTTTTCTGTTTTAGCATGTTATACATTTTTTTTTTCAATAACATCTTTTCGTGTTATTTAAAAGTTTCATCAGACGTGCTTTCTTCTTTCCGTTGTGCGATATTGTTTTTTCTTCGTGCTTCCCGTCTGGTTGGGTCGCCATCTCTTTAGAATCCTTTAAAGTTTGATCAGACTTGCGTTCTCGATTCCGTTTTAAGATTTTGTGTTTTCTTAATGCGAGCACTAAGCCATTTTAGTTCACTATCTTTTCAGGTTACTTAAAAGTTTGATGAGACTTGCTTTCTTGTTAGCCTTTTAGGGTTTTGTTTTTTCTTGATCACCATATATCTACAGGTAACTTAGCCTTTCATCAAAGCTACTTGAATTTTTCAGTTTTAGCATGTAGTATTTTGTTAGAGCGGGGGGCTCCGCCCCCCGAGCCCCCCGTTTTTTTCGATACCATTTCTTCGTATTGCTTAAGTTTCATCAGCTTTGCTTTCTTTTTTCCGTTGTACGATAATATTTTTTCTTATTGCCTCCCGTCGCTGTTAGTCACCATCTCTTTAGAAATACTTAAAAGTTTAATCAAACGTTGTTTGAGATAGTTTATATTTTGTCTAAACACATACTGACGCTGAACGGCCCTCGAGCTGTCAACTTAAACTTTGCATCAGCTGTATTAAAATTAAAGAAATTAATTGTACATAGAAATAACATTTAAATGTATCACTCATTAAATTCAAATTTGTGTAAGAGATCGTAGTAGACGTAGTAATATAGTGAACGTATGTTATAACGCGAGCGCAGCGGGTAAAAGCTAGTAAAACAATACACAAATTACAGACCAATCCACTCACTTCGCCATTGCGAAAACTCTGCTGCAGACGGCACCTCGGGGAAAACTACTGTTTAAAGCTCACAGATGGCGCTACTGGTAGCACTTATGCGCGTATCATATTTCATTAACTTTCCGTAAATATTTATACGTCAAAGGATAAAATTGATTTTAAATAATTTTATTTTGATTATTTTCTCAAGAAAGTAAAAAACAACTTATTTATTCATTTCAAATTTTCTCCGCGTCTCAGTACGTTTATGAAAAGAGGGTCAATATTTATAAACTACTGAGTAAATACATGAATTTAAATGCAATAATAGAGTGGTAGTTCCCATTGTTTCATCGCGAAATTAATAATTACAAAATTGTGTTCAGTTTTGTTTCATAAAATGATCATTTCGTGTACCACTAACGCCATCTACTGCCCCGGTGTCCGTAACTCGGCGACTCGTCCAACCTCAGAGCTATTGTCCGCGGGGTACGCGTGGTTCTAAATTCATATTCACGACGCTGATGGATGACGCTATGAGATGCACACGACTTCATTCGCGTATTTTTTCTTTACCGTAGACGGAAAAAACTATCCTATAACCATCTTCGGATGTCCAGCTATCCATGTACCTACCAAAAATGGTTAAAATCCGTCCAGCCATTTCGGCGTGATTAGAGGACAAAGGATTTTATGAAAACAGATGGCGCCAGGTTGGCACGGCGACGCGTGTCTATACAAAACAACTAAGTATCAAGCTGCATCACGCTATCAATATTTTTCCTGAAATCATGACCCCATAGAAAATTTATTTTCAGTATAAATTTAGGTTTTTATAATAGTATAGATATCATTTTTAACCGACTTCAAAAAAGGAGGAGGTTCTCAATTCGAACTATTTTTTTATTTTTTTTTATATTTATTGTTTTAAACTATTCAAAGCACCTTGAAAAATAATTTGCTCATAGTACTACCTGAACATATATTAACGACATCTATTAAGATGACAATAAATTATTTTCATCTACAATGTTACTAATAATATGACCTGTCATAATAATTTCCTAAGTGCCAACTTAACTCAATCGCGTACGTCAATAATGGCGACAGCACCACTGAACGGATACGTGATGGCCTCACTGTTTTGTTATCCGTGGTATTATGAATAAGGAAGCAAAGTAAAACGCATGAGATGACACGGTTATTATTACAGTAGTTTCTTAGTGGTTCTGGGTTCAAATCCCGGCTAGGTGAAATCCTTTCTACATTGTAAATTTAATGATTTTGTCTTGTCTCGAATCATGGTTGTTTTTAATACAAAATGCATACATTGTCGAGCAGCAACTCTCAATAACTGATACACTGCTGCTTACATTTGTATGCGATCAATATTCAATCTTCGGTAGTAATTCTCGAAGTCCAGGTTAACCATCACAGCTACACCCTAGCTTGTGCCGAATCGTGGTCACAGGCACGCAACGACGTGCATAGACTCTCGGGTACCGTGTCGAGGGGCACATCATTGTATGGAGCTGGTCTTATTAACTCAGGAAAAATCTTAACAGCGCGATGCAGCTGATAGTATGGAGGTTTTGACAAAGTAACAACGCCATCTAGCGGAAAATTGGGTCGTTGAGAACAAAATCTCAACACACCGTTAAAAATAAAGAATGACTTATATTTATTATTTTGAATAGATTTTATATATAAAAAAACTACATAGAAGCAGAATTGTGGCTAAATATATCGTATATTATACATTTCGCTACCTTATTAGTAAGTTAGGCCAAACACAAACAATACCAAAATTTGCGCCTAATGTTCTAAATGTTGGTTGGTAAAATATATTTAGAAATGTATTTAATTTACTTAAATTGATTCGAAATTCTTTTATTTCAATCACACTCGATAAAATAGCATAAAAAAATCTGTTTTATTCATTAACATTCTTTATTGCGTCTCCGGGCTTTTTTATGGTCAATACTTACAAACTACAGAAGAATATAATTTCATATTCAATAAAAGAGCATTAGTTCCTATTGTCGCAAATTGTGTTTTTAAAGAAATGTATGTTTTTTTTTGAACATGAGACAATTTACAACGAACATTGCACTCATATTTTCGTCTGTGTTGCTCGATAATTGGCGCCATCTTTTCTATCTAACTAACACGGTTTCCGTAACTCAACGCCTCATACAACCTTAACCTTATTGTTAATACCGGTGAGCCGCGCGGAGGTATTATGTCGAATTTATACTTTTTAGTTTTTGTACACGTTAAGAGCCACGCGGGGGTCGCGTCGTTCTAAATTCAAAATCACAAACGCTGTCATTATAAGGTTACACATTGTAAGGAAAATATTTCATGAAATTTATGTTTTCAGATATTAATATTAATCATAATAAAAAGTATCCTATAACCATCTTTGGATGTTCAGCTATTCCTGTACCAAAATTGGTAACTTTTTATCCAGCCGTTTCGGCTACATTAGAGGACAAAGGTTTTTTTGAAAACAGATGGCGCCAGGTTGGCACGGCGAAGCGTGTCCATACAAAACAACTATCCGGCTGCATCACGCTATCGAGATTTTTCCTGAAATCATGACCTCCCTCCATAGAAAATTTATTTTCAATACAAATTTAGGATTTTATAATAGTATAGATTATATACTCAATGATCATTTTGATGACAACTTTATAATCAGGTGATCCTGATATGAAATAATCACGACTCTTTTGAAGACTTGGGTAACAGCAGTACCATTGTTGAGAATTCGTTCTATTTTTAACCGACTTCAAAAACAGGAGAGGGTTCTCAATTCGGATGTATATGACAGTATGTAAAATATTTTCAATAAGAAATAAAGGTATCAATCAATCAATAATTTATGTTGTGTTTTAATTAATTGGGGAATTGCAGGTGGACTCTCAAGCGACGCTGGGCAACGGCGTTGTGGTGCAGGTGACGGGCGAGCTGTCCAACGGCGGCGCGCCCATGCGCCGCTTCACGCAGACGTTCGTGCTGGCCGCGCAGTCGCCCAAGAAGTACTACGTGCACAACGACATCTTCCGCTACCAGGTGTGTGTCCACTGCCACAGCTGGCCTCCAGGCGTGTGCTGCGGGTGACGGGCGAGCTGTCCAACGGCGGCGCGCCCATGCGCCGCTTCACGCAGACGTTCGTGCTGGCCGCGCAGTCGCCCAAGAAGTACTACGTGCACAACGACATCTTCCGCTACCAGGTGTGTGTCCACTGCCACAGCTGGACTTACTGACGCTGGATTGAACGATGGACACTTTGGAAGCCATAGTTAATCCATATAAATTCTAAGACGTCGCCTTCGTTCTTGAAACATTTGAAACCCCGTGCATCGCTCGCCTCGTACGTTCCGGCGCGTAGCGATACAAATAGTGAGAAGTTTTCATGTTCCGTCTAATGCGGGATTGAATTCAGCTATACGGAACCTGGCGATTCCTGTAAAGTACATGTTTTAGACCCATAAGCAGTAGCATTTGACTTTGTGGGCCCGAGTTTAACGTTTTATTAATCCCAGGACCTGGTGTCGGAGGACGAGGAGCCGGGCTCGCCCGCGGAGCCGGCGGGCTACTTCCCGCCGCCGCCGTTCCCGCCCGCCTTCCCCGCCGCGCCGCCCGCCGCGCTGCCGCCCGCCCCGCAGCCGCCCGCGCCGCAGCCGCAGCCCGAGCCCGAGCCCACGCTCAACGGCCACCCGCCCCAGGAGCGCCGCACGCCCAAACACTGTAAGAACAATCCAATTCGAACGTCTGCACGTTGACTACATCAAACACTTGATGCCGAGCTATCGATGTGACAATCCTATCGCCTTATAGTGCGCAACGTAACGCACACACACTCATGTCTCCGATCCTATATACTCGTGTAGCCCTGATTCATTTATTAGTAATGAACCATACTTAGAACCGAACGCGTTTTTGTATCAACTTCCATCCTTACAGTCATCACAGGACAGTCACCGTTCAACGAGCTACCGTTCAACATGATCTCAAAAATGTTCTCGCTGACGGCGCGACGGAATTTTTTTTTACTATGTGAACTGCCGAAATCAATCAATATAATTTTTTTTTCCGGCAACTGTGGCCCATAGATACGCTACCTTAAAACTAACATACATATCAAATAACACAATAATATGTGCGTTCGGCGTCCGCGGAATCGCCGGAACACGACACCTTTCGGCCAAAATTCCTCCTGCAGGGAAGGTCGACAGCTTGATAGTAGGCACCCTCACCACAAATGATGCGAAGTTCACATCGCGACGAGACTCTTTAACTGTTCGACCCTCACGGTGAAGTTGGTCTTTACTCGCAAATACTCGACGATGCTATCTGCTTTCGTCATGTAGTGCAGTCTGGACACATACAACAGTGTGTAGGGGCCGCAGGCCGGAGTAGATGTTGCGATCCAGTCCCTGCAGTTCCACACTGGTGCGACGAGCCGGCTTCTTTTTGTCCACCAAGGTTAAGCCATCACCATCGGAACTATATGGGTTGGGACGATGCACAAACTATCATTTCTGCTCCATGTTTTGTGAAACGATTGAATGCGTTATTAAATAGATGGATCATGTGTGGTTTCAGCGGCAGGCGGGCTGGTGACGGAGCCGGAGGCGGAGCCGGCGCCGCAGCCGCCCGCGCCGGCGCCGGAGCCCGCGCCGGAGCCGGAGCCGGCGCGCGAGCCCACGCCGCCGCCGCAGCCCCAGCCCCAGCCGCAACCCGGTATGCACAAGTCTTAGCGTTTTACGGCGTTTCTTCTACGCTTGACGCTGAGTACACGCAGTGACGCGACTATATCATCCGGTTTTTCTTCTACATTTGACTGCGTAAACGCAACGTTATCGTATTTTGACATCGGCGTAGTTATGCATGCGTTAAAAGCGTGAGGTATACGACGCGTTTACGGTGTAGTCGCTATTTTAAACGTTAACCCACTAGGCAATTCCTTTGTTCTGCTCGCTTTATATAATGCAAGCCCTAATTTATAACCAACGCTAGTTTATCTCTTATATTATTTTGTTGTATATTTCTCATGTTTTGTATCCCTGTGTATTTGATATACAATAAAGAGGATTTATATTTGTATAATTAATTAAACATGAACTATGCACAGCCGTACCACCGGAGCCGAAGACGTACGCGAACCTTCTGAAGTCGAGCGCGCCGCCCGCGCTTGCGCCCGCGCCTGCGCACGCGCACGCGCCGCCGCCGCAGGAGCCGCGCCCGCGCACCGTGCGCCCGCCGCGCGACACACAGCCCACAGGTATTTATTTATTTTAGCTAGCTAAGTGTTATCGGAGCCGACTTTTTATTTCTATTGCCTTGGTCACACGTACCGAGTAAACGGGCGAGACAGTGCTCTGTCTCGCCCGTTTGTCTTGTGTGTGACAGGGACGAGAGCACTGTCTCGCCCACTGTCTCGGTACGTGTGATCAAGGCATTAGTCGCCCGATAGCTGGGCTTTACCCCTTTGGGTTTAGAAGTCATCCTCTTCCCCCGTCAGAAGTATTATCCTCTTGTTAAGAGGCCTTATTCCTTTTACATTTTACTTTTTTCATATTATGACAAATACATTGATATTCAACCAACTTATTGAAGTGAATAATACTTTTCCCTGAGTTTTTAGGTAGTAACATAGCTATTTCATGCTTTCATTGTGTTCAGTCGAAAATAAGTTGAAAAAACTAATTTTCCGCGTGAATTTTGTCAATTACGAGTAGTTTTTGAATCAAAAATTATCAATGAAAATTTGAAACTGCAGGTTTCAAATATATACCAATAAATCCCAATAGCCCTGTTCTAGGTAGTAACATTAATAATATGTTAAGAAACATGTTTGATCACAGAGAAAAATGTCTAAAACAATCAGCATTTTAAAAGGAATAAGGCCTCTTAAGCTAACCGTGTTCATGTGCAGAGGGTGGCGGGCGCGGCGAGCGCGGCGAGCGCGGCGGCCGCGGCGAGCGGGACGAGCGCGGCGAGCGCGGGGAGGCGGGCGCGCGCCGCTACTCGGACTCGCAGCAGCTGTTCCTGGGCAACGTGCCGCCCTCCGCCACCGAGGAGGAGCTGCGCGCGCTGTTCTCGCGCTTCGGGCCCGTGGCCGAGCTGCGCGTGCTGGGCCGCGCGCCGCACCCGCACTACGGGTTCCTCACCTACGAGAGCGCGCGCCACGCGCAGGACTGCCTCAGCGCGCAGGTCAGTCGCACGAGCGCCGCCACGAGACGATGCCGACTGGCGTGACGTGATCGAGGTCCATCTGACGGAAAAATAACGATTCTTTTTAGAACGGTACAGTTCGTATTAGAGATGCGCAGAATGTGTCACTAAAGTGAAAAGAGTGATATGTGTCTTTAGTTCACCGAGATATGTATCACTCATTTAGCTCATTTAGCTCAGTAGATCTTTAGACTTCGTTCACGAGTGAATAGAGAACTAGAGACAATCTAGATTTAAAAGACGAAACAACGAGAAAAACGCGAGAGCGAGCGAGTAATACTGAGATGATAGATGACATACTGAGCTACTTGAATCTTCAGTGAGCGAAAGAGCTAGTGAGCTAAACCAAATGATATAGCTCTTTTGAATCACTCACTCGCGAGCTACACATCTCTAGTTCGTATCAATTCGTCGTAGCTCACGGTGGCCGAATATGATCACCGATATTACGATGATGCTATATTGGAACGAATAATATGAAAACCAGGATCAAACGGTATCGATATGTAACACAGTCTCTATACGACTATATCGTAACCAAAATCCGTATCGATCCGCCGACCCGATATACAAATTTAAACGGTGTGTTCGCTTCCAGCCGCTGTACTTCCCGGCGGACAGCCCCGACGGCGTGAAGCTGAACGTGGAGGAGAAGAAGACGCGCGGAGCCGCCGGGCCCGGCGCGCGCACCGACGCGCCGCGTCGCCGCCCCACCTCCACGCACCGCGCCTTCCCGCCGCGCCAGCCCTACCGCCGCTAACCGAGTCAGTATACACACACACACACACTAGCTGTCCACTAGGCTACAGCAGACATACGGTCCGGCCGCGTCGCCGCCCCACCTCCACGCACCGCGCCTTCCCGCCGCGCCAGCCCTACCGCCGCTAACCGAGTCAGTATACACACACACACACACACACACACTAGCTGTCCACTAGGCTACAGCAGACATACGGTCCGGCCGCGTCGCCGCCCCACCTCCACGCACCGCGCCTTCCCGCCGCGCCAGCCCTACCGCCGCTAACCGAGTCAGTATACACACACACACACACGAGCTGTCCACTAGGCTACAGCAGACATACGGTCCGGCCGCGTCGCCGCCCCACCTCCACGCACCGCGCCTTCCCGCCGCGCCAGCCCTACCGCCGCTAACCGAGTCAGTATACACACACACACACACTAGCTGTCCACTAGGCTACAGCAGACATACGGTCCGGCCGCGTCGCCGCCCCACCTCCACGCACCGCGCCTTCCCGCCGCGCCAGCCCTACCGCCGCTAACCGAGTCAGTATACACACACACACACACTAGCTGTCCACTAGGCTACAGCAGACATACGGTCCGGCCGCGTCGCCGCCCCACCTCCACGCACCGCGCCTTCCCGCCGCGCCAGCCCTACCGCCGCTAACCGAGTCAGTATACACACACACACACACACACTAGCTGTCCACTAGGCTACAGCAGACATACGGTCCGGCCGCGTCGCCGCCCCACCTCCACGCACCGCGCCTTCCCGCCGCGCCAGCCCTACCGCCGCTAACCGAGTCAGTATACACACACACACACTAGCTGTCCACTAGGCTACAGCAGACATACGGTCCGGCCGCGCCGCCGCCCCACCTCCACGCACCGCGCCTTCCCGCCGCGCCAGCCCTACCGCCGCTAACCGAGTCAGTATACACACACACACACACACACTAGCTGTCCACTAGGCTACAGCAGACATACGGTCCGGCCGCGTCGCCGCCCCACCTCCACGCACCGCGCCTTCCCGCCGCGCCAGCCCTACCGCCGCTAACCGAGTCAGTATACACACACACACACACACACTAGCTGTCCACTAGGCTACAGCAGACATACGGTCCGGCCGCGTCGCCGCCCCACCTCCACGCACCGCGCCTTCCCGCCGCGCCAGCCCTACCGCCGCTAACCGAGTCAGTATACACACACACACACACACACTAGCTGTCCACTAGGCTACAGCAGACATACGGTCCGGCCGCGTCGCCGCCCCACCTCCACGCACCGCGCCTTCCCGCCGCGCCAGCCCTACCGCCGCTAACCGAGTCAGTATACACACACACACACACACACACACTAGCTGTCCACTAGGCTACAGCAGACATACGGTCCGGCCGCGTCGCCGCCCCACCTCCACGCACCGCGCCTTCCCGCCGCGCCAGCCCTACCGCCGCTAACCGAGTCAGTATACACACACACACACACTAGCTGTCCACTAGGCTACAGCAGACATACGGTCCGGCCGCGTCGCCGCCCCACCTCCACGCACCGCGCCTTCCCGCCGCGCCAGCCCTACCGCCGCTAACCGAGTCAGTATACACACACACACACACTAGCTGTCCACTAGGCTACAGCAGACATACGGTCCGGCCGCGTCGCCGCCCCACCTCCACGCACCGCGCCTTCCCGCCGCGCCAGCCCTACCGCCGCTAACCGAGTCAGTATACACACACACACACACACTAGCTGTCCACTAGGCTACAGCAGACATACGGTCCGGCCGCGTCGCCGCCCCACCTCCACGCACCGCGCCTTCCCGCCGCGCCAGCCCTACCGCCGCTAACCGAGTCAGTATACACACACACACACACACACTAGCTGTCCACTAGGCTACAGCAGACATACGGTCCGGCCGCGTCGCCGCCCCACCTCCACGCACCGCGCCTTCCCGCCGCGCCAGCCCTACCGCCGCTAACCGAGTCAGTATACACACACACACACTAGCTGTCCACTAGGCTACAGCAGACATACGGTCCGGCCGCGCCGCCGCCCCACCTCCACGCACCGCGCCTTCCCGCCGCGCCAGCCCTACCGCCGCTAACCGAGTCAGTATACACACACACACACACTAGCTGTCCACTAGGCTACAGCAGACATACGGTCCGGGCGCGTCGCCGCCCCACCTCCACGCACCGCGCCTTCCCGCCGCGCCAGCCCTACCGCCGCTAACCGAGTCAGTATACACACACACACACACTAGCTGTCCACTAGGCTACAGCAGACATACGGTCCGGGCGCGTCGCCGCCCCACCTCCACGCACCGCGCCTTCCCGCCGCGCCAGCCCTACCGCCGCTAACCGAGTCAGTATACACACACACACACACACACTAGCTGTCCACTAGGCTACAGCAGACATACGGTCCGGCCGCGTCGCCGCCCCACCTCCACGCACCGCGCCTTCCCGCCGCGCCAGCCCTACCGCCGCTAACCGAGTCAGTATACACACACACACACACTAGCTGTCCACTAGGCTACAGCAGACATACGGTCCGGCCGCGTCGCCGCCCCACCTCCACGCACCGCGCCTTCCCGCCGCGCCAGCCCTACCGCCGCTAACCGAGTCAGTATACACACACACACACATACTAGCTGTCCACTAGGCTACAGCAGACATACGGTCCGGCCGCGTCGCCGCCCCACCTCCACGCACCGCGCCTTCCCGCCGCGCCAGCCCTACCGCCGCTAACCGAGTCAGTATACACACACACACACACATACTAGCTGTCCACTAGGCTACAGCAGACATACGGTCCGGCCGCGTCGCCGCCCCACCTCCACGCACCGCGCCTTCCCGCCGCGCCAGCCCTACCGCCGCTAACCGAGTCAGTATACACACACACACACACACACACTAGCTGTCCACTAGGCTACAGCAGACATACGGTCCGGGCGCGTCGCCGCCCCACCTCCACGCACCGCGCCTTCCCGCCGCGCCAGCCCTACCGCCGCTAACCGAGTCAGTATACACACACACACACACACACTAGCTGTCCACTAGGCTACAGCAGACATACGGTCCGGGCGCGTCGCCGCCCCACCTCCACGCACCGCGCCTTCCCGCCGCGCCAGCCCTACCGCCGCTAACCGAGTCAGTATACACACACACACACACTAGCTGTCCACTGGCTACAGCAGATATACGTTATTGGACCGATATACTCATTATTTGTTGTTTGTCCGCAGCCGCCGGCGCTGGCAGCCCGCGGCCCCCGCCGCACTCGCGCTCGCTGCAACACCGACCCCGGGCCGCTACACCTGCACTGTCATCGGCCGATTATTTCGCTTGTCAATCGCAAAAAGTCGACTCCATCGTGAGAGCGAAATTCCAGTCAAAAATAGCTAAACTTGATTATGATTGCTAAGTATTGAAAGAGTTTTGGGTGACTTAAAATTATTTTGACCGGAATTTAGTTTCTTATATGACCTCGACTGCCCACCGTAGCCTTCATGTTGATCAAATACATGATACTTTGACGTCTATCCTTAGGTTTATATCATATATATCGTCAACATAAAGGTATAAGCGTCGTCCACAATTTCTGTAACATACTTTCATACAGTAAATTTCAAATGCCAGTTGGAATTTTAACTTCTGCACATTAATTCCGTCTGGTGTTCGAATTAATCGAACAGTTGCAGTGACAGGCGGCAGCCGCAGTCTTGCGCGGACATCAATTAACACGCTTCGCATATCGCTTCTCTTATTATTTCTTTTAAGTAGTTAGATAGTAAATTAATAATAATTTCGGTCGGGCCCTGCGCCCTTTTAACTTTAATCACCGGATTTGTCCTTTTGTAAATCGCATATTTATGCTAGACGTGATAGAGGCGCTCGTCCCCGAGACGGTGTCAGACTGCGAGATGTTCGGAGCTGACGTCGTTCTTCCAGTTGCACCGCATTTAATAACGGTTCAAACCCCAAATATCGACGCAGTCTGATATCACCTTTATCTACCGGACTAACGCAACCATCGCGTGGCGTAGACCGTGGATAAAGTAGTGCCGGGTGCAGTGTAGCGTGTATGTATACTGGAGAACGTGTGTATGCTTTCTACGTCGCCGCAAGGCTGGACTTAAACCGAGCCCGGTCGCCGAATACTACTCGATTACTTTACGTTTGCACCTTAATTGTAAGCGACGACATAAACATCAGGTACAAACTTAACGTAACCGGCTAGTGCGGGGATTGTACGAGACACGGGGATGCGTAAACCCAGCCTTGCGCCGGCCTCGCCTTTACCCAGTGTTCCACTTTCATCTGACGTGCTAAAAAACCCTATCTTTACGATTCTCACACTTAGATCGTTTTTTTGGATTAGTTAGTACGACTTGCGCTTCTAATTCCTTCCGATCCCGGATCCTCGTTCGTCGGTAGTTGCATAATTCGAAGCAGAAAGCTTCATCTAGGGTGTGCAGAACCGGTTTTCGTTACAAATAAACAGATTTTAATATTACAGTAAATGCAAAACCGAGTTTGCGCGCCCTAACTTCATCCCATAATAATGTGCTAATCTATCGGAAAATGTAGCCTTTACTCACTCGTTTAAACGCTGTTGTCGTGTCTAATAATGATATTGACTGACTGTTCCATTTAATCTCCTATTGCACGTGTCTTATCTGGTAAATAAATGGCAAAAATGAATTTTCTTTGTATTATGTTATATATATTAAACATAGGCTTTGATATTTAGTTACCAATTAAGACAGCAATAGATGGACGCGATTCGCAATAATAATCGTTGTGATATTCAATATAAAAATCTAAAGCCTATAGAAATGTATATTTTTTCGCATCTGTTAGTAATAACAATAGGCTAGGTTAGTAACCTAGCTTGGTTTTTTCACGGCAACAGAGAACGCGAAGTCATTGTTTTTAGTTAGGTCTGTAGCAACGATCTCGTTCGTCATTAGATGACTCTTCGAGCCGCGGTTCTACTCCTGCATGTAGGTGTGAAAACCGGGTTTCCCGAATGTGGAATCCCGTTATGAGTTATGACAGAATTCTTTCACTACAAGACCCGGTTTTGTTTCCCTGGTTATCTGTCTGACGTCATTTTCTAAGTTTGTATTAAAATAGCAATAATTTGACACCGAATTTACATTTAGATAGGCAGCGCCTGCGAATTATAATGCCCTAGAGTAATATGCTGAACCCTCCTTTACAGCCATATTGTAACGAGGTGTCTTAATCTTAACTCGTAGATGCATTAACTTTCGTCTTTATCTGCCACTATAAGAAGCGACAGAGAGGACTTAATGTCATGGTCGTTTCAGCATGTACACAATACCGTATTCCGTGACGTCATTAGAGTGTAAGGCAGGATCGTCGCGTGGCTCGTCACCTGTATATAGACGTGGTAGGAGTTGCATGTTCACTCAACAGTAAACGGAGAACAGCAGAGCCGAGCGTTTATTCCAAAAAAATAAAGGCGGTCTTGTGATATTCACATGTTCATGTCCCCCTTTTCTCCATTCATTAAGACTTAAATCCCTTTTAGCGTTTGAGTTTAATTAATCTAGCGACAGAACTTGTACCTGTCGTGGTCGAAATCATCTGGATACCGCAAGGTACCGTATGTATGTAGGTATTATATATAGATTGTTCGGAATTCGTGTCTACGCGCACGTGGAAAGTACGGGAACCGGTTTTTTTTAAATAGTAATATACCGGTTTAAACAGAATGCTATTAAAACTATTATTTATGAGAAAAAACTCTCCCTTGTGAATAGTGCGGGGGTGGTTTAATAGTTTATACAATTAATAATTCACTTTTAATTTGTGATAGTACCAAAACGCTGAGATATGATGTACTTTTCAGATACATCGGTCCATTACTGTGTATTAGTCTGCTAAACTAAAATATTCTTTACAGTCTTCCTTGCTGTAATATATGTAATTCGAAAAGTAAATTTTTCATTGTACACTTAAAATTCGTTTACCAAACTTTAAATTGAAAAACTCATTTTGGGAGGACTTATTTTTAGTTCTAATGAAAGCAGTTCTTTTACTCCGAATAACACATTTTACACTTAATTACAAAAGACTAAACTTGACCGACTTATGATTTAGTCATTAATTTTGGCGTTTTGTTACTAAATGAAATATGTAATAGGTAATGTAGAATGTATTATTTTCCTCGGCCGCCCCCGCAGGCCCCGCCTCCGCTCTGATCATGGACTTGTGTGTTATACTGTTTTGTATATTTTTCATTTTGTACTGAACGTTTGTGTTAATGTCAATGATGACATAGTTTTGGCTAGTGGCGGGTCCCATTTTTTTGTCAAAACGTCGAGTGAAACCGTCGGCGGTTCAAAACGTCGAGCGTATAAGCAATAAATGGAAGGCGCAACCTTTTGTCTTTCAACTGATCGGGTCTACTTAATCACAAGAAAAATTGTATTTTACAACAGGTCAGAATTCACATGTAGTTTTTTATATTACATATTGTTCAATATAGTGTGGAAATGCAGGTGTCATACATAATTAAACCATGGCAAATAACGGATTTTACACTCTTGTTAAACATAACAAGTTTGATTTGCGTTAAATAGATGGGGACAGTTGAAAGACAAAGACAGATCGCGTTGATATTGTATGTGACGTGACGTCGTAAAGCGACGTGTCGACGTCCTTCCGTCGACGTGTCCGGAGCCAGCCCGCCGGCTCCCGAGACGACAGATTCCAAATCGTTAACTATCCTAGTTCTGCGTTCTATGTATTCATAGTATATTATATCGATCGGATTTGTTTTTGGATTGTTCTTTAAATATCTAGAGTCCAAGCCCCGCCTCCTCAGCCAACGTGGGGAACAACTGGCACACTAGCATAGACTCGCCATTCTTCCTTTTTCTATAAAGGGGCATATACATTGAACAACTTTTCGTCCTTTTCTATCACTAATAAAAGTACTTAAGAGTATAATAAGTCGTAGTAAGTGTTTGTTCTCTAAATGCGGATGTATTTCAGTTAGGAAAACCTTCTGAGGTATTTTAGTGACAAAGGGATGAACTGTTCTGCTTGTATATATCCCAAGAACAAAATACGTTAAGGACGAAAGGCGGGACAAATAAATATTGTGCTAAAATGTATCGATGATGGCTGGCCGAGATGGTGTATTATAAATTTGAATAGACTTCATTATGTAATGTAATTAGCCTGGGTCTCGCCTGGCAGGCCCAGGGGGCTGAGACAAAGTTCCAAAACGAAGTCGTCTCCAACGGTCTCATTATTTACTTGGGGCCTTAACACACTTGCGAGATGCGTGCGAGTTTTGTATGAAGGCGATCACGCAGCGAGTTCGCCGCGACTGATATTGTATAGAAAACACGCTCGTAACTCGCAAGTGTGAGGCCCTCAGGAGTAAAACCATGATATTTTCAAAGTATTTTTTCGTTTTCGGACTTTGGCGTACCCTAGGAGCGAAATGTGCGCCCGTCACCAGTGGAATTTGTGGACAGTGAAAATAATGTTCTGTAACTAACATTCAATGAAATATCAGTGCACCATGTATTTGTTTAGCTCAATTTATCCAACTGGAATGATATTGGCGTTGTCCCCAATTGCCGCGGGCGGCGCGCAGCTCCACTTCACTATGGACGATGTGTTTTATATTTGAATGTATGCCGTGTCGGACGCAATAAACGATGTTGTCGCAATTGTTGTGCATTACTGTCGCGCGCGCCTGCGCCAGCTCGCCCCTCCCGATCCTAGCCCTTTGTATGCCAATGGCTCAGTTTCATTGGTCGATAACTCGGTCAATATACGGCATGCGGGGACTACCGCAGACGGTATAACGATCAGTGAAACTCATAATGGCATGCGTTTTGGAAATCCACCGCACCCCGCATGCGGGCCCTAAAGCGGAGTGATTACATACTCTTTGCCTTGCGCGGGCCCGGACGGCCACGGCCTACGCTTACGCCCTAGGATGATGACGTAAAATCATATCCGTGAATCCTTTATAAACATATCTGGTTTAGAACAGTCGCAGTTAAATATTATCTAGTGTATGTTTTCGGGAAACGTAAATCCAAAATGAGTATTTTTTTATAGAAATGTGTTGCCTAAATATAATTCCCTTTAAGAAGTAGGTATGCCCTTTATAGTAAGAATTAATTGAGTCAGAATCTATACGTTTGTTACCTGAAAACAATGTCATTATTTCTACTCCTCGTTAAACCACAGAGCTGTCCCGTAAAATTAAACATAATAATAAGTCGGCCACGTTATACACGAATAAGTCGAAGGGAATATAGGGTTCACATTGAAACGCAGTGCATATAGATTGAAGACATTTTGTAGATAAGGACTCCAAAAATAATTCTTACTATACCAGTACCCCCAGCACAACTTTCACACGCGACTCTTTGTCGCCCGACAAATACTACCTGTTAATTTCATTTCAATATCAAGACAGGTGATGAGTCGCGCGACAAACGAAGTTGCGGCAAAATATGCTAGCCCTGCCCGTCTACCATAACTAGCCTTTTGAACGCCAAGCGGTAAAGCAATTCACGGTGCCACTGACGCCAAAGCAAAAAAAAAATCTCCAAAATCAATAGAGATTGAAAAACACAGATAGTGGTTTGAATTAGCATGTTTTTTTCACCATCGAAATTTTGACGTCAATAGGCGTCGTTGGCGTCAGCATGTTGTAGATGAGGTACCAGGCGCCGCGGCGTCCCTCCGAACTGTATTATAATATAGAATAGTATTACATCATTGGCAAATAACTGTATATATTTTCTCGATTACATTAATTTCTTTGGATCCTATCTTTATTTAGTAAAGCCGAGTTGTAAGAGCGATGTTTCGAAATGTACCTACATACCTAAATATCCGTTTTTTTTTTCACAATAACCGGTATAAGCAATATCGCAAGAAAACAGAATTACGCTACCTCTACCTAGATACAACAAAAATCAAAAATTAACTTCCCTTGCTAAAATGTACTATGGAACAGGTTTCTGCGCAGATGAAGCAAATTTACGTGTACTTCTTTATTGTAAATACTATTATCCGTAGCCACTGCGGCGCCACGAGAGCGACAACTGAGAAGAGCTCAATGACCAGCCCGTCTAGCACAACTATGCTTCTCGACTCTTGTCGCGCGACATAGCATCGCCCGTCACTCTCTAACAGTACTGTACAGAAAGAAATAGGTACTATATCTCGCGTGAGCAAAAGTGCCGTGTCACAGTTCTGCTATATAGGTGCAGGGTTCGTGTGCTGAATCGTTCTTTGATATTTGTTTACAATCAACGAGATATTATATCGAGAGGACATATCGACCTATAATTACATATAAATTCACTCTCACATTTACCTACTACAGCCTGTCCAGCACAACTAGGCTTCGCGACTTTGTCGCGCGACATAGCATCGCCCGTCACTCTCTAACAGTACTGCGCTGAAAGTGATAGGTAGTATTATTGCCACAGACAACCCCCACTAGACGGAGCATGTAAGGCGACCCGCGCTCACCAACGATATGGTACGGCAGAACATTAAAGTATGAACACGGCGGCCACCGTTTAGTTGCGTCCTTGTTTATGATCCATGCGTACGTCAACGAAAAAAGAAATTAAATAAATAACATGGTAAATTGTAGTGTTAAGTGGTGTAGAGAGACCTCATAAACATGGACGCAACTAAACGGTGGCCGCCGTGTTGATACTTTAATGTTCTGCCGTACCATATCGTCGGTGCGCGCGGGTCGCCTACGGGTCGCCTTACATGCTCCGTCTAGTGGGGGTGGTCTGTGATTATTGCAGAAAAGCAGTAAAACCGATAGCCACATACCATTTCACATCAGACATTTGGCACTATTCATTATTAAATCTTGGGAAGACCTTTGTACATCAGCGTGTTGATAATGATGACTGATGAGTTACCTGACCTACCAGCGACCTAAAGTCCATACCGCTGCAAGGCCTGAAAAAGAGATGGACGTGGCATTGCAAACAGGATGTCACGTAGATTCAGATGCGATCATATCATCTACGTTAAAAGGTAAGGTGAGAATCTAAGAATTCATTAATACGAATGTGGTGCAAAGAGGAAGCGCCCTCTTTGAGACAAGGTTTGTAGCACTTTTCGGGCTTACCGCGAGCATTCGCCTGTAATGTAAAAAAGTTGCGGTGAGAGAGCACCCTTAGCTCACTTCTGTATTTAAAATTATGTTCGGTACAGGACCTTTTCCGCTATTTATTTGGCTTTAGGTTTGGTTTAGGTACATCTACTTAAAACAAAACCATATTCACGGTACTATAGGTACATTTTCTCATCTTAAATGCCGAGATTTTTCGTCAAAACAAAGCATTTCTTTTGAAACCGATGGTGAAAGTCTCACATATTTAATATAGGTACACACATACAGAACGGTGAATTCCTGAATATCGTAGAGCGCAGGTGTTCCTCGCGTAGCGGGCAGAAAATCCCACTTACGGCCTAGGGTGTCGTAATAATACATTACATACCTAGGGGCGGTGATTTCGTGAATGTCCCAGTTCGCAGGCGTTTCTGGCCCGAATCGAGGGCAAGGGCCATAAATATGCGAACAGGGGCTTTATTAATTACCGCCCGTGGTTTGTCTAAAGTTATACGTCTTGCCTTGGCCAGGAAGTGAGCGTTTCTCTTCTCGTAGCGGGCAAGAAAACCCACTTACCTACACACAAGGCCTAGACTTAGAGTGGCTGTTTTGTGAATGATCGCGTTTGCCGAATTCACTTCTTCTTAAATTACGAAACGTATTCATGTCAGCAATACATACAAGCATTGTATTCGTCGCGTTTCAGCGCGAGCTTCAGTCGACATAGTCGTACAGCCAGGGATATCCGTGTCCGGCGGCAGTCCGGTGACTTCAGCCGTTGCAGTAGGACGTTCACACACCCGCAACGGACCGCGGTAAGTGCTGACTAACTTTTTTGAAACTGTTGTGTACCTAAGTTTAATACTTGGTTAGATTTCATTTATACCCTAGCTATAAACAAAACTAATTATGAGATAGAAAATGTTGATGTCCATATTAATGCGTAAATCGTAAAGTTTTATTTAACTTATTAGGTACGATGTGAGGCTTCAATAGTATCGATAAGCTGTAGTGATAGTTTCATTTAATATATATAGTAATTGCAGTAGCGTATTTAAATCAGATACTTTTATTACACTGCTAGATATTCGACGCTTTTATTCGAGTAATCTGTATCTATAAGTATACTTCTTTACCGAAATAATAAGAATAAAGATTACATACTCCGTCCATAAAAATGCTTCATTTTGTAAGATCAATTACGACATTTCTATAAGTTTATAATTAATTTCCTGCTGAACTGCTACATTTTAAAAGTTACATTGTTTTAAATCTCATTGATATAGATATATAGTTATTTAGGTACTATTCATTTAACAATACCTTGAATGACTTCACGAATTCAAACAAACCATGTCAATTAAATTTAAAATTGACTGTAACGTAGGTATCCCAATTCTCAATCATTTTGTTTGAACCCTGGGCACGGGTTAGGTGTCCACAGGTGAAAACGACGCTCAAGTGTGAGCCGGACGCGCGCACCGAAGGTTCCGTACCACTAAAAATATGCACTATTTTTATTTAAGATACGAAAGCAAGCAGCGTGTGGTGGTACTACTTGGTTAAACGGCTTGTAGGAATCGCGTACTATGACTATATTTTTTATGGCACTATAATGTATGTACGTAGTTGATCCCATACAGCCGCAGCTATTTGAACCCCACAGAAAAAAAGGATCGATTAACACCAACAAAATAAGACACTAGGTACAGACCTAATGAATCACTAGTGGTAGGCCAAGTATCCTTTATTGAATCCGTAACCATCTGAGTTCAAACTTCAATCTAAATAATATTCAAGGGTTGACGCATTAATATATAACAAACCTCGAAACATCTTAGGGTGATTGCTCCCTCGTTGCGATCATTCGAATGTCATGTAAAAAAATATGCTTAAGTATATGAAAATTTAATTTGTTTTACAAGCACCCTTAAAAAAAATCACATTTCTATATTAGTAAGAATCGATACTATAGTACATTACGGCAGAGACCAGTAAGTAAGCCATACTGGCCGAGTAGGAATTAGACGGACCGAGCCGTAGGCGAGGTCCGGATATAATACGAGGCCAGGATGGCTCTTACGGTCGAAGCAAGTATAGTGCTTTTCTCAAAAATTAAACAAGAAAATTAGATTAAAATTATATTTTATAGGTGACATTCATATTCGGCCATTTTCCAATGAATATTTTTGTTATATCCCATTTTTATTATTACACATTGTGATATACGTCGTCGCAGGCACCATTAACTCCCACGATAACAACCTATAACAAAAATAATTATGAGTTTATACTTGGATAAAAAATATAGTTATATCGTTATCAAATAGTGGCAGCATTTATTTACCTTCATCGCCAAACTGTTTATCATCTAGAGCTTGATTTAAGAACTTTTCTATATTTTGCTGCTGAATATTTGTGATTTCTTTCCTTTGTAGCCATCCGATTGTCTCAGAAAGATTGTTGAAATATTCAGACCTTTTCACACATTATCTGACCAACTATTAACTTGATTTTCTTCCTTCCATTTAATGAATCTCTTGTATTTTTTATATCTCCTTGGATTTAGTCGGAAGTAAATTATTTTAGCTAACTCTGCCTCCGCTTTTAAGTATGGAGGAGTGCCGTCTATTCGGAATCAGACTCGTCTGAACTCATTTTTGCTGAATTATTGTAATAGATCACACAAACAAATTTGAAATTTTTGTCTTTTAATTTAAATCCCGCCTTAATTTCTTTTTTTATAAATACTGCGTTTAATTATTTGCACTGTCTTACAAATCTAAGTCTTAAAGATAAAATTTAATTATTGTTATACATTGTTGTATTTTCTAACTAATTTTCATATCATAAAGCTTACCTTCAATTTTAACTCCGAGGTTTTTTCTAAACGACACAAAAAAGGAAGGAATTCCGAAATATCATTGTCATTTTACACAGCACAATTATGAACTGAACGCTGCATACAAACTTCCGCACTAAACCTTGTCGCTACTTTTTTTTTTTAAATATGCATCTTGAGTTACGTTTATACTGCCAATAGTACTAACCTCTTTTTATTTTACATTTGCTCTTAGTGTAAATTGCAAGTGTATACTGC
Organism: Apotomis betuletana; assembly: GCA_932273695.1. Lineage (NCBI taxonomy): Eukaryota > Metazoa > Arthropoda > Insecta > Lepidoptera > Tortricidae > Apotomis > Apotomis betuletana. The sequence continues at coordinate 34,791,162 of OW026300.1, read as the reverse complement.
AATGTCGTCTCTTTCTATTTAATCTATGAAAAAGGGACGCCACTTTTTAATTTCTAGAATTTGCTCTCGCACTGTACTTATAATTAAAACAATTTGTGGAATGCATCCTTTTTACATTTATATACGACCTCATCGCCTTCACATCCTTAGTTTTTTTATAGGTCGGTGACGATGTAAATCGTGTTTCGATATTCAAATATCTTGATACGTAATAGGAATTACATACTTACTTACTGGACAAATATTGATTCCAAATTTAAAATCTCGCTGTTTACTGGACACTTCTAAAAAGTCTTCGGTATGTTCCACTTACTGTAGTCTATCTAGCGATGGTAAGGCAACATTACATGCAATTTTTGAGAAAATATTATAAATGCGAAAGTGTGCCTGTCTGTCTGTCTGTTACCTCTTCACGCTTAAACCGCTGAACCGACTTAGATGAAATTTGGTATGGAGATAGTTTGAGATCCGGGAAAGGACATAGGATACTTTTCATCCCGAATAAATTTAGTGTTCCCGTGGTATGAGCGGGTAACACCGCGGGGCATAGCTAGTCTGTTACATATATAATATACACATAATTAGTCTCTGTATTCATCCTGCGTCGTGTGATAAAGGCGGTTGTCACACTGCCGCCGCGTCTCGTTGCGAGACGCGGAGCTACGGACTCGCATGCGGAGACAACGCATCAACGTCCGAGTTTTCTCTGCATCTCCGTCCGGAGCTGCGCTGCACGACGTCCCGCGTCCGTCGTTCGTCGTTACTTCCGTCTCACGTTCATTTCACATTCGAACGTCAGAGTGAAAACAGTTCCTATATTTGGCGATAAAATGGAAACGGACCTTATTCAGAACGCTGCGATGATACTTTCAGTTTGGTTTTTATACAATCGAGTCATAAAACGCAGAAAACACTGGGTACATCCCTATTTACAAACCAGACCTATAAATGGGTCTTTTGCTAGAGATTACCAAGATTTAAGGCAACACGAAGAATTTTTTTTTAATTTCACCCGTATGTCAACCGCGTCGTTTGATTGTCTTGCTTTTTGCACACGGTCACTATATTCGTTGCATTTCATATTCGAAATTGCTGGACGAATTTCAATTTCAAAAATATACTTATCGATGTCGATATCCATTGCGCCTACGTCCTTCTTGAACTAAAAACGGTCCGGCACTGCGGAGCTCAGTGTGACATACCCTGCGGCACGCACCGCATCCCCGTCCCAGCGCGCGAGTCGTCGTGCGTCTCGCTCTTCCGTGCGTCGAGGCGGAGCCAGTGTGTCGTACCATGCGATTTTTCTATACAAAATCAAGATTCTACATACAAAGTTAAAAAACGCATCAACGGACGACGCTGCGAGATGCGGAGCAGTGTGACAACCGCCTAAGTAGGTACACCCAGCGATCGAGTCCTGCAGATTTTTTGCCAACTCAACTGGTTTTAGGAATCTGGAATGCCGACGGCGTCTGACGATGCGTCTCGTCCGCCCGAATAATCCGATGGTCGGGTAAGGTTGTATGTTTATTGAGAATTCTGTCAAACTTCGCCCCTATGTCCCTACGTTTTGGTAAGACCTCGAAACGGGATAGCCGATTCACGATAGTCCGACCATTCGCAATATAGGTAACATCTTTTTTTTCATTCAACTTCAAGACCTTCGGTCTATAATAAAATACGTTTGTTATATGTACCATTTACGTATATATAATTACATAGTGAGCGCATAATTGTATAACCCATACCTACCATATGATAAAAATAACTATGGGATGACTTCTGTGGGTGGCGGGAGGGCAAAAGTAACAGATTTCATAATTGTTTTTTGTGTGCAAATCCTAATAGGCTCCGGACCGGAAACTCCGGAAAGTACCCTAGATTTTGATAAATGACTGAGTGAATTACCAAGTAGTCGTATTTTTATGTATCAATAAAATCTAAAATACGAGTAGGTACCTATAAAAGCTATATCAATGGAACTTAGTATAAGCGCATTTCATATATTCTATTACTAGGTACATCCCTAGAGGATATCGATATCGATAAGCAGGTACCTACTTTATTGTTCGTCTTGTCGGAGGCACTACTGTGTCCCCAGATTATATATAATTATACAATTAAGTGAATATACGTGCGTCGCTTGTCAAGCCTATTAAGTATTCCGAGTGTCCTAATAATAAATGGGATTTACACATTCCCAGGCAGGTCTTACTTAGTAGGTAGGTACGTGCCGCCATTCCAGTGAATCTAACTTTGTGAATTTAATATGCCTTCCTTAAACATTTCAGTGCTGGGTTCCTTTATGTTTCGTGCGAAAACCCTAAATAATTTATGACAAATTCCAGCTAAATATTGGTTTATGAATTCGTTCGCGTAGTTAATGGGTTATGAAAATTGATAACTAGGTATCTACCGCAACCAACACCAACCTGGCTAATTTAAATGCAATGTATATCGTTAATTGAATAAATTCATTAATGAATGAATGACTGAAAAAAATATTTTCGTAAGGTACGTAGTACCTATGTGGTGGTTATAGTGTTTAGCGTAAAGTACCTATACTATAACACTACATTGGTACAAACACTATACATATAAGTAGTTTATGTATCCTCAGAATTCCTGCCTATCTTCTACGTTCCTATTTGAACTGAATAATGCCGACCACAATATTTTTTGTTGTGTTTATTAGTGTTGTGTTGTGATGTGAGCAACATTTAGGCTCGTTTAGCGCACGCTGCAGCGTTGTTGTTGTTGTGCACGCGGCGCTCGCAGGCTATAAAACAGTTTATGTTTACGCTAGTTACAAATTAACCGACCGCACATGGCGAGTTGCAGTCGGTTAAAAGAAACTAAAACGCTTATTTGTTGAGCTTAATTTGGGACTAGGTTGATTTGTGTGAGGTAGTCCGATATTTACATATTTATTTAGCCGAACTTAACCATGTAAAGGGATCTTATATCCTACAATCAACTTTTAATCGATTAAGAAATAAGTTTTTGTCAAAAATGACATTTTAGTGGCAAGCTTTTATAGCCGACTGTACTTTTCTTTAGATATCCATCAAATGCTCACTGAGACGATTCTAAAGAGCCCAAGCTCGGTAGGATTGCTTTTGCTATTATAGAGTTCCTATGGCCACCGTCCGGCTCCATCATCAGAGCAGCCCCATGGTACCATATTATTGTATTGTCATCTAAGTTAAAGTAAGTATGCGAAATTTCAGCTCAATCGGTTGACGATATCTGCTTCAAAATTGAGTTGCAAGATTTCACCCGAACATACATACTTTAAACATAGGTACCATGCAAGCTAAATAAAAGCTTGTAAAATGACAAACTCAAATCGATAAACTCATGTAAAATGCATAACAATTTAAATTCCCAATGATTAGAAATTAAAAAAAAATTGTATTGCCATGTGGTGGATGAATCTGTGGCAAATATATACCTTAATACTAGTGACCGACCGAAGTTTCGGTTTCGGTTTCGGTTTCGGCCAGTTTCGGCCTAAAAATCATGTTTCGGCCAAAGGTTCGGTTTCGGCCAAAAAACAGCCGAACCTTTCGGCCGCGCCGAAACTTACAACATCGTACTGTTGGGTCGCGTTCGGCTAATGTCGGGTGCGCTCGGCAGTCAGTACGGCTGGCAATATGGCGTCGCTCGCCTGACTCCGCCGGCCGCTGAATCACTTTGCTTAGTGAGGTGACATTTGTGATTGTTCCCCGAATAATGTTAAGTACCTAACTGACCGAGCGAGCAAAGCATTTTCGTTTCAGCATGGCCCAAAATTCTTTCGTATGCCCGGATGTTTGGATGTCCATGCGCTTACCGGTTGTTGCCTTGCCTTAATGTCGCATTTCTCAACCGATTCTCATGAAATTTTCTGAGTATGTTCGATAAGTATTATAGTATTTTTTCGTCGGTTCAGTTTTTCGAAATTTCTAAATTGCGGAGATTTGCGGTTAGAGATTTACATTTACTTTAAATTCACTTAATTTAGTTTTTGTTATGAATTTATCCACTCATAGTGTAATTTTTAACGCAAATTTTCTTAATTTACAAATTATTTGACGGCGATATTGGTTATTAAGGATAAAAGTGAGGAGGTTTACTTATCTCATAAAACGACTTTAGGATTCCTCATTGTTGCGTGTATGTAATAAAATTAGTACCTACGTTTGAATTAGCGTTACGAGGCTGCCTGATTGCAATCATAAAAATTAAAACTCAATCAATTATTTTGTTGCTAGGTTTTTAAACTTGTTTCATTTCATACCATATACAATAAAATTAACAGATCGCTGCCTCAGTACGTTAATGCTTTTCACTTCTTGGGTGATTTAATTTAGACCCAGTGTCAATGTTAAAATATCAATTCAACAAAAGTGAAACGTGAGTTTGTTGTGAAATTGCTTAAATTTGTAATTGTTTTACTTTGTCTACCCCCATCTATATCCATCTGCTCTTTTTTTTTTCTAATCGACTAAAAGAATCTAAGTATATTACTTATCAAACCTGCTCACAACATTTCATGAGCATTGGTTAAGAAATACGACCTCCAGGCGAGAACAGAAAAGCATCCAATCGTCCGTACATACGAAAGAATTTTGGACCAAAAAACACTTAGCTCCATCGGTCAGCGAAATTTTTCATTGTATTCATTATTAGATCTAGAAAGGACGGTCCACTGACATTTTATATAAAGTTTTAATCATGTTTATAAAAGGTTCGGTTTCGGTTTCGGTTTCGGCCGAAACTGTAATCAGAACCGAACCTTCGGTTTCGGTTTCGGTTTCGGCTGAAAAACGTGTTTCGGTCGGACACTACTTAATACATATGTATCTAATTATAATAATAATCGTAGGGTCGCGTAGTCTCGTTGGCACTTGCCCGCCGGAGAAACTTAAAAGTTGGGAAACGACAAGTAGGTCATGATTCCTATTGTAAAGGAAACGTGTAGGAACTGTAGGTGTGGCAGCACTATGAATGTCAATATATAACAGGATAAGTAACGTAAAACATTCGGATGGCTGCACCAGTACCCTCACCATGAGTTTACAGTGGAGCGTACTCGTTAGCGACTGCGTAAACGATTTGTATGGAGTATTATAGTTCAACAAAGTAACCGCTAGGGGCGCTGTACTATTCCCCATACAAATTGTTTACGGTGTCGCTAGCGAGTACGTTCAGGGCATTGAGTTATTATGACGTATAGAGGAGCTATAGCAAACGGTAAAAGTGTCGCAACTGTAGGCGAGACCGGGGCGTGAACCACGCGACCAAAACGTCGTAAGCGCCGTGAATTTGACGGCGCTTACACGTTTAGGTCGCGAGACTGCCGCAGCCGCTGGGCACCGACTAAGCGCGTTTGTGCCGATCGGCACAAACAAGTTTTACAAAAAAACAATTTGAGGCGTCCACTCTATACGTAGTAATAATCACTGATTATCAATACTAATAATAACTCAATGGTTCAGGGTTCAGGTTAAGTCATGGCAAGGGTACAGTTAGCAGCACCTTCGATGCACACAGCACAGGGCACGCACAGGAACTATATGTAGCTCGCAGCACCACTATAAAAGCCAATGACAGAAATTGATAACGTAAAAGATTCGCATTATCGGTACCAATTAGCAGTACCGTCGAGCACGTTCCTTATAGAGATAGATACTTACTAAGAAGTCTCAAAAGTTTATTGTAGGTATGCATATTCGCCTTGACTCACAATGATTAGAATGAACTTTATGATTGCAGCTTGTATCCTAATAAATAAGTGCATGCAGACCATCTGGTACTATTCAATTCATTTCATGTCGGTCAGGGTAATGAAACCAATGAACTAAACTAACGCTGTATGACATACACTGAGAATTGAGGAGTCACTATCACCACTCAGTCTACATTTAACTTTTGCGTTCTCTTTCTAACTTCTTATAAGTACCTATGTGTAAAGCGATCAAAGGAATCGTCAGTGGACAGTACGTTCCGTCAGTAATGTTAAGAGTACTCAACCCTGATGACAGCTAATCGAAATTATACGATGGCTTAGATGTGTTTCTTCAACCCTGTAGGTATATACCTACCCTATATGTATATGTAGGTGTTAATACATGTGCGTTATATTACATGGTTTACGTTAAGAACAGCACTGCAAAACTTATTTAATACCTTCATTACAGTTAAACATTTCTCAACTCGCCAAATACGCTATATTAACGGGGTGCCCAAATAAATCCTTAACAAATGTTTTTTTAGCTAACAAATACTTGTAATACCGTCGTTTATTGACACAGGACTCAGGTAAACTATTAAACATGGCAATTTTGCCCGATGTTTGCTCAGGCCGCGGGCCGCAGCGCTCAGACAGGGTCTCAATTCGATATGGGCCAAAGTCTATGTTGAAACTATATTAATCCGTTATCCGAATATTCCCGATTCAGAAGTATTAAGTAGGTAATTTATCCTGCACACGATGATGGTAGGTACCTATCTTCCTTGAGGAGGGGTGAAGTGAAACTTTCGGTACTTTGCTTGGTCTATTCTTGGGTTGGAATGACACGCCCAGGTCAACCGTTGGAATAGAAGACGTATCAAATTTAAGCCGATATTTTTTTGGTTCAAAATGGTCGCTATTCGTCAATCAGTTTCACGCATAAGCTAAAACAGTAAGTAAGCGTTATGAAATACTAGCTGCTTCCCGCGGTATTGCCGCTTATCCCAAGGGAAAACTAGATTTTTTCTATATAAAAAATAGCCTGGTGTTAATCCAAGGTTTCAGCTCCATGCTAAATATTATAAATATTGGTGCAGCCATTTGAGCGTGAAATAGTAGATTGTATAACAAGGGACTAAAACAAGCCATAATGACACGAGATGTTTTAGCCACCCGAGCTAAGCGAGGGTGGCTAATAGTTCGAGTGTCATTATGGTTGTTTAGTCTCGCGTTAAACACTCTACTTTTCACTTTGAATGCGAGGAAAAGAAACGAAGTTCAATATAAAATTACAATATTTATTATAACAAAGTTTCTTACATTTACGTATTTCGTTAATCCAACGTCAGAAAAATTCAAAGGGCAATTTGTACAATTCTTTACATTTAAATGTATAGTTTTCCCCTGAAAATTAAACTGGGTCGGCGTGGTTTGTATTTGAGAAGTAAGTTCAATATTTTCACTCGAAATCGAAGTAAAACTTGGACAGAATGGAGAGTATAGTAGAGACGCAGACCTTTCCTCAAAAAGGCTGCCGATGGTTATTTCATTAGGCTCATTCTCATCTCACGATGTTGATGGGCGTGGGTCAAATGTTGGTTGTGATTTCTGCTTTGAGGATATTTTAATTCCATCAATATATTCCTTCGATAAATATTGTATTTATTTGGATTGACTCTTCTATACACATGGCCTTTAATTCTTCTTCACTGGAAGATGATGATTACTTATTTTGTCCGTAATTTATAGTGACACAATTAATTGGTCTAATTGGTGATTACAATTCAAGTTTAATACGAGTAATGGTAATTATCATTCAAAATTCTAATAGAAAATTAAAATGTTCCGTGTTTCTTTTCTTTTTTTTAAAGTGACGTTTTAAACGCTTGCATATTTAGCCAACAGATTCAAACTTAAAAACTATTTTATTTAAGACTAAAATGGACTTACGGACCATGGATGATAAAATGAATTCATCTTTAATATTATTAAATACATTCGTATTCCTAATAATTAATCGTGTTTCATGAAATATAATCTTTTATTTTTATATTTTTGAGCAGTTGTAATTTTGAGGTTATTTCCACGCACCAAAAAGTTTGTATACCTTTCACTGAAAATGGCTACAAACCTCCATTCACAAACATCGTGATTGGCTGTTTAGGGGTTTGCAAAGTAAATTAAAACAATTTTACTTTAATCCCTAGAGATTAATAAGGAGCTTTAGCCCCGATATGCAGATACTAAAGTAACATTTTAAGAGCATGAGAAGTGAAAAAGTAACAAACCTACAAACACTCACAAACTTTCGCTTTATAATGGACTGAGCGAGCGAAGCGTCTCCGTATCAGCTTCGCCAAAAATGTTCCGGCTGTTCTCGCCTACAGGTCACATTTCTCACCCGATTCTCATGAAGTTTTGTGAGTAGGTTCGATAAGTACTAACTATATTGATATTTTTTTACAATTCAGGTTTTTGGATTTTTTTCAAAACGGCGAAAGATTTGGGTTTAAAACGTAAAAAGTGACAAATGTCAGCCATTTCGAAAAAAACTCGCTAGGTCTACACTTCACAAAGTCACTAGTAGGTAGGTATTAGTGTGATAGTCTTATGAAAGCGACGAGTGCCGAATAAGGGCCGTGGCTGAAGTCTGGGATGCTATAAATTTGGAAGAAGGGTGGCTATAACTCGTGCGACGACGTGTGGAGCCATTACAGGGTGGATTGCACGTCGTGTACCACTAAATCTATTTTCTTCCACCCAACAAAGATACAGTTACATGTAAGTTAATCGAGCGTTGACTGCGCGCGTTCATATTAATATATTTTTTTATTCAGATAGCCACGCTTCTGTTTTCAAACTCAATCTTGTAATTTATGCTACTGTTACATAATGAGAGGTCTTAAATTAAGAGTGTGGTTTTATGAAACGAGCCGAAGGCGAGTTTTATAATTGGATCACACGAGTGTTTTCTTTTATGTAGATATTGAAGTACTTCACTATACCTACTCAGTACAGTACCGGTAACTCCCGCGATGCAATGAATGAGGCGGTGGCGGCGCGCGCGAGGTTGCCAGAACATTATCATAATATGATTAAGTACATTGTAAAATTATATGAAATAAATTCACTAATTTTGTTTCTTCATGCCCCGCCGCCGCTGCATAGAATTGTGGGTCTTTACCTATAGTATCAAAACTTGTTATCTAATGCAACAATATGATAGTGTAGATAAACCATTACATTACTTACGGTGCCTATACCTTTGTTAGACAATCTAAGATTCCACCCTGTACGTTCCAAGTCGCGTGAGCTTCGTCCATTACCGCGGCCGGGCCGGCTCGACGACTGAGTTATGATGTTCCGATGTTCTAATACCTATCTCAGCAAAACTTGGCTCGAAATAAGTGTTTTTATACTCGCAGACTTTAATCTGTCAATTAAGTATAATTTCACAGACAAAATCGCAATAACGCACTTTTTAATCCTGTAACAGAATTCTATACTCTATGGTACCCGCTACAGAACTTTAATATTCATAAGACATCTCTCTACACAACTCTAATAATTTCAAAAAGAGAACATATAAGCTTATTTGATGCTCACTGATTGGTTGAAATTACTTGTCAAAAAAATCACCAATCACGAGGTACCCGCCATGGCCATCGCGATCATGTTTTTTTTTAATAGGCCAGTTTTCGGTGAACGAAAAAGGTTACATCAAAAATAAAAAAATATATTGGAATTTGACGATTAAAGTAAAAAATGTTTTTCTGAGTTTTGCTCGTATAAAAAGTATCGTATGCAATAGTTACACAATTATGTCTTAAAGTCTCGTACCTTACATAGGCCACTCGGCAAGCCTCGTGACCTAAACGCGGTACTCGACCTTAAGAACCTCCATTGTGCAACGATTGCATAAAATACTATTTTGATATACTTACTACGATTACCTACCATACCTACAACATACAGGGTTATTCAGGAGTCATAAGCAGGAGTTATAGGGGTGATCGGGGGGCCCACACTGAGCAACTCACTATGGAATCAGTCACGAAATCGTTTTTTTTTTATTGTTAATTGCTAGCTAATTGATCGCTAACTATCCGAAATGTATGGAACGGTTGTCTTTTGTTTTGCGATTTTGTGGTTGGCCCCATAGTGAAAATTGCTCAGTGCAACCCACCTCATCACCCCTATAAATCCTGCTCATGACCACTGAATCATCCTGTATATACATACCCACACATTAAGGATTGCCTATAATAACTCTCATCTCTCAACCCATATTGTTGTCGATTTGATTGTATTGATTGTATGTTTAGCCAACACAGAACCAATTTAGCCCTTCAAATCAGGCATCCTGTAGTTGCATAAACGTACCTACGCGGATAAGTCCAACCCTTCTGAACCTCATTACATTACATTCATAATGTGACACAAAAAGCTTCGATTATTTTTATCTGGGAGAGGTCAAGCGACAGATAGCGGCTTCCGTCGCGAATATCACCACATTACATTATAATATATATATGCCGCTGTAGCCACCGGCTCTCCCACGTGATTCGCTTTATCATTATAAAAATGTTAACCTAAATTAAAACGGTTTTGCAAACAATTTCTACATGCCTATAAGGTATCGTATTTTTGGCAGGATCAGCAGAAAACTTATCGTTTTATCGAACGATGCTTAATAGCTGGCGGGATCGGTTATTTGTACTTAATCGTATTTGGAATCTACAACGCATAAAAAAAGTGTTTTATTAGTGTACATAGTTGCAAATATAGACTGAAAGGCAAATGACAAAAAATTTTTTTTTTTTTATCCAGACGCAATATGTCGAAGACTTTATTTGAATAACAATTTGGATAGAAAGTTGATACTTTTTGTCATAAATGAAATCGCAGGTCAGTACTATGCACCAGTTTGTCGATCTCCACTGGCAGGGCTTAATAACTATACAGACGGTCTTACTGCGCCGACTTCGTTTTGTAGCGCGACTTAGCTTAGCACCACCTGTCTTGCTCGCATGGTATTGAAAGGAAAGTGACAGGAATTGTTACTCGCGCGACAAAGAATCTCTTTTCACAGTTATGTTATTATTGCAGCGGGGATTTCATAGGTTTGATTGTATTACTCTAATTGTAATGACAATGCCAATCACACAATGCATACCAGCATCAATAAGTTGTTTTGTATACAGTGATCTATGCTGATCAATATTTCAATTAAGGCCCATATCTCAAGTGAACTTCTGACGACGCCGTCCCTTTGGCACCGACACCGACCCACTAAGAATAAGAACGTGGTAATTGCTGAATTGATTCAACCGGGATTGCATTGCATCGCACCATCTATTTGTTTCTATTGACCCAAATATTTGACGTCGAATTTACCATACGTTTCAATTTGGACAGATGTTGGAGTGACACCGGTGAATGACTAATCATTAATTACCAACCATTACACTGACGATGTGCAACATTTCCGAGAAATTGAGACTCGGTAGACTAGTATTTGGTTTTTGTTTAGGATCTTTCTGAACCTGAAGTGTATTTTCCAACATATCGTCTAGATTTCTCGTATGAAAACATTAATCATAAGACAGTGTTTAAGTTTGCTTAAACATTGTAATGCAAACATAAACTAAAAAACTCTAAAGTGCTGATCGATTCAGTTTCAGACTTACAATTAAAGGTTGACTTTTTTTAATAAGAAACATCGAAATTAATCATGTAATATATTTACCTACACTTATTCGTTTTAGGAAAGAACTGACAAGGGATGATACTGGGGCACTTTCGCAACTGTAACTTGTGAACCTTTTTACAATTAGGAGAGGAGATGTCTGAAACCGAATACGTCTAGAATTGAATTTAATAGCTACGTCTTAGCTATTTGTTTGATAAGAGGTAGTTTAATTAACACAAATTATAACGGGTCTAATCGCGATATTTCTTAGGTATTTACCTTCATTTAACGTTTCGGCATACATCACATACAATTATGTGTACAAACCGCGAGAGTATAAAGTGTCATAATTATAGGGGTAGTTGGCTCTATTATAGGAGTAGTTGGTGCAAGTTTTTCTAAATTCATGAGTAGTGTTTGAACAACTGCATACACATTACTACATTGTATAAAATAGTCACTTGAGTAGATACTATTTTGCCTATGCTTTAAATACCTACTAATCCCATTGGGACGGGGACGTCCGGGGCCGCGGAGTAAGACTGCTGAAAGGCCGCTTTGTGTGCTTGATGAGTTGGCGATGAGGTCATCTGATGACCGCTGCAGACTGTCCCGCAGCTGTGGATGGTATTATGTCGCACGATGGCACGCTGGTCCCGACCAACGGCCTTTCATTACAAACAAGTATTGCGAGGGCAAGCAAAATTTTCGTGAGATTGGAGATTCACTTATCATTCGTGACAGACCTTTTCTGTTTTTTTGTCCATGGTGCCTCTCTGGAGGGCTTTATTACTTCCTATCATTTTAGTTTTACTACAGATAGTCAAATAAAGTTAATTTTTATTTATTTTAAATACATTTTATGTCTTCTTGCAACAAATGAAAGAGACAGTAAATACAAAAATAACCTAAATTAATAATTTCAAACACCCCCGACACAAGTAGGTATAAGTGGTCATCATGAGACCCTCATTGTTAACTTTAATATTGGCTAAGATCTTGTCACTTGTTCCAATTAAAGCTGAATAAGTATCTAGGAAACTACTGGTCCTATTTCCACCAAACGTAGCTAAGAACCATCTCAACGGACAAGTGTTTTGATTACGTAAAACCACACTCAAATTGGTCCATCCGTTTGGGAGCTACGGTGCCTCAGACACACACAGATACACATGTTAAACTTATAACACCCCTCTTTCTCGTCGGGGGTTAAAAGTTAAAAAGATAAACTAATAAAATACCTATGTTAAAAAGTTCACCTACACCCCTATAACGTGCCTAATACAATGCAACAATAGTTCGATTTGATTTGATTCTTTGAATAAGGTACCTTAATGTGAATATGTGTCACCAGAACATGTTTTGCCTCCCAATATTTAGTAACATAACTTAAAAAACGCCAGATACCGTTCATATTTTTAAACTTATATCTGCGTTGATAACCTCAGGATCGAGGCGACCCCATTTGCCAGCACAAGATACAGTCACCATTCAACACACAACATTCTTGAACCTTAACTAATAGCAAATAGAGGTCACTAACTGAGATACATTACGAAAACCATCCTGTCTGACAATACTTGCACGATTTTGAACCTTATTTCCTAAGGTTAAACTATAAAATGCATGGACATGCGCTTGCGCCTGGCAACCGACGGTTTACGGTTTACGACGGACATAAACGGTTTCCTGGGATCTAGGCGATATATTTCTGGAGCCATCACCTGATGTGTCATGGCGGGTCAGGTCAAACAACTCGAACTGGTTCAGCTAACTCAACCGATTCCTTCACGTCGAAAACACAACAATTTGACCAAATGTTGAAAAAAGTTTCCACCCAATCGCTATTATGACCACAAAAACATACGTTACTAAATGCAGTTTAGTTTCTAAAAAAAAAAAAAATGTTTCCTATAAGTAAAATGAGCTAACTTAGGATTTTAGGCTGTCGCTCCACTGGAGCGCAGCGGTGTAAAATGAACCAATCACATTCCTCGAATTTAAATGCACTAGCACTATTTTTAGTTTCCCCAAAGAGGCGGCCTGAATGATTCGTTTCCTGCGCTCCGCTTCAGTGGAGCTACAACCTAAGGCCCATCAATTTTTCCACGCCGTAAGTTCCACACATTTAATTTTTACGAATATTGGCAAAATTAAAGGCCAACTTTAATCTATCAGGATATGTAGGTTATAGAGCAAAGTTACATTTTATCTACTCTCCCCCCTCCCCGGGGCGAGCGTTACCCCACCGCGCCCTCTAATGTGTCCTGGAGCGCGGTATTTTCCATTTCAAAAGAAAACCGTGAACGATATATACAAAGTGTGTAGGAACAAAATAATCCCTGACAAATTTACCATAAACCTTTCATACATACAAAAGCGATATCACTTATGTATTCAGCGCAATCTGTTACCAAATACTAACGTTTTTTTAATTAATCTTTTTTTTTCTGCTAAAAGGTGAGGTCTCTCAAAATCTTCACACTTTACCGCCAAAATATGTATGACAAAAAGTAAAGAATAGAATATGCTCTTTCTAAAAAAGTATAATTTATATCTACACTCTTTCATTTACTTTCGTTAGGTTACAGAAGGCATTTAATATATCAAAATAATACCTTATAAAGCCTGACCAGAAATATTTGAGGATTGTCAAGAGGGCGCTATTTATAAGATTTATATGGCAACAATTTTGCAACCAATCGCAACCCACTATAATGACATTATTTAAATAACTGTCAGTTCCACTATTTTAACCTCGTAATATCATCCAATGGAAATGCACTCTTTTCCCGACTGTTTTTCGTGTAGTAATCACGTGTACACTTTATTTATAATCTTACGTTCACGACTGTGAATGGTTTTCGGCATTTTCTGTGGATAATTTTAAATATTTCCCTTTTAAATAATCTACCACCAATGGCAGTGACATTGTTGACAGACCATCATAAAATCATTGCCAGTGTAAGAAATTAGTTCCAGTGAAATTCCGCAATATGGCACATCGCATCCTCATATATTTCTGGTCAGGCTTTACTTAATTTACAAGAATTAATAATGTCCATTGTTGCTGGCAACACCGCTATACAAAAGTATGGGGACTGACCCTGACCCTACCGTAGCAGATGTTGCCAATTTTTTATGACAATATGTATCACATAAGCCAGTTCCTCGCATCATCTTTGCAGTTAGTGTAATGAAAATAGTTTTTTATTGTCATTGAACATGATATCACCCCAGCTGATGTCAGCACCGCGTCGGGATCGGCTCCTCGCGCCGTTTACATCATAAGTACAAAACCATATAAGTATATCATTGTTACAATACATCACAACTTATTATCTTTCGAATAACTATAGCAGATAGCTAAATAAATATTATAGAGTGTGTATATATGATATAACCGCAAACTTTACGGGGTCTTAGTACAGGCACTTTATTAATATACCTACCTATCGATCCGTAAATTATTAAAAAAATCTAACTTTTTTTTCCATATAAAATAATTCAGCACACAATGTATGTTTCGTTGTTGTTTGTTGACACTTAACATTGTGATGTCACAAACTGTCACTTAGTTATAACTACGCCATAGATTAACACTAAATAACAGTTAACGCTAAATTAATAATTGTTATAAATATCAGATTATAGCACTTTTTAAAATCTCCGTCTGGCTACAATATGCGGTTATATTAAATATACACGCTGTAGATGGGACGATATTATGTAGGACATATTATCTCGAAGAGGCTTATTAATGTTAGTGGTGACCGGAGAGCTGGCGGTTTCCTCGCTCAAAGAATCAGTTTGGCGATTCAGCGAGGAAATGCCGCCAGCATCTTCGGCACTATGCCGCAGGGGCCATTTTTAGATTTAGTTTAATTTTAGTGTGTTCTTATTTAGTTTAATTTTTAGGTTTAGTTTTATTGTACTTTGATTAATCTTATATCCATTAAATGATAATTTATTACATAATAACATAATATGTTACATAAAGTAAGTTATTCATTAAGAGTATTTCGTGCATATTTTTAGATCTGTAGCCCGACTCATGTGTTGGGCTGGAACTGTTTATTACAGTAGCGGTAATAAATAGAGCGAAAGTAAACCCTTGTCACCATATGCCAGATATTACAAAATAAATACGTTTATGTTAGTAAGTTAAAAAGCAAAAATACCAAGTACACGTTTTTTTAGAATTTCCGATATATTTTCTCTTGACTACGAAATATACTTCGCGACCATACCGTCCAATCGCCGGGTGTCATGTCGCATTACCATATATTGCACAGTGCATCGACACAGAAATACGATCGTACCGTCAGCAAACGCAGCAGAATTCTGTTTCTGCTGACTCCGGCGGCGGGAGCGATGCCCTCGGCTACTGAATACAGTTTACACATGTACTAGTACACTCAACCAAGTAAAAACCTGGACTGGACAACTTTTGCACTGCAGTCTAAGCATTTCTTTCGCCATTCACCAAGATGTATTATTTTTATTGCGATGGTTTATACTTTATACACACAGTCAACTATACAGTTTGTGACATTGGAAAACATACACAATATCGGCGACTGGGGTTTTCAATTAACTTTCTCTGAATTAGACTTAACATTGGATTAGTTTATTTGGTTTTAACAAGTATTTCAACATGTATATAGCTATAGTGACAATATACCTAAATTATAGCATTTAGCACTATAATCAACAATAGTCTTGTGGTCTTGACCTATAATCACTACATACCTAGTATAATTTTTAGGGTTCCGTACCCAAAGGGTAAAAACGGGACCCTATTACTGAGGCTTCGCTGTCCGTCCGTCCATCCGTCCGTCCGTCCGTCCGTCCGTCCGTCCGTCCGTCCGTCTGTCACCAGGCTGTATCTCAACAACGGTGATAGCTAGACAGTTGAAATTTTCACAGATGATGTATTTCTATTGCCGCTATAACAACAAATACTAAAAATAAAATAAAATAAATCTTTAAGGGGGGCTCCCATACAACAAACTTGTTATAGATTATATATATGTATAGGTACGGAACCCTTCATGCGCGTGTCGGGCTCGCACTTGCCCAATTTTTTTTACAATTTAACAACCGAATTTAAAAAAACTGAAAAGCCAAAAAATATTAACCCGTTCATGCACAGATTACATTTGAATCACCTTTTGAAGTCGGTGTCAAACCGATATATTTACGAGTATTTTTGTTCGATAAAAAAGTTTTCGTGAGGTTTGGAACAAAGTCGCTTTCTGTATGTCTGTCCCTAATGTCCCTATGTATGCTTGGATCTTTAAAACTACGCTACGGATTTTGATGCGGTTTAGTTTTTAATAGGATAGAGTGATTCAAGAGGAAGGTTTATATGTATGTATAATACATGCATAATTTATCAGCATTGCACCCGTACGAAGCCGGGGCGGGCGATAGTAACAAATAAATGTAATTTTTTTTCTTGCGAAGCCGTAGTCATAAAACAGTCAAGACACGTGTATAGGTATTACTTCCATAACGTTTAGCTACACAACAGACTCGGATTTGATCTCGTTGGAGCAAGAGTTGTACTTACGGACCTCATTATAGGTCGCCCTACACGAGTCTTTGTTCTCTGCCAGTAAACTGAATAACCGTTCGTGCCCTTCCCGCGCCTGAGCGGATATCGCAAGCGAGGATGAAAAATTTCGGTTATACATATATACATAGCTGATAGTTCCTAATAGTACGTTTTATTGTACTTATCTTATAGATACGACACGAATATATCGGTTTTCTACGACGTAGTCTATGTTAGTTACAATTTAGGTAAGTTGAACTGTTAAGTCGTGTACAGTTTAGTGTTAGTTTATTAGTTACTACTTACGGTAGATGCTTCCCGTCTGCGTGCAGTATTTGAGCTTTAAATAGCGCAGAATTCACAGGAACTTGGTATCAATAGGTTTAACGGAACCTACTGGAAAACTAATCCTATGTTCGAGATTTATGACATGACATGTGCATATTGTGCCTTCATGCGGTCACCATAGATAGATTCAAGCAATATTTGAATATTCGGCATGGCGCAATACTATAAGTTTCGAGCTCGAGAAGCCTTCCTGCGTAATGTGAGATGATAATAATATAAATATTTTTGTTTGTTCCAGATAATCATGAAGGGTCGTGTGCTGTTGCTGGCCTTACTGGTCGCAGCCATCTGCACCGTCGACGCCGAGGTGAGCTAAATACTATTTTTTAGGGTTCCGTACCCAAAGGGTAAAAAATTTGACCCTAAAACTAAGACTCCACTGTCCGTCTGTCACCAGGCTCTCTCATGAACCATGATAGCCAGACAGTTGAAATTTTCACAGATGACGTATTTCTGTTGCCGCTATAATAACAAATACTAAAAACAGAATAAAATAAACATTTGAGTGGAGCACCAATACAACAAACGTGATCGGTTGCGTTAATTTTGGACCCATTTGTATGCGGCGCCATACATACCTGGTGCAAACTTAACTTAACCCGACCAGTTAAGAAGGAGTGTTTGTGCGGACCCTCGGTGCGCGAGCCCGACTCGCACTTGGCCGGTTTTTTGGACATCGAGTGGTCCTCTTCTCCTGTGCCAAAGTGTAGAAATCTTCTGGGTGGTTCACATGTTTCAACGTACACTTCTTCAATGCATGAGTCAAGAGAAATTCCATAAGTTTAAAAACCATGTTTCCAGAAACACCGGCGGCGACACAAGCGGTTGCGCACCACCACGACGACCGAAGCAGCCCCTGCTGCGCCGGCGCAGCGCGGAGACGCCGAGGACAGTGACCCCGAGAGCGAGCACATCGAGAGGGCCATGTCTGAGCGTGAGGACGAGAGGCGCTTCCAGGTATATACTGAACTGATAACTATACTCTCACCGAAAAAAGACAGGGCGCCGTTCCGTTAATTCCCTATATGTAAAATAAGGATGGCCTGCATGTCTCCCAGGGTCTACCAAGAGCGCACATCAAGCATTATAGTTCCGTAGGTACCCAAAAAGTGCGAATGGAATACCCATTACCCCCTTAAATTTTGATCTACGGTTGAAAATTTTAATTATTTATGGAGAATGGACATCGAACTGTAGAAAAATTATCAGGCGTCCCGGTGTGCCAGAGTTTGTTGACTTCGTGACGCTTAATCTTGTGTTTGTGTGCTGGTTGATTCTCATAAAGTCATAAATAACGTTTTAACGTAATGATTTCACGATAATTTTACTTCCGTGGTGTGTCATCTATGTATATATTCTAGTAGAAACTTAAATGTTAATTAATTGTGGTACCTACTTATTTCATTAATTATTTTAATCGCAGGAGGCTGAACGGCAGCGCGTGAACGAGATTCAGAACGGCGCCGACGCCAACGATGTGTTCCCTGATGGTGAGTCGGCCATTTTGCAAGTTGCTGTTCCACTTGCAGTCCCCTCATGCTAAGCTAACGCGTATCTAGACAAATTCGCTTGAACATGCCACCAGTAAGTCTAGCATAAGTTCATACTTATGCTAGAGACTCACTTATGCTAGACTCATGTCTATGAGACGCGATAAACACTACCTGTCACTTTCCTTTGAATACCGAGCGAGCAAGACAGTTGATGCTGAATCGCGCGACAAGCGGAGTTGCGGCAAGATACGCCAGCCCTGCAGTATACACCTAATGAGATAGATACGAAAATAAATGGGCTATTATCGACGTGCACTTAAAATGACAGACTCTTAACATAACTTACAAATAAATTGTACAGTCGATAGTCGATAGCACAAAAGTTGCTACGCACGCCAACTGCTCAAAATGATAAGCACACTAGACTCTAACAGCTAAAGAATAAAGGTCGTACTGATCATCGTAAGGATGTTATTCTGCTTACCTACTTTTACTGCTGACTGTATTTTAGATACCTTAATTTAGTGTACTTCATACATTTTAAAGAAACGATAAATTCTGATACAGACCCATGCCTGAAGGTGCACTGCAGCGCTGGTCGCGTCTGCGAGATCGACGAGCACGGCGATGCAGTCTGCAACTGCATCAAGGAGTGTCCCTACGAGACTGAACTGCGCCGCAAGGTAACATTCAAATGCGATAGCAGGGGATCTAACCGGCTGTGTATCTAGGTCCAATTGCATTGGCCATTCCCACGAATTGTCGTTTGCGGCATTTCCGGACCGATACGACCTCCAAGAAAACCTCCCACCTGAAAGATCGGTAACGCACATGTGACTCCTCTGGTGTTGCAGGTGTCTATGGGCGACGGTAATCGCTTTCCATCTAAGCGATCCGTTAGCACGTTTGCCCCCTATGACATTAAAAAAAATTACATCAAGATTTGAGGCTTCTTCCCAATCCGGCTTAGTTAATAGGACCTGAGAGCTTGAGGCCCCTTGGACGTAGCTTCCTTAGCCCTCTGTTATCCGAATCCTCGTCTTCCGTATTAGTTCACCAGTCCAACACAGCGCTTTCCTTTTTTAGGGTTCCGTACCCAAAGGGTAAAAACGGGACCCTATTACTGAGACTGCGCTGTCCGTCCGTCCGTCCGTCTGTCACCAGGCTGTATCTCAACAACGGTGATAGCTAGACAGTTGAAATTTTCACAGATGATGTATGTCTATTGCCGCTATAACCACAAATACTAAAAATAAAATAAAATAAAATATAATTTAAGGGGGGCTCCCATACAACAAACTTGTTATAGATTATATATATGTATAGGTAGGGAACCCTTCATGCGCGAGTCGGGCTCGCACTTGCCCATTTTTTTTTACAAAACCTAGTAACAACCGCTTCTAAGTTGCTGCATCTAGCGATAAATGAAGCTACAAACTATCCTCTTTCTAGTTTCGAGGTGCTTGTACACTTAATTCTAGAAAAATTGGGCAAGTGCGTGTCCGACTCGCGCATGAAGGGTTCCGTACCATAATCTATAACAAGTTTGTTGTATGGGAGTTGTTATAGCGGCAATAGAAATACATCATCTCCCGTTTTTACCCTTTGGGGAACCTCCCGGAACCCTAATAAAAAACCACAGCTCATCACGTCTTATCTTGCCAAACCTTATGTTAATGTAGAAAACATTTTGAAAAATCTTTTGGGTATTTTTGTTGGTTGTCTCTGTATCTTATGGCCCTAGTAATATAGCATTCATTATACGCATTTAGAACTAATTCAAAGACTTTATTTCGAATGATTGCAATTCATATAGATGTTAGAAACAACAAAAAGTTATGCATTTAATTTATGTTAACGGCGACAACAACAATAATTATTTATACATATACTAAAAACAGCGTGATGTGGCGACAGGCGATATCTATATGTGTAGTCGCATCCAGCAGCGAGTCCCATCGCTGCGCCAACACGTTCCCAAAATGCTGTTTGACAAAACAGTAACGATATTCAATATCCTCTGATTGCAGGTGTGCACGAACCACAACGAGACCTGGCCCTCGGACTGCGAGGTGTACCGCCAGCGCTGCCTGTGCCTCGACGGCGCGGAGTCCTGCCGCGGCCCCGAGTATCACCATCTGCAGATCGAGTACTACGGCGAGTGCCGCGAGATGCCGGTACACACTTTACTGCTATTTAAAGCCTTCATCTTCATTCTGTCTTCACGACATATTGTGACTATAACTTAGAATAGATACGCTTAGAAAACTATAGTCAGCGCTTGAAAGTGAAGCCCGTTTTGGTTAGCCACAGCTAAATTTCGCACATCTCATCACAACGTCAAGCACGCAAGCAACGCGTCTCTACGATTGTTTCGTAGATACGCGCACGTAAAACCAAAAGCGGATTCATCTTTCGAAAATCTGTTGTATGAAAAACCTCGTTCTAGGCGTGTGTTTACCTACTTAGCTGTGCCCGCTGCTCCGCACGTGTGGAAATCATTCTGTATCAGTTTTGCTTTATCACAGTTTCTAAGGACTATAATTACAGCGATTAGGTGTGCCTTAAAATACGTGTGCCCTATGCCTTATTGGAAGTTAAAGTCTATCAAACTTCAGTTAGGTACAATGTAAAGGAGTGAGTAAGTCTACGGAATGCGTAAAAGCACAGTTATATACATTTAGGTAATGTACGTTTTAGTTCAAAAATTCTCGTTTAGAAATCGAATCCTAAAAATGTTGCTTCTTCGTATTAATTTATATTTAGTCTCGCTTATGCAGATATGAAAATTGAAATTAAACTGTATTATATTCCAGGATTGCACTGAAAGCGAGATGTCCGACTTCCCGCGCCGCATGCGCGACTGGCTGTTCAACATCATGCGCGACCTGGCCGAGCGGCGCGAGCTGTCCGCGCACTTCCAGCGCATGGAGCGCGAGGCCGAGGCCAACCTGACGCGCCGCTGGACCAACGCCGCCATCTGGAAGTGGTGCGACCTGGACGCGCACGACAACGACAGGTCAGTGCCTACTCGTGACCATGTTACGAGACCTGCGAGTCTCCGCGCACTTCCAGCAGGGCTTGCATATCTTGATGTGACTTCGCTTGTCGCGCGACTCTGTGTCACCTGTCTTTTTCGCACTGTATAGGACAGGTAGTATTTGTGGCACGTCGAAGAGTCGCGTCGCGTGTCACAGTTATGCTTAGGTGCAGGGCAGCATAAAACACCGATAAATACTTTGACGGCAGTCTCGTAGCGTACCTAACTATGATCAGCATATGGTATAAAGATGAAGTTATAAAAGCAAACGCCGTAATATTGACCTACTGTACACATTAAAAAGCGTCCTTTCATCTGGGATGCGTTTGCAACGTAAATACAAATACAATACCCCAAAGTGTGTCATCATAAATTTAAGTCTCTCTTATCTTAGCAGTGGATGAAGAATGTAACTGTCTCAATCTTAACCATATCTATAATCACATCTATGGCTTATTTTACTTTGGATTATTCAACCTTTGCTTTTATGAAGTTATAAAAGCATGTTAACGGTACCCGAAGGAGAAAGAATACATAATTGACGATATATTATTGGTTCACAGATTCGTGTCCAAGCACGAGCTGTTCCCGATCCGCGCGCCCCTGATGGCGCTGGAGCACTGCATCGCGCCGTTCCTGGAGCGGTGTGACGCCGACCGCGACCACCGCATCACGCTCGCCGAGTGGGGCAAGTGCCTCGAGCTCGACGAGGTATCATCCCATTGATTTTTATAATCATCAAAAATATGCAACAGAATCTGCGGTTGTAAAACATCACATCCCTCCACCTCGTGGCTTATGTCATGAACCACCTGTATAGCCGCGAAAAGTGTTCGACCTAGACCCAGGACAGCACGCACTACGATGCCTTGACGATAACACCACCCGCACCAGATTGTCTAAAGTTGTATATTCATTTGTGAATATGGAACTTCCTGTCCGAATTCCACTTGACAGCCCCAGGAAGCCCTCGTTTTTTTTTTTTTTTTTCGATTTAGTTGGGACAACAAACAGTAACACACATAGATTAAAAACACAACACTTAAAAGAATTTGAAAAATGTGAGACCAATCACGTTATCCACGAATTACAATAATATAACTAGAGCGCAAGCAACAATAGGTACACAGAAATTGTATAACAGTCTGGGAATAACAATTATACTTTACCTACGTTTTACTCCTGTATAGAAGCTCACTTTGGGACAAATTGAAGCAGGTAACAAACAAAACGCACACAAATATGTTTCCAATTTTTTTTTTTTAATCACAAGATTGAAATTGCAATATCCTAACTCATTGGAATAAGACACTTTGACACCAAAGCAATAAAATTCGAAAATGGGTCGAAAATTTTCCTGATGACCGCGTGAGTGTCCCGTTTCCCAAGCGTTATGCTACTCCAATTTCAACCTTGTGACTTGAAAGATGATATAAATTAGTTAACGTTTTCTATTGTTACTTGCTTCCATTTGTCCTCGGACAATGGCTTTCTGGGGTCATGTTCACAAGATAAGACCTTAAGACCATTCGGACGACTTAAATCTCAAAAATCAAAAAGTCAAAGCTCTCAACTAAGTACTGGTATATACGGGTTTTTAATTTGTTTTCATCTCTTTCCAGTATGAGCTGGAGGACCGCTGTGACGAGTTCATCGGCGACAGCGACGCCGACGCCGACGCCGACTCCGCGTAGAGCGTGCGCGGGCGCCGTCACCCACCACTGCCATACTTAATTCTAACTAATCTTAGTTATTAACTCTTAAGTACACCAATGATATTGTAATTGTAACATGCTAGATCACCATAACTGAAAATCGTTTAATCAGTTGAACATTTACAGAATCTTCTTTTGAAGTGTAATTTCATCGTGTAAAATGCGAACACTAAGAAATAAATGGATCCTAAGTCGTGCAATGGTGCAAGTAGGCATCATTATCATTATTAAGAAAATCATTGAAGTACTTACTCTAGGTTATTGTACAGTTCATTTAAGATCTACAAATAGTACGAATACTCCGGGAGAGATTATCTAACTTTATTTTTGTAAAACAAATAATGTACTGTGATGACACAACCAAAAAAGTTAGATTTTTTATTAATAAATTTAAAGTATAAATTGCGTTTTATTACGATAATATACCATATACCAATTTATAACCTTTTTTTATATAGATACAAATATAGAGTAGGTACCTACAGTCAGAAATGTCAGAATTAAAAAAACCGGCCAAGAGCATATGTCGGGCCACGCTCAGTGTAGGGTTCCGTAGTTGCTTATCCTTCACAATAGACGGGCTTAAAACGGCGGTTTTAAGCCCGAGGTTTAAGTTACGAGAAAGATTTCAAGCTATATAAAAAGGTCGTAAACGCCAAAGTTACTGTAATGACTTATTACCATCTGGAACTTATCGATTATACGCGCCAGCTTGAGCGGAATGTTTTGATGCAGTATGGCACTTAACTAATATGTGTAACGTTCGAAGTATAAGAATACCGCGCGGCACTTACGTCATTTTAAAGAAAATTATGAAATTTTCCGATAACTCAAAAACGGCTCGACCGATTTTATTCAATATAGTTTTCATTGAAAGTACTTATAAAGGCTCATTTTCATGAATTTTTCCATAAATTTTGGAGACCCCTATTATTTTTAAAAGACCTATTCAACGACACCCCACACACTTAGTGTTGAAACGAAAAAAAAATCACCCCGACTTTAGGTGTTCGAGAGTACCCGAAAAAAATTTTTTTTTTTAATTTTTATTTTACCGTTTTGTCGACGTGATACATCCACATACTCATACCAAATTTCAGCTTTCTAGTACTAACTACTAATGATCACGGAGCTAAGCCGCGGACGGACGGACAGACGGACATGGCGAAACTATAAGGGTTCCTAGTTGACTACGGAACCCTAAAAAGTAGACGTAATGTCTTCTATATACTAGCGTAGTTATACCTATCTTTGTAAAAATTTAATATTGAAGATTAATTATTTGGCGGTAGGTGTAATCTGAGTCGAAAAATAGTTATTTTTTTATAATTATGTTTGTAATTATAGCACAGATCACCTCCTCGTGGGGATTGTCTGTGGTTCGTATGTACCACATTATTCAATATACTCTATGGTATGTATGTACAAATCCATATGGTGGGTTTAGTCGTTAGCCCATTTTTGTATAGGTAAGGAAAGCTATAGACATCCATACATGATTATACCAGCCTTTTTATCCTGATCCTATAAATAAGAAAGCTTTTTGGCGGGCGTCGTCGCCATCTAGTGATAAGATAAATAAATTCTTGATACTTATAAAATAATGACTTAATGACACTACATAGGTAGTGAGTGACAAGAGTTATATAGATATAAGTAATTAATTAATGTTATTATCGTACCAAATTATCGTACCAATTATAATTGATTAATGTTATTATCGTACCAATTCACTGCGCAAGGACACCGCGCGCTTACCGCGCGGCACTTACGCCATTTTAAAGAAAATTATGAAATTTTGCGATAACTCAAAAACGGCTCGAACGATTTTATTCAATATAGTTTTCATTGAGAGTACTTATAAGGCCTCATTTTCATGAATTTTTCCATAATTTTTTGACCCGGGCCGTGGTTGAAAAGTTAGACGGAGAGGGACGTTATTTTTTGGATTTCCGGATCGAATATTTACAAAACTGCTGACTATCAAAAAATAATGTTTGGAGACCCCTATTATTTTTAAGACCTATTCAACGACACCCCACACACAAGTGCTGGAACGAAAAAAAATTCACCCCCACTTTAGGTACGGTAGGTGCCCGCAAAAAAGTTTTTCTTTTTTTAGTTTTTTTTTACCGTTTTGTCGGCGTGATACAATACAAATACTCATACCAAATTTCAGCTTTCTAGCACTAATGATGAGTAAGTAAGTAAGCACTTTATTGTACCCAAAAACAGTAAAAAAATACATCTATTACGAATAACATATAGGTACGAAGGCGAACTTATCCCTATAAGGGATCTCTTCCAGTTAACCTTTGAGCAATTGAGTGAGTACGAGAAGAAGATAGACAAACTAACACCGTGTACAAAAAGAACTAACTAATGATCACGGAGCTAAGCCGCGGACGGACAGACGGACATGGCAAAACTATAGTTGACAACGGAACGGAACCTAAAAAAACCCACCCGCCAACCGTCAAGATTGAGGGCGCGCAAAGATGACTAGAACTAAAAGATGCCCGTACCCGTACCTATTTATCTACAAACGAACTCGCGTATTTATACGTATAACAGTTATAATTTCTTATAATTTACTGCTAATTTAATCGCGAAGAAACGAGATCAACATCATACAAATTATTTAATTTTGGTTCGTATCGTTATAATCTCAATTTTTGATAACGCATATCCGCCCGCCATTTTATTTCCCTCCTAAACAAAACATAGCTGTGATAAGTAGAAAATACCAACCTAAACGGAAAAATGTTTTCAGACGTTAAGTTATTTAATTTTGTAAGAATAATATGAAAATTCTCATACTTAATGAGCATGCATTGGTCCCATCTTAATCAAGAACTTAATAATTCTAAATATAGCTTCATTTGATAATGTTCTAGTATTTTCTTTTCTTTTATGGTAATCACCATTTCTGAACGAATGTGGTTTGGCTCTTACGTCATGTCCGGATTCGTAAGGTTGGCTACATTGAGCGCATCGCTAGGCAGCGCTGCCATCTTTCTTTTCCGTTATATTAGTCGATTTGGCGCCTTTCCTGTGTTGGTTGTTCACGGTTGTGGTGATTGTGTTACACGTTTCAAAATGGTGAGTTTTGCAAGATTTCGTGAAAATTATTTGACTTTGAAGTGATTTTGTTGTGTAATTCAGTGAATAATGGTGTTATCTACCTACTGGCGAAGTTTCAGCCCGATACGACTTAATTTAATGGGTTTTTCCGTGATTTTTAGGCTGGTGGTAAAGCGGGCAAAGATTCTGGTAAAGCCAAGGCAAAAGCCGTTTCCAGATCAGCGAGGGCAGGTCTTCAGGTATGTTTAATATTTGTTTTTATTAATTTTATGATTTTTAAGCGCTAAATCATTGCTATATTCGCCATGACAAAATATTTTACAATATTGAATAATACGCATGATCTCTTTAGTATGGCGGCGGCCAGCTTTGTAGGGAAGAATCAATAGGATTTTACAATGACTTGTATTTTCAGTTTCCTGTTGGAAGAATTCACAGACATCTTAAAAATAGGACGACGAGCCATGGTCGTGTCGGAGCCACCGCCGCTGTATATTCGGCAGCCATCCTCGAATACTTGACCGCAGAGGTAAGCTGTAAACCTACGCGACGCCTCTATTGTCAATATGGCGGCGAGCGCTAAAACGCAATTATAATACCGAACGATCCAGAAAACCCGTGCATTATACATGTATTTAAATCTGTTTTCATATGGGTTAAATTACAAAACATTTGATGCAATTTTATTTGTTGACAGTCAAGTATTCATAACCTTACTTGTTTTGGCGGGAACATTTTGGTAATGTTTGGGGACGGTTTTGAAATTATATATTTTTATTAATATTTGCTTATGGATTATCTAGATAATTTGCAAGAACATTGGCAGGAATTATTTGTAGACAACTAATATCTATGAACAGTGTTCACAAACCCTAAACTTCAGCCATCTAGATTCTGTTCAGTTGTAATTTACCATTAATTTGTCGTTCAGGTGTTGGAGTTGGCAGGGAATGCGTCCAAAGATCTGAAGGTCAAGCGTATCACCCCCCGGCACTTGCAGTTAGCCATCAGAGGAGACGAAGAGTTGGACAGTCTCATCAAAGCCACCATTGCTGGTGGTGGTGTCATACCTCATATACACAAATCTCTTATCGGCAAGAAAGGTGGACCTGGGGCTCCCGTCTAATTATAGGTAAGATTTTTATATTTTATAATTGGTATTACAAAAATTACATTTCTCAACTCATTCAATCTGAAAGAAATATTCTTAAAGCAACATATTAATTCGAAGCTATGGCAACGATTTTCAAATCGGGCTGACGCTACTGCCAATTTTAGCGGCGCGACGCCGCAACGCGGTTATGTGTTTCGGCCCTACAATAGGATTCTGCAATAGCTCAATGTTTTTAATTAAATAGACTCACTAGGTGGCAATTCCTCCAAGACTAATTCAATTTGAATTTAGATTAACTACAGCTTTAATATGACCTCATGACATGTTTGTTTTTGTATATACTTTGTTTCAAAATGATGACGTTTGTATATTTTTAGGACTAGTCTTAAGCTATCAAAATGTGTCAAGGT
Organism: Apotomis betuletana; assembly: GCA_932273695.1. Taxonomy (NCBI): domain Eukaryota; kingdom Metazoa; phylum Arthropoda; class Insecta; order Lepidoptera; family Tortricidae; genus Apotomis; species Apotomis betuletana. The sequence goes on along the minus strand of OW026300.1, from coordinate 34,762,987 downwards.
AGTCAAGATGTTTTGATACCTTCACTGGCCCGATTTTCATTTGCCATAAATGTATCACTTGTCATAATTTTACATTTTCCATAAACTGGAAATTTCAGAATTTATTTAATATGATTCATATAGAAATCATTAGGTTGGGTAAGGTTTGTATCATAACAGTCCCCAAGTGTTTCAGCTTTCAGAGAAAAATAGAATTTGGCAAATTTAAGTCAACCTAAACCTACCCGAACCTAATTATGACCAGGCATCTGACTTCTGACAGCATGGTAGGACTAGAGATAATTCGAGCCGATATTAACATTAAAATACTATTTCTACTCATTCATCAATTTCATTCCTACTTGCCTTTATGGTTAACATCCCCAAGCATTAAAGTACTAAAACTATAAATAAATAATATAAAATTAGTACAGTATTACAAACTCCTACATTTAACTATATTAATTGATGATTTCATGTATTTTCTAATCATAACTGGATATTCAAACAATATAAAACCCAATTTACTCCAGAAAACATGCAGTCATAAATATTTATGTATTTTATGATGATGATTAAAATTATGCCTACACAAATCAGGTCTTTGTATATTCTTCTTGACTACGAAATTAAAATTATGAGGTTGAGCATAAATTGTACTTTTACCAACAAAAGTCCGATGCCTAATTATCAGGGGTCGGACTTTCTTTCGCACGGTAGGACTAATGGAGAGCTATGGAGCCGATATTAACATTAAAATACTATTCATACTCATACTCATAAGTCTATTTCATTCGCAATTAAAATTTTATAGTCAAGGACAAAGTCAGAACCGTGCGAAAGAAAGTCCGACCCCTGCTAATTATTATTCAGGCAAACAATAGAGAACCCAAGACGTTTTGATTGTCATAAAAATCAGATGAGCACTGAGTTTGGGTGTTGACATTATTAACATGTAATTTTTATTTCCTCAGGTATATTAACTCATAAAAGTTCATACTGCTGCATTTGACAAGACTCCGGACCTAAAGTCAACATTGTGAAATTTCATCTCAACAGAATTGGAAAACATTGCAACTAGTGATGTGGATAGTGGAGTGACTACTAAGAACTCTTGTTCCGGACTAATTATAGCATAAGATTAGGATTACTTAGTGTTAAGAAATATGATTGTAATTAAGTTAATCTTTCTGTTCATTCATGGGACGTTTTTTACTCTGGACAAACATTGTGTTCAACTATTTTAAAATTAAAATTATTTGCAACCAGTTTCCCAGTTCTAACATAGTCTGATGAACACAAAGGTGTAATTTTAGCGTTCCCAGAAACTGGTGCATATTAATTTTGATACATTGACTGCAATTGTAAACTAAGTTAAATTGTAAGCTCTAAGCTGAGAAACTAGCATTCTGTATCAACTTATTTTATAATTTCATAAGAACATGATTGTATTAGCAATAGTGAAGCATGAAACATTGTTCTAAATTGTAATTTTGGTATGATTGAACTGTTACAAGTTGTAAGAAATGTATTTTGTTCTTTAAAATATATTGAGGAAGCATACAATTATTTCCTTTAAAACCCTTAGTGCACAAGTACAGTCACCTACACATTAGGGTCAGCTCACACCGAGACGCGACGCGACGCGACGCTGCGCGCACATTTCAATAGAGTGACTCAAAATTATACTTTATTTACTACATTAAAAGGGACACATTTCATCGTGAGAATTCAAAATACGTTGCGCCACGCAGCGCTGCGCCTCGCGGCGCCGCGCCGCGCCGCGCGGCGTCGCGAGACAGCGGTGCATCGCCGGTACGCGCGGCGTGTAAAAGCGGCGCTGCGCCTCGCGAAGCCGCGCGACGCAGCGCGACGCCGCGAGGCGCAGCCTGAGGCCGCTGTTCTCATGCGCTTGCAATAGGTAGACTGCGGGGCGGTTGGACGCGGCACCGCGCGGCGCCTCGCTGCGCAGCGAGGCGTCGTGCTGCCAACGATTCTACGATGCGCCTCGCTACGCCGCGATGCGTCCCGCGGCGCAGCGCGAAATCACCGGCCTCTTCCAGTATCGTCGCGTCGCGTCTCGGTGTGAGCTGACCCTTAATCAATCAGGAATTTTGTAAAGACTGGAGGCACAGATTAATATAATATGCTGGAGGTGTTAAAATTCAGTTAACAAAGAAAGCAGTGGAGACGAGGCATCTAATCATATTATGCTCAGTAACGGCGTTAGGGTAGGGCGAGGGCCAGGGCGCTGGTAGTGCTAAAAATGTAATGACACTGATTGTGATTATGCTTGCAAATCGCCTGCGCTGCATACGCACTACTCCTGAATCCCGAATACTTACTCTGGTTCGGGTTACCGCCCTAAAAAATTCGGAGTACAGAATCCGTGCAGCCATTGTGCTACATCTATCTTCTAAATGGCTCTGTTTCATTGGTCGATATGGCCCGCATGCGGGGTGTGGTAGATTTCCATAGCGCATGCCATAGGGCCCGCATGCGGGGTACGGTAGATTTCCATAACGCATGCCATTATTAGTTTCACTGGTCGTTATACCGTCTGCAGGGAGGCCCGCATGCCGTATGTCGACCGAGTTATCGACTTGTGAGTTTCACTAGTTGTTATACCACATGCGGGGAGTCCCCGCATGCCGTATATCGACCAATGAAACTGAGCCATAAAGAGTGTTGACATGCAAGAACCGAGAGCGAGATGCTAATAGAAAAGGTTTTGTGAGAGTCCAGGGCCACTGGGACGCCATGAAAGCAGCGTTACCATCAGCCACATAATATTATGTGGTAGCTAATCGTCATAGTAAGAGATTTTATAATATCGGAGCTGTTTAGATTAGCTGGCTGGAAATTTGAGAATCACGGACTTTGAGAAAGTTACCAATAAAAACCGGCCAAGTGCGAATCGGACTCGCGCACTGAGGGTTCCGTACAATTAATTAATTTTTAACTTTTTTTTGTTTTCTGTATTCGTTATGGATGGGAGTTAGGAAAGGGGATAAACAAATATTATTATTATTATTATTATTATTATTTATTAGGAGAACCAACAGCTACATACAATATAATGCTCTTAGAAATAGTTAATGGAAAGCCAATTACAGGTTCCCACCGGTAGTGACATTTTATACAAAAATAAAGTGCTCGCACAATGCACAACATCGCAACTACCTGTGACTACAAACTAAGTGTAATAGAACTAATTTAAATAAAAACAACTAACATAATCAATGCACCAGACAGCAGATTCGGTTAAAGCACGCTCACTTAAAAAAATCGTTCGTTATCTTACGCCTTACAGACGGGATATTACTGTTGAAGATGTCGATATCCAGCTCTTTTGCTACTTTATTAAGACTTTTACCAGCACGCAACAGAAAACTATTCTTCCTATATTTACGCGAGGATAATAAAGCGGACAACCATCAGAACTAAATCACAGGTCTACGAAATCATACAACAAGTAAGAAGATCATAGTGGTGCTGGGCAAGTTATGTCATAAGAGAAAAGGAAAAAAATGGTGCTAGCTAGTTGCAGAGTGGTACCCATGGGAAGGACAGAGAAAGAGAGGGAGACCACAACATTGATGGGAGGATGATATCATATATGAAAATGACAACTGTCTAGCTATCACGGTTCATGAGATGGAGCTTAGTGACAGACAGGCAGACGGACGGACAGCAGAGGCTTAGTAATAAGGCCCGTTTTTACCCTTTGGGTACGGAACCCTAAAAATTGTGAACACTTGTTTCAATACATTTTAATATGATATTTATATTCCGGACTTAATCGATCAATAACTGTTTTTAATTTTTTGAAAATATACGAAAAAACCGGCCAAGAGCATGTCGGGCCACGCTGTTCCGTAGTTGCCCATCCTTCACAATAGACGGGCTTAAAGCAGCGGTTTTAAGCCCGAGGTTTAAATTACGATAAAGATTTCAAACCATAAAAAGGTCGTAAACAAAATACCTAACTGTAATTACTTATTACCTTCTGGAAGTTATCGATTATACGCGCCAGATTGAGCGAAATGTTTTAATACAGTATGGCCTTCAACTAATATGTGTAGCGTTCGAAGTAAGGACACCGCGCGGCACTTACGTCATTTATTTTATTATTTTTAAAAGACCTATTCAACGACACCTCACACACTAGTGTTGGAACGAAAAAAAGAAATCACCCCCACTTTAGGTGTACGGGAGGTACCTGGAAAAAGTTTTTGTTATAGTTTTTATTTTACCATTTTGTCGGCGTGATACATACACATACTCATACCAAATTTCAGCTTTCTAGCACTAATGATCACGGAGCTAAGCCGCGGACGGACAGACGGACATGGCGAAACTATAAGGGTTCCTAGTTGACAACGGAACCCTAATAAAACCCACCCGCCAACCGTCAAAATTGAGGGCGCGCAAAGATGACTATAACTACGGAACCCTAAAAAGTGGAGGAAATATTACACTTCCACTTTTTGCCACCGATCTGCTTTCTGTGGCTGAATGGTTTCAAAATCTTTGCTTAGAGACAAAAAAAAATTGTCACTTGACAGCTCTTGACGTCGCCATTTTATATTTTCACTTTTTTCGCATTCGTTATTCATGGTTATTCGCTGTTGATTGATTTGTTTTCCAGTTCATATTTTGCAACTACTATCGTGGCACTTACTATAAAGTTCTAATAACCATAGTGAATGTTTAAAATTTGATTAAAACTGTTATTAAGGTATTTGTAATAGGTTAAGTTGGTGTAGTGGTTTAATAAAAGCGTCATGAGTTCGCGGCATCGTGATAGAAGTCGCTCGCGATCGCGAGACCGCGAGCGACACAAGGAGCGTGACCGGGAGAAGGGTCGGGACCGGGATCGAGACCGCGACCGTGACAAAGACAGGGACCGCGACCGCGACAGAGACCGCGGGCGCGACCGAGACAGGGATCGCCACCGGTCCAAGAGGTGAGGAGACCGTGGAGGGTCGCATGTTATTTCCTAAAGATTAATCCTAGTTAGTAAGCTACAATACAACATTCATACTAACGAGACAGTAAACCTGAACCCCGATCATTCACACGGGTGTGCACGGAGTGCCACAAACAGAGAGAGATGGAGAAAAATCGCAAAAGCCGTCATTGATGTAGAAGAGGACAATCCATAACCACGACCACTGACAAGAGTGTACGACTAAGAAGAAGAATCACCCAGCCTAGATAAAATCTCCGACAACTCGGCAATAGTACCGTGGGTATGAATCCTGGTCTATAAAGTTAAAAAGCTGAAAATTAGATCATTAAGTTGACACAATTTGTTTAACTTTTATTCATTATGGACCAGCAGATTTTCCATTGATGAATGCTGTTTAAATAGATGATTTATTTATTTATCAAATTTTTATTGGACAACATAAATCTTTTCATACAAAAGGTAGACTTAAGTGACTGAGAAAACAATATAACTTAACAAGTTCATGTGACATGCCGCTATCAAACTCAAAGCCCACTGCAGTGTGATTATTGGAAATAAATTTCCAACCTTTTGAATATATGGCTGCGGCCGACAGTTCAAAATTTCTTCACTTTCAGTTCAAAATTTCTTCACTTCTAAATCTCATTTCATTATCAGCCACAGCCATCCAAATTTCAGATCAACAAATTTTGTAATTCAAACGTCAACAAACAATTTTCAATCCATGTTGATTTTGGAGCACTTTCTTTATTTTTTTGTTGTGTCAGGAGGTACGGTGAATTGCTTTACCGCTTGGCGTCCAAAAGGTTGGGGTCCAGAAGGTAAATCAACATTAATTTGCAACTGCATTGGTGGATATAACTGAACAAAATTTTCTTAGGTTAACTATGAAAAGTTGACACATTTTGTATATTTCATTTCTTTAGAGACAAAGACAGCGAGCGTGGGCGGAGCCGCGACCGACACAAGGAGAAGCGCCGCAGCCGCAGCAGGAGCCACAGCCGCGGGCGCAAGTCTAAAGACAGGTCAGTACATGCACACTTTGTATGAAGCACACATGGAGGTATAATACCAGAGCACTTAGTCTTTGTCCAGTAATTCAAACTGTGTTTATTTAAGAGTCTTTGTCCAGTAATTCAAACTGTGTTTATTTAAGACAAGAATGGTAAACCTAAAACTAGGTTAGTCAACTAACCAATCAAAATTCTAAACCTAAACTACTTAACATAATAAACATGCTCAGAGTAAGGGTTTATTAATGCTTTTGTAATATCCTATTATCTCTGCAGAGGATTGTCGTTCTGTCAACTAGTATTTTTAGAATACTGTTAGAACTACCCTGTATTCTGAAGGGCAACATTAATCTTAGAAATTGGACTGTTGTATAGTGCCATCCCACTCACCGGGATATACTTTGACAAGAGATCGAGAGGCACTATACAATTGTCGAATTTCGAATATCGGACTAGCTCTTCTGGTACTTCTAATGCTTGAATAGACAGGCCTTTTCTTCTGTCCCTGAGTCTTTGGTTTCTCAATTCTGAATGTTACTCTAGATTACAAGAAGTAATTAATATATATGAATAAAATAATAAAAGGCTCCTGTAATGTGAATGTGCAGGGACGGCACAATAGCCCTGCTGGACCAGATGGTGGGCACCACGACGAAGGCGACGGCGCGCGGCGTGGCCGGCAACGGCGCCGTCAACCCCGCCGCGCACGCCGCCATCCTCGCCGCCGCCGCTGTGGCGCAGGTAGGCACTCCCACTCCATTACATTACAAAGAAAAACATTTATTGACACACCAAATAAAATAGGTACATGGAATAAGCAAAAACAGCATTGTCAGTATATTGTCCACCCAAATTATTTCGTGTGACATAAGGAGTGGACTCAGCCTGTGCTGCGACAGCCAGGCGTCCGCTGGTTTTTACTGTTTTCAGGCCATCCTTTTTCTTAGTCTGACCCACATTGTCATATTTGCGGGTGCGACTAAGGTGTAGATGATGTAGTAGGTATATGGAAAACCACTGGACAATGGTTCCTTTCAAATGGCATCCTGTTTATTAGTGGCAATGGATGGCATTCACTTGCCTATAACAACTATCTAGTCTGAGTTTTTATTTGATGTTTCGTCACTGTTGTCTAAACTCTTTAAAATGAAATCCAAACAGCTCAAGACAAACTAGGTACTTATGCTAAATAGTGAAGAAAGTAGTGTGATAAGTTACATCAACATATTATTGCAAATTGGCTGTACAAATGATACAAATGAATGTTTTCAGCATAATCAAAATGAATGTCAGGTAACAAATACAATTTATGTGTATTGTTTGTTATTGTGATTTTAATTGTGGAAGTCAATTCTAAACAGTAACTTTATTTTGTAGAAGTATATCAACTACATGGTAAGCTGTAACCAATTTTAATTATAATAATAATTAAGCTCATTTATTCCGTTTGTAAATGGAATTTCTAGTATATATTTAAAAAGACTTCTTAAGCTATGTAACCATAGTTAGTTCAATTACGTTACTTTTTACTTATTTATCTACATGGATTTCTTTTGGGTAATAAATAGCCTCCAAATCTGTAACCAATTAAGTTCGTTTTTTTTCTGGCATTGACTCCAATTGATAGTGTCCATTCTTGTGTTTTCAAATCTCTGTGATACTTTTCTAACAACTGCCATATTTATTATTATTATTATTTATAATGAGGCAGGCAGTTTAACAACTGATAGTGCCTATATCCAGCTAGCATATTTAACTGAAAATCAAGCTATTTTTTTCTTGTATTGAAGTTTAGACTAAAAACAAACCGACCAAGCGCTAGTCGGACCACCAGATGAGTAGATTTTACCAATGTACTTTAACGTGGTGTAGACGTTCGTGGCGCAGCGTCGCATGGCGGCGCCCGTGCAGCCGGCCGCCGCGGCCGCCGCCGCGCTGTCGGCCGCCACCGCCATCCCGCCGCCCACCTCCGTGCAGCAGAAGCTGGAGCAGCTGCAGGCGCGCTCCGAGGGCCGCTACCGCGACAAGCCCGCGCCGCTGCACGACTACCACCCCGACGATGACCAGGACGACGGCCAGGGTGAGTGTGTGCATGGCGCTGTCGGCCGCCACCGCCATCCCGCCGCCCACCTCCGTGCAGCAGAAGCTGGAGCAGCTGCAGGCGCGCTCCGAGGGCCGCTACCGCGACAAGCCCGCGCCGCTGCACGACTACCACCCCGACGATGACCAGGACGACGGCCAGGGTGAGTGTGTGCATGGCGCTGTCGGCCGCCACCGCCATCCCGCCGCCCACCTCCGTGCAACAGAAGCTGGAGCAGCTGCAGGCGCGCTCCGAGGGCCGCTACCGCGACAAGCCCGCGCCGCTGCACGACTACCACCCCGACGATGACCAGGACGACGGACAGGGTGAGTGTGTGCATGGCGCTGTCGGCCGCCACCGCCATCCCGCCGCCCACCTCCGTGCAGCAGAAGCTGGAGCAGCTGCAGGCGCGCTCCGAGGGCCGCTACCGCGACAAGCCCGCGCCGCTGCACGACTACCACCCCGACGATGACCAGGACGACGGCCAGGGTGAGTGTGTGCATGGCGCTGTCGGCCGCCACCGCCATCCCGCCGCCCACCTCCGTGCAGCAGAAGCTGGAGCAGCTGCAGGCGCGCTCCGAGGGCCGCTACCGCGACAAGCCCGCGCCGCTGCACGACTACCACCCCGACGATGACCAGGACGACGGCCAGGGTGAGTGTGTGCATGGCGCTGTCGGCCGCCACCGCCATCCCGCCGCCCACCTCCGTGCAGCAGAAGCTGGAGCAGCTGCAGGCGCGCTCCGAGGGCCGCTACCGCGACAAGCCCGCGCCGCTGCACGACTACCACCCCGACGATGACCAGGACGACGGCCAGGGTGAGTGTGTGCATGGCGCTGTCGGCCGCCACCGCCATCCCGCCGCCCACCTCCGTGCAGCAGAAGCTGGAGCAGCTGCAGGCGCGCTCCGAGGGCCGCTACCGCGACAAGCCCGCGCCGCTGCACGACTACCACCCCGACGATGACCAGGACGACGGCCAGGGTGAGTGTGTGCATGGCGCTGTCGGCCGCCACCGCCATCCCGCCGCCCACCTCCGTGCAGCAGAAGCTGGAGCAGCTGCAGGCGCGCTCCGAGGGCCGCTACCGCGACAAGCCCGCGCCGCTGCACGACTACCACCCCGACGATGACCAGGACGACGGCCAGGGTGAGTGTGTGCATGGCGCTGTCGGCCGCCACCGCCATCCCGCCGCCCACCTCCGTGCAGCAGAAGCTGGAGCAGCTGCAGGCGCGCTCCGAGGGCCGCTACCGCGACAAGCCCGCGCCGCTGCACGACTACCACCCCGACGATGACCAGGACGACGGCCAGGGTGAGTGTGTGCATGGCGCTGTCGGCCGCCACCGCCATCCCGCCGCCCACCTCCGTGCAGCAGAAGCTGGAGCAGCTGCAGGCGCGCTCCGAGGGCCGCTACCGCGACAAGCCCGCGCCGCTGCACGACTACCACCCCGACGATGACCAGGACGACGGCCAGGGTGAGTGTGTGCATGGCGCTGTCGGCCGCCACCGCCATCCCGCCGCCCACCTCCGTGCAGCAGAAGCTGGAGCAGCTGCAGGCGCGCTCCGAGGGCCGCTACCGCGACAAGCCCGCGCCGCTGCACGACTACCACCCCGACGATGACCAGGACGACGGCCAGGGTGAGTGTGTGCATGGCGCTGTCGGCCGCCACCGCCATCCCGCCGCCCACCTCCGTGCAGCAGAAGCTGGAGCAGCTGCAGGCGCGCTCCGAGGGCCGCTACCGCGACAAGCCCGCGCCGCTGCACGACTACCACCCCGACGATGACCAGGACGACGGCCAGGGTGAGTGTGTGCATGGCGCTGTCGGCCGCCACCGCCATCCCGCCGCCCACCTCCGTGCAGCAGAAGCTGGAGCAGCTGCAGGCGCGCTCCGAGGGCCGCTACCGCGACAAGCCCGCGCCGCTGCACGACTACCACCCCGACGATGACCAGGACGACGGCCAGGGTGAGTGTGTGCATGGCGCTGTCGGCCGCCACCGCCATCCCGCCGCCCACCTCCGTGCAGCAGAAGCTGGAGCAGCTGCAGGCGCGCTCCGAGGGCCGCTACCGCGACAAGCCCGCGCCGCTGCACGACTACCACCCCGACGATGACCAGGACGACGGCCAGGGTGAGTGTGTGCATGGCGCTGTCGGCCGCCACCGCCATCCCGCCGCCCACCTCCGTGCAGCAGAAGCTGGAGCAGCTGCAGGCGCGCTCCGAGGGCCGCTACCGCGACAAGCCCGCGCCGCTGCACGACTACCACCCCGACGATGACCAGGACGACGGCCAGGGTGAGTGTGTGCATGGCGCTGTCGGCCGCCACCGCCATCCCGCCGCCCACCTCCGTGCAGCAGAAGCTGGAGCAGCTGCAGGCGCGCTCCGAGGGCCGCTACCGCGACAAGCCCGCGCCGCTGCACGACTACCACCCCGACGATGACCAGGACGACGGACAGGGTGAGTGTGTGCTTCAAATGTGCGGTAACCACGCGATTTTGTTGAGGGTGACCGTGTTGCGTAACTCTCACTGGACTCTGCGCTAAACGCGTCGTGCAATCGCGCAACAATCGCGAAACAATGCGCGTTGAATGCGGAACTGAGAACCTAATGATTTGTGAATAAATTGATATTCTTGAGATATCAATATGGGTTTAATACTTGGTTTTTCACATATTTAAACGCTGTAAATAAGTTCAATTTGAAATTCCTTTATTTCAGATATAAAATCTATATCAAGTTAGTAACAATAAAACTTAAGAATTTAGTTATAGTATTTATTCGAGAAGGCAGTCAATGGCTTAAAATACGTCTTACGAAACATAGTTATTACACAATGTGTGCTTTTGCGAATTTACGTACCACGTAATAAAATACAACTTGTGTGTGTCGTGGGGCGGGGCGAACCGAAGTCCGTCACGAACGTGTGCCGACCCTATTTGAAGTTCAGAATAAAACGGTTGGCGGCGCACGGCACGTAGGGAGACCCTCTAATTCCAGCATAACTTTGGCACGATAATGTCGCGCAACAAACACTACCTGTTACATTCCTTTCAAGACCGTGCGAGCGAGACAGGTGCATATGCTGAGTCGCGGCCTGATATGCATACCTAGGATAACTCGGGGCACCTATACGAAAGTGACGTAGCAAAATATTTTATCGACAAAAAAATATATCGATGTTACTGTCAACATCTAAATGTCATCGACATATATAAATATTACTTTATTTCTCCACATTTTCAAAATGAAATATAAACATATTATAACGTGTATTTACATGTTTATTTTAAAATAATTTTCATAATATACGTAAATTAACATTTTGATTGAAATGACATCCTCATACTTTTATTATCTTAATTTAAGAGGCTCGATATCAGATCAGATATGACATCGAACCTCTTTATAGTAATCCAGAATGTTCATTGAGCACATATATTAATTTAATTATATCGACATATTTTTTATCGATATCCTATCCCTAGAACGTGCCCCGAGTTATCCTAGGTATGCTGATGTGTTAGCCCCGTCGGTACTGAGTGTGTTGTGTTTGTGTGCCAGGTCCGCCGGGCGAGACGGCGGCGGAGCGGCGGCTGCGGCGGCGGCGCACGCGCTGGACCGGCGGCGCGCACGACAAGACTTTCATCCCCGGCCTGCCCACCGCACTGCCCTCCACGCTCACGCCGCAGCAGGAGGAGCAGTACTTGTGTGAGTACAACGCCTGCTCACTACACACAGACAACCCCCACTAGACGGAGCATGTAAGGCGACCCGCGCTCACCAACGATATGGTACGGCAGAACATTAAAGTATCAACACGGCGGCCACCGTTTAGTTGCGTCCTTGTTTATGATCCATGCGTACGTCAACGAAAAAAGAAATTAAATAAATAACATGGTAAATTGTAGTGTTAAGTGGTGTAGAGAGACCTCATAAACATGGACGCAACTAAACGGTGGCCGCCGTGTTGATACTTTAATGTTCTGCCGTACCATATCGTTGGTGCGCGCGGGTCGCCTACGGGTCGCCTTACATGCTCCGTCTAGTGGGGGTGGTCTGTGTCACTACACTACCCACGTGTCGCGCGCCTACTCTACCCGTTACACCGTTTAAGCGCTTCGGGCTAAACTGCAGCGGCACCTTCTTGCGTGACTTTCTTTACATATCTCTCTGAGGTCACGCGACAAGTGAAGTCGCGGTCGGTTATGCTAGAACAGGTACTGGCACATTTTTTACATAATTTAATCTTTTACTCTCCTGTACCGATCGAGTCAGATTTGTGTACGTCTCATATGTCTCATGTTGTTGAAATTGTGCCAGGACTTATGGATTCCTGAGTTCCTCGACTTTGCGGTTTGAATCAGACAACATTGACGTTACATGTTCAAAAATAATTTATTTAACGTCAAAGGTACTAGTACGTTTTTAATTAAAGTTTATCCAATTTCTTCAATTATTTATCAGTCAAGCTAGAACAACTACCACGATAATTAAGAGTTTCAGTTGGATTCCTTCTTTAAATAATAATACTGTCACATCTCTGATTAATAAAGTCTGATTGGAACAATAAAGTCGAGATACCATGGACTTAGCGTGCCCGGGTTTTGAAACATATTTTTGAATATTGTCAGAAGTTATAATTTATAGTAGATAAAAAAATGTAATTGAAAGTAGTTGTAAGATTATAAGATAATATGTTCCAGAGCTTTGGCCAAATTGATTATAATCTTATATCATAATATATTTTTTATGACTAATGACTCCCTGCTACACTTTTAATGTTATTTTTTATAATTATTATAATTTGTTGAATATCGGTTTCTAATGCATATGTTTATTGTTATCGTACACAATGACGGATGAGGATTCGATACGCGAGGCGACGCCACGCGCCGACGAATCGACGCGACACATTTGTTCCTTATTATTTACACCAATACTAATCGTTTCGCATCAAAATTTACTTTCATTTCAGCTTAAACATAGCATACGGCCGTCAGTCGTGTATGTCCCTAGTGTGTAGTTTGTATTAGTGGGTAAGTGCAGGCTCGGGGTGGGGCGGGGCGAGTTGCGCGCTGTGTTCTAATGCGTCGTTGTGGCCGCCATGCGGGCTAACCCCTTCCCTTACAGTGCAACTGCAGATCGAGGAGGTGTCGCGCAAGCTGCGCTCCGGCGACCTCGGCATCCCCCCCAACATCGACGAGAGGTAATGCAGTACTGCGTCGCTACCGCCCTGCGCCTGCGGGGCTACTGCGCCGCACCGCCGGTGACGGCGCCGTCCAGAGGTTTACGTTACCATTTATATTGTAGTGCTTCGTTTTTCAATAACGCACATAAAGCATCAACGATAACTGAAACGAAACTGAAATGTGCTCGGAAGTTGAGAAACGAAGGACTATACGCTGCGTGCTGTGGCTTGTTTGTTGAGATAAAAGGCGGATCTGTACGTATTATCAATGAAGGTGTCGGCGTGTCTACTTCTATCACGAAGCAATTTCTAATGTTTAAAATAACTGATTGAACAACTTTTCGCGGCCTCTAGGCATTGCAGTGACTGGTACAATACATTTTATTTCATGTAACCCTACAATATCGTACTATAACAATAGGAATGTAGTCTCAGATCTGCCTTTAAAGAGTGAACGTGCTTGAATATGATTTATAAGGTCCTTACATTGAATTAATGACCAGCAGTTCTGTTCACAGGACAGACAGTTGGCGACGAGTCCGCGTAACGTTCGCTATTCCTACTCCATTGTAGTTATTTAATCCACTGAACGACATTTTTTTAATACTTATGTTCTCAGTGTTTCTACAGTATGTATCGGATTAAATAAATGTCCGAAAAAACAGAGCTATTTTTAGTACCATAGCATTATTTTATTGGCTTATTTATGAGTACTTACTTTTTCAACGGGAGGGAAAAAGCAGTAAAGTAATTGTAATTATTTGACTGTCTCATGTTAAACGTATTAGCTTCATAAATAATTGACAGTGCCGTGTCAAAGTTGGTCTAGTCGCAAATCCCATTTGCCCAAGTGTTTTATATTTCATCGACTACACTTTATTTACAGAAAATATGCGACAGGCGGAGGTCCCTTGAAATTTAATGTCATTATTATGACCATTCAACTAGCCATTCTTGGTTACAATATAGCTTGTAGTCTCTGGTAGGGACGAAGCACTAATGGACCCTTGAAATGTTGCAGGTTCCGTACCTCAGTTAATCCTAATGGTTCTTTTCAGCCACAGGAATAATACCCTAATCTCTAATCCAATTATTTTCAGGGCTAATCATTAATTAATGATTTAAATTGCAGGTTGCTAATATCTAATGATTTTCCTTCTCAGGGCTATAGGGAGTGTAGGGTAGAGTAGGCCGCGATGCGAGACCGGATCACACTTGCATACTGTTATACAATTAGTCAATGATAATGAAATAATCAACTTAATTCTGTAAGTACAAGGGCACTTTTACATGTCTGAATCTACCGGTATTTCACAAGAGGAGGCCACTGTTGAGAAGATACTCGACAATCAGTCATTTTTACGTAATTTCAAGAATAACACTGATTTTTAGATTTTCATTAACTTAATGTTTAGGGAAATCTCAATGTAAATTAAAGTAACTATATATTTTTTTTTTTTTTAAATTGTTAACTAATGGACATTGAGAAATGAACACAGTAGGCACATTTGGGTTATTTCATCTCATATTCAGATTATGTGATCTTGATACATTACATTTGTATCAGTTAACCATTTGTTAAATCACCGCTAATTTCGTATGATCTTTTAAATATAAATGTTTATTCACAATTCGGAAAAATAGCTCATATCCTGCGCAATATCCTTCATCAAACTATCATTGCCTGGCAATCACATTAGAAAATAAATGTTCGAATGAGGTTTCGGTGTTAGAAAATTCATCAAAATCATTTTAGTAACAAAAGAAGTTTTAGTAAAGCCTTTCGCTGATCTCTCCTCATTACTATCATTGTAAAAACATAGTAGAAAGTGCAGTTTGGTCCGGTTTCGATCCCCAACAAAACAGATGAACTAGTCGACTGGTTAGGTACATAATATATTGTCAGGTACCCTAACGCGGCGCGCGGAGGATGTCAACTACCATTAATACAACGATCAAGAAATATCTAATTGGAACAAGTAGAGTTACTCGTATTACGGAAATGCCACGACTTTGCGTGAAACCGGCAGCGACAGAGGTGGGCGGTACGTTTGTCTCGTTCACTTGTATGGCTGTCGCGCTCGGATCTCTCGCTCAGCCTCACGCCACGTCGCTGGTCGCGCGAAGTCATGGCATCTCCGTTACTGGCGCCCACTTGTTGTACATACAGTAACGTCAAAAAATCTATTTTATTCAAACATTTTAATTTTAAAATTGTCATTTATTATTATTTTCGGGTATTGCAAATAGTAATTTCAAATTATAAAAATGCATTTTTTTTATATAAAACATGCACAATGTTGTCCAAGTTTAGTTAAATAACTATTTGATAGAAAAATAAACGATTTATTTGCATAAAGTGAATTGGCAGATTAGTTTTTGTGCCTGTTGCGATTGTAATTGTATGGCATCTTTCAAACAAAATACACAGATTTAATGCCGCTATTGTATGTTGTCTAATCGTAATCTTCTGTGATCGTTGTATTGATGTTATTGTATACCTAAGAGGTATCCACAGAAACATTTATGGCATTCATGATAGAAATGGAAACATCATCATGATTTTCATATGTAAATAATGTAGTTTATTTACCATTTACCTTTTAAAATTAGTGATGCCGCAAACTCACGTTTTATTTCACATTTGCACATAAATAGAAATATTAAAAATGAAAATAAAAATATGAATAATCTCTGTTAATAAAACACAACAAAAACTTAAAATAACAAACAAGGCTAAGCAGGCTTACAAAGGATGTAGTAATTTTAAACCTTACAATAGTTTTATGTAGCTGCTACATCTACATTTATAACACAAGGGAACAAAATTATGTTGCATTTCTGTTGCTTACAAATAGAACCGCCGGCAGTTCTTTCGGCGGTTCTTTCTCCTCAGCAGGCCTTATAGTTTCTTATCTACTGCTGGTAGATATTTTTAAATAAAGTCATTAATGCCCTTCTGGCACACGTGTAAACTGTGTTTACACATTAAGCCCATCTTGCATGTACACCTTTATTTTAAATTCATATTTATAAAACGGGTGGTTAGCACAAATTTAATGTAACTTTGACAGAGCAAAATTTGTGTTTTTTCTCCGTAAATCTTTCACAATGGTAACTGTAAATTTGCCGAAACTCCATGGAGGCTCAAATAATGAATGTCCACGATTTAATCCTGTTAAATTGTTTTATTTATAATATTTTTTTAAATAAAAGTCGTGTTCCCTTGTGTAATTTGTAATTTTTGACGTTGTAGTGACGCTGTTGTCTTCTAAGCTCGCCTTCTGTGCGTTTGAGGCTCGTTTATTAAATAGATTACGCGTCTCGATTGTACCCGAGACATCACTGGTTCTATCTATGTGCATTTGCGAGAAAAATGTGAGATCGCGAACTACGCTACAGAGGTGTGGATGTACCTTGTACAGGTCGCCGTCTCCTGAGCCCATCTACTCGACGGACGGCAAGCGGCTGAACACGCGCGAGTACCGCACGCGCCGCAAGCTGGAGGAGGAGCGGCACCGGCTGGTCACGCGCATGCAGACCATCAACCCCGACTTCAAGCCGCCGCCCGACTACAAGTGAGTGTGCTACAGCAGCCCACAGCCGGCTACTGACGGACGGCGAGCGGCTGAACACGCGCCGCAAGCTGGAGGAGGAGCGGCACCGGCTGGTCACGCGCATGCAGACCATCAACCCCGACTTCAAGCCGCCGCCCGACTACAAGTGAGTGTGCTACAGCAGCCCACAGCCGGCTACTGACGGACGGCGAGCGGCTGAACACGCGCCGCAAGCTGGAGGAGGAGCGGCACCGGCTGGTCACGCGCATGCAGACCATCAACCCCGACTTCAAGCCGCCGCCCGACTACAAGTGAGTGTGCTACAGCAGCCCACAGCCGGCTACTGACGGACGGCGAGCGGCTGAACACGCGCCGCAAGCTGGAGGAGGAGCGGCACCGGCTGGTCACGCGCATGCAGACCATCAACCCCGACTTCAAGCCGCCGCCCGACTACAAGTGAGTGTGCTACAGCAGCCCACAGCCGGCTACTGACGGACGGCGAGCGGCTGAACACGCGCCGCAAGCTGGAGGAGGAGCGGCACCGGCTGGTCACGCGCATGCAGACCATCAACCCCGACTTCAAGCCGCCGCCCGACTACAAGTGAGTGTGCTACAGCAGCCCACAGCCGGCTACTGACGGACGGCGAGCGGCTGAACACGCGCCGCAAGCTGGAGGAGGAGCGGCACCGGCTGGTCACGCGCATGCAGACCATCAACCCCGACTTCAAGCCGCCGCCCGACTACAAGTGAGTGTGCTACAGCAGCCCACAGCCGGCTACTGACGGACGGCGAGCGGCTGAACACGCGCCGCAAGCTGGAGGAGGAGCGGCACCGGCTGGTCACGCGCATGCAGACCATCAACCCCGACTTCAAGCCGCCGCCCGACTACAAGTGAGTGTGCTACAGCAGCCCACAGCCGGCTACTGACGGACGGCGAGCGGCTGAACACGCGCCGCAAGCTGGAGGAGGAGCGGCACCGGCTGGTCACGCGCATGCAGACCATCAACCCCGACTTCAAGCCGCCGCCCGACTACAAGTGAGTGTGCTACAGCAGCCCACAGCCGGCTACTGACGGACGGCGAGTGGCTGAACACGCGCCGCAAGCTGGAGGAGGAGCGGCACCGGCTGGTCACGCGCATGCAGACCATCAACCCCGACTTCAAGCCGCCGCCCGACTACAAGTGAGTGTGCTACAGCAGCCCACAGCCGGCTACTGACGGACGGCGAGCGGCTGAACACGCGCCGCAAGCTGGAGGAGGAGCGGCACCGGCTGGTCACGCGCATGCAGACCATCAACCCCGACTTCAAGCCGCCGCCCGACTACAAGTGAGTGTGCTACAGCAGCCCACAGCCGGCTACTGACGGACGGCGAGCGGCTGAACACGCGCCGCAAGCTGGAGGAGGAGCGGCACCGGCTGGTCACGCGCATGCAGACCATCAACCCCGACTTCAAGCCGCCGCCCGACTACAAGTGAGTGTGCTACAGCAGCCCACAGCCGGCTACTGACGGACGGCGAGCGGCTGAACACGCGCCGCAAGCTGGAGGAGGAGCGGCACCGGCTGGTCACGCGCATGCAGACCATCAACCCCGACTTCAAGCCGCCGCCCGACTACAAGTGAGTGTGCTACAGCAGCCCACAGCCGGCTACTGACGGACGGCGAGCGGCTGAACACGCGCCGCAAGCTGGAGGAGGAGCGGCACCGGCTGGTCACGCGCATGCAGACCATCAACCCCGACTTCAAGCCGCCGCCCGACTACAAGTGAGTGTGCTACAGCAGCCCACAGCCGGCTACTGACGGACGGCGAGCGGCTGAACACGCGCCGCAAGCTGGAGGAGGAGCGGCACCGGCTGGTCACGCGCATGCAGACCATCAACCCCGACTTCAAGCCGCCGCCCGACTACAAGTGAGTGTGCTACAGCAGCCCACAGCCGGCTACTGACGGACGGCGAGCGGCTGAACACGCGCCGCAAGCTGGAGGAGGAGCGGCACCGGCTGGTCACGCGCATGCAGACCATCAACCCCGACTTCAAGCCGCCGCCCGACTACAAGTGAGTGTGCTACAGCAGCCCACAGCCGGCTACTGACGGACGGCGAGCCGCAATCCCGCAACTTATTCGATGACCTTTTAACCTGTCTGAGATTTGAAGTTTATCTTAGCATATAGATACTAATAACTCGTGCCATGTTGTTCACAGACCGCCGATAATCCGCGTACACGACAAAGTGATGATCCCGCAAGAGCAGCACCCCGACATCAACTTCGTGGGGCTGCTGATCGGGCCGCGCGGGAACACGCTCAAGGCCATGGAGAAGGAGACCGGCGCCAAGATCATCATCCGCGGCAAGGGCTCCGTCAAGGAGGGCAAGGTATGACGTAGCTACAGTAGCGGAAAAAAATCTATCATATTGGTGTATTTTGTACGAAAGATGACTAACTTTTACAATTGCAAACGGTGATATTTATAACAAAGTACTGACGTGAGATTTCTTTTTTAACCAATAAAACATCTATTTTTCTATACAAATTGTTATTTTAAAAACGTCGACATTCTGCGTCTTATTAAAAAAAACACGTTTTTACACTAATTTGCCGTTCAGTTAAAGTTTGCAACTACGCTAATAAAATACATATGTTTTTATTCGTTACACACTTACTATACTACAAGTTACTTATTACGTTACTGGCAATATTCATTCAGGTCTTATCCTTGGATCCAATTCGACTTAAAGTTAAAATATTTCAATATGATTTTCCGCTACTGTATATTAACTGAAGTGAAGAAATCTAGTGTCTCTGTGTTGTTATCAAGCCAGCGTTTTGTTGTCAAATCCAAAATCAGTTTCGATATCAGCATGGTATCACTATTTCTCTTTATTAACCCTTCGTACGATTAAACACGGATCCGTGCGGTACATTTTAACTTAACGTTATAATGCCGTCATACAGTTTTTACTAGTACGGAGGATTCCTGACCTTACTCTTTTACATACCATTCTTTATACTATACTGTATACTCAAATGTAAGTAAGGAATAAATAAATAAATAAATAATATCAATTGGTTCCAATTTTATTAGCAAATTTTTTACATCGCATACTAGGGGTTAATCTTGCACAGATAGTTATAGTAAGATGTGAGTTTGCTGACATGTGTGCTGTGCAGGTGGGCCGCAAGGACGGGCAGCCGCTGCCGGGCGAGGACGAGCCGCTGCACGCGTACATCACCGCCGCCAGCGCCGAGTGCGTGCGCAAGGCGCTCGACAAGATCAAGGATGTCATCCGGCAGGGCGTCGAGGTACGATCGCTGTTCTGCATAGCTGTACCGCGCTGTCGTTTCGTGTCGGAGGCGCTTGTTAGTTTATTGTGAGGAGTGATGGGATATGATTGAGTGATGAGCCACTCCTTAAGGAATCCTTACATTCCCACCGCTTTACGGAGATGCCACGACTTCGGTTTTGTGGACGAGTATGCCACGTACACCGCGCGCTCCGGCCGCGCTCGCCGCCGCCCGCGCCGCTCTGCACTCATGTGGCTTGTGGCGTCTTTCCTAGTCGCCGATACATTCGTTCCCGCCGCGCCCGCGCCGCTGAACGGGTGCGCGCGGCGGTTGGTGGCATGCTTCATACATCAGTGTGATTTTGTTTTTGCCGCTCGACACTCACCGCTGCCCCCTAGTCGCGCAAAGTCGTGGCATCTCCGTTAGGCCATGGCTGTATGTACTGAGGCATTAGTTAAGCTCTTATTTATTTCTCAGTCTCCTATAATTTAGTGAAGTCCGAAATGTGCGGTTCGATTGGAAGGGTGACTAGGTTGACATGACAACGTTATCTGTATTCGCCAGGTGCCCGAAGGCCAGAACGACCTGCGGCGCATGCAGCTGCGCGAGCTGGCGCAGCTGAACGGCACGCTGCGCGAGTCGGACACGCCGCGCTGCGCCAACTGCTCGGCGCTGGACCACAAGACGTGGCTGTGCCCGGACAAGCCCAACGTCACGTCCGCCGTCGTGTGCTCGGCGTGCGGCGGCGCCGGACACATCGCGCGCGACTGCCGCGCGCGCCGCCCCGGACACGCGCCGCAGCCGCAGCCCAACAAGGTCAGTCCCACTCTCATACACTATACGTCGTGTGCTCGGCGTGCGGCGGCGCCGGACACATCGCGCGCGACTGCCGCGCGCGCCGCCCCGGACACGCGCCGCAGCCGCAGCCCAACAAGGTCAGTCCCACTCTCATACACTATACGTCGTGTGCTCGGCGTGCGGCGGCGCCGGACACATCGCGCGCGACTGCCGCGCGCGCCGCCCCGGACACGCGCCGCAGCCGCAGCCCAACAAGGTCAGTCCCACTCTCATACACTATACGTCGTGTGCTCGGCGTGCGGCGGCGCCGGACACATCGCGCGCGACTGCCGCGCGCGCCGCCCCGGACACGCGCCGCAGCCGCAGCCCAACAAGGTCAGTCCCACTCTCATACACTATACGTCGTGTGCTCGGCGTGCGGCGGCGCCGGACACATCGCGCGCGACTGCCGCGCGCGCCGCCCCGGACACGCGCCGCAGCCGCAGCCCAACAAGGTCAGTCCCACTCTCATACACTATACGTCGTGTGCTCGGCGTGCGGCGGCGCCGGACACATCGCGCGCGACTGCCGCGCGCGCCGCCCCGGACACGCGCCGCAGCCGCAGCCCAACAAGGTCAGTCCCACTCTCATACACTATACGTCGTGTGCTCGGCGTGCGGCGGCGCCGGACACATCGCGCGCGACTGCCGCGCGCGCCGCCCCGGACACGCGCCGCAGCCGCAGCCCAACAAGGTCAGTCCCACTCTCATACACTATACGTCGTGTGCTCGGCGTGCGGCGGCGCCGGACACATCGCGCGCGACTGCCGCGCGCGCCGCCCCGGACACGCGCCGCAGCCGCAGCCCAACAAGGTCAGTCCCACTCTCATACACTATACGTCGTGTGCTCGGCGTGCGGCGGCGCCGGACACATCGCGCGCGACTGCCGCGCGCGCCGCCCCGGACACGCGCCGCAGCCGCAGCCCAACAAGGTCAGTCCCACTCTCATACACTATACGTCGTGTGCTCGGCGTGCGGCGGCGCCGGACACATCGCGCGCGACTGCCGCGCGCGCCGCCCCGGACACGCGCCGCAGCCGCAGCCCAACAAGGTCAGTCCCACTCTCATACACTATACGTCGTGTGCTCGGCGTGCGGCGGCGCCGGACACATCGCGCGCGACTGCCGCGCGCGCCGCCCCGGACACGCGCCGCAGCCGCAGCCCAACAAGGTCAGTCCCACTCTCATACACTATACGTCGTGTGCTCGGCGTGCGGCGGCGCCGGACACATCGCGCGCGACTGCCGCGCGCGCCGCCCCGGACACGCGCCGCAGCCGCAGCCCAACAAGGTCAGTCCCACTCTCATACACTATACGTCGTGTGCTCGGCGTGCGGCGGCGCCGGACACATCGCGCGCGACTGCCGCGCGCGCCGCCCCGGACACGCGCCGCAGCCGCAGCCCAACAAGGTCAGTCCCACTCTCATACACTATACGTCGTGTGCTCGGCGTGCGGCGGCGCCGGACACATCGCGCGCGACTGCCGCGCGCGCCGCCCCGGACACGCGCCGCAGCCGCAGCCCAACAAGGTCAGTCCCACTCTCATACACTATACGTCGTGTGCTCGGCGTGCGGCGGCGCCGGACACATCGCGCGCGACTGCCGCGCGCGCCGCCCCGGACACGCGCCGCAGCCGCAGCCCAACAAGGTCAGTCCCACTCTCATACACTATACGTCGTGTGCTCGGCGTGCGGCGGCGCCGGACACATCGCGCGCGACTGCCGCGCGCGCCGCCCCGGACACGCGCCGCAGCCGCAGCCCAACAAGGTCAGTCCCACTCTCATACACTATACGTCGTGTGCTCGGCGTGCGGCGGCGCCGGACACATCGCGCGCGACTGCCGCGCGCGCCGCCCCGGACACGCGCCGCAGCCGCAGCCCAACAAGGTCAGTCCCACTCTCATACACTATACGTCGTGTGCTCGGCGTGCGGCGGCGCCGGACACATCGCGCGCGACTGCCGCGCGCGCCGCCCCGGACACGCGCCGCAGCCGCAGCCCAACAAGGTCAGTCCCACTCTCATACACTATACGTCGTGTGCTCGGCGTGCGGCGGCGCCGGACACATCGCGCGCGACTGCCGCGCGCGCCGCCCCGGACACGCGCCGCAGCCGCAGCCCAACAAGGTCAGTCCCACTCTCATACACTATACGTCGTGTGCTCGGCGTGCGGCGGCGCCGGACACATCGCGCGCGACTGCCGCGCGAGCCGCCCCGGACACGCGCCGCAGCCGCAGCCCAACAAGGTCAGTCCCACTCTCATACACTATACGTCGTGTGCTCGGCGTGCGGCGGCGCCGGACACATCGCGCGCGACTGCCGCGCGCGCCGCCCCGGACACGCGCCGCAGCCGCAGCCCAACAAGGTCAGTCCCACTCTCATACACTATACGTCGTGTGCTCGGCGTGCGGCGGCGCCGGACACATCGCGCGCGACTGCCGCGCGCGCCGCCCCGGACACGCGCCGCAGCCGCAGCCCAACAAGGTCAGTCCCACTCTCATACACTATACGTCGTGTGCTCGGCGTGCGGCGGCGCCGGACACATCGCGCGCGACTGCCGCGCGCGCCGCCCCGGACACGCGCCGCAGCCGCAGCCCAACAAGGTCAGTCCCACTCTCATACACTATACGTCGTGTGCTCGGCGTGCGGCGGCGCCGGACACATCGCGCGCGACTGCCGCGCGCGCCGCCCCGGACACGCGCCGCAGCCGCAGCCCAACAAGGTCAGTCCCACTCTCATACACTATACGTCGTGTGCTCGGCGTGCGGCGGCGCCGGACACATCGCGCGCGACTGCCGCGCGCGCCGCCCCGGACACGCGCCGCAGCCGCAGCCCAACAAGGTCAGTCCCACTCTCATACACTATACGTCGTGTGCTCGGCGTGCGGCGGCGCCGGACACATCGCGCGCGACTGCCGCGCGCGCCGCCCCGGACACGCGCCGCAGCCGCAGCCCAACAAGGTCAGTCCCACTCTCATACACTATACGTCGTGTGCTCGGCGTGCGGCGGCGCCGGACACATCGCGCGCGACTGCCGCGCGCGCCGCCCCGGACACGCGCCGCAGCCGCAGCCCAACAAGGTCAGTCCCACTCTCATACACTATACGTCGTGTGCTCGGCGTGCGGCGGCGCCGGACACATCGCGCGCGACTGCCGCGCGCGCCGCCCCGGACACGCGCCGCAGCCGCAGCCCAACAAGGTCAGTCCCACTCTCATACACTATACGTCGTGTGCTCGGCGTGCGGCGGCGCCGGACACATCGCGCGCGACTGCCGCGCGCGCCGCCCCGGACACGCGCCGCAGCCGCAGCCCAACAAGGTCAGTCCCACTCTCATACACTATACGTCGTGTGCTCGGCGTGCGGCGGCGCCGGACACATCGCGCGCGACTGCCGCGCGCGCCGCCCCGGACACGCGCCGCAGCCGCAGCCCAACAAGGTCAGTCCCACTCTCATACACTATACGTCGTGTGCTCGGCGTGCGGCGGCGCCGGACACATCGCGCGCGACTGCCGCGCGCGCCGCCCCGGACACGCGCCGCAGCCGCAGCCCAACAAGGTCAGTCCCACTCTCATACACTATACGTCGTGTGCTCGGCGTGCGGCGGCGCCGGACACATCGCGCGCGACTGCCGCGCGCGCCGCCCCGGACACGCGCCGCAGCCGCAGCCCAACAAGGTCAGTCCCACTCTCATACACTATACGTCGTGTGCTCGGCGTGCGGCGGCGCCGGACACATCGCGCGCGACTGCCGCGCGCGCCGCCCCGGACACGCGCCGCAGCCGCAGCCCAACAAGGTCAGTCCGAAGTAGAAGTCCCTAGCACGAAGAATGTCGAATTTTTAGTTAGCTGCAATTTTGACATATAACAATAAATAACTGTGCCAAAAAGGAGGTTAGGTTCGGTAATGAGGAAAATGACATCGAAGTATAATAGTCATAGTCAGATCAATATAAAGGGTGTGGTCACTGACTATAGCTTAGCTATGATTACTATTGGCGAGAAGCAGTAAACATCCCTATTCACCACAAGTACAATTATTATAATTCGTGTAGACATCACTTTCCCTTTAAATAGCTAAAATGTAAAACGTATAATTTCAGGCCAAGATCGACGAGGAGTACATGTCTCTGATGGCGGAGCTGGGCGAGGCGCCGCCGCCCGGCCCGACAGGAGGAGGCGGAGGCGGAGGCGGCGGGCACAACAACAACGCGCGGCGGTTCGGCGGCGGCCTGTTCCAGCAGGCGCCGCCCGCGCGCGCGCTCATGGCGCCGCCGCCGCAAGGTATCTACTATGTTCAGATTATTACACGATCAGTTGATGCCCCTCGTGTGTTTATGTTTGCCTCCTTTTTACAAGCTTTTATTTAACTTGCATGGTATGTTTAAAGTATGTTTGTTCGGGTGAAATCTTGCAACTCAATTTTGAAGCAGATATCGTCAACCGATTGAGCTGAAATTTTGCATACTTACTTAACTTTGATGACAATACAATAATATGGTACCATGGGGCTGATCTGAGATGGAGCCGGAAGGTGGCCATAGGAACTCTATAATAGAAAAAGCAATCCTACCGAGCTTGGGCTCTTTAGAATCGTCTCAGTGAGCATTTGATGGATATCCAAAGAAAAGTACAGTCGGCTATAAAAGCTTGCCACTAAAATTTCATTTTTGACAGAAACTTATTCTTGTATATGAGTACAACCACTTCTACTCGATTTCTACCGACGATTACTATTCTTTTGTTTCCCCTGTCCCCAGGCAACATCCCGGCGTCGCTGCCGCCGCCGCCCGCCGCCTACCCGCCGCCGCACGCTGCGCCCTGGCTCGGTAACTCTTTTTTTTGACATATCTTGAACTGTATCCCAGGGCTGGTTAGCCCTCATTACCTGTAGTCGGACTTTGTGTTGGAGTATAACGCTAATGGGATTATCTCCGCGCCACCGGAGTGATAAAGATGTTCGGTAACTCAACGCTCTGACTCCTTCATGATTGCTCAATGCTGAACATCACACTTGGAGCGAATTTACGGGACTAATCCATACTATCCATACTAATATTATAAATGCGAAAGTGTGTCTGTCTGTTACCTCTTCACGCTTAAACCGCTGAACCGATTTAGATGAAATTTGGTATATAGATAGTTTCAGTCCCGGGGAAGGACATAGGATACTTTTCATCCCGAATAAATTTAGTGTTCCCGTGGGATGAGCGGGTAACACCGCGGGGCACAGCTAGTACCATATATGTTTAATTATTTGTGGTAGCTACAACCATGAGGTTAATAAGTACCTACTTATGATATTGGTCAATGTAACTATCAAAGTATATGATAAAGTAATGATCTAATAACAATTGGTGTAATTTCATATAGCATAATATTATTCAGTAGAAATGAACATCATGTTCATTTGATAAAAAAATAAAATGCTAACAGAACACTCAAACTGCTCAAACAAAGAAGCAAATCTGTCAAAGAGTCATGATTAAGTACGACGACGAGCGAAGCGAGCGGGAGTGTTAGGTTATCTTGCGAAAATAAACGTTCTATCGACTGTCTTTTATAGTATTTGATATTACGCTTATAAAGTGTTATAATAACAAATTTTAATGTTATTATACATATCTAGTGAAATTGTATGAAACGTTATATCCATCAGTACATACCCGAATAATTACTAACGATTCCGGGCTCCAGTCACAGTCCAACAGAAAAAAGATAAAATATACGAAATCGCTATATCATCCGCGTTTACGACAGTATTAGGGTGGATCAACTTTTCCTTGTTGTTATTCTGTCCCGTCACCCAGGAGACAATGGTAATTAAACGTCTTAGAAAGGTGTTGATAATTTATAATATTGGTATTTTCAAAAGATATTCTAAATAATAAAGGGCTAATAACTGCTGCTATTACAAAACTTTTGTTGAATGTTGCCCTCGAAAATCGCAGTTTTAAAGAGTAATCCAGGGGACATCGCTATGGCAACAAGCAACAGAAAAAAGTTGATTGACCCAATAAGATTATATCTTTTTCCCTATGAGTGATTACTGATTAGTATCGGAATGCCGTATGATGTAATGTACTGTAATGTGTGGTGCAGGCGTGGCCAACAACCAGCCGCCGCCGCCCGGCCTGCCGCCCGCCTTCCCGCCGCCGCCGCCGCCGCAGCACCAGGTACCTACCTCACTCACTCACTATTGTCCTGAACCTGCTCACTCGCCAGCCTCACTAACTGCTAACCCAGCACACGAGGGAACACTCTTGGGAATTTTCAACTTTTTCGTACAACTAACATAATCTTAATGTTTCGTTTTACAATCACCTGAGGTAACTATAAACTGATCACAGAATTGCTCGAGGAGATCAGGATTTCGAGTTAAATCGCCAAAAAACGTGTTTTTAACATTTTGAGATTGGTATATATCTCAAAATCCTGACCGCTAACAGCAGTTCTGCGGTCGGATTTAAATTCGGCATCAATAAAATATACAAGAAATCGTGTGATTCGCTCTGGTTGCAAAAATGCTGTTCCCTTGTGTTATACGAAAGATACATACATAAACGCTATTATAGTATGAAATTTGTAGCGTATTTCAGGCGACTACTAAATTACCGCTAAAATGCAATCAGTGGTACTGTTATAAGTTACTGTTTTATTATCCAGAACGACCGTTTTATTGACGCTATATAAAAGCGTTGCTTAATTTATATCTATTTCTAACTTCTCATATTTAAACTATTCTCGCGTTTGATAAAGTGTATGTTACGATTACAAACATAGTGATTTTTTACTGCAGTTTTAAACATAAATTCAATAACTTTTTTTCTATTATAAATATCATCCTTATTTTACAGAATTTTTATGATAACGATAATTTTTTCTAAAAGGTAATTTACTGACTAATCATATTTGATGTAAGATACTATTAAAAAATATGTATTAGTACTTCGTTTCCATGTAAAAAATACGGTCAAGTAAAAGCGAGTGGGCATAGCTAATCGGATAATCCATTCAGTTCAATTGTAGAAATTATTGTCATATTTATCACTCCAAAACGACACACGAAATTTCTAGCTGGTGTGTTTATGCGGGCTTCGCTAAAGTAGCTCCGCTGCGTTAGTTAGCCGCTTCACAGTTCGATGAGGCACATGTGCTTCATGGGTAGTTTCATTGGTACGACTATGCGGCACGTGCTTCATGGGTGGTGTCATTGATACCACCATGCGGCACTCGAGCCTCATGGATAGTCTCATTATTACTAAAGGGACGTGTCGAAGGGAAAGAAGGCTGCACATTGCTTCGGGATTGTGAACTTGTGTAAGCTTTCAGTAGAATGATTTTGCTGTAAATTGATTGCTCAATATACAATATTATCTTTCAATATATCTCCTCAGTTGTGATCTTTGCGGTCCGTGTACGATGGCCGTATTTTTTGCATTTTTTTTTATTTTACTAATACATTATTTTTACTCATTACATTGAACTTACGACTACGCGGCTCCAAGGGGGCTTTCGACCTGTCTGAGGCGTGTGTGTGTGTGTGTTCATGATAACGGACGATGTGTGTTGTGTGCGCAGGGCGACAACAAGCTGGGCCCGCCGGGCCCGCCCGGCATGCAGCACATGGCGCCGCCGCCGCCGCCGCCTGGTTAGTATCTTTTGCTGTGACCAATTATTTTAATGCTACCTTAGGCCGCAAGTTGGATTTTCGGCCCGCTACGTGAGGAGAAAATCTCACTTCCTGGCCAAGGCAGGACGTAAAACTTTAGACCACGGCCAGTAACTCGAAAAGTCCCAGATCGCACATTTATGGCCCTCACCTTTGGTTCGAGCCACATACACCTGCGACTTGGTATTCGGGACATTCACGAGTTCACCGCCGAATAGCGGGGCTAAAATGGTAGTTTCGGCCCCTAGAGTTTAAATGCTACCCACCGCCGACTTCGCGCGCTGTCGTCGGGTATAAAATGTAATATGAGTTTTGGAAAATAGTGTTTTCTGATTTTATTGTTTTAAATGTTGGAATATAAAAAGAAAAAAATTTTCTATTATTCTTTTTAAAATATTTCTAATCATATCAAGTTATGCAAACTACAGTGAATAAATGTGTGAATGCCGCAGGGACTAAAAGTTAATAAGTACCATTTTTCACTGGTAAACTGGTCGGCCTGGTATATAGCGAACTATCGGTCTGTTCCGTTGTTGTTCCCACCGTGTGTTGTCGAGTACAGATGTATGAGTGTTATCTCCGTAGGTATGCTGGGCATGCCGCCGCCGTCGCTGGGCGGCTGGCGCGGCTACAACCCGCCGCCCTGGGGCGCGCCGCCGCCCTTCCTCGCGCCGCCGCCGCCGCCGCCGCCCGCCAGCAACGCCTAGGGCACACCCGCCCTAGCCGCCCGGCACGTCAGCCACCGTTTCGCTCGAATCGAGTCTGCCGACGATCCGACCCGCGGCCGGCGATCGGCTCCCACACCGATCGTCGCGTCCAGTGAGTTCCGCCCGCGTCAGGCTCCCGAAAACATTCACTCGGCCGAAACGTTCCTTTCTAAAATTGACCTGCCTATATGTAAAAATGCACGTCGAAAAAGGAACTTCTCGGAATATAACACGCGGGTGACCATTAAAGGCGCCGCCATTTCACGACATCGACGTCATGAGCAATATCGGCCCGTCCTCTGTAGTACGCCGCTAGAACTTTTAATAAACTATTGTTTATACGCGTAGATTACTTCACGAACATTATGTTTCATAACATAATTAAGTATAGATTTTTATGCTATTTAAATAATAAACCGTCATTCAGTAATACTTTAGATGCGTCAAGTAGTATGTATCGTGTTTATTTATAAATAAATGACAAAAACGCATTGGCTGTAAAGATTTCAATACGATCATCAAATATCTGAAATAAATAATATCACCATAAATATCTGTTGTCACCATAATGGTGTTTTCAAGATCCAGTTATATATCATTACCGGCACAGAAGTGTCTCTATCTCTCTTACAAACGCATAACGCAGAATTATCACTCTATTTGTACGTTTATAGCTATCTGTAAGAGCAATAAGTTTAACCCAATAAAAGCAATAATAATGATCATACAAATTAAAATTAATTCCAAACGTATGTTTCACTAAGTATTATTTTGAATTGATGCATTAGGATATTTTATGTTGCAATAAGTTTACATTGATTTATTGAAATATATAGTATATCATACCCATGCAATTGGGCATTGTGTTTTAACCTATTGACCGCCAAGCGGTCTAGCAATTTACCGTGCCACTGACGCCAGAGGCAGAGTAAAAAAAAAAGATGTGCCCCAAAATCAACAGGGATTGAAAAATACTTGTAGCGGTTAGAATTACAAAGTTTTTGATCATTGAAATTTGGACGGCTGTGGCCGACGTGGCGTCAGGGGCACGATTTTTTGTTGACGGCCACAGCCGACTGTGGCGCTCAAAAGGTTAAACGTACCACCCACCCCACACTATATTTGACACGTTCTCCGCTCATCACAACTATGAAAATATTTTATGACAAATATTATGTAAAATATAATTAATAAATATGATGAAGTATGGCAATGTTTTTATTCTACTTTTTCCATTACGCTCCCACTACCTCTTTAACGAACGCCTAGCTGAGAAGCGACGCCACACCAAAAAAATTAGTTGCTTGGTTGGTTTGGAGCACTCCCAAAATCAACAGGGATTATTGGATAACCTCTGTTCGTGGGACAAACAAAGCTCAGTATCTGGGATTAGTCCCCACACATTAGCACTGAATTATCTCTGTTAGTGGAACAAACGACAAAGTTTTGTATCTGGGATGGGATTCGTTGAATTTGCTGTTTTTTCTGTAAGCTTTTTTTAATTTTAGAGGACATAAATAGACGTTGTCACCGTTACAGATACAGAGGTCAATCAATGCCTATAAAATTCAATTAATCCCATCCTAGTTAGGGCTTTGTTTGTCCCACTAACATATGTATTTCAGTGATAGAGTGCCGGGACCTCAGCATGAGTTCCAGCTATGTAGGTTTCTCACTTATGTCCCACTTAACCAAGTTTCACTGTATATACTATTTGAGAGTGATGGTATTATTACACCATCTTGTTTTTGTTTTACTCAACTGTCCCTAAAGGATTGATGTGCAGGTTAAGGTGAGATCAGAATAAAGCCAAATTAGGTTTAATTCACTTTTTATTTTATAATTGTTCGCGTCATATTACATTAACTAAATCAAATAAACACGTTAGGCGCTGAGGGGATCCCCCGGCCACTAGGACCGCAGGGGCTTATTTATTCTCAATTTGATTGCCCCTAGTGAACAGGGCAACGTCGATGTAAATGCAGTCATATTCATATATCTACATACTTAACTTACGATATGAGTTTAGTGACGAGCGCCGCCCAGTACAGCAAGCTTCCGAAAATAATACCCTCCATACATATGTGTACGGAGTGTACTTCTTTTCTTGGCGCACTGTACAAGTTTAGTATACATTGCAGGCCTCCATATACCAGCCGGGTTCGCAAAGAGGCGCAACGATCCGACGGCATGATACTTTATATTTATTGTACAGAAAAAAAACCTACAAAAATCGAACATGCCAAGAGTTCCAGTAGTACTATTTCATTTTATGTCAGATAGCTGTGTCTCTTTCTGCTATTTCCGACTGATCAATGGGGCAATTTAGAGCAATTACCATTCGTTTTATAGAACTCAATAGTGCAAATTCATATAAAATTACATTTCTATACAGCGAGTGGGAAGCCGTCATAAATTATTCGAAAAACTCTAAATACCAATAAATAATCTCATTAGGTTTCAATAATCTAATTCTAAT
The DNA here is from genome assembly GCA_932273695.1 of Apotomis betuletana. Classification (NCBI taxonomy): domain Eukaryota; kingdom Metazoa; phylum Arthropoda; class Insecta; order Lepidoptera; family Tortricidae; genus Apotomis; species Apotomis betuletana. The sequence continues at coordinate 34,731,242 of OW026300.1, read as the reverse complement.
CAATTATAATCAATCATACGCAACGTCTACTGAAGAAAAGTTTACTCTTTCGATACCAGAGTCCAACAGTTCGGCGACAGCGGGCGGCGCGTCGGGCACCGGGACTTTGGTAATGGAGGGCCAAGACCCACCGATGAAAGAAGAATAGTAAAACGGCTGTTGATCTATTAACAAAGATAATTGACTAATGATATGAAATAAGTTATTCGACGTAACAGAAATGTTGCTAATGAAATTATTTTTATCGTTGTACTTAATTACAAATAAGTATAAACTCTTAAAATAATTTCCAGCAATGGCATCGAAAAATAATCCGTTGGTCAACATTTCACCCGTGCGTCTTGCGCCTACAATTTCATATTCAAACACTGCACACAATATCGGACAGAATTAATTATAATATAAATGTGTAAATAAAAAATAAACTTATATTACTGTTAAATTTCATCATTATGATGAAAAACTATGAGATGTCATCACAATAAATAAGTAACTTAGCATTAAAAAAATATAAACAACATGTGCGGAGTAATAGATTTTGACTCCTACGTAATATTAGTACAGTTATACCTACATGGTGCTCAGAACAATAACACATATAATTCCGTTAGTTTTAGGCCAATGTTTTCTGACTAGTACATGTATCTCCTAATGACAAGTGAATACTTTTTGTCACAGAGACGAAACCAAAAGAGTATACATCCTCAGATTTTGTCTCGTCCCTTTTACTCTTTATTTAGGAGTAAAAGGACCGGCACGATAAGTGTTCTCGAAGTTGGGATTAGACCTTCATCATAAGAGCGACTTGCCTTGGCGAGTACGCATTAAACTTCTATGTGTTATTATCCTAAGGTTTCGCGGTCGTTGAACGACCTTGTCAAATTTAATGTCCATTGATTCTTTCGGTAAACAATTCACTGCATCATTTAATTTACCAATTTAGTCGTTTTATTTGATGTCTTGCTTTTTAAGTAAAATATTTTGTTTCGTATAAGGTATACGATCTATGGCCACGTAACAGTTTAGCACAAGACAACTAAATGGATTCCATAATTAATTAGATTTTCCCATCGACTTAAAAAAAAAGTTAAAAGCATTTAGTGACCAGAGCACTAGTTTGCAAATGTAGCGCACGCTCCCAATATGTTCTGCGAAAATCTTCGCTGGCCACTAGGCTCCATTCCTCGCCGGATACAATAATCCTTTCTTGTAACTTTTGTATTAATCAATAGATTCTATTTACAACAAAAAAAAAATTTTTTTTTCTTTCTGCATTTCTTAATGTTATATATATATATTTATGTAACTAAGTAAGAACGCAGTGGAAAACCGAAACTGAAAATGTTTGCACATTTGTTTTGCTCTATTATAAATAAACTAAACACAAAGTTATCTCTCAAATTTACAAAACAACACCGCATGGTTCCCCATGGACCCTGTGACTGGCCAACGTCTGGTCAAATCTGTCAAAAAATCACACGAACACGTAAAAAAGCGGCTCCGTTAACATTGACAAAGCTCAGAAAAGGGACAGTTTGTGGTCACTAAATATAAGTTATTCTAGATATATAAAAATGTTACTGCTAAGGCCGCGAAGGCGACAGTTATTTACAAATTCGAAGGCTTAAAACACAGCTATACTCCTATTGAATATATACCTAGTTGTAGTGGATACGACATTATTTCGATAATAGTACACCTGTGTTTTACGCCATTTATATGATTCAGTCGACATCGGGTCGTTTCGTTAAATTTAGGCGTTATAAATATACATATAATTATCAATCCCCTGAGAGTTCATTATCACAAACTTTATACCAAAATCTATAGTACATTGTACTGTCGCGTGAGCCTCGAACACGTAACGCGAGTCCACTATTGTTATGATAAGTTTAATTATGTATAGACTCAGGCGGGATTCGAACCCGTGTCTTAAACCTTTCGATTTTCAATTATCCGCATCAATATACAATTTTGGTTTACGCTAGCAGACGTTATTGCTTTATTGAAAAATTATAACTTCATATTGTTATTCGAAATGTCATTAATATGGTGTTTAATGTAAAAAACATACACTTGGTTAAACACCCTGTATATAAATTAATGGAAATGTAAATTAGTGTTACAGTTGTGGGCCCGCGTCCCGTGCTGAAGACTCAGGCCGGCGGAGAGCGGGGGCTACGCGAGGCACACTCGAATTTTAGCCTACGTCCTAAATTACATCATTACAAGAAAATCGCTACTACAAAATATAGTTTACAAACTTTATAGGCAGTGGGTATCTTTCTAGCCAACTGTCAACTACAGCGAGTCACCATATTCTCTATCTTATTCTATGGGTGAAATTTTTTCATGAGACTTCGATACTTGCACTTGGTCTTCGTTTATCGCAAATTGTCACTCATTTGAATAAAAAAACATATGTATGCGATAAATACAGTTTAAATTGTTTCGATAATTAATTAACATTTAAATCAAATATTTCGGTTATGACTTAAATTTCAACCTGTATTACAAGTCAGGATACGTGGCGATAACTTCGCTGTCAGTCGTTTTAGCTTTTCAGGAAGAACTTTTATTAAAGTTTCATTATTAAATTATCATAAATACTCATTAATAGCAAAGTGCAGTAATTTTATATCAAAACGCTTTTATCTATACAGCATCGTATTACTATACTAGTTTATTTGTTATTACTTTTCAATCAAATACTTAGCGATTTGGTCATTTAATCGGACATTTTACATTATTAAGCTATCATGAGAGTTTCAGTTTCCCTTGCTTACTTCAAGTTTTATAAAAAGAGACATTAAAGTACACACGCAACGGGTTTACTCACGCCGTAGAAGGCTAATATCGCTCGACACGTTTCGTATCGGTACGCGATTCATCATCCGCGACAGCATCGCCCGTCACTCTCTCACAATACGACAAAAGAGCCAGGTAATATATCTCGCGCGAGAAAGTCGCGTGTCACAGCAGTGCTGAAGCTACGATGAGCCGCGGCGATTAGTGAGTAAACTCATTTCGTATGTATTTTATAGTTGCGGGCAAACTTTTAGAACAAAAATGGCGGATCTGCGCATGTACATTGTACGTAAATCGGCTACTGCGCAGTCAAGGTTATGCTCTAAAAGTTTGCCGGCAGCTGTAATATGTCTGAGACTCACGGCAGTGTTCTATATAAAGTTATAAAAAGAGAAGGTGGGAGCACAGTATATATAGGCTAAAGCAGTATGGAAACTAAGGCCTTTTTTGAAGGTAAATACCTACACGCTAGGGTTGTCATCCGCTGCCGGCGGCACCTTAGTTTTTTTATAATGTATTTATATTTTGTAATTACTATATTGTATTTTACTTTTTATATACATCTATTGAAAAAAACCTAGCCTAATCGAATGAATTGACTAGTTTAAAAACAAAATTATGTATTTAAAAGACTTCAACATTTTAAAGCGTCTTTGTTAAATTAAGCCAAGTTTGTACTAATTATAAATGGCTGACTGAGAATTAATACTTTCGCCTGCTACGACACGTTCGAAAAGCTTTTTACTATTCAATTTTATCGTGTAAAAAATCCTCTTTCTAATTAATAAATTACCAGAAAGCATGGGCACGGCACCATAACTGATTTAATCTACTTATTGATAAATTGATGCAGCTACTTTACACATTTAGGTATTCTCTTTGAAAACAACAGCTAAATGGTTTGAAGAAGCCGAGTTCAAGCAACCGTATACAACGCAATACACTCGTGGCATCTTTAAAAAATTCGCGGACAGCGCGAGCAACACGCAATAAAAACAAACAGTCCGCCCGTCGCGACGCGCCACGCGCTACTAACAGCACCGCGAAGTACGCTTAGCCGCCTCGTAAACGCTTGCGTCTGTGTGCGTGCGCTGTTTCGACCGTTTGTTCGTAGTTTCCATACTGCTTTAGCCTATATATATACTGTGGTAGGAGCTTCCCTGTCGGTAAGCAGTCGGGTGGTGTGGTGTGGTGTGAGGACAGGAACAGGTCCTCATCGCGCGTCCTTGGCGGTGAGCTTGTCGATGAGCTCCTGCAGCGGCGCCAGCTCGCGCCGCTCGATGAGGCTGAACTCCTGCACGAAGAAGATGAAGTGCTTGAACGACGTGTTCAGGTGCGCCTCCTCGCCTAGGGTCACCACCTGGAAATCAATAGTGTATCATGTTGCAAGTTTTGATTTTTGTATATCAGGGTCAATCAACGTCTGTTGCTTGATACCATTGTGATGTCCCCCGGAACACTCTTTAAAACTACGATACTTACTAAAAACTTTGTAATTGCACCAGTTACAAGCCTATTCCTATGTAGATTATCTCCTTATAATTGCCAGTTAAATAAATTACCGACACTTTTCTATGAAGTCAACACTATTGTCCGCTGGGTCACGAGATAGAAAACGACAGGTAGGAAGGCATTTATTAAGGCATTACACACAATCATCTGTGGCCAAAAGGTTTACAAAGTTGATTTACTGTTTCCTCAAAAACAGTGAGATAAATCTTTTGCCTGTGGACTGTGGACACTTCGCTTGGCCACTTGTATTCTACGTGCATGTGGCACTGCGCGAGTTTGGCTCACGTACCTGCGGGAAGTGCTGGTGGTAGATGTGCGCGTACACGCGGAACAGCCTCTTCAGGATGGTCTTCGCGATGCTCTGGAAGTTCTTCGGGAAAGGCACGCCTGCAACACACACATAGCTGTAACTACATACAGGCTTACAATTTGTTAAGTTAAGAGCCATTTGGCGCAGCTCGGTATTGGTTATTTCTTTCCTCACACGCCACTTGGCTACATTGTTTAACTCTAGCGAAAGAGCAGACTAAAGTCATTTGGCTACAATCAAGCCATTAATATTTACATTTCATTGTTGTACAGTCGAGTTCATTTACATCTACACACTTACGAGAACAAAAATATCTGAACACGACTTTACGCTCCTGACAATAGGGTCGTGTTCAGATATTTTTATTCTCGAAAGTGTGTAGATGTAAATGAACTCGACTGTACTCTGGAATAAATCTGGAAGTTATATTCTAGAAGCTTTCACAAAACTGCCACCTTCGATTTTAATATGATCTTCAAGTGGTTGAGATGAGAACAAGGAACGAGGACGTAGTACCGTGCTTTGGCAATCTGTTACTAACCTAAGATTTTAGAGAGCAAGAGTGTTTCATCGTCCAGCAGGTCCTGGGTCCAGACCCAGGTCACAAGGAATGTACTTGGGCACGGTGCACTTGTTGGGCTTCTTCATCGTCGGCCAGGTGGTAATCGAACTAGTCACTAACCTATTTTAGAGGGGAATAATGTTTCGTCGTCCAGCTGGTCCTGTGCCCAGGTCATGAGGTAGTCGATGTACTTGGGCGCGGTGCACTTGTAGGGCTTCTTCATCGTCGGCCCAGTTGGTAATCGCACTAGTCACTAACCTATTTTAGAGGGGAATAATGTTTCGTCGTCCAGCTGGTCCTGTGCCCAGGTCATGAGGTAGTCGATGTACTTGGGCACGGAGCACTTGTAGGGCTTCTTCATCGTCGGCCCAGTGGTAATCGAACTAGTCACTAACCTATTTTAGAGGGGAATAATGTTTCGTCGTCCAGCTGGTCCTGTGCCCAGGTCATGAGGTAGTCGATGTACTTGGGCACGGAGCACTTGTAGGGCTTCTTCATCGTCGGCCCAGTTGGTAATCGAACTAGTCACTAACCTATTTTAGAGGGGAATAATGTTTCGTCGTCCAGCTGGTCCTGTGCCCAGGTCATGAGGTAGTCGATGTACTTGGGCACGGTGCACTTGATGGGCTTCTTCATCGTCGGCCCAGTTGGTAGTCGAACTAGTCACTAACCTATTTTAGAGGGGAATAATGTTTCGTCGTCCAGCTGGTCCTGTGCCCAGGTCATGAGGTAGTCGATGTACTTGGGCACGGTGCACTTGTAGGGCTTCTTCATCGTCGGCCCAGTTGGTAATCGCACTAGTCACTAACCTATTTTAGAGGGGAATAATGTTTCGTCGTCCAGCTGGTCCTGTGCCCAGGTCATGAGGTAGTCGATGTACTTGGGCACGGTGCACTTGTAGGGCTTCTTCATCGTCGGCCCAGTTGGTAATCGCACTAGTCACTAACCTATTTTAGAGGGGAATAATGTTTCGTCGTCCAGCTGGTCCTGTGCCCAGGTCATGAGGTAGTCGATGTACTTGGGCGCGGAGCACTTGATGGGCTTCTTGACGGCCAGCCCGTCGGCCCAGTGGTACTCGTACTTGGGCCCCGCCGACATCACGGCGCAGGCCTCTTCCGTGCAGAACTCCGTGATGGTGCCGTACAGCATGTTGATCTGGTTGAAGAAGTCCACCGCTGCGGAGAAAACGAGGAGTAAACACTTTTGACCTCACGTTTCTTTGCCATAATGCTCTTGTGCCCTGAACGCCCTTTTGTCCTAATATAAAATGACCTAATACTTTTATGCCCTAATTTATTTTATCCTAATAATGGAAGACCTAAGGTTTGTTTCATATACAACTTATAATATTATGATTTAGGTCTCTAGCGAGGAGGAGTTTTAGGATAAATTGCGACTTTAAATCGCGACGCGCGAGCCGAGCGCCTATTCGGCGCCAGGGCCCAGTTTTTTTTTATGCCTTGCGTTTAAAGAATACCTACGTAAATCTTAGTGCATAAAATATTGGGGTAAATGTGTTAGGACATTTGATACTTATGACATATAAAATTAGGACATGTAATCGGTTGACTACATAATTCTAGAATTTCTAACACTAGAACGCCCTCAGCGTCAGTTATTATTCTTTCAAATTCTTAAGCGCATTCGCCATAACATAACCCTTGGATGTGCGTTTGACACGCACGGTCCCCAGTTTTTGGAAGACCATTAAATTATATTATGAACATATCAGTGTCACCCTGGCTCCACACTATCGCGAGAGTTGCCTCGGAGTTGACCGAGGCGACGTTGGCCGAAGAATGAGTTTCTGCAGCGAAGTGCACACTATCATAATCGCCCAACTTCGGTCAACTTCGCGAGTAGTGCAGAGCTCAAATCATTCAAATTATGATATCCGTCAGTGTCATACCGTTGAAATTATGACATTGATGTCAACCATCTACTAGTTTCTTTTTACTAGGTTTAGAAGACAAAGGCAATTTTATTGTGAACTAACTGTCATTAAAAAAAAAATTGAAAAACACGGCAAAGAATAATTAATGAACAGATTATAGATCCTTACATCAAGGACGAGCAGCAGCTTACAAAAAAATATATAATTTCATGGTGTTCCAAAAAATTTACCCAGCCTATTAGTTAACATTAAGTGTGAGAACCGCAAGAGATTTCCAAGTTAATTAGCCCCAGAGCACCCTCGCACTTGCGGCAGCGCGCGGGATCGATACGCCGCGAATCAATTAAGTGAAGTGGCCACGTTGTTATCAAACAGTGACTCACTGCTTGGCACACTTTGTTGTTATAATATCACTGCCCCTCCAGCAATATCAATAAACCTTTAATTAAAGCGTATTGCTCACTAACATGCAAACAGGGATAAGCTAAATATCATTTTGTCATGGAATTATATGCCTACATTTATTTAGTTCAAACTAACTTTTATGTTCCCATGTGCTCATTGACTGTTAATTTCTGTAACTTTTACGCGAAATTACAGCATTGTAATACAGATATAAATTGCCATTACTAACTAATTTTACTGTTCATAAAAATTTTCTTGATAATACCTAAAAAGGTATCTAGGAGTACCGCAGTGAGATAAGATGACCATACGAAATCGTAAGGTGGGAAAAACATTATCATCTTTTTTATTTTTTTTAGCTACAGAAAAATCAGTAATTTTTGCAAGGAATTCTTGCCTATAAACAAAAATGCAATATTTAAAAAAAAACATCCATTACCTATTGTGTATTAATTACAAGTCTAATAAAGTAATACATTTGGCTAGCATTTGATATATAGTCGTAATATTTACCTACAGGCTACAACGAAATGTTACATAATCATAACAGTACAATGAATTTGTGAAAGTCCCAGATTGCAGATGTTTAGTGAATATGCGATCTGGGGCTTTACGAATTACCGCCCGTGGTTTGCCTAAAGTTTTACGTCTTGCCTTGGTCAGGATTATATTATTATTAGTTTAATTTCTGTGATATCTTCCGTGTAGTAGGAAGAAAATCACACTTACGGCCTAGGGTGACATAAATGATTTTGTAATACTTGTGGCATAAACCATTTTGCTCCTAATATTATTAACTCTTATGAAAATTAGTTCTGAAAACAAATCTAGTCACTTGTAAAAGATGGAAATTCGGTCATATAGATTTTCATCTTTTTACCTTACTTCAAATTAAAATTTAACTTACGAGGCCTTATTTCTTTAAAAAAAAATGTTTTTCTTGTTATGACAAATATACAACCAACTTTTTGAGGTGAATAATACTTTTCCCCGAGTTCTAGGTAACATAGCTATTTCATGCTGTCATCGCGTGCAGTCGAAAAAAAGTAAAAAAAAAAAACTGCATGAATTTTGTCACTTTCAAGTAGTTTATTAAACAAAAATTATCAATGAAAAATTCAAACTGTAAGTTTCAAATATATACCAATAAATCCCTATAGCCCTGCTCTAGATAGTAACATCAACAATATTTTAAGAAACATGTTTGATCATAGAGAAAGATGTCTAAAGCAATCAGCATTTTAAAAGGTATAAGGCCTCTTAAGACATGTCAGATTACCCTTTCTTACATTTATATTATCATCAATTTCAGCATGATATTTATGATTTATACATAGGATAGAGAATAGGAGAGAATATGTGAAACAACAAATATCTGTAATGAAAGATATGTGTGGTCATGAGTTTGATATAATTGTTCTATAACTGTCTCATAATAACAAGGCACATGTGAATTACTCATTACAATTCTGATTGTTAGTTGTCCAACACAAGCAATGATATGGCCACCTTCCTGTTGCCATTGAGTACAATAGCAAGCATGAATCACAGGAACTGATAAAAATATACATGGAACTAGGTTAGTTGTTGATATGGCAATGGAAATGAAATCTTAATATATTACTGAAATATAGTATTTCAAAATTTAAATGTAAAAATATTGTATCTTTCTTATTACACCAACCTATATTACCGGTTGACATTACATACAAGCATGTGATGGAATACCCTTTGAGAATTTTGAATATGGTGCATATAACATTTGAATTAATTAACAAGGATTTCCTTGTTGGAATAACTAATCAAAATTATATTGTTTTTTGTAATAAAGCAGGAAAGTGTTTATAAAGAGGCCTTGTTTAAGACCACTATGAATTCCTCTCCTGGCTTGGCTTTCCTTGTTGGACGCTTGATTCCTAATACCTACACCTGGAACTGATGGTTCAGTTAGAATAGAAGTACCTACATGCCTATCCTATAGTTGGCTTTGACTCAGGTTGTAGGATTTAGGCATTTTAAACTTACTGTTGACCGCAACCCACTCATTGGGGTCCTCTCCCTCGGGCAGCATGACTGCCAGCCGCAGGTTACCAGAGCCCAGGGTAGCTGCTGCATGCCGCATCAGGTCGTACTGGTGGGTGCCTTCTGGAATATTCTTCTTTGGCTTGAAGGTCTTGTTAGACCTACTCCCACTGGAATACAACACAATACCAGCCTTATCAGATACACCATGTAGAATCTATAAAAATGAACAATGTAGGGGATCACGTGAATCGGTCCAAATAACTCTAGTAGCGAGATATTTATTGAATGGGCATCAAAAATAGTAACTGGATAAACAGTACAAAATTTTTGATCAATCTTTGTGTCGACAGTTTTAATGGGTTGACCATGCATTATAGATTGATGGGAATGTTACCGAAACGAAAAGTCTCAAAATGTGGTCGTGAACTCGTGAAGGGCTGGTCCGTGTGCGCTCGATCGCGGCGGGCGCGGACACTGCAGCTGCGAGGCCCGCTAGGGCGGCCACCGCCGCGCCCGGCACCATCCTGTTTAATTACTGCCCAAAAGCCCGCACGAACGTAAACAAGACGTCAGCGGACGGAAGACTGTCCGGTTATAAATAGATCTTTCCGGCAATCACAAGCACTCTGATACTTACAACAAAAAGCTCATCTTGAAAGTGGGTTGAGCCTCCGCTTTATTCTAAAGTATTTTCCGCTAATGTAGCACCAAATCATTAAAAATAGGTTATAACTATAACAATAAAAACCTTTTAATCTTTGTATGCACTTCACTTGTCAAAAGTTTATTGCAATTCTTGTTTTTTTTTTTATTCTAGGTATCAGACTCATGATAACATTTGCATTCTGCCTAATGCAAAGTACACTACATAAATCGAAGTATGATTGTATATATTTATATTTTCAATATAATAAAAAAAATATTATTATTCGTAATAGTCCTAAATTATTTTATTAAACATTATCAATAAAATTAATCGCACTCATGATTTTTTGAATAGCAACCCTGCGTTTGACACTTGACGGTCGTCTCGCTCGCTAGAAAGAAGAAAAGACAGAATATAATCGAAGCGATTTTTTCGTCAGTGGGACGACCCAGGAAAGATTTTGTGCAATCAATCTAATTGTGAAACAAAGTCAAAATGCAGGGACTGAGTCTGCAGAGTTTGAAGAAGCACAAGGCTGTAAGTAAAAATCAATATTTACTACGGAGATTGCAACTATGCAGCTCTTACATAATTAACCTATAATACCTTTAAATACTTGTACATTTTATGTATACTGAAAGCTGATGCGTAGCTGGGGTCACCAATGTTATTAAACACTATTGATTCGGAATTGTTATAGTACTAGCATAGTAAACTCCTAACATCTAATTAGTATAAGTCATTTTTAACGCTATTCTCTATAGATAAGAAGGTAAAACATCAATTAACATTTTACAGCAGACAGCTGAGCCTTAACTTATGTTGTTAAGTCCTAAACCTGTTACTCTTCCATTTATTACATTGCTTACAAAATGTACTGAATATAATAATGTATCAGGTAGTGTTGGATGTCAGACTGTGGTTGGGTGTGCCTTCTAATTCTAAATTAAAATTGGCGGTCACAAATTTTATGAATGCATGTCCCTTCTTTACAATTATTGTTGTAAAATTGATGAAATGATATTGAGAATGGCAACTAATATTGGACAAAGGTTATTTTCTGTGAGCTTCTCACCAATAAATCAATTAAGTCTTATTTACTAAAAGAAAAAATATCCATCATAAGTTCCGTAATATACTAATTTAAGTATCTTTAGTTTTTGTATTAATAAATGAGTTTTGTGACAATTACTTGACCATCGCATATACAGTCAAAAAAAAAAATTCAAAATTATTTCTTTTTAACTAAAGTAAATACAGATAGTATGTCGAATCCTCCTTTTAAGGCGCGCTTATAGGCGAACTTTAGGTATTTGCGGGGGTGAAGCAGACACGCGGTGGAGGCGCATGCGGGGCGCCCCGCTCCACGCCACGCGCGTTGCTCGCGCAGCCCGTTGATGGCCTTATTCTGTTCGTAACCGTATTCTGATGGAAGTAAAAAATTATAAAGTACTATTATTTTGTTTTATAAAAAAAATGCTTAGCGCTTCATTTAATATTCATTTAATGTAAATAGTGGTAACAATACACCGCGTTTTTATCGATGATTCTATTTATTTTGTTATGGGGTGATCAGGTAAACCAAATAACGGCAACAATTTAAAATGAAAACTTAAACTTTAATAACTAGGTTCTTAAATCTAACTTAAATTTAAAGGGCGCCAGGAGAGTTTTAGTTCTGTGTATTACTGGGAACTCTGCCTATCCTTGCCAAGCGTAGCTCAGTCTGCTTCCAAAATGAAAGCCGTGGGTTTAAAGGGCGTATCGGTAGGCTAAAATACAAACATACTAATATTAGCTATCCTGTTAAAAATGTAAACTAGCAAGCCCTACAGATACGATCCATTGTGAACTTACCCCTTTTTTAATATTCACAGCACACCAAAATATAAAATTAGTCACTGCCACTAATTAGATGGCCGGAAATTCAGTTCCACAATTTCTATAATATTATTTCCTAAATCACACACTATGTGGAGGAGACCTTTACTGGTCGCTAGTCAGAGCTCAATTGTCGAATATGCCAGTCATGACCCCAAACAATATTTTAAATAAATTACATGCATACCGTGCTATAAAAATGCAACTAAATTTAGAAAAAGAATAAGAAGAGACCTGGGGATCGAACTCCCGACCTTCTGCTTACTAGTCCACTATGTAGACCGCCGCGCCAGAAGCGCAATTAATTTGTCTCACGAAATATGTGATTACTAGTTCCTACTTGTTCAATGTAAGTGTCACAATGGAATAGCAACTCTCAGAGGTGGAAATAAGGTCCTCAAATTCTATAGCTACGTAAGTCTACATCATTAATATGACAACAAAGTCTGCACTTTGACATAACAATTTATTTTATTTATTTATGAATGATGATTTATTGATGATGATAGCATACGCAAGTAAGCAAAATAAAATTCAGATGTGGAAGTATGATAAAAAATTATCAATTAAAAACTGGTCAAGTTGCGAGTCGGACTCGCGCACCAAGGGTTCCGTACAAACTAGGTTGATTTGTGTGAGGTTGTCTAATATTTACATATTTATTTATTCAAACACTTTCCTTCCTTAAGTGGTTAAGTTAAGTTTGCAACTGCCAACTGGTATGTATAGCGCCCCATACCTACAAATGAGGTGCAAAGTTAACGCAACCAATCCCGTTTGTTGTATTAGAGCCCCCCTTAAATACTTATTTTATTTTATTTTTAGTATTTGTTATTATAGCGGCAAATACATCATATCCACTCAATTGCTTGGAATTTTGAGTTGGACTCTATTTATATAATAAAATAAGAGCGGTGACAGGTAGCCGTAGTTACCAAAAGCAATCTAGCGGATATGTGTAAATTTCAACTGTCTAGCTATCACCGTTCTTGAGATACAGCCTGGTGACAGACAGACGGACGGACAGCGAAGTCTCAGTAATAGGGTCCCGTTTTTACCCTTTGGGTACGGAACCGTAATAATTATCTAAGGTATAGTAAAACTTACTCATTACGAGAATGATTAGGGGCTTCAGTGTCCATTGAGTTTGGCAGTGATGCACCTGTCAGTGTCAGGATTGTAAGTGACGTTCCGGGGTTTTCAAGCTGAGAGTCCTGTTTAGCTCTAAAATTAACCCTTAACCTACCTCCCGTCTCACAGACTCATTCAAACCTAAAATTGTTAACAGGGTTTTAGTGCAGGTTTTTGTGTCCCCCGGTAATAATCCAGTGAATAAAGGATTTTGACCTTACAAACGGTCCTGTAGTTTGAATTTTTGATATGTTGTCTAGGATGGTTAGTCAGTATTTAAAATGCAAAATGCACAATTCCCCCTCCTCCGCGCCCGCCGCCATATTGAAAAAACCAGCACTTTCTTCATATTTTTTTGGTCATATCTTCCTTTACATGCGATAACTGCGTATTTCCTTATCCTTTGGAAGTGTTCGAACAATAATTATAAATATTTATTAAGAAACCTAGCCCGTGTAAGTGCTGTGATTTAGCAAAAAGGTTATAGTAATAATAATAAAATTATTATTTACAACGTATGTTGTAATGTAACTAAGAGACCAATTAAGCATTTTTTTGTAAAAGAGAATGTTCTAATGAAACAACTTTGTTACTATTGAACAACTGTCTTACCATTATGTCCCTATTTCTATATTGAAGTTTTTCGATTTCAGTTGTACGATTGGTTTCTAAATTATATTACAAATATATCAGATGCAAGCTAACATAAATATTTATCAATGTTAAATACTTTGCTAAGATATTTTTACGCACTTTTGTTTCAAACTATTTGTCATAACCATGTATACGGTTATGACAAATAGTTTGAACCAAAAGTGCACAACAGTAACACAGTTGTCTTTTGAATGTGATTTATAAGACTAAATAAATCATAATTTCTAATTAAAATTATGAAAAAAAAAAGATTACGTCCTTAAAAAACGTATTGTATTTTTTCTTTGTTGTAATGAGTGACTGGCTGTGCTGGCAGTGTATTGCAATTGTTTAGATATAATTCTGCAATACAATGAAATAACTTTATTTATCTTTACACAATATTTTTTTCAAACCCGTTACTACTAGTGTCAAAAACCTGCAGTAAAAAGTAGAATGACCCAACATACCTATGGGCGAGCATCCTACAAACGTTTGTGTCCTTGTACCTTCTCATCAGTGAGTGCCGCGTCGTCGCTCGACAAGGTCGGTCGTGCACGCATCTAATTTTGGTGAGCATATTACTGTCTCCGACCGTCTGTGAGACGGGTGGTAGGTGGTTACGTGACTATGGATATTTTTTTCTTTACTTAGCCGACCGCTAAGTCACGTTGGTAGTGATTGGAAGTGCGGAAAACCTGTTCTACTTTTGATCCGAATAAAAAACGGGACCCAGTACGTATGTTTCTAATGTAAAAAATCTATTTGCCTAGAATGTGCAAACAAACTTACATTCACTGCCGCGAACAAATTGATCAAATTAGTGGTCTGCAATTTTGTAAAAATATTACCTTCATTTTAACTAAACTTATTGATTTAGCATTGTTAATTATTGAGTAATTAGAAATAATGACTTGGATCTTTATATAAAGTCAAAATTTTTGTTGATCTCACCTTCCAAAGGATATTATAGTTTCTAAAGTGAAATAAGGACTGTTGCCATATGTTAACAGTAAAAAAAATTCTTTTAATGTTTCCAGAATGATTATTAGTTTAACAAATATTATAATATATATATTGCCATTGTCTATATTGCCATTATTATTTAAAATGTCCGATCCGATAAAATTTAATATATAAGGCCGACATTATGTATCCGTCCTGGGGACGGGAGGTAGGTGTTTCTGTGACTAAATAAGCAGTTAGGTATAGGTCGATTCACTAAAGCTGGCGCGAATGGATTGAATGAAAGTTATGTCACTTGTCACTTCGAGTGTTAGTGTGAGTGCCGTTCTTATACAGGGGCCTCCTAATATTTTGTAAACAACAACAAAATTGGTTTTTGTTATTCAAGAAAAATAAAAATTATTAGGTATAATTATATGCATAATCTGCACAATATTTGGGCCATTTTTTCTAAAGTTGTACACCCCACTTTTTTTTTTAATCTTCGATATTTTGGGTATTTTCTACTCAGAATCACGAGCTCTTTTGATCTAATTAGGAGAAAAAAACTGTCCCAAAATATTCATACATTTTTTGTTTTTCCATTCCGTTACCGCTGTAGTAGGTTATATGGAAATGGTAACGGAATGGAACGAAAAAACTTGGGACAGTTTTTTTCTCCTAATTAGATCGAAAGAGCTCGTGATTCTGAGTAGGAAAAACCCAAAATGTCGAAAATTAAAAAAAGAAGTGGGGTGTACAACTTTAGAAAAAATGGCCCATTTAGACTAAACAAGTAATATATATATCCGAAAGGTATATTTAACTGTTTGATACAAAAATATTTTACTATCAATATTGGTGTTTTATGCAGACGCTAGTTTTTTTGACATACTTTAGATTTTGACTGTTGTAAGGCAGTGTAATTGTACATATTGCTTAATATTCATGCAATCTGTGTATGACCAGAATTAGGATGTGGGATGAGGGATGAGACTATTCCATTGTCTCGTATGAGTTTGACCATGTGGGACTATGCAATGGTATTAACGTAACCCACATTTTCTTCTTGTCTTCGCGGCCTGGTAAAGGGTTAATGTCAAGAATTAATAGGTGACGGACGACTAGTTCGAATTATAAAAAACCGGCCAAGATTATGTCGGGCCACGCTCAGTGTAGGGTCTCGTAGTTGCCCGTCCTTCACAATAGACGAAAATTACGAGAAAGATTTCAAGCCCTATAAAAAGGTCGTACACGCCAAGAAACAGTAATTACTTATTATCTTTTGGAAGTTATCTATTATACGCGACAGATTGAGCGAAATGTTTTAATATAGTTTGGTACTTAACCAATATGTATAAAGTTCGAAGTGTAGTGACACCGCGCGGCACTTACGTCATTTTAAAGAAAATTATGAAATTTTGCAATAACTCAAAAACGGCTCGACCGATTTTATTCAATATAGTTTTCATTGAAAGTACTAGTATCCGAGGCTAAGACCCATTCGATTCAATAAGTTATGCTCAGAAATGGCTCGGCCCTCCGTCGAGCTAAGATTACTAAATTTTGTTTGTCCGATATTATCCGAAGTTTACCGAATATTCAAAATCCGTTTTCATATTCTGAGTCGGAGGACCCAAAAGCCTCCCAAAACCGAGTTTCAGCCCCCTCGGAACAATTTGAAATTTTCGAAAAAAAAAAGTACCATTTTGATTTTTTTTTTCCACGACTGTACTCGGGTGGGGGTCCCCTATGATATTTGTTTGAGCATCCTCTACCCATCTCCAGCCGTTTACGAGATACGGGACTCTTAAAAAAAAATCTCCATACAAATCTTGGTTTTTTCGATATTTTCCGACTTCGACCGAATTTTCGGACACCGATTTCAGATTCATATTTGTGATCCCCAAATGCCCCCCGATACCGAGTTTCAGCTTCCTAGCACCAATTTGAAATTTTGTAAAAACCCCATTCGTCATTTTGAATTTCATTTGGTTTGATAATATTATATTTTGTAGTACCTATTCTTTATACTGCTGAATTTGGGCGGTTATGCGTCTAGTTTGTCTACAAATACGTTTTCAATAATCACTTATTGTATCAACCTGTATGTAATCATTTTGTGACGCACACATAAATATTATCATTCACTCATTCAATCCATTCGCGCCAGCTTTAGTGAATCGATATTAGTATATATTATATTAATTTATAGTTAAGGGTTAAAATACATAAAATTACAATGTACTAAATGGTGTTAATCCAACACCTTAAAATAATTATAGTTAATTCACGTGTAGGTTAATTACAAACCGGAGTTTAAATAATAGTAAGACATATTAACACTCATTAAGGAAATAACGTTTGTAACTCACTTTAAGAGAACTAGAATAGAATAGAACTGTACAACACACTATTAGTAAAACTGCACCCGAACTGCAAACCAACTACGTAAAAACGAATGTGAAATCCGCTACGATGCGGCCGGTCGATTGGTCTGGTTAGGTACTACATAAATATGTTCTCTTAGTTCACTTAAGCGTTTCCTCTTTCGCTTAACTTTATTTACACTGTGATTACCCATATTGCTTGCTGTCTAAAGTCGTATTACCGCGTTAGAAAAATGTGCACAGGTCCGGCGTCGACCGTTGTCACGAGCGTACTGGCGACTAGGCAATAGTCGGCCGCCGCCGCGTGCTGAACCATTTTATTTTAACAATAACGAAATGAATTGGTATGATTGATGTACTCAACCTATTAAAAATCTATGAAGCACAAATCGAAATATACAAAAAAACTATTAAATGAAGCAAATTTTGTGTTGATATTCCTAATAGTTATCGAAATATTTGGCTTAAGGTGTAAAAAAGGGGTACTTTTCAAAAAAGAAAACTATCGAGGATTTTTTCAGTAATCGTGTTTCTGATGAAGTAAAAAACTAGGGCATATACTGAAAATTTACATATAAAAAAGTTGCACTTGTAAGTTATGTGCAAGTATTGTATTAATATTTTCTAAAATTGTAGTTTTCACTATTTACAGCGCCTTAAGTTAGACACTTGTATTAGGAGGTATTCGCTCTTTCGTACAAGGTTGAATTAGAGTTAAACAATAAATAATATTCTTATAACTAAAAATCTTTGTTATATCTTATATTAATTATCATATACAAAAATCAAAAAAGGAATACATTGTTCACAGTCAGCAACAGAACTTGCTATGCACACCAAGTGCTCGAAATTTATATATGTATACACAAACTAGTATTAAAAAAATAAGGGTTGTACAGATCATTGTGAGCATATTATTCTGCTAATAGCTACTTCTGCTGCTTACTGTACCAAATTATTATATATTTTTTATACCAAAAATGTTCATAATCAATGGATTCAGTAGTTGCAGACCACCATATTAAATTATTGCGTGATAGTTCTTTTTTTATTGTTCTGGGGAAAAAAACATTTCCCTTTTTGTGTAATATTAAAAGAACTATTCTTTTAATACATTAAAAATTTCCATGTCTAGTTATGGTTATGTTAACATGATAGGAATATAATGGGTGCTTGGAGTAACACTTCACACTGCAATGATAAGCATTTTGCTACACATTGTCACCTAATGGTGTGTGCATAGTAATAAGTTTTATGTTATTCTAAAGTTGGTTGTGTGTGTTTCAGTTGATCCCCCTGTATGTGTGCACGGCTCTCGGCTGTGGCGGCGCCGTGTTCTACTTGGTACGCCTGGCCACTCGCTCACCTGAGGTGACATGGAACAGGAAGAGCAACCCCGAGCCCTGGGAGGAGTACCGCAACAAGCAACACAAGGTACGGTACTTTGTTTTGTTAATTAGCAAATAAGAAGACTGGAAGACAATACTACATTCATTAACCTGGGGGCCTTTTTGGACTAATGTTGGTGATAACAGCCCAATGTCAGCCCAGCTGGAAGGCCTTAATGTCAAAAGATATACAAAAAAAGATATTCTTTGGGACAATCTTTTGTTTGCACATATAAAACCTATTCTCAGAAATTGGAAAGATAATTGTATTATTAAAATTTCTACTGTGCATACACTCAAACATAAATAATAAATGTGTGTTTTCTGGTTTCTGGCAAAGAATATTGAATTGTTTCTTATTCGTTAAAATTAGTCTCCTATTGAGATCATTTTGCCCTGACTACTTCAAATGTGTATTACCATTAAGTACACCTTCAACTCAGATTATTAATGTTGTGAGTTTTCCTTATGTGAGTAATGCCTACTACCTACACAATGGAATAGTAAGATGACGTTGTCAAACAAAACAAACAAACGTGAACGTTTCTTCTTGCTTGCGAATATGGAGTGTAGAAGGGGAGGAGCGACATCTTTCATAGGAGAATATTTAAAAAAAAAAAAAAAAAACAAGCGGTATGCAGTAAATAATAGTTCCAAAAGGCTCCACAAGCGGCGCTGGAGTAGCTGGAGTAAGTGCAACTGTGTACCGTCCATAAACTGCAGGATATTAAACCTCAACTTATGGAGGGTAGGGGTATTTCAACTCTTTGTGTTGTCAAAATTATTGTATGATTTTTTGAAGAAAAATGCAGAAAGTCATGCGTTAGCAAAGCATTGTTAAATTGAATTGAATTGTTAAATTCCAGCGTTTCGACTTTCATAAAAAGTAGCTAATTTGATCTGTTAGGCACGGGAAACAAGCCTAGCTCTCTTCCAAAACTAGTGCTACCAATTTAACAACTTACAGCGAACACTTTTGTATATTTGAAGATGCTGATCCTTCCTTTTACAGTCCATATTAACGAAACATTGTTACTAAACATAATGTATATGTGACGTTTTTCAGCAAAAGACACCACTTTTTAAGATAAATGGTTGAAATTTCGATGACAGTCTTTTTTGTATTCAGTCCTTTTCTCTTAAGTATATCTATTTGAAGTCCTCTAATATCCAGTAAAGTTTTAGATGCGTTAATAACGAATATGCATACCCCAGGTGAATGTCTGATAATGTAATGATAAATTGTTTCCATTCAGTTGACTTAATGCGACCGTTTTTTTTAAATCAGATATCTATAAAACATCTTATTGTTGTAATTTTGTTTGCAGTTCTACTCGCCGATCCGAGACTACTCGAAGGAAGAGTCCCAGGCGCCCAAGTACTAACTTCGCGAGCTGCACTCTGCTACTGCTTTAGATTGTCCTAATTTAATAAATAGCAATTATGTGATAAAGTATCTATTATTTAATTTGGTGTTTCTATTTTGTGGCAACCCAGGGTTACTCTGAAGTTCGAACTTTGAGCTCGATTGTCCCGCAGCGCTTACTCAATATATTGTTAAACGTGGGCACATGAACGATACTAGCTTTGGAGTATCTTCTCTAATCTTTGAGTATTGGTTTATAATTCCAAAGATAATACACATTACAATTATTCATTCTTTGTGAAACCTCTTTGCCGCAAAACGAAATCATTACACCCTTATTTAACCCTTACTTCTGGGGTTATGAGGCATGAACTAGCGATTCTAAGGGTTTCGTACCGAAAGGGTAAAAACGGTACCCTATTACTAAGATTCCACAGTCCGTCCATCTGTCACAGTTGAAATTTTCACAGATGATGTACTTCTGTTGCCGCTATAACAACAAATACTAAAAACAGTATAGAGTAAATATTTAAGTGGGGCTCCCATACGACAAACGTGAACGGTTGCGTTAACTTTGCACCTCATTTGTATACGGCACCATACATACCAGGTGCAAACTTAACCCGGCCAGATGGGATAAGTGTTTCTACGGAACCCTCGGTGCGCGAGTCAGACTCGCACTTGGCAGGCTTTTTTGCAATCTCATACGAAAGTTTAATCGATTATAGACAGAAATAAAAGAACAATTCAATAAAAAATATTTATTTCCTACAAGTTTACAAGTAACTTCATTGAAAATCATTATAAATTACGTGATTTCACATGCAATATTAATAAATTTGATTATATTCTACCCTATTAGATTAGAATCCTTCTTTTCGCACTATAAGCACCTACCGAAGTGAACAAACAGAAATAATAACTGTACACACTAGAGTCTGTTGCTTTTCAAGCTTAAATATTTATATAGCTACCCCTGATGAAGAGCTCCAAATGAGTTCGAAACATGTCGGGCCGTTCCTGACAATTTTTACGTGAGTTTATACCGTTTTTATAATTAGTAAAGATGTCTCACGATAGTTTTAATAACATTACTTAAATATCGTGTCTTGAAACTAAACACGCCATTACGGACCAAATAGGAACATTAGATCCTATAGAACAGACTCTTTGTCCTGGTCCGGTCAAAAGACACTCCGAGACATGCTACATTTTCTTACTCAAGTCTAGGTGTGGCGTGGGTCGTGGCGAGAGTACTGGCTGGTATTAAGTGTATTAAATTGAGCTTATTTCCGCGTTTTATTTGAAAAGCTTCAACTCGAGTGTGTACTAAATGCACTCGTTTAGTGCGACTGATGTTCCGTTGCACAAACGATCAGAGAATTAAATGCCACCTTAAGTCTTCTATTGCCTCCTTAAATTGACAACTTGGAAAGTAACAAAATTCGTGGGACAAATAGCTCTAAACGTTTCTGCAACT
The DNA here is from genome assembly GCA_932273695.1 of Apotomis betuletana. Lineage (NCBI taxonomy): Eukaryota > Metazoa > Arthropoda > Insecta > Lepidoptera > Tortricidae > Apotomis > Apotomis betuletana. The sequence goes on along the minus strand of OW026300.1, from coordinate 34,709,866 downwards.
CATAATGAGACAGTCGGCGATCACAGACCTTTTTCAATACGATTATAATAATAAAAACAACATTGGAAACAATAAGCAGCCGATATTATAAAAATACATATCGTTGACGATTGTGACATTTATTACAATTATAAATATTAGGGAGACTCATCTGGTTCTACATATGAGGAAACTTATAAGTTATTCCTACTTACGGAGATGCCACGAACTCGGAGCGGCGCGTGCTACGTGTCTCGCTCACTCGCATGGCCGCTGCGCTCGGATCTCTCGCTCAACCGCTCGCCGCGCCGCTGGTCGCAAAGTCGTGGCATTTCCGTAATTGTTATATATAGGAAACGTGCACAACGAAGGTGCTGCCAACTGGTGCCGCCAATCTGAATTACCATAACATTACTTGGAATTGGCATTCACAGTGCTGCCACCTATAGTTCGTGCACGTTCCCTATAGCACGGATCTCTTCTCTACGATTATGGTTCATGCGAGATGTAACTTTGGGGTTCTTAAGAGGCCTTATTCCTTTTAAAATGCAGATTGTTTACACATTTTTCTCTATGATCAAACATGTTTCGTAACATATTATTGATGTTACTACCTAGAACAGGGCTATTGGGATTTATTGGTATATATTTGAAACCTACAGTTTGAATTTTTCATTGATAATTTTTGTTTCAAAAACTACTCGAAATAGACAAAATTCACGCGTAAAATTAGTTTTTTCAACTTATTTTCGGCTGTACGCAATGAAAGCATGAAATAGCTATGTTACTACCTAGAACTCGGGGAAAACTATTGTTCACTCCAAAAAGTTGGTTGAAATTATCAATATATTTGTCATAATATGAAAAAAATAAATTTCAAAAGGAATAAGGCCTCTTAAATATGTATGAAGTTTTATGTGACGTCGCGTTCGCAAGCTTGCCAACCCTCGGCAAGCGTACAGGACGCAGTTATATGTTAGAATGAGCACGATGTTGTTTCGTCTAACTCTAACATATAACAGCGTCATGTAGGCTTGCGGAGGGTTGGCAAGCGTGCGGACGCGGCATAAGTTTAATTCGCGACTTATAAGTAAACACCTCTAGGGTGGTAAACGAGTACCAATCGTCATTTTGTAATTTCAATCTAAATGTGACGAGTTTTTCAAATGAATAGATCATCATCATCATCATCATCTCAGCCATAGGACGTCCACTGCTGAACATAGGCCTCCCCTTTAATGAATAGATAGATTAGACAAATAGAAATTGACTTAATATTTGACCAATTATACCACCCTAAATAAAAGCCTATTCAATGTGTCTATTAAAAAAATAAACAATTTGTATAATTGAGGTAATTAAATTTCCGTTTTTTCATTATCCATAAATATAAGCATATTTTTTTGATGTTAGTATTGGTTTTGAACCTGCAAAGCAAGCGGATCAACAGTCTAAAATTCCGACATTAGTAACAACCTTGCACCCCCGATCCTTAGAAACTACGTTACGAAAAATATATAAGTTACGATAACAGTCCTCCACAAGGGGCTGGGGCGAGGGGTTCCGGAGCAGGGGCTAGCACAACTGCACTGTGGGCGGCGATACACATTTACTATCTTGGAGTATTTTCAGACTGGGATGTTTCAACTTAACTCTAACGTAAGATCCTTAGAACCTATTAAAAGATACTGTCTTCATTTTTATAAATAATCTCATAGTTCGTTGAAATTGCAGGTATTGATAACATTTTTATATATGTAAGTAAATTACATTTCATCGGGGATAGTGCAATAGCGCGTAAATGACAGCTGTCGATAAAGTTCTCAATAAAATACTTAGCATTTGTTTGAATATTGATTCGTATCTTCTCTTGTTACTTACGCGGTATTGCACTATCCCCGACGATTTATTAAAATCTTACAACAGGAAGACATGACGTGTTTCTAAGAGTTAGTTGTCGGAGTCATATTTAATATTAATTTGCTGGTTAAATTCGGTCATTACACGCCATTATGTTTTTATATCCCTCTCGCTCCATCCCTATGCCTCTCCACGAGCTCTCTCTACTTTTCTCAAAGGTTGCAGCCCTGAAGCGGCAGAGGTCGCTAGGGCTGGCACTCGGTACGTTAGCACTACTGCGTGCCGTAGGGGTTGTACCCGTGCGGCGGCGGCTGCGGGTAGCCCTGCGGCGGCGGCGGGTGCTGGTAGGGCTGGTAGGGCTGCTGCGGCAGGCGCGGCGCGTGGTGCGGGTAGGGCAGCGTGGCGTACGGGTTGTATGCCGTCGGCATCGGCGCCGCGTAGTAGTATTGCGGCGCCGCGCCGTACGGGAGCGGCATGCCTGCCACGTACAATTAAGTTTGTTTTTCATTAAACAGTAATTAGGATAAAATGGATGTTTAAACATGCCGTGACTAATTTAATAGATAAAAATAAGGATAATTTTAGAGAGAAACGATGCATTTTTTTGGGTGTTGACTGAAGCAGTATCGAAATTCTAAATAAAATTATCAGTAAACTAAGATCAAAGCTCAAAGAAAAATGCTTAACCTGGTTCACGTATTCGAATAGGGATCGCTAAGGTGTAACGCCTTTCAAACAAACGATACAAAGATCAACACACAAAAGCATTAGAAAAAAATCGAAAGGTTGTTTGGGCGTTAGGGTAACGGAAAGGTCTCTTCCACTAACCGGGTTACGCTTTTCAATTTTTCTTCGAACTTTGATCTTTGTCTCAATGGTTTAATATAAAAATTGTAGTACCCACATTAACCTTTTGACCGCCACAGTCGGCTGTAGCCGTCAACAAAAAATCGTGCCCCTGACGCCACGTCGGCCACAGCCGTCCAAATTTCAATGATCAAAAACTTTCTAATTCTAACCGCTACAAGTATTTTTCAATCCCTGTTGATTTTGGGGCACATCTTTTTTTTTTTACTCTGGCGTCAGTGGCACGGTAAATTGCTAGACCACTTGGCGGTCAATAGGTAAAAAAAAAATTACATGAATAATCTGTGGTACATACCTTGCGGTTGCACGGGGTATGGCAGCGCAGCGGCAGGCGCCGTGGAGGCGGCGGGCGCGGGCGCGGCGCCGGGCGGCGGCGGCCGCGGCGGCGGGTCCTTCTTCGCCACCACCGCCGGCTACACGCAACACATATACTCATTTATATTATCCATAAGTTGGTACTAGAACACCCTATAATTAACACTTTCGCAACCAGATATAAAATTTAACCCTACCCCAGAAACCGAGAGCCCGCTAGGTGGGTAGCTTTTTAAGCAGAAATACGTGACCGGCATCTGAGCAATGATTACGAGTGCCTACCAGGCGGGTTCCTGGTAGCGAAAGTGTTAAAGACATATGACACCTCTGTTGAGCGATAAGTGGGAGAAAGGAGTCACTATTAGTGACACCAAAATCTCCGATACGGAGAATCTCATTGGCTTGAAGTAGTTAAACTTTTAATCTCGGCGCACACATCAGCAGTGTCGGTTCTTGTAAAGGAAAAGTCAGGAGGCGCAGAAGCGCATAGGAATAACCAAAAGTCTGGAAGGTCGATGCAGGCCAGAGGAATCAAGTTCTCACGCAAAACAATGATTTATAAGAAGATACGTTATACAGTAACATGGTAGCTGCAATATATATTTTCACTTAGTCCTTTATCCTTTATTTGATAATAACGGAAAACCCCGGTAAAAAAATTATTTGACTGTAAAGTCAGTTTACGTACGATAATTTTACGTGATAACGTCATAAAAAAATATCGATGAAAAATTGCATACTTTTATAAATTGTAGCCGAACTCTTAGGCTGATCGTGCCTCTCTAGCGCTTGTTCCGCGCTCTCGCTTGCCCGCTCGGCTCAGGCGGAACGTGACAAGAGTCATGCTTTTTCGTGCTTGCAGCTGGCGTTCCTTAATTTATAAGACGTTATCACTTCAAAAAACCGGTCAAGTGCGAGTCGGACTCGCGCACCGAGGGTTCCGTACAAACACTTCCCATCCTTAAGTGGTTAAGTTAAGTTTGCACCTGGTATATATAGCGCCCCATACAAATGAGGTGCAAAGTTAACGCAACGCGTTTGTTGTATGGGAGCCCCCCTTAAATATTTATTTTATTTTTAGTATTTGTTGTTATAGCGGCAATAGAAATACATCATCTGTGAAAATTTCAACTGTAGCTATCACCGTTATTGAGATACAGCCTGGTGACAGACGGACGGACGGACAGCGAAGTCTCAGTTTCTCAGGTCCCGTTTTAACCCTTTGGGTACGGAACCCTAAAGAGTGTAATGTTGTCTATTTGGGTGTGTGCCGTACCTCCTGCGCGGGCTGCGGCGGCGGCGGCGCGGCGCGCGGCACCCGCGACGCGTCCTGCGTCAGGTCCTTGAGCAGCTCCTCCTTCTCCGTGCGCCGCGCGAAGCAGAAGTCGGAGATCTTGTTCTGGAACGTCACCAGCAGCTGCGGGGGAAGTGACGAGTTAAAAATAAATAATAATAAATAATAAATAAATATTAAAGGACAATCATACACAAATCGACCTAGTCCCAAACTAAGCAAAGCTTGTACTATGGGTACTAGACGACGATATACATAATATATACATACATATATAGATAACATCCATGACCCAAGAACAAATATTTTGCACAAATATTTGCCCCGGCCGGGATTCGAACCCGGGACCGCCGACTCAGTAGGCAGGTGTCTACCAACCGAGCCACGGTCTTATAACTTAGAACAAATTAACAGATTCTTATGCTACTCATTTAGGTGGTCAGTCTAACATCTGAAATTGCATCAATTTTAAGTGATATTCAATTTAGTCGAGTTACATTGGAAAAGTTTACCGGTTCTTAGCGAGAGATGTCACTGTTATCGTCTAAATTAAGAGAAGAATTTTAGACGCTAAATCTTATTACCATATTTTGTAAAATAGTTAATTTATATTATTTAACATATGTCCCACTAAAACAAACACTTTTAATCAAAATGCCTTTTTTTTGCAATGGTATCATTCAACATTATAAATTATGGTAACAAAATCTTCCAATATTTACTGCGGATTCCAATTGACGCATGAAATGCTTAGATCAGAATATTCTGAATTAATATTATCAATGATTTTGTCACTACCGAAACAGATTTAAAAGTGTGAGCACTCTTGTAATTTTGAAACGAATATATTTTATGATGTAAGGCGTTTGCTTTATAATTTATTTATTTTTATGAATTATTACTACAAATAATGACATGCTGTATTTTTTGTGAAATGGAACGTGATATTGACATATTTGACGTATAGATTGTGTTGATGTGTTAAATTAAAAGTTTACCGTTTCTACATCTCAATTTCCATTTCGGATACATTCAAAACATTTTCTCTGCTTTTAATTGATTATTTACGACGACCTGGCTTTGTTTTTGGATGCCGATTCTTCTATTCACGACTACTCTGGCAATCTACCTACTGGATTGTGATGACTGCTTCTTCTACGCAATTATATATTACGACAATATTTTCAGTTGTAATGGACTACTCGTTTATAAATTGCGAGGATCATAAGACTTTTATTTAGCTAGTATTTGTGTAGTGTAGTGTAGTGTAGTGTAGACTTGATTATGACCAATTCGACTAACTAAGTGTAAATGATGGCAGTAAATTACTGTAGATAACGCTACAGAAAATAAACTTGTACGCATTTAATATTGTTTTATTTTACAATAAACCGATTTTGATGCTATTTCTATCACACTATGTAAATTGATACATAGTGTAATAGAAATAGTTCGAAAATAATATCTTGAGCTAGGTACGTAGCACGCCGCATGTAGCTGTATAGTTTACCGGCACAAAGCACGAGATGGCGCTACATGTCAAATCTTTAAGTGATATCTCTATCTCATATTATACAAATATACTCTATGAACCGAGCCAAAGGCGTCGTCCAAATATATACCATTCGTACAAAAATCAAAGCACGAAGACAAATTTTAATGCATAACCTGGCGGATGAGATCGGAAATCGAACCCGGTACGGATTACCAGTCCATCGTGTTAACCTCTCCACCACTCTAACGATAGATAACCTTTAGATTTTTTCCTTATGCGGTTTGCGCAGTTTGTAGTGCTCCTGCCTACTGAGCCGGCGATATATTTGTGCGATGAACTCGAATATTTGTGCCTGGGGTCATGGTTGTTATATATATATCATGAATATCATCGTCTAGTACTAGTACAAGCTTTGCTTAGTTTGGGACTAAGGTCGATTTATGTAATATAGTCCCCTAAGGCTGGTTTTAGTGTCGCGCCGACCAATACGTATTAACTTCAGGGAACGCGGGCGGTCGTCCGCACGGACGCGTCAACTTCATTCTAAAGCGCTCCCTCAAGTTAATACATATTGGTCGGTGCGGTGGCAACCCGCACCGACGGTCAGCGCGACACTAGAACCAGCCTAACATTTATTTAATACTAGCTGTGCCCCGCGGTGTTACACTGCTGGAACACTAAATTTATTCGGGATGAAAAGTATCCTATGTCCTTTCCCGGGTCTCAAACTATCTCCATACCAAATTTCATCTAAGTCTGTTCAGCCGTTTAAGCGTGAAGAGGTAACAGACAGACAGACGGACAGACACACTTTCGCATTTATGTATAATATTACTAGCTGTGCCCCGCGGTGTTACCCGCTAATTCCACGGGAACACTAAATTTATTCGGGATGAAAAGTATCCTATGTCCTTTCCCGGGTCTCAAACTATCTCCGTACCAAATTTCATCTCAGTCGGTTCAGCGGTTTAAGCGTGAAGAGGTAACAGACATACAGACAGACAGACAGACACACTTTCGCATTTATAATATTAAGTATATATAGTATATAGTATAGTATAATAGTATATATAGTATGTAGTATAGTATAAGTATATATAGTATAGTATAAGTATATATCGGTTTAAAGAATCTTTATTCTCATAAGAATTACAATATATAGTATAGTATAATAGTATATAGTATAGTATGGATGGTACTCGCCTGCGTGAGGTCGTTGTAGAACTTGACGCCCTCCTTGAGGTTGGCGGTGAGGTCGGCGTAGGCGTCGTGCGCCGCGCACAGCCGGCCCAGCGCCGCGCCGCGCGAGCCGCCGCCGCCGCCGGCCGCCGAGAACCGCGCGTGCGCCGTCTGGATCTCCGCCACTAGCGCCTCCTGTTTAATACAAAACATATAAATACATGTTTTTTTTTTTTTTTTTAATTTATTCATCAATATTAGCACATACTTTACACTATGTTTAAAGTGCGCCAAACTGTGAAACAGTTTGTTGGCGTCGCGTTCTGTCACTACAATTATTGTGCACAGTGATGCTTACTTACTAACTACTTAACTTAACAAACATGCAATATGCAAACGATGAATTAGTCGCCATACCAATGCATATTCTATAGCGTTGCAATAGGTATGTGTAAACCTAGCTTAAGTATAATTTGAATATGGCAAGTTGTTACTTGCATTTAATTTTTTTTTATGTAGCAACATTCTCTTCTGTCTCTGCTCCCGACGGCGCCTCAAGCCTCCGCGGGCCATTATTGTAAAATATTAATAAAAAGTGAATAAACGTTCATTTTAAAAAGTTACTCGCATTTGTTTTACACACGTCCTGACACACATTATTATTACACTTCGGCTCTAAAAGTCTAGGGTTCAAACCTTAGGTGCATGAAGTATCGAAAGCGACACTACTGAAACTGTCAAACTGAGTCACAAAGTCCTAATTGACATGCATTTGAAGGGATACTGCCCATTGCTGGCATCACCCGACGGCCGGTTACTTAACCAGGTCGAGGAAGAATGATACGCCCAGGGCGCCACCATGGCTAAAGTATTTTTTTCTTTTTCTCGCAGTCGAAGTGAAAAGCAGAGTGTGTAATACTTGGCTAAAATCCATTGTGACACGCCGAATATATTTGTCCTCACTCGCTTTGTTCGATTGTCCAAATAATCACTTCGTGTCACAATGGAATATTTTAGCCCCTTGACAAACAATCTACTATTATTATTTATTGACTATGACGATTGAAAAGCCATTTAATTCAACATACAAAGATCGGTAGTAACAACAATGCTAAAATGTGTCAACCTCTTAACTTTGATGTTCGACTCGATTGATAGTAAACTCGCTCCGGCATAGCAAGAGATATCAGTACAAAGATGATAAGGTAGCACATTTTTCATTGTGTTTGATATTTGTATCGTAATAATTTATTGGTTATAACTTTGAACGCCGATACAAAAATCAGTCGAATTTCGATTCTTTAGATTTAAAGTCGTCGTTTTCCGTCGCTTCGCGCTTCTTCCATGGCGGTAGGTTTGCCAACTTTTTCAGAAAAGTTAGTACGACTGCGCTCTAAGGTATCGATATGTGTAATAATCGGAGCCCCGAGTCTGTACGTTGTACCACCACAGGAGAACGATAGATGGCACAGTTATAAACATTACATATCAATATACCTAGATATTTTTCTAGCAGGAACCACCGGTAGTTAGTGCTTACATGATAATAATATCGACAGACCTGTTATCGATAACCACCACGTTAACGTTATAAAGAAATACACGATATATAGACAATACACACTGAAAGTTGTTTCATTTTGACTGCTCCATATAACAACTGTTTATCGCAAGAAAGAAAAAAATGGGGAGCAAAAATTTTGGGAATTATGTCCATTTGAACATGATCGCTGGCACGCGAAGTGGGTGTGTTTGCGGCGTCTATCAATTTAGGTCTGTGATTTTCCTCTATAACGTTGAAGTGGTACTTATCGATAACGATTGTCGATGTTTTTATTTTGTCGAGCACTACCAACATGTCGATCGTACTAGGAAAATCTCTAGGTATACATATCAACGTACCGTTTTTGGAGTAGTAGGGCCTCGTGCAGGGTCCGTCCGGATTGTTACTACCGTCTTGCCTGCTAACCCACCGCCAAACAGCAATGTTCGCATTGTTGTGTTCCGGTGTGGGGGTAAGATAGCCGGTGAAATTACTAGCATAGAGGCATTCTATCTTCGTCCTCCGGGTAGGCAAGCACTTGGGACTCCTCTGGTGTTGCAGGTGTTTATGGGCGACGGTAATCGCTTTCCATCAGGCGATACGTTTGCTCGTTTGCCCCCTATAACATAAAAAAAAAAAAAAAAAAAAAAAAAACCTGTTGCGCCTGCGCGGCGTCGGCGCGGCGGCGCAGCGGCGCCAGCGCAGCGCCCAGCGCGCCCGCCGTCAGCGCCGGCTCGTCCAGCGCGCCGTCCGCCGCCAGCGCCGACAGGAACTGCTCCTTCAGGTCGAGGGTCACGTCTGGGAAGCAAAGGGTTACTGTATGCGTTTACCACCAACGTCTCTCTCTCTGTCTCGCTCCAGTACGAGTTAAATAGGGGGATGCGACTGATGTTGAATAGAGCATGCGACTGGTGCTGAATTATACAACAATAGTGAAGTTATATGAATAAAATTAGCTCAATAAACATTATTTTTTTAATATCGTCGGGGATAGTGCGATACCGCGTAAATAACAGCTGGCGATAAAGTTCTCATTTCAATAAAATACTTAGCATTTGGTTGAATATTGATTCGTATCTACACTTTTGTTACTTACGCGGTATTGCACTGCACTATCCCCGACGGTATGTGACTTCAAAGATGCGGAAATTTTATGATGTTTTTTTTTAATTAAAAAATAAAGTTTTCAAAATCCTCATAATTTAACAAAACAATAATTGTATGACAATCATGAACTTAAACGCACTTTTTCACGTAGAAAATGGCAAATTACTTATTGTCTCCATACAAAAATTGGTACCCAACCCACAGATGACGTCACACGTAGGTAGGCCATTTGTATGGAGCGTTTTTAGTGCTCTGTAGGAGTGTTGAACTTTGACGGCCATTTCTGACTTTTAAAGCAGTCTAAGTGTAGGTAGTCCCATATAGACATTTGATCCCAATTATTATTATTATATCGTATGGCTTTATTCCTATAATTTTACAATTTATGTATACATTGCATGCAGCTTATATTATAACTTTATGTCTAGATTAACCCAGTCCCTTGCTTCCGGTGTAAGTGCCAGTAGATCCTGCAATCGCCCCGCGAAGCGTCTCCCGGGACACTCCTCAACGATAAGACGGACATTTTGACTCGGCGCTCCGCAGTCGCAGGCTGCAGTTGCAGAGATGCCCCACTTATGTAGGTAGTTACACCGGCCTACACCCGTCCGAATGTGATTTAGTGTGACCCAGATTTTGCTGTGTTCTCTAAATCCAGCTGGTTGCTTGGTGGGATCCACGTCGAATTTGATCCCAATAAAACACAGAATCGATTGACATCCCCAAACAAAATGTCCCTGCGTAAGTTTGCGTGTATGCAAATGCGAAAGGACGGGCGTTGAAGGATGAATCCTGCCTCTGTCATATATTTCGACACCCCACTAGACTCACCTTTGAGCTCATGCTCGATGGCGTCCCGTTCCTTCTTAAGCAGCTCCACTCTGCGCAGCAGCGCCCTCAGCTCGGCGGCGGCGTCGCCGGCGCCCGCGCCCGGCCCGCCGCCCGCCGGCTCCGGCACGCCGGCCGTTATCTCCCCGTCGCTGCGCCCCAGCAGCTCGATGTCCTGCACATCAGGGTTTTTTTTTCCTTAACTTGAGAAGCCGGAAGCCTAGTGTGGCTGCATCCGATTATCGGTAAGCGGCAGGGGGCGGGGCTAGCCGGCCGCACCTGCCCGGAGCGTGCACATCAGGGACATCACACCTTCTTTATAACCAGACAAATGTACTACCAAAGTAGAGAATACGTGCTTGAAACTGCACCTCTAGCACAACCCTCACAAGTGACTATTTCTCGCGCGAGATAATTGACTGTTTCTTTCTGTGCAGTAATGTGAGAGGGTGACTATGTCGTGCGACAAAAGTCGCGAAGAATAGTTGTGCTAGACAAACTGATAAGGTTAAATTCTTTAATATCATCATCAACATTTCTTAATATTCTCTTAATGATGTGAAAATAATTATAGAAAAGTACAAATAATGTGGCATATTGAAAGCAGCTGAAACTCTAGCTCTAGACGCGTGCGCTCACCGACGGCCAGCGTGAGCAACTGACTACGACACGAACATTGGTACGGAGGTACTTATTTGTTGGAATAGACTGTGACGTCACGCCAAGCGCGCCATAATGCCGGGCATTTCAAACAAAATGAAATTGGAACAATTTGTGTCAAATGACAGCCAAAGCAAAATTTTCTTTTTTGTCCTTTTATTGACTGAGTTCCTGGAGTTAGTGATGGTGTCAAAATGATAAAAAATGGTATAAATGAACGGACCTCCTTGTGCTGCGCGAATTTCTGCTGCACGATGGAGTCGGCGCGCACGGCGTTGTCGATGATCTGCCGGTACTTGGCCGCGTTGGCGCGGAACGCCTCCGTGAGCTGCGGCGACGGCGTGCGGCCCCAGCGCGCGCCGAACTGTGCGCGGAGCGCGGCGTCCGCCTCCTCCTCCTCGCGTAGCATGCGCTCCGCCTGTGGGAAACAAGAGTTACTACAGATCCTTGACTAGTCTCTTTCAGTTTCGCATATCAAGCCACAATGCGCTGCAGTTTTACGAGCTTTGGAGAATTAAACAATCAAATCCGGGCTCATACTAGAGTGTCACTCAGCATTGCAAACGATCGGGATGAATTATCGGATCACGTTGCAATGGATTAAAGGGCACAGTGGGTCTCTAGGTCACGATGCAGCCGACCAGCTGGCAAGGAGAGGATCCGATCACATGGCAATTGGCCCAGATCCTATTCTCCCCTTGGCGTTTAATCAGCTGCGTACATAGCTTCGTCACAAAACACGATCACAACACGCCGATCAATGGGCAGAAACTAGTACATGCAGGCAGTCCCGGGAAACAGTCCCATACCCAGACACACGCCTGACAAAGCGCCTGTTATCGGTAAGCAGGCCCGCCCTGCGAGTAGTAATAGGCACTATCACTGGACACTGCACACTTAACAAGAACTTATATGTTCTAGGAATGACCGATAGCCCCCTGTGTAGGGGATGCCTGTCGGCCGAAGAAACAGCTACCCACGTGATCCTGGAATGCGCTGCCGTAGCTAAGCAACGGGCTGAAATCCTCAAAGCACCGAGGTCCCTTCGTGATGCCTGTGGAGACACCAGGAGAATCCTGCGCTTCTGGACGGAGTTAGGCTGGCTAGACTATTAGCTGGCAAATCTGTACGCACAACGGCCCGAACATACACGGGCTAAGTGCGGAAAGCGGAGCCCATAACCATATATATATCAAGCCACAAGTTATTATAGACAGTTAGGCCACAGACCACTCCACAATAGCTTACATACTTAGGGCGGTGAATTTGTGAGTGTCCCAAATCGCAGGTGTTTGTGGAACGAACCGAAGATGAGGAGTTCTTTCGGATTTCTTCTCAACAGCGGTCTCCTCTTGTGAAATAGATTCAGATTCAGACATGAAGTGCCCTTATAAACATTTTGATTTTGAACTTTGCGATCTGGGACTTTACGAATTATCACCCGTGGTTTTTCTAAAGTTTTATGTGAGATTTTCTCCCCGAAAACCCCACTTACAGGTAAAGTAATGGGTGACGTAAAGTAATGCTTTACTGCGTAGATGCTCTACGAGTTCTGCAACCAAAGTCTCACAGACTACATGCTATACGTGCCCTTCCTCTGCATGCGCCCACATGCCTACGTACATATCTGCCGTAGATATATCGCTCTCGCTTCCAGGTATTGCCTAGTCGAGGATGTCGGGGTTGCGTTGCAGCAGCTGTGGCAACTCTTCCAGCAACGCTCTCAGTGCCTGTGCACCTCGTACTGCAGCCGCTTTGCTACGGATAGACTCTGGCAGCTCTCCGTCAGACTCCTCCACGCTACAGGCCCCTACCTCGTCCAGTATGTCCCGGTTGCGCTGCAGCAGCTGCGGCAGCTCCTCCATCAGCGCCCTCAGCGCCTGCGGCCCGCCCGCGGCGCGCACGGCGGCCGCCTTGCTCCGGATGGACTCGGGCAGCTCTCCTCCAGACTCCTCCTCCACACACGCCGGCAGGTTCAGCGACGCCAGGATGCTGTTCAGCAGCTGGGTGGCCTCGCGCAGCTTGTTCACCTGTTACAAACATTATGGTACTCAAGTAAACGTCATTCGGTTAACATTCTGTCCATAAGCATACGTTGTTTTATGAATGGCCTTGTTGATGACGATAACGAGCGTGTGACGGATGAATTTCGACAACAAAGGAGTCGAAGATACGTTCAATTAATTCACGTTCAAAACTTTGTTTATTACAACCCCGAAACATCGTTCCCATCTGTAACGTCCGGAAGATTATTTTTCCTGAAACCCGTAATTTTTTCAGGATTTTATAAACATCCTTTTAAATAACCGATAAGGTTAGGTTTGTTTTATAATTATTCTGAAAAAAATAACAGTTTTGGAAAAAAATTGCTTGGGGCCAAGTGAAAATTAGGCGAAACCATACAGATGAGGAAGAAAAAAATATGTTTCACATAGGTAACCTAAATACTTTGCGTACCATGGCAATCAGGCCGAGAACAGGATTATCCTCAAGATTATTGTCTCCCTGGTTTCTGTGCTAATCTAGGCATTTCAGACAGTTCACCGATTTGGTGAATAGGTGGTAAAGATGACCCTGGAATTGGAAGCAACCTCAGCCCCGACGGCCTCCGCCCTCCGCGCCGCGGCGGCCTGCAGAGCCCTATGAGCGGCGGCGGGCAGCAGCGCGGCGAACAGGTCGCGCGCGGCGCCCCAGCGGCCCGGCACCGGCAGCGGCTTGGTACTAACCTCAGCCCCGACGGCCTCCGCCCTCCTGGCCGCGGCGGCCTGCAGAGCCCTGTGAGCGGCGGCGGGCAGCAGCGCGGCGAACAGGTCGCGCGCGGCGCCCCAGCGGCCCGGCACCGGCAGCGGCTTGGTACTAACCTCAGCCCCGACGGCCTCCGCCCTCCTGGCCGCGGCGGCCTGCAGAGCCCTATGAGCGGCGGCGGGCAGCAGCGCGGCGAACAGGTCGCGCGCGGCGCCCCAGCGGCCCGGCACCGGCAGCGGCTTGGTACTAACCTCAGCCCCGACGGCCTCCGCCCTCCTGGCCGCGGCGGCCTGCAGAGCCCTGTGAGCGGCGGCGGGCAGCAGCGCGGCGAACAGGTCGCGCGCGGCGCCCCAGCGGCCCGGCACCGGCAGCGGCTTGGTACTAACCTCAGCCCCGACGGCCTCCGCCCTCCTGGCCGCGGCGGCCTGCAGAGCCCTGTGAGCGGCGGCGGGCAGCAGCGCGGCGAACAGGTCGCGCGCGGCGCCCCAGCGGCCCGGCACCGGCAGCGGCTTGGTACTAACCTCAGCCCCGACGGCCTCCGCCCTCCTGGCCGCGGCGGCCTGCAGAGCCCTGTGAGCGGCGGCGGGCAGCAGCGCGGCGAACAGGTCGCGCGCGGCGCCCCAGCGGCCCGGCACCGGCAGCGGCTTGGTACTAACCTCAGCCCCGACGGCCTCCGCCCTCCTGGCCGCGGCGGCCTGCAGAGCCCTGTGAGCGGCGGCGGGCAGCAGCGCGGCGAACAGGTCGCGCGCGGCGCCCCAGCGGCCCGGCACCGGCAGCGGCTTGGTACTAACCTCAGCCCCGACGGCCTCCGCCCTCCTGGCCGCGGCGGCCTGCAGAGCCCTGTGAGCGGCGGCGGGCAGCAGCGCGGCGAACAGGTCGCGCGCGGCGCCCCAGCGGCCCGGCACCGGCAGCGGCTTGGTACTAACCTCAGCCCCGACGGCCTCCGCCCTCCTGGCCGCGGCGGCCTGCAGAGCCCTGTGAGCGGCGGCGGGCAGCAGCGCGGCGAACAGGTCGCGCGCGGCGCCCCAGCGGCCCGGCACCGGCAGCGGCTTGGCCACGGCGGCGCGCGACACCGGCTCCAGCTGCCGCGCGTCAGGGATGCGCTCGTGGTAGATGAAGTCGTTGTCCTTCGTCGCTTCTGCCAGGTACCTGACGAACACAAAAAAAAAAAACCAAATTATTTATTTGCAACTACACGTTAATTACAAAAATCTGTCGAATCCTCCTTTAAAGTTTGACACTTGTGTTAGGAAACACAAGGTGTTCAATATTGCCGATTTATGGTAAAATTGCATTATTAGTCTAAACACAGGTTCTCACATAGATATCGCGTTAGAGTGGCAACCCAGAGAGTCTGTCGGTGAATATGGTTCGAGCACGTTGAACTTTTGAAAAGTTGCCCAAGGTTTATCGAATTCGGGCTTCGCAAGCCAAGGCAGTTCATCAAGTCAACTATTGTAATCTAAAAACTGTTACGATTGCGATTCGGCTTCGGTGCACCTGCATGTGCGTCTTAGTGTTAGGACAGGGTAAAACCGTATCTGGATCCAGCGCTGGATAAGCCCAAGGTACTGCCATCTCCAGACGCTGAGCTCCGCCTCCGCCAAGAGATCTCCAGGTAAGCCGACGCGCAATCTCATTAACTCATTATAAAGCCGTAACTCAATAAATTCATTCGTATAAGATCACGGTAGTTGTGCGGGACTCGTTAATCATACAGTCCACTTAAACTTTTTTGACGCATTATCGTACAGATGGATTACGTTAGATACATCGGCAATTTTGGTATCCTAAGGACTTTAAGCTTGCAGCCGCTGGCTGACCTGGCTGCCTTCAGATTTTCCACCGCCTGCATACGCGCGATCTTTTCGCCCCGCGCCGTGTTGCTGCTGGAACAGCCTCAGTCTCCTCACCTCATTGCCTTGGTGTGTTGTTCAGTGAGCATCGGGGCTTGCGGCAGCCGGCTGATGGCGCCCTTGAGATTCTCCACGGCCACCTGCATGCGAGCGATCTCCTCGCCCACCGCCTTGTTCCTGCTGGAACAGTCTCAGTCTCCTCACCTCATTGCCTTGGTGTGTTGTTCAGTGAGCATCGGGGCTTGCGGCAGCCGGCTGATGGCGCCCTTGAGATTCTCCACGGCCACCTGCATGCGAGCGATCTCCTCGCCCACCGCCTTGTTCCTGCTGGAACAGTCTCAGTCTCCTCACCTCATTGCCTTGGTGTGTTGTTCAGTGAGCATCGGGGCTTGCGGCAGCCGGCTGATGGCGCCCTTGAGATTCTCCACGGCCACCTGCATGCGAGCGATCTCCTCGCCCACCGCCTTGTTGCTGCGGCAGACCAGGCCCTGGAACAGCTGCGTCAGACCGCGGAATGCCATCTGCTTCGATGTTGCCTGTGCAAGAATAGAATGTTTAGGACTGCCTTCTAACTGTGGATTAGAGAAGTGTACGTTTTTTTTAGCGTTAGAGACAGCAAACCACGATTACGGAAAGCCGTGCCCGTCGCAATGATGAAATGGGGATGGCGAATTAAATCGTGCAATTCCTGCGCACTACACTTTTCAAAATAGATCCGATAGAAATCAGACTAAGCTGGCAACTTTTGGGCGATGTTCGAGGGTCTGGAAGATGCCCCTCGCCGGCAAAGCATCACCAATGAGTCAGTATTCTGAGTACCAGTATTAAAAAAAAACAAGAAAATTCATGTACACTTTTTTGGAAAACGCTAGGCTACGCATTGGGCTAAGGATCACCAATGAGTCTTAGGGCTCGACGTGCGACTGAATCCCAGATGTTTCTTTTTTTTATTTTATTTGGTCCACAAATTGGATAATACAAAATTATCATAGCATAATTTATGATGTATCGGTTACATTTTTGTACACCCTAAAATAGTAGACACAGCATGCTTAAATAAAGAAAACAGTTCAACAGTGTTTTAAACAATACTAAATACTAAATACAATATTAAATTAAGTTTGAATTTAAAAACTATAGGTAGAAAAACTATAATAAACTAAGTTTAAGCTTACTTAAATGAGGTTGTAGAACATGAAAATATATCTATGTGCTTAATACTACTATACGATGAAATCATCCTATACAGAGGCGAATGTTTGCCTATATTGGTTCGACATTGCGGTAGGGAGAAAGGTTTTCTGTTGCACAAACGACTGCCTGCGCGAGGGACAACCATCTTAATGTTTTCGAGAAACTCTGGGCTGTCGACTAGACCGTGTAATATTTTGTAAAGGAACATGACGTCACAGATTTTTAAGATAATGTTAACTGCAAAGCGACTCACGACGGCGACCCACTCGCGCTCGATGATGGCGCGCTGCGCGTCGCGGTTGAGGAGCCGGATCGCGTCCGTGTACAGCTCCTCGCACTGCGCGCACACGCGCGCCACCATGCCCTCCTTCATCTCGTCTGCAACACACACAATATCCATACTAATATTATAAATGCGAAAGTGTGTCTGTCTGTTACCTCTTCACGCTTAAACCGCTGAATCGATTTTGATGAAACTTGGCATGGAGATAGTTTAAGATCCGAGGAAGGACATAGAATATAGTTTTCATCCTGGAAGTTATCCCTAAAAAGATTGAAAAGTGAGTAAGTAATTGATGACGACATTGATGACCCTGTAGGAAATGTAATGATTAGACCAAAAGCACAATTGCTCTTACATTTGCTTAGGCGCTTTTAATAATCCCTTTTATTAATTAAGGTGATTCGGTGGATATCTATCGTGTTGTACGAGGTTGCTTTCATACTTCCAAGTTCCACGCGGACGTAGTCGCGGGCAAAAGCTAGTCTATACTATAACATTTATAAAATTCTAGATTTATATAATGAAACGGAACCCTTTTAGGATCACTTTAGTTGAAGGCTGACCTACTATGTGTTACGTGCGTTTTAAAGAATAATATTTGATAACGAGTTTAAGGAAAACCGCCGACCTTGAACGAAGCGAGTTACTATATAATTGAGATATCTTATTACACGTGAGAATAGTTAAATTCAGTCTTGACATAGTACAGACAAACGATCACATTTGTAGACGACGATAATACGCATAGGTAAATTCCGCTGTAAATTTGTGCCCCTATCTGTTTATTAACATGGAATACTGTTTAATTGAAAGTTTACGCATAAAGTTACCCAACATTTGGCAGAAACACTTGGCAACCCTCTGCAGCACTACACCATATTCTTAAATTAGTGAAATGATTTTGAGTATTATGTACACTCTATTATGTGAACTGAATTAAAAAAATATAATGTTTAGTTCTCTTTTCTCTTTGTTTACTTACATCAGTGCCATTAAATAACTTTCAATATCACTTACCAAAGAGAATACTGCTTCTCAGAGATTCAAAGATTAGTACCACTAAAAATATTGGTGAGGGTTCAAAAGCAACTTGTTGAGCTGCAACAAACACTTACGATCCAAACTTCACTTAGACTTGTTTTTACTCTAATCAACTTTTACCATACGTCATTATGTCCAGTTTTCATGGTCCTCATAGGCCCTTTAAGGAGATGCCATGACTTTGCGCGACCAGCGGCGTGGCGAGCGGTTGAGCGAGAGATCCGATCGCGGTAGCCTTACGAGTAAGCGAGACACACGTATCGCGCGTCGCACCGCTCGCCGGTAAGACCGAATTCGTGGCATCTCCCTTAGTGTAATTCAGGCGGTTTGTGGCCTTCACCCTGTGAAGCACCATATTTGGTGGCTGAAAAGGCCGAGATCCAGACGAGGTCGGCATATCTACCCGCAAACCTGACAAGTGACGTTGGAGATGGTTGTATGTCAATGAGTCCCTCTGATAGCCTAATGGTACTTTTGGCGCCCCGCGACTTGTTGGTTGCGCCATCAGCACCTCTAGCATATCATTCATACGCGACTATATCTCGCGCGAGATAATTACCCGGACGCAACCCTAGGGTCATTCTGTGGGGCGTGTCATACTCATACTCCTAGGAGTATGACACGCCCCACAGAAGCTACACCCAACAGCGTCGTACGTCATTCAAAATTACCAATCAGATACTAGCAAAAGCGGCAAATAACAAAAGTGTGCAGATTCAGTAGTGTCTTTTATTCTCTTTCTTCGTTATAATGTGAGAGAGTGACCGGTAGCGCTATCTCGCGCGACAAGAGTATCGAAGCATAGTTGTGCTAGACGGGCTGATACTTACCACGTATGCATTTGTAGGCGATGACCTCCTGCGCCTGCGCCAGCATGAGCGTGGCGAGCGCGTGCAGCGTGTCGGGCTGCAGGTCCGGCGTGGGCTCCTGGTGCACCGCCGCCATCACCGTGCCCTTCAGGTGCGTGAACACGCCCGCGGCTTGCTGCACACAGAAAGACATTCTTACATTAAAGGTCTATTAAGGCGAGACCGTCTCACAAGCGAGTGACCGAGCGATTGAACTCTTAATTTAACCTTTTGTGCCACTGACGCCAAAGCAAAAAATAAAATAAAATGCTCCAAATTCAATAGAGATTGAATAACACAGATAGTGGTTTGAATTAGCATGTTTTTGACCATTGAAATTTTGACGTCAATAGGCGTCGTTGGTGTTAGTGGCACGAATTTCCGATGACGTGATTTGCCGTCTTTGGCGGTCAAAAGGTTAATTAATAGTAAATTTATGAAACATGTCATGTCAAATTTTTTTTACCACAGTTTTTATATTTAACCGTTGATACAAAGACCAAAGTTCCAAGAAAAATTGGAATGCTTAACCTGGTGGAAGACACCGGGAATCGAACCCGGTACCTCTGGATTGCCGGTCCAGCGCGTTGGACTTTGATCAGTGGTATAATTAATGGTAGTTCACTATGTAATGTCACTCGCCTGTTTAAATGGCCCCTTAGGGGTGGTTGTTTGAAACTGTCGGTAATCATAAGAGGCGTACGGTTAATTCAGTGCTATGAGAATATTAACCATTCTTTATTGGATGACAGCTGCAATCGCCATTTAGTTTTATAGTCAGCTTCGTTAAACGTGATTGGTGAAACTCACTCTTAGTCAATTTAAGCATGAAGGGACGGAAGCGACTTAAATGCATTTATCATTAAAAAACAATCAATCGACCAGCCCTTTTTTGAAGAATGATTTAATTCTACAACGTGAATTAAGATATATTAAATAAGATGGTTAAAATTATTTATGAAACATATTTGTACTATACTATGGTTAATATTTATATAGTGTTAAGATAAAGTACTGGAAAGTTGAAGATTCTCACGAGGCCGCTAGTAGCCGAGCGCATCTGCCATATGCCACAATTCCCTGAAGCGAGTACGAGCTTTATTTTACGATCCTGTAGATACTAAAGTACACCCCTCATAAAGGGCAAGGAAGAGATAAGTTTCAAATGTCCATAATAAGGAGTGCAAATGATTAATCCAACTTTACATTATCAATAAAGACAAACAGTGTTATCTTGACTGGAAGTGTGAACGACACTGGGGCTGTAAGCCCGCCTATTAGCGTGAGTTGATATTTATTAGTGTCTCTGCGTGAGTTATCTGTGGTATGTTAAGTATGCAGTGGCCGACAGACTTTCAATTGTTCGTTTTGTAAAGTTTTATTGGACTCTTTGCAGTTGGCCAAAGGGTTTATTGGTTTCATTTGTAGGAGCTGTGCATAACTCATAATAATATTAGTCATCATTATTTTAAAGCTACGGCATCTAGCAATAAAATTCACAGCTATGCAAACAAATGAAAGTAATTAATAAATACCCATTTTTTTTTTATTATTTGGTTGCAACTTATTATGTCGTGTATAGATCAACAATATCCCCTTTCATGATTTTTAAGATAAGATAATATTTATTGCAAAAAATGGGTTAGTTATATGTGTAAATATGTTAAAATATTGTTCCCTTTTTCTGCTGCCTTTATACGGAATATGTAGAAAGGATTTAACTGTATTCAATTCAAAATTACTATGCTAAATATTTGTATAGAATCTTTTTATCGATTCATATTTTTATGTGGTAATACCACATTTTTATTTTTATAAATAATGACACAAAGGTAAATTAAGAAAGAAAAATTGAATGCGATCTACTACAATCGAAGCGGGGTTTGAACCCGCGACCTCTGCGTTTCCGGCGCATTGCTCTCCCAACTGAGCTATTCGACCGCTACGTCAGTCACACCAAATCTTTCATCCCTTAATCCTTTACGCTACTGGAGCGCCCTCTGTGTCATATATGTTTTTTTGAAATGCTTATTGCGCATTAGCCATACCCTAGGATGTGCGTTTTACACGCACGATCCCCAATCCCCATTGCTTTACAGCAAGTGTGAAGACTGCGAGAGAGATGGCGCTGTTCTAAATATTTGTATAGAATCTTTTTATCGATTCATATTTTTATGTGGTAATACCACATTTTTATTTTTATAAATAATGACACAAAGGTAAATTAAGAAAGAAAAATTGAATGCGATCTACTACAATCGAAGCGGGGTTTGAACCCGCGACCTCTGCGTTTCCGGCGCATTGCTCTCCCAACTGAGCTATTCGACCGCTACGTCAGTCACACCAAATCTTTCATCCCTTAATCCTTTACGCTACTGGAGCGCCCTCTGTGTCATATATGTTTTTTTGAAATGCTTATTGCGCATTAGCCATACCCTAGGATGTGCGTTTTACACGCACTTACTATGCTAAGTTTTAAATTTAAATTGTCAGTGCTGTCTGTGTGTATAAAATAAATAGCACAGGATACTAGGATAGTACTTGTAGTTATCATTTATGAATTCTCCAATAACATTTCTAAAAGCATTCGTAAGGGGTACTGTGTCCATTAGTGCTTGCTAATAATTCTTGGTGAATATAAATAGCTTAGAATCGTGATGGCATATGCTTACCTGGAAATACTTGGCGGCCAGCTTGAGCGAGTCCTCGGTGTCGAGCGGCTGCTGCGAGGCCAGCGCGCTCTGCAGCGCGCCGATATTGAACAGGATGCACACCCGCTCGTAGGCCAGGGAGCTCACCGCTGCAACACACATGTGCCGTGGAGAATACACTAATAGCCAGCCTCAGTCCGACCAAGACTCCATCACAGCATTATATTTACACTTTAACTTTATACAATTTATTAATGAAGATCTTAATGTAACTGAGATTCGTCCCACAAACTGTAAACTAAGTAATGTATGAGAGGCACAGGTTCATTTTCTCCTTTTCCTAAAATATCTGTTTCCCAAATAGGTATTCTTCTTTGCCAAGCAGGCTAATTTTCGAAGCGGACATAACAGAAAGGGCAAAAATTTAGGAAAGCTTTTTTTTGGGAAAACAACCTTTTTTTTTTATTATATAAATAGAGTCCAACTCAAAATTCGAAGCAATTGAATTGTTATGGACTTTAGATTGCTCAGGTGGACCGTTCCAGGACCAGCTTTTTGGAACACTATAATTATGAGTTTCATATCTGAAAATCCATAACGTTTTTGCATTTCTATTAGACAACAGTTATGACTGGATTTTTTTGTCATTGATATTTGGCTCTGTTATTTGTGTTCACATAGCTTACTTTGAAACTTTTTACAACAATAATAGGTACAATAAGGGACAAGCAGATTTATTTAATGTATATATAAATAAACCTGCTCCTGCCAGTTCATACCTCAACCACCTTAAAGATGGGTGACACTTGCAGCGACAATAACAGTTGGTCGATAACAATGTCATTGGTTGCAAACAAAACTGTTTTGGAAGTGGTTGACTTTGGATTTTGCTGTCAGTATGGACATGCAATGTCCACATACCACATACCTTGACCTTGGACCTTGCTTTAAACAAATTATTTGCAAACAAATATAATAAATAATACATGAATAGTCATTCTGTTCCTTATCAATTCTGTGATCATGAGTCACACACTCTTAAAGTAATTTAAGTTCAGATATTTCCAATGATTCATGTTTAGGGATAACAGAATAATAATATTATCTGGTTAAACAAGTAATGCAGTAGGAATACATATTGCTGACATGATAATTGATAACTATTATTAATATTTTGGTATTATAATATGAATTTTTATGACCTATAACAACTGTTATAAATAAATATTTCATTTCATTTCATTCATTTCGATCAACTTTCCTAGAAAGTAATATGATTTGATTAATTTGGGTTGCCATGATATTAAGAGTGGAGTATCACTGCAAAAGTGATAAAATAACTAAAATAAACATTTTCATATGAATTATTTTTGTCAAGCTTCAAAGTACTAGTTTTCAATGTCACTGGTGAATCAGTATTTTCAAACATCTTGTACAACAAAGTGAAAGGAGGGAAGTGAGGTCTGCTGCACCATAACTATACTATGCCTAGGTCTAGTGTCTATTATAAATAAATCATGGGTCTTTTAGTAGCATGCAATGTTAAAGAAATAAGTAATTAAATTTTAAGACACCAATAAGTAATAAAAAAGTCCACATACTGAGACTGATCCTTCCTCCAAAGAGCGACCCCCGGTCAAAGGCATCCTTCCATTTGAACGGGATCTGCACCTCCTGCGGCGGCACCTTCTCCTCCAGCGACGCCAGCTGGTCGTAGTAGCTGCGCACACAACACTGCATCAGCCCAGCACGTAAACAAACTCGCGGCTGCGCCCTCGCAAGCCCTTTGTTTACCAGGGCATTGACACTCGAAGCACATGTTTATCAACATTTTTATCCGCCCAACAACCCACAAAACCGACTAATCGGCTAAATAATAGCGCAATAAGAATAAATAATGATTCAATGGTGGTAAATGAGTCATCTATGTACCTGTAGAGAACGTCTAGCGAGGCCTTTTCGTACACTTTCCATATCGCGTCGGTGCGCAACCGCGCGAGCTCCGTCAGCGCATCGGTGCAGTCCTCGGCGCCCTCATATGTATTCTGCAGCAGATTCCGCAGCGGCTTCACCAGTTCTACGTCCGAAGACTTCTTCAACGGCACCGCAATCAACTCGGCCATAGCTGCGAGATTGCAAGTATTGCGACTGTCACTGTATGACACTTCGGACAAACACGGTCACTTGACAACTGATCGACTGCGGGTGACACTG
The DNA here is from genome assembly GCA_932273695.1 of Apotomis betuletana. Lineage (NCBI taxonomy): Eukaryota > Metazoa > Arthropoda > Insecta > Lepidoptera > Tortricidae > Apotomis > Apotomis betuletana. Next base: position 34,685,907 of record OW026300.1, on the reverse strand, counting down.
ACAGTTGTTCGTTTAGTCTTGTCTATGACTTTTTTTATTATGGTAACACTAAGAACTTTTTTCTGCCAAAATCAAAAAGTTCTGTTTATGTCGGAGAAGAGGAGAACCTATCTTGAAATACGAAACCGTTAATTGCCTTCTATTCTAAAGCTTTGACGATCTCTGAACCCAAGAACTTGATAAAATATAGAAAGAAAAGACGTATTTTATCCTCTTTGAAATATTCGATGAAAGATAATGTAATAAATCGTTACTGACGGGCCTATTTAAGTCCTCAAAACTCTCAAAAGGCTCTTTGTTTTTGCATTCTAATATCCAGCGTGTTTCATTTTATGATACATATTTTTTATTAATTATTTTTTTATTTGGCTCTGGTTCTTTATTGTAATCTTACGAAAGAGTTTGATATCTACGTTGACATATGTAATTTGACGAAATTTAAACTAGTTTACAGTTTTCCAACAAACGATGTGACTTTTTATATTAAAAAATAAAAAAATAAATAAATTTTAGTGTCGTGTACATACTCGTTATATACTTAAGCTTAAAATGGTCCAGTCCGAGATTTTACGACGCAAGTGAGTATGAGGTCCACATTTGAATAATTCTACCTCAGAATGGAAGTGCATTCTAAGTGCATTACTACTCACTACACGTCTATGTGTCTATGCGAAAAAGCGAAGCAAAACAAATGTGAGTAGGTGGATAGTGAAGGTTGAGCATGCGCAGTGGGTCGGGTGCGTGCGGCGCCTCGTGGAGGCGCGCGGGGGCGGTGCACTGAGCCGCGGCCGAGTCGGGTACCGTACCGCACGCGTGCCACGCTCGCCCTGTCCGCCGCCGGCGCCTCCAGCCCTTGCAAGCCCCGCAGCCCCAGCACCGGCCCTTGGCACCTCATCAGCTGCATCAGCGGCCCGCGTCGGCTTGCCGCGCTCAGCGCTCGCTGCAAACTGTTGCTTCTGCAATCGATATATCCGAGTGTGCTTTTGTTTTGGTCGCGAATCGTCGAGCGTGTCGCCTAATACGCACTTAGGACTCCGCCGAGTTCCACGCTCCACCGGGTGCCCTAACACCGGAATATCATCAGAATTATCCGTGAGTTTATTAAGACAGTTGTTAAAGCTGAATTTACTCGCTTTTGGTTGATATTTGTAATGTTTTTGAAGAGGGAAGGTTTGCATTATTTACAGTTCGTCGTAGTTTGTCAGGGAAGTTTACCCGTAAGCCTATGAATAATAAGTGCATTCGGAACAGTCGTAATGAGGGGGTGGTCGGCGGGTGCAACCATGGGAAGCGCAGCAGGCCGCGGCGCGGTGTTAGGTCGATAGTTGCGTGGCCACGGCGACGGCCTGCACTGAATGCACCTTGCACATGGTAGTGGTATTACGCCACCTTCATATCCTGGGGTGCATATTCTAGCATTATTGACTTTTGTATTACCGAAGTCCTACCAAAGCTGCTGCTTTCGACAACGGGGAATGAAACGTCGATATTGAGTGTTTACGATTATGCTCAACTCTTCAGCTGCATCTGTCTGCAGTAAGCACTCTTCCAGGCCATTGTTACGGGCATACCGTAAGTCATTGGTCTCACATGATACTTATTGTTTGTGGCAGTTTACTTGCACGCGTGGCATAAGCACATAATTTTGTATAAATTGGAAAACTGATAATATTTTGCTTTTTTATCTACATGCGTTCCGGCGTAAATGATTCCATAATTTATGGGTTCCGTATCTCAATTGGCAAAAAATCGGGTCCTTTGACCTTTGTACCTTTTTAGGCTTCCGTAGTCAACTAGGAACCCTTATAGTTTCGCCATGTCCGTCTGTCCGTCCGTCCGTCCGTCCGTCCGTCCGTCCGTCCGTCCGTCCGCGGCTTAGCTCCGTGATCATTAGTACTAGAAAGCTGAAATTTGGTATGAGTATGTGTATGTATAACGCCGACAGAACGGTAAAATAAAATTAAAAAAATTTTTTTTTTGGGTTACCTCTCGAACACCTAAAGTGGGGGTGATTTTTTTTTTCTTTTCAACACTGGTGTGTGGGGTGTCGTTGAATAGGTCTTGTAAAAATAATAGGGGTCTTCGAACATAATTTTTTGATAAAGTCAACAGTTTTGTAAATATTCGCTCTAAAAACAAAAAAAATTGTGTCCCCCCCCTCTAACTTTTCAACCACGGGTCAAAAAAAAATCGGAAAAATTCATGTTAATGAGGCCTTATAAGTACTTTCAATGAAAACTATATTGAACAAAATCGGTCGAGCCGTTTTTGAATTATCGCCAAATTTCATATTTTTTCTTTAAAAGGTCGTAAGTTGACTTCCAGAAGGTAATAAGTGATTACAGTTTCGAGGGCGTTTACGACCTTTTTATAGAGCTTAAAATCTTTCTTGTGAAGGATGAGCAACTACGGAACCCTACACTGAGCGTGGCCCGACATGCTCTTGGCCGGTTTTTTTGATATTAGGAACGCGTCCATCAAGGTGAAATGAATACCAAATATTCAGGTGTGGTACCCCTTGAGGCATAGAAAAAAAATATATTTTTAACAAAAAAAAGAACCGACTTCAGTAAAACTAAAAAGCCAACAAAAACCCGTTCAAGTACAGATTACATTTGACTCACCCTTCGAAGTCGATCCCAAACCACTCAGTTCTTATATTTATATATTATAGTTTACGCGAGGTTTGGCACCGACTTCGAAGGGTGAGTCAAATGTAATCTGTACTTGAACGGGTTATTGTTGGCTTTTTAGTTTTACTGAAGTCGGTTCTTTTTTTTTGTTAAAAATATTTTTTTTTTTGCTTTTTAGTGATTCGTATGTGTGTTCATCATCAGTTTCCTTACACCAAATCCTATTTACTGAATGTAAATTCTTGACTTTATCAATAAATTACCGAAAGCGCCGTACATGTCCCTATAACATTTGAAGAGTTCCCTCGATTTCTCCAAGATTCCATCATCAGATCCCGACTTAGTGCCAATGGGACCAACTCGGAGTTATACCCTTTCGATTAAAAAAAAATAATTGAAAATCGGTTCACGATTCTCGGAGATATCGAGTAACATACATAGAAAAAAAAATAAAAAAATTAGTTCGAATTGAGAACCTCCTCCTTTTTTGAAGTCGGTTAAAAATATAACTTTATGACGAGGTAATCTTAAGTAATCAAACCTACAGGGGACTTCCCGTTGACCTAGAATCATGACATTTGGCAAGAAACATTATGCCCTGTAGCACAAGTAAAGAAAATCATTCGGATACTTCGGATACCGTAAATCTGCAGTTAGAGATCATAGATCAAAAAATAATGTTTTTTTTTTGCGATTACAAACTTATTTGCTATTGGTAAATCAACCACAGTCCACAAACTATCTCGATGTATTGGGACAACAGTTTTCCAACAGCAAGGTTTGTCTCTCAATCCAGAAGAGCTACACCGATGTTCGAAATTCGACAATCGTATAATGTCGTCCCTCGAACTCCTGTCAAAGTATATTTCGGTGAGCGGGACGGCACTATACGACGGTCAAATTTCGAGTATCGGAGTAGTCCCAGTTTATCTTTTCGTCAGACCAATATATTCATTGCTTTCATAGTATGTACGGGACCCTCGGTGCACGAGTCCAAGTCCCACTTAACTGACTTAACCGGCTTCCTTAACACTTTTGGATATCCATTAATGGCAGAAATACAATTTAAATTATTCTTTATTACCAATTTAATAACGTCAGAGAAATGTTAGTAGGTATTGCTAGTAAACTGTAGGTACACCTATTAGATATACACGTATAACCGTGTCGGCCCTTAAAATATCCCTATTAAAGCTGTAGGTTACGTTGATGAGGCAGCTCAAGGGCGGCCTTGAGATTATTGAATTAAACGAGGAATTACCATCATAACAGGATTACGGAGTTGTGACGCCCTGACTAGACGCCGTATTTCAGGACAGGATATATTTTTTAGGTAGGTATTGTGAAGGTTGTGCTTCACGGATGGTGCTTGGCCGTCAACTTAAGAATAAAGTAGTTTTAGATTTAGAATAAGACGTATGACATGAGTCATAAAAATAAAATGTATAGTTAGTTATCGTCTGGCCTCTGGGCAATAAACAGTTTTAACGAAGTACCTCTGCTCTTATTATTCATCATCTGAAGCTATCCCCCAGCAGGCGTCACACTTGGTGGAGTCTGCGAAATTTTTAACTAGAGTCACGCGAGTATTGAAAGTTTCCCCGCTCCCAATTAATTTTGTCCACAGATTCTTGGGCATATGTTACAATTACGTACTGGAAGCATACGGTTTGCATAGAAGCCGTACAGGAGCGGAACGCACTGTCTATATGCGCACGAAGCGCAACGAAGAATAAGTGCACATTTCTGTGTGGTATTGTATGTCGTGACGGCACTGCCGCAACGGAGCGAGTTCGACAGACGGGTGAAGTTGTCGAATTATTGAATCACCCATTATCATTTTTCATCCTATGCGATTATAATTTGTTTGTGCATCGTTTCGGACTCCACATTAAAATGGAGACGAGTACTTTTAATGGCTTATCAGACGTGGATGATTTTATTTTCCAATTCAAAATATTGGCGCAAATCAAAAAATATGAACCTGAACAGTCGCAAGCAGCGATCGCAGCGTATTTATCAGGACCAGCGTTACAATTTTATAAGGCGAATCACGCAACTTTCACATCATTCGAAGATGTTTTGACGAAATTAAAAAACGAATTCCCGTCGAGCCAAAATTATGTACAAAGTTTTTATTATCGTCGGCAGGAGACTCATGAATCACCAATAATATTCTATTATGCTCTGGAAGAATTGGCATCTAAGGCCGGGAACATTGTAGAAACAGACTTTATAACTCATTTCATTAAAAATTTACATGACAACGTCAAATTATTCTTTACAACTTCAGCGATCAACACGAAGGCAGAGCTCAAAGCGGCTATCCAGCGGTACAATGAGTATCATTCGCAAGAGCAAAAACCCTCAATTGTGATCCCTATAAAAGAAAATCAGTATACAATGATTCAAAGCCAACAAGGTGGAAATCCACCATCACCTATGTACATTTCTTCCCCAAACGTGTCTACGGCACCCCAATCTGCATTTTCAACACCGATACCAGTACATACACCGGTACCAGTATGTGCAACGATGACCAACGACCAGGCAGTGAACACACCAGTGAACCGAAATTATCCAGCCTATAATTTCAGACAAAGAACACAGCAAAACTATCGTGGCAGCTACCAAGGAAATGCACATTCAAGATCAACGTACCGGAATGAAGAGAATCACCCAAACGCAGATGGACGACGCGGGACCGGAGCGGCGCGGCGTTAAACACACTACGCTCCGATACTATTACAGGCAATAATACACCAATACATAATAGGTCATATATAAATGTAGAAATATCTAATGACAATTATCTAGCTCTGATAGATAGTGGAGCAAGCGTATCTTGCATTAGTTTATCTATTGTCAAAAGTTTGAATATTAAATTTAATGACGATGATAGGATGTCGTTGAAGATAATCGGTGGCAAATTTGTTTGTACTGAGGGTTCAGTACAATTAAATATAATTGTAGATAATGTAGTATATAGTCACAAATTTAATATAATTGACATCAATTCTGACCAAATCATCATCGGTTATGACTTTTTGGTACAGAATGGTGCCAACATTGATTTTCAGGAGAATGTAATATGTTTACGTGGAAGATTTACCACGACATTGGTAAATAATATAAGGAAGGAACCAAGAAAACCAATGCCACTGGAAGAATCAAATAAAAAAAGCATCCGATGTGAAACGATATATTTTGCAGAAGAGAATAAGGATAGTATACAAATTGGCGAGGAATTAAACAATTCTCAGAAGCAGCAGCTAATGACACTATTGAATAAGTATGAAGATAGATTTGCATACAGTCCGTCAAATCTAGGAGCATACAATGCATATAAAATAGACATCGAAACGACTGATGAGGTACCAGTACATAAACCGCCATATCGAATGTCGGAGAAACAGAAGCAAATTATTGAAGAACAAGTTCAGGAAATGCTCAAGAATGACGTTATAGAACGATCTCAAAGCCCATACGCATCACCAGTCGTGATTGTAGAGAAAGCAGATGGGAAACCGAGATTTTGTATAGATTTTAGAAGCTTAAACAAGAAAATTAAACCAGATGCATATCCTATACCGCGGATTGAAGAATTATTAACGTGTCTAGAAGGAGCACGTTTCTTTGCCGAACTGGATCTAAATTCAGGATATTGGCAATTATGCCTCGGAAAAGGCAAAGAAAAAACAGCTTTTATTTGTCAATCAGGTTTATATGCATTCAAGAAATTACCTATGGGATTGATAACAAGTATGGCCCATTTTCAGAGAGCAATGGATACAGTTTTAGCGGAAATGAAATACAAAAATGTTTTGGTATATGTTGATAACATCATAGTATATGCTAAGACTTATAAAGAATTTTTAACGGCACTGGAAAATGTATTACGAAAATTTCAGAAGGCAAATTTAACCTTGAAACCAACGAAGTGTAAGATCGGGTTTACAAGTTTAACAGTATTAGGACATACTGTATCAAAGGATGGCATTGGACCCGACATGGAGAAGGTAAAAGCAATGCGAAATGCAAAGCCGCCATCTAACTTAAAGGAACTAAGATCAGTACTAGGTCTATTTTCGTATTACAGAAAATTTATTGACGGTTTCGCTCAGATAACATTGCCTCTGACAGAATTGACGAAGAAAGGCCGTAAATTTGAATGGTCAACAGAAGCGCAAAAGGCCTTCAATATAATGAAAAACAAGATTTGTGAAGCTCCAATACTCAGATATTTCACGACAGATGAAGATGTGACAACAAGACTGTATGTAGATGCATCAGATCAATCTTTGGGAGCATGTATTATGCAAGGCAAATCAGATCTACGGCCAGTAGCATTTGCTTCGAGGAAATTAAGCGATGCGGAAAAACGTTATACAATTACGGAAAAAGAATGTTTAGGCCTAATATGGGCACTATCATATTTTAAACAATATTTATGGGGCATGGAATTTGAAGTATTTACGGATCATAAGAGCCTCGTATGGTTACGATCACGTAGAGATATGAATGGACGTTTGGCGAGATGGGCCTTAGCCATACAACCGTGGAATTTTAAAATAATCCATTGTAAGGGAAAGGACAATATTCATGCAGATTTCCTAAGCAGAAATCCCCTCTACAATGATGAAAAACCAGAAGAAAATATCGCACCGAATCAGGACGATTTATGTTTGTATAGCTTTGAAAAAATAGATTTATTACAGAAACAACAGGCTGACGAGGAATATAAAAATATATTTGAAAAATTATCAAATATGAACCAATATAAAGGTTATCACACGAAACGGAATATTTTATGCAAGAAAGTATGGGTTGATAACCAGCTGAAAAGTGTCACAGTTTTACCACAATGTTTATTTACAGAATGTATGGCAGAATTACATGATAACACATGGAGTGGAGGACATTTTGGTTTATTTAAAACCCTAAGAAAATTCAAGAATCGCTATTATATTCCGAATGCAGAAAAGAAAGTAGAAGATTATATAAAGTCTTGTACAAAGTGCCAGGAAAAGAATATTGTACACCAGAGGGCGCCACTGCAAAATGTGAAGATTCAAAACTTTGGTCATCGTATAGCAATGGATGTGCTTGGCCCATTCTGCAAATCAAAGGACGGACATAGATATGTCATTGGGGCTATAGAATACATGAGCAAATTTGCCATTTGTAAAGCGGTACCTAGAGTTACAGCAGAGGTTATCGCACAGTTTCTTGTTGAGAACATATTCTGCACCTTCGGGAGCATCGAATCAATCATCACAGATCGAGGTACAGTCTTCACCTCAAAACTGGTGCAAAATACAGTAGAAGAATTTGGAGGTCGACTTCTTCATACGACGGCATACCATCCACAGGCGAATGGCTTAATAGAAAGATTCTTCAAGACATTGACAACAGCTATGTCAAAATGTATACAAGAAGATCAGAAGGATTGGTCGTCAGCATTGCCAAGAATTGTCTTCTCATACAATACCTCAATTCAAGCATCTACAGGCGTTGCACCATATCATATAGTTTTTGGACGGGAACCGCATTTTAATCAAGATTTGAAGCTAAGACTACATGAGGAAGAACACACTACGTTAAAGGAGAAAGTGGATTACATACAAGAATTATCAGAGAAAGCAATGAAGAATATAGAGAAGGCACAGCGCTCTCAAAAACTACAATATGACAAGAAGACAAAATCAGTTCAATATGAGCCTGATGATTTGGTCATGATTATAAAACCAAGACGGTTGACTGGAAGAAGTTTAAAACTTTGTAGATTATTTATAGGACCCTATAAAATAATCCACCGATTATCTCCATGGAATTATGTGGTGCAAAGACTCACTCCTAATGGTCGTGCCAAAAATGTAATAATTCATGTTAACAGATTGAAGAAATTCTTCAATCGTTAATTAAAAATAAATTTAAACAGTTCTATATTTCTAGGGTGTAAATAATAAAACTATTATTTTTCAGCAATTTTTAATTCAGGCTGACTGTACAAGGATGCAGTTATGTTTGTTGCATTTGCAAGTGTCACTGTTGTAACTATAATTTAATTTCTTTCCACTATATATTAGCTGCATTTCTAAGATATTACTATAGGAAGTTCAATTTTTAATTTCTTGCACTATAAATTTATTGCACTTTAAGTTTATTGCATTTACAATACCTTTCCTTGTAATAATAATAACTTATAACTTTCACAGAATTCCAATAATTAATTATAACACTGATTTTCTTTTCAGAACTTTAATGTTTACACATGTTATAATAATCTTTTATTTTCATGTATCACACTGCGGAGGCCATACATAGCTGTCCCAGCTTTCTGGGATTTCAGCTACTGGTGTGACTGAATGCGGCTCGCATTCTTCATCCAGGCGGCGGCAGGATCGTGGGGTCTTGGCCTGTCGGGCCAAGGACTCTGCACCCTGCATCAGGCCAATGCAGACTGAAGATTTTATTTTATGTTCATGTCTGTAATATAATAAATTTTATTAATTTTAATTAAATGTTAGGTAGGATTTCTTTAATAAAAATAACTTTAGTTTCGCGTTTTAATAATAATTGACTTTTCGACAGTGACATAGCATTTTGACATGTCATTATGACGTGTACCGCTATCGTCGATGGTCGTAAAATCAATTATGAGGTCGTAATTTCTTTTTGTTTAGGAGTGGTACAGATAGCTGGACTAAAGATAATACTTTAGTCCAGGTATTTATTTAGAATAAGTGGTAATTAAGGTACAGATTTCTGGGGCATATTTAATATATATGCGCCAGGATTCTAATATAAAGCTAGTGGTAGACGATTGTCACTGTTTGTTTGGATGACTGAGACAAGTGTCATAGACAATGTGTCAGCCATCCAATATAAGGGCAGTGACATATCGTGGTACAATTGTTTGGAGCATGCGACGTGTGTCATACTCCAGGCAGTTAAGGTGGGAACATTCGAGGCGATTTAATCGGGTAATTTATTTAAGCCGGTTTTACACCAGGCGATTAAATTGTGGAAGCCTATCTTTTTAATATCGTATCGAATGGTCTATGCTTTAGAATAAGTCGAATGACACTTGGGGTAGTCAGATTGGTGCCTTGCCTTTTTAGCAGGGTTTTTGTCAAGGCGAAGCCAGTGTCAGACAACATGTCAGATTACGTAACATGCCATAGGCTAGTGTCTGCTCATGTCCTGACCCTGGTTATCTCTTAGCAAGAGACCATCTGGGTATGAATGTATGGGTATCCCTGCATAGGTAGGGACTTATTATGTGTTAGGCAGGAGTAGTCTGTCTAGTGTGTCTGTATTAAGATGAATTTCCCTCGTCCACCCCGAGACGGCGGGAAATGTGAAGGTTGTGCTTCACGGATGGTGCTTGGCCGTCAACTTAAGAATAAAGTAGTTTTAGATTTAGAATAAGACGTATGACATGAGTCATAAAAATAAAATGTATAGTTAGTTATCGTCTGGCCTCTGGGCAATAAACAGTTTTAACGAAGTACCTCTGCTCTTATTATTCATCATCTGAAGCTATCCCCCAGCAGGCGTCACAGTATACCTACCCAAGACCCGATTTGTTGAGTACAAGTCTTCCATTTTATGCATGGTACGGATAGATTGTAGTTTTTAGGGTGCCATACTCAAACGGTGCCAATTACTAAGCCTCATGTCTGTCTGTATGTCCGTCTGTCACAGGGCTGTATCTTTTCAACCGTAACAGGTAGAGACTTAAAATTTTCGCATTATGTGTTTTAGTATTGGCGCTATAACACAAAATACTGAAAAAATATACCAAACATAAACCATATAACTATCTAAATTCTTTTTAGGGTTCCGTACCCAAAGGGTAAAAACGGGACCCTATTACTGAGACTTCGCTGTCCGTCCGTCCGTCCGTCCGTCCGTCCGTCCGTCCGTCCGTCCGTCCGTCCGTCCGTCCGTCTGTCACCAGGCTGTATCTCAACAACGGTGATAGCTAGACAGTTGAAATTTTCACAGCTGATGTATTTCTATTGCCGCTATAACAACAAATACTAAAAATAAAATAAAATAAATATTTAAGGGGGGCTCCCATACAACAAACTTTTTATAGATTATATATATATATATGTATAGGTACGGAACCCTTCATGCGCGAGTCGGGCTCGCACTTGCCCAATTTTTTTTTTATCATGTTTATTTAATGGTATGGAACCTTTCGTGCACGACTCTTATTCGCACTTGTTCGGTTTTATGAATACTTAAAATTGATATAAATAATTTGCCATCTGCTATCATCAAATGGTTGGAAACGTTTGTACGTGCCCTTATGCCTAGACCATTACCTACTCTTGTGTAACGTATAAAACCTCTGGACAGTTACCATCAGTTACCAGTTACCACTTGGCACCAAGAATCATACATAAACTAATGTCTAATTAAGTCTCGGCGCCTAATCAAAATTTATAGCAATATTTTATCTCTGATCAATCATAGTGCTGTTGGGACTTGGGATTGGGAGTGTCGTTTCTAATTCAGTCTTTAATCTGTCTGTCTGTCTGTCAGTGGTTTCTCAGTATTTTTGCTATCGCCAATTTTACAAAAAGTGCTTGATCGGTAACTATTACCAAAAGAAGTTTAGTGGGAGACCACCAACAACAGTTTGGTTCGGGTCAAGTTCGAAATGAGGAAACCATTGGATCAGCGCAGCGCACAACTTCACGGTCTTCTGTACTATACATACTAAAATTGTATTGAAAATCAGCGTTCTATGGAGATTTCAGGAAAAATCTAAATAGCAGGACGCAGGGTTCGAATGAGCGCACAACGCCCGCCGGCCAACGCCATCTGTTATTAAAAAAAGTTTATCCGGTCATCACACCGCAACGGCAGTGTCGCTGGACATCCAAAGTTACTTAAGTTAATTAAGATTACTTTCTTTACTCCACTACGACGGTAAGAACAAAAAATGTACGCGTACGAAATTGCGGGCACTTTAGTGAGTAACAACGATAATTTAGTTACTTAGTGCAAAATTGGATTTCCATTGCATTTGCATCGACAAAATTTCGGTCAACATCCAATGCGCACCGCTACACTGCGATGCTCAGGCTGTAGGTCCCATAATTGAAATCAATGTTCTTAAATTATTCAGATCCAACCTTGGGTTTACGTTGGCTATTATATATTAGCTTTTGTATTTAGGCTGACTCGTATAATTTAATTGCCAGCTTAATTTACTGTTTAGTGTTTTCAACTTTCACAATAAAACTGACTTGGTATTTATGATCATTTGAATAATAATTCGCGGTGGATGTCTTGTCATTGTATGTTTGTAGATACAGTTCTCAGCAGATGTCACTTGGCATACCAAGTAAGGTACCTAAGAACTCAAAAAACTTGTTTCGATGACGTAGTTATTTTTTTGTAAAAAACTGAATATAAATATACGAGCCAACAGTATCTCAGTACCGTATCTCGATCAATAACATCTCGTATATTAGTTTAATCACGCCATTGGTTGGATTTAAAGTATGTAGGTATATATGAATACTCAGTACTATATTCCGCATAATGGTTTTACACAAATGATAATTACAAATATGAGATCGCATCATGTACTATAAGTAACTTGTAAGTTGGGCGTAGCAATTTGTGAAATACTTATAGATCTTAACCTAGGGACATGGTAATTTTTTTACTTTTCTTCGACCCACCGGTACTTATAGCCTGCGCATACATTGTTCACATTCGTTTCTATGAATGGAAATGGTATTCACGCAACGGGCTTAAGAGGCCTTATTCCTTTTAAAATGCTGATTGATTTAGATTTTTTTTTCTATGATCAAACATGTTCCTTAACATATTATTGATGTTACTACCTAGAGCAGGGCTTTTGGGGTTTATTGATATATATGTGAAACCTATAGTTTGAATTTTTCATTGATAATTTTTGTTTCAAAAGGTACTCGAAATTAACAAAATTCACGCAAAAAATTAGTTTTTTCAACTAATTTTCGACTGCACGCAATAAAATCATGAAATAGCTACGTTACTAGGTACCTAGAACTCGGGGAAAAGTATTATTCACTTCAAAAAGTTGGTTGAAATTATCAATATTTGCCATACTTAATATAAAAAAAAAATATTTAAAAGGAATAAGGCCTCTTAATGTATATTTTTGTATTCAAGTCGGGAATCATTGAATTCAACTTTGATAAACTTTTATTACGAGTAAGTAAGTATATGACCAGGCAAGCCTAGGCGAAAATAATCAGCCAAGCGAAATTTTAATAATTTTATGAGCGTTTGACCATAATAATAAGCAGCTGGGCGTGAAAACTACTTGGGAATCTGGAAGAGACCAGTGAGATAGCAGCAGTCCAATAAAAATGTTACGGTTTCCCCTTTAAATAAATAATCGTAAAATTGCCGTTTTCACATTTTCTCTCGTTTCTGACAGCGGCGCGGCGATAAAGTAGGCTTATTCAATTTTCGCATTTTGATGAGTTGATGACGCTGCGAACTCAATTCGCGCTATAAATCAGATTCCCCGCACCGCGCAACACAAAGTATAGGTACTCAGTACCTATATAGCGGGCTGAAATAGGATTTAAGTTGAAGTCCCTCAGGCGAGGCGCGGAGTAGGGCTCATATCTTATACTACTTAAGTAAGGGCAGAGTTTTGGGTGGGAAATTATTGATATTTCTCGCTCGTTTGTGATTCCTTGACGAAAATTTCTAAATAAATATCACTTAGACAGGTTTTACCATTGGACTCAACTTTCAGATGTTGGTTCATCGTGATTCGTGATAGTGTAGCTATATACAACTGTAAGAATCAGAAAATAAAACAATTCAGTTCTGCTCTAGCACCCAGAATTTCAATCGAATCTAGATTTGGGACACTGAACTGGACATTGAACTCTGGAATGGCTTTGTGATTCACAATGAGATTGCGCATCTTACTAGTGACACAGGTTTATTTGGTTTAGGAATTTCTATTGTTACCAGCTTGGCGATTGGCAATTTTAGGTATATGGAAGCCTTCATGTCGTCAGGTGTTTATTAGATCGGAAAGTGCATAATTTTATTGTTGTAGTTTTAGGACTAGGCTTCTTTATTCATTCATCGCTTGTGACGCGTTCGTTCTTTTTAGTTAAAATAAATAATCACTATGTAAATCTCGTTACGTTCATCTCTCTTTGATGATTGAAGTGACAAAACATGTTTGGTCCATTTCACGTATGTGATCCGTATTTGTGTTGGGATTAAGTCCTCACGATATGAGCTTCGATCTCGACAGTCTGCTAACGAGGTTGCACGTGACGGCAAAGCCATTTCCACCTCGCCTGTCGCCTGCGAGCAGCATCCGGCATTCCGCCATCAACGAAGGCCCTATCGCAGATCGGTCTATTGGATATTTTTATGGGCAATAACTCTGTATTATAAGGCGGCATCGACGCGTCTGTCTGATATATAAAATGAAAAACATCAAGTTACCTACCTATACTAACCTCTAATGGACTTTATTTGCTGAACCTCGATCCACCTTACATTTCATTTGGTGTGTTGCTCTAATGTAATTAATTATATGTACCTATGTATAGGTACTTTACTTACCTCATTTCATCATGTCATCACAGTAATGTAATAACTTTCGTGCATGCTTATCGCTCTTCTCCTAATTGGTTGGCAAAGAGTCCAATGTGTACCTACACGCTCGACTTCATTCGCAAAATGAACTTTTCCAATTTGTCGCTGCTTCGGACGAGTAGCGTTTGTTATACGTTAATACCTGTGCATGTGCCTGTGCCCAGCTGACCATTTCAGATTCGATACGAGTGTCCAACCGATCAAAAATTTCGCGATCGCGATACAATTAAATATCGCAACTCTCGCGATGAGCGTGAACTCGTTCTCAAAGTTTTACCAAAGACTATTTTTATTTCGTGGATACCTGTTTGATGTACTAAAAGGCTAAATCAGTAAGGGCGGTCTCACGGGGAAATTGTCAGTTGCCCTCAAATCTGAGTCCATCTGAGAGCTCGGCGGCTGTCAGCTGTTGGATAAATTTGAGTTATTTTGTCAGTAATAAAAAGCGCTGAGTCTCGGGGGAGGCGGCTTCAGCTTGATGCGAGGTGGGCCGTGAATATTCATAACTTCATAACTCTCGCACTACCCCGCTCGGCTTACTTATGTGTAAGAATTATAATTGCATTTTTGAGTGAGTTATTTGCATAAGTACGTATATCAGAAATGAAGCGGGCTTAAAGCCACAAGGGGCACGCGAGATTCAATAGTGGCCTCCAGATACGACTCTTGGGAAATAATTGAAGTGCTCACACAAGCCCATGAAAATAAAAATAAAAAAAATATTCATAACATTCGTTACAGGCCTACAATTTGTCATGAAAAAGAGATTAGCATTGTGTAGGCCTCGCGCGAAATTAGTGTCAGCGAAGCGAATAGGTATCTATACTGATAGTATCGGTGATGTGAGGTCGATATTGTCTAGATTAGAACACATTTACGCTACTGGAAAAGTAAAAGCCACCAGTACAATTAATTAACTTTAGGACCTGCTAATGTCGCGTACAACACTGATGCAAAGTCACAGCGATTCTTCTACACTATCATATGAAAATCATATATCTATGGAGAGGGGTCATGATTTCAGGAAAAAAATTAATAGCGTGATGCAGCATCGTCATTTGTTTTACTAAATTTCCTTTGTCCTCTCATCACGCCGAAACAGACAAATTTTAACCAATTTTGGTACAGGGATAGCTGGACACCCAAAGATGGTTAGAGGATACTTTTTATCCGACTACGGTATAATTAAATACGCGTACGAAGTTGCGGGACACCTTCTGGTTAATGAATTAAAAGCAATCGTGCTGCAGTGCAGCGTTGATGAGTGCATCGCGTGCTGCTGCAGCCTTGGGGTTCGTAATCGCGGCTACAAATAAACAAATGTCACCCCTGCCTTCCGGAATACATACAGTTCCGGACATACACATATCACATAACTAGGCATAGGCAAAGTCACCATTCTTAATAAGTATAAAGCAAACTATGCTGCAGCAGCGTGTTCCTGCAGTTGTGGTTTTTAATCACGGTTACAAATAAACATTGCCTTCTCACCAGTCCTAAGATTATCGATATATGTTAATCTGGAAAATCCCATTTCTTCAAACTTTGATCTGTGAAACCTACCTATAATCGGCCCTGACTATCGGGGTTGGTTGACGCGGCCATTCTTCGAATTAAGTGTGCTAGTTGTCTCTAAACTCAACTCAAGCTCCGAAACCTCTGTGAAACTAAGTAATATCGCGTGCCCTACTGGTCTCAGTCGCGTAAAATAAATACCGATACCGGTCGACCTCGTAGATTAATTTGTTCGCTCCCGGTAATGAGAAACGTGGCTAATGCCAGTTTCCAGGCCCTTTCTCTCAACGTAATATCTGGCACATGTTTACTTAATTGTATCTATGACAGTTACAGTAGGTACTTAGTGATGGTATAGTAATTTGTTCGCTCCCCGCGATAGCAAATGTGGGTAGTGCCATGCCGGTTTGCAGGCCCTTAATCTCTGCGTTAGATTTGGCACCCGTTTACTTACTGTCCTTAGTGATGTTATATAGTCATTTGTTCACTCCTGGTAATAGAAAATGTGCCTATAGAAGCAGTTTCCAGGCCCTTCGCTCTCCGTAAAATCTGGTTTACTTACTTGTAAACTGTCATAGATATGACAGTTACTGTACTTAGTGATGGTATAGTAATTTGTTTGCTCCCGTAATGGGAAACGTGGCTAATGGCACTTCCAGGCTCTTCGCTCTCCGTTCCGTAGTATCTGGGACACGTTTAGTTTACTTACATAGTGATGATGGTAGCACCGCAACTACAATAGATACACGTCGACCAAAATGGAATTGGGGAGTAATGAACTAATGAGCTAAATAAACTGCTTACGAACGAGCTAATTGATTTGACAATACTTGTACAATTAACAACGCGACTGTTGTTTTTCGCACAGCAATATAGTAGATAGGTACCAACCCATAATGTTTCTATCCAGTAGTTATAGTGCAAGGTATTAGACGGCTAAATGATAGGTATATCATGCAACAAGTACCTTGTGATTGACCCTCAATATTTATTTGTTTAAGATTTATAGTCGACGTCGAAAAAGACCTTAAAACTATAGGCGTTAGTGGCTGAAGAGAAAAGTCACATAATAGACTGGAATGAAGGAAGTTACTCGACCAGGCCCAGGCTCACCTAGTGCTGTAGAGCCCCATTGATGATGGTGATTTATAGTCGCGGTCATTTATGCTTGACCTGCTGAAGAAATTTACTAAGGACTCAATAACGTGTCAATTCCCATTCGCGTTAAAATAAACAGAGCAAAGTTACTTCGATCCCGCGGATAATTTGTTCTCCGCCCCGGTAGATGGGAAACGTGAACGACGGCAGTTTCCCGGCCCTTCGCTTTTCCGTACCGTAATATCTAGAACGAGGACTAAATGTTCTAAAGTGCCCTAGATACCTGAAACTTAGCGATTGCTTTGAGTTGGTTATACTTTTCAGCTACATAACATATTGGCCTGATCTTTACCGGAAATTCTTCGTACTCCTGACGAGGTTTAAGTCAAATATTTGTCCAAAATAATAAGGAAAGCCGACTATTCGGCATCATCTCTAGTCGGCCGATTAGTCGGCGACTAGTCAATCAATCAATCAATCATCATTTATTGCAAGAAACATAGTTACATAAGATGGTCATAATAAAATACAGTTTCTTATGTTCTACCAGGAAAGGCATGCATGTCGGCAAAAAATGTCGGCACTTTATTACCTACTGGAAAATGAGAACATATAAAATATTATTACCTACCATTATAGTAGCCAAATTGAGATTTTGGTCTGTAAGGTCTGTAGATCGGGTCATTAGCGTCAGTTTGTTGTTTTGAATTTATATAAAGCCATTTAGTTTCTTTGAAAATCTTTATAGAATTATTCTCGATAATTTGATTATCTTAATTATTTGATTATTGATTAAGGAAGACGGTGATGAACAACGAATAAGGCTTAATAAGAATGAGACAAGTTACTGATTTAGACTTAGGAAGAAAGGGGCAGATAGCGAACAGAACGAAAAAAGAATGTGTGACGAATGCAGAATGAGACGAAATATGACTTGAACGAAAAGCGAATGGGATGAATAAAGCTGATACCTTTTTAACCGGTTGTCGGGTAGTCGGCAGAATCCATAACCGACCCATCTCTACCTAGAACCTAATATTGTTGATTCCACTACGTAAATGGCTCCACGAGTAATGAAAATCCTACTGGACTTACTAGTGGAACCTACCAGTGGAACCAACAGTCCGGAAGGCCAATACCGTGACCGCTACCGTCGCCGGGGCACGGGGTCGCTCACGCAAAATGTTGTTTGTCAGGAGATTGAGACTGAGAGGGACGGCACTATTCCGATTGTCGAATATCGAAAGCAGAGTAACCCTTCTGCAATGCACGTAATAAAATCGTTATCGCCTAGGTTCACCTACTGAACTTTAAATTGGTTTGGTTGAAATTATGAGTGTTTTGTGTGACTCGGGTGAAATAAACTGACATGCAACGTGGTCGCTGTGCTACCCCAATCAATAAGGTACTCTTTTGTCGAACATGATATGTGAATGTGATGCGTTATTCATTATCTGCGCGTATGAGTTGTGTGTCTGTGCGTACTAGTAACAAGTAAACAATTATGTCTATGATGCCTGTTAGATAAGGTGTGTGTTAGTTTCATACTCCCGAATTTAACCACAATTGTCTAAAGATAGGAATTCCCTTATAACTCTCCTAAAATAACAGAATATGGAAACGACTGTTCCAGACCACTTTTCACTTTCTCACTCACGGGTAAATATTTTTTCATAACCACCGTCTTGATTGATTGGTCTAAGCAGTGCCACCAAAGACATGGTTTCCTCACGAGGGCGGTGCTGCAGTTCCGGCTACCCGCTACCCTAATGGCCGCACAGCACGCCACTACAGGCCGTAATGTACCGCTTTCACTGGCTTATCAACGTTATCTGGGTGGGGCTATAGAAACACTAGGTCACTTCTTAACCACCCTTTTTTACTAGTATGTATGTGAACACTTAATTGTACATCACAACAGGTTATGCCTACATTCATAAAGGCGAACTTATCCCTGTCAGTGATATCTCCAGTTAACTTTTGAGCATACGTAACTTGTGTATTATAGAATTGTATAATGTATACCAGTGGAGCATAATATGGAGATACGTGACGTTATATCTAAAAAATTTTTTGGTTTCTCACTCTTTGGCCTCGGCACCTGAAAATGTTTTGGGTTACTACATTCTTTGAATTGGCCTGAATATCACAAAAGTTCGATTGACAGAGATTCTCCTTCCTGCTAATTAACAGCAGATGAGTGAAAATCAGAAGCGTTTCAACCTATCTCATGCAGTTTCGCACGAAATTCAGACGGATATCGTAACGAAAACTGAGGTAGTAGCGGTAGGTGAGTAGCGGTTGTTGAGGCGCTTCTGAATTTGACCAAGATGTCGCTAGTGTAGTCACATGTAACGTTTGTTGTTCCAGTAGGCCGACGCGCTCGTTGTTGGCCCCCCCTGTCGGGAGCGTCCGTCCGTCTCCTCCAGGCCAAGTCTTCCCCGACCTAGCGCACAGGCCAAACCGAAACGACCTGTACGTACTAATCCATTTTTTTTAATTTAACTACGACGATGGCAAACATGCATGCGGCCCGCCTGATGTTAAGCAGTTACTGCCGCCTATGGACGCTTGCGACGTCAGGAGCATCACACGCTCGTTGCCGACCCTTTAAGAACCTATTTTCTCCCCTCTTGAAGAACCGCATGCTGTAGCCCCCGGGGAAAACCTCGCCAGGGAGATCATTCCACTTTTTATATTAATATAATTACTAGGTTGTCGACTTTTGCCACTATTATAGTCGATTCTAGGTAGATTTGTGTATGATTGTCCCATAATATTTAATTATATATTTATTATTATAAAATCACCAAAGGTGGATGTTGTCATAGAATTATGTACTTTTCTCTGTAACTAACTCTAGTTTCTACCAAAATTAATTTTAGATACTTTCAGACCAAACCAGCTTCAGTCTAGATTTATTTCCACCACTATACGATAACGGTATACCTATATTACCCAATAGAAAGCGCGTGTCCGCGGCCCATTTTGCCTTAAGCGGTACCGATTGGGCGTAGCGTGCCTACCTGCCTAGGCCTACCCGTACTTAACCCAGTCAGTATAATTTGTTCACGAACTAACTAGAAATTTCCATGAAAATAATCATGGTAATTTCCTGACACGAAATGTAATTTAATTATTTATTTCTGTATACAACCTATATTTCACGTTATCAGCACGACTTTATCTATCTGTCGTTGCTTTAGTCTCTATTATTTTCTGACATTTTCCATAGATATTTTCAGAACCTATATCTACTCTCTAATGGAGCCTGGAAGCTAAAACACAGCGTTAACTAGTTCATTTGACTGACAAACCGATCTGATTGCTCCCTCTAAAGCCTGTGTGGGCGCAATGTGGAAATCAGTATAAGTTATGTAGGTCGTTTGGCCGCGGCGAACTTGTTGCGAGTTGCCTGAACTCTGGAGAGCCTGGCGAGAGGCGGCCGCATTGAGGTTTGGCTGGTAGATGTAGCATAGATATAGGAAGGGGACTGATTGCTTCAGTTTTCATCCTATTGTTTGGGTCAGTTATTGCATTCACAAAACGTGCGAAGTGATAGAAAATAATAGATCTCGTTTTTGTCTTAAAATTTTGTTGATATTTGGTTTGGAAGACAAACCACTGTCTTCCGTGTTTAAGTATATAAGGGACGACGCAGCTTTCCATCACAGTTGCGGTTTTATATTCGATTAACTTTTTAATTCGTCCATAAAATAGCATAAGTACTTATATTTTAATTTGGGAAACATTGATTGGACACTTATTGCTAATAAAACATATAATTATATAGTACCTGGGTTCGGAAACGTTTTAATGGATTTTATGCATGCTAACATACTTAAACAGTTCAATTTGGAAAAAAATAATATGGGCCGTATACTGGATTTAATAATAACTACATTAACGTCATGCTCTGTATCTAAGAATCTCAGTCCTTTGAGTATAACTGATCCCCTCCACCCACCTCTCGATGTTGTTATTAGTTTTTGTAAAGAACCTCGACTTACATATAACACTGTAAGTACCAGACCAAATTTTTATAAAGCCCCATACGACATTATTCGTCAAGACCTAGATGACCAAAGCTGGGATGAATTGTTTCATGACCTTAATGTGAATGAAATGCTGTTGAAATTTACAGAGGTCATTCAAATGGTAGTTCGACGACACGTGCCTTTTGTCAAGCCAAAAAATAACCGATATCCACCCTGGTTCGATCATACATTAAGAAAAGCCCTAAATGAAAAGAACAAGATAAGAATTCGCTATAAAAAATACAAAAATCCGTTAGATGAAATCGAATTAAAACTACTTGGCAAACGATGCGATCATCTAGCTACCTCACGTTATAATGCATTTATAGCAAAAGTAGAAGACGAAATCGCCATTAATCCTAAGTTATTTTGGTCTCATATCAAAGCCAAACGCGGTGGATCAAGTGTTTATCCTGCATCACTTTCCGATGAGTCTACCACAACTTCAGTTAGCACGGAAATTTGTGATATGTTTGCATCTTACTTTTCCACAGTCTACATTCTAGACGATGATGTCAGTGAAGACTACAATTCTCAATTTTTGCAATCTCTTGTCAATAATAGTCAATGTTTAGCAGCTCCTGTAATCGAGAAGGAGGCATTACTCAAAAAACTACGAGAGCTAGATTGTAGCAAGGGAGCTGGACCTGACAATATCCCACCAATTTTTATTGCATCATGTTCGTCTCAACTTGTTCATCTTTTGTGGTTAATTTATAACAAATCCCTTGTCACAGGTATTTTTCCGACTGAATGGAAAACTGCGAAAGTAGTTCCTGTTTATAAGTCGGGCGGAGATAATTTTGTTTCTAATTACAGACCAATTTCTATTTTATCCTGTTTTGGTAAAATATTTGAATCACTTGTCTGCCCTTACATACAAAACCACCTAAAACTTTATCTTACCAACCATCAGCATGGATTTGTCACCAGTAGATCAACTTGTACAAATTTAATAACTTTTACCGAACTTGTGGCAAGTGCTATTGACTCTGGAAAACAGACAGATGTAATATATACTGACTTCAGCAAAGCATTTGACAAAGTTTCTCACGCATTATTGATGTATAAACTGTCAGCATACGGACTCTCGGGCACACTGCTGGATTTGCTTCGTTCTTACTTAACAGGAAGAAGGTTCTATGTAGTGGTAAATGGTTACCAGTCAGCCTCCCATAACATAACTTCCGGTGTACCGCAAGGCTCACATTTAGGTCCCATCCTCTTCAACTTATTTATTAATGATATCCCTGAATGTTTTCATCACTCTAAGGTTTTTATGTACGCAGATGATTTAAAGTTTGCGCGTACCATAGATTCCTCTGAAGACATCGTCTTACTGCAAAGTGACATTGATAGACTTATCGCATGGTGCTCGCATAATCGGATGCATTTGAACACGGAAAAATGTGTCCATATGAAATTTACTCGCAAACACAACATCACACATTCTGCCTACTTCATTAATGGTCACAGACTCAGTACGGTTGACACCATACGTGATTTAGGAGTGCTTTTTGACAGTAAGTTAACCTTTGTCCCGCATATTGAAAACATAATCAAAAAGGCGTCGAAGCAGTTGGGCTTTGTCATTCGTAACACTAAATCATTTAGACGTAGTGACACAAAAACATTGCTGTATAACAGTCTGGTACGAAGCACTATGGAATACTGCAGTGTTGTATGGAGACCACACTACGCAACTCACTCCTTAAGATTGGAACGCATCCAAAAACGGTTTGTTCGGCATCTAGCATTTCAAACACGTGTTGTAGCTAAAAAATCTATTTCCTACATACGCAAATTACAACATTTCAATATAACCTCATTAGAAACCCGTAGAACAATCCTTGATGCATTATTCATGTACAAATTAGTACAACGCAAAATAGATTGCCCCCAGCTACTAATGCTTCTGCGCTTTCGTGCTCCTTCTCGCTTCCCTCGTGTTCCCATTACACCTTTGTGCCCGCCGCTGAGAGGATCCGTCTCAGGTAGAAACTCCCCGATTTGTAGGCTGTGTAAAGTTGCTAACACTTACAGTGATGTAGTGGACATTCACTGTGATCCACCCCATAAATTAGTAACACATATACTGAAGGCTAACACATAACCTCTAGGGCAGTGTCGATTTCCCTTCTTTTTGATTTATTTACGTTTACTGTTCATATTATAATAAGAATAAGTAAAAGTATTTGTATAGAATCTTTTTATCGATTCATATTGTTTATGTGGTAATACCACATTATTTATTAATAAGTAAAAGTGTTTTAAAATGTTTTAGAATGTTTTATGATATTCTTGGTTAGTTGGCATATTATGTTTACTTTAATTTCTAGATATAGTTCTAAAAATGGCTATACTTTAGTTTATATTGTTTACTAGTTGTTTTGCATGTTGTGTTTACCTATAAGTAATTGTGACACCCACATCCAAGAGTGTAATAGTGTGACTTACCATGTTTTGGTGTTAACAATTGTTGGTGAACCTTAATTCAATAAATAAATAAATAAATATACATTAACAATTATGGAACACCGTAAATGAACTCAGTATGTAATGGTGGCTACATAATTTATACTTTACTCAAGTGTATAATAAAATTGCAGTACATTAATACGATAGCAAATTGGTGCAGAGGAGTATATGTATAAAGAAAAGTTGCACATAAAAGTCAGCCGAGGATAAAATATTGCATGTTGTAATGGAAGAGGGCCGCGTCTGGCAGCGCGCCCGCCGCCGCCGTCCGTCTCGGTCGATGCGGCGCTGCGATCGCTACAAGTGTCGCCCGACCTTTACCGGCATCTCTAGTCCGGTCCAAGAGTCTTTGTCGCGCGACAAATTATATTGTAGATATGTCCCCTTCCGATCAATACCGTGAGCGAGGAAGATGGATGATGCTGTGTCACGCGACAGATTAACCTGACGAATAAATGTAGTACATACATTTGATCTAATTATTCTTGTGTCTATTTTAGTTATCAGTAGTCAGACAGTTTTACGATGCAGCTTCTTATCAGTGTATATTACCTTCGGATGGAATAGATAGTTACTAACAAGTTCTCTTACTCCTATTACGTATTTCGAAAACAGCTTAAGTTCTTGCCAACCACCCACTTTCTGATGCAATAGGTACAAGACAAGAGCGGTTATCAAAAACAGGGATTAATGATTGATTTATATGTACAGGTGGCGCCTGACGGTGAAGGACGAGCAAGAAAAAGAAGACGTGATCGACCTCGGGGCGCCGTGCGGGGTCCGTGGCACCTACAGCCCGAAGCGAACCAGGACGCGGGTTCCTCGCGCCTACACGCCCAACCCTCGTCTGTGAGTCCTCTGTCCGCCCCAATTCCTGAAATGGACCCTGCTCCTTTGTGTACTACGTGTAGATTGCTCAAGATCTTTACTATCTGATTTCGCGTTCTTCTTTATCGGATCAGGAGAGGCCTCCTCTTCCTCCAGGACAGACTCCAGAAATTAAAATAAATATAAAATCTACAGGTACCCGGGCCCACAGAAACCGGTCCAAGTTAAGCAGAAGTGCAAACCCAGTGGCTACCGCGGTCGCCCCAAGAAGCGGGTGTTCTGTCGTCCCGTGCCCAATTCTCGTCTGTACCGGCCCGCGCCTCGACGCCCGCCGCCCGCGCCGCGTCCGCCCCCGTACCCGCGGACAACCTGGCGACCTCAGCCCGCGCGGTCCTTAGAAACCGCCTCACGGGTCGCTTTACTCCTTAACGAGAACCTGTCGTCGAAGGTCCAACAGCGGCGTTCGTCATTTCCGGGCCTGCTAGAACGAAAACGAGATAAACGCGCAGCCACAAGGAAGCCGGTGACACAAATCGATCGTCCCCGGCACCGGAGTAACACGACACTCGCGTCTCCGCAGCTCGTTATAAAGCTGCCCGCGGCAGGCGACGGCAACCCCAAGCGCCGGCGGCAGTCGCGTCGCTACCGGCCCATCAGCCACCACTTCCGAGACCGCGACATCTCGCTGGGCGGGTCGCCCATAGGGGGCCGTCCGATTCCTTTCCCACTCGTTCCTAATACCTACCCCGTTAGCATGGACGCGACGCAGCGACATTCCGCCAGCCCCGAGGATTGCTCGGATGGGAACGACTCGCATTCAGCTCCGAGCGAGTTTCTCGCCGAGGTGAGCAAATTCCGTCAAATTCTACTTTTTATCAAGCAAATGGCCTAAATTTCATAACGCCAAGTCAATCAAAGTAGTTTAGTCTGCTTATGAAGTTTCGATTAGACAATGTGGTTATCTCGAATAAGCCCATAACGTTTCGTCATTCACTTGCAGTTTTTATCAGCGATCATGCGGCGGCAGTACGCCGAGGCGCTAAAGTACTGCCGGCTGATCCTGCAGTACGAGCCGCGCAATGCCACCGCGCGGGGCTTCTACCCGCTCCTGCAACAGAAGCTGGCGCAGCAGAGTCCCCGCGAGGCGCGCTCACCCGCACCGCAGACACGTTCGCCAAAACACCGAGACTCGCGCCGCGCACCGCGCGCCCCAGACCTGGGTAAACTATACTTAGTAGGCACCAGCCCGTCTAGCACAACAAAGCTTCACGACTCTTGTCGCGCGACATAGCATCACCCGTCACTCTCTCAGAACTGCAAAGAAAGTGATAGGTAACATTTCTCACGCGAGGAAGAGTCACGTGTCACAGTTGTGCTAGAGGTGCAGAAGGTCATTACCAAAACCAGTCGATATTGTTAGATTAGCTCTGATAAATATGTGTATGTATTGGTTACAGCGGCTGCCTCAAGCGGGGGTAACTCAGGCGAATCTTCACCCACGGGCCAACCACCGGGGCTTTTGCCACACGTATGTAACTCTAATAACTATATAAATCACATTATACAATAAGTATTTACATTGCTGATTGAGTCTCCTCGTTCTTTTATTTTTTTTTAATTTTCCTGTTCGGATACGTCAACCAGAACGGAACAGTCTTCTTCAAGATCAAAGCTTCAGAGTATATCTTCAAAAATATTGTTATGTATGTCAGAGCCTAGAAAACCAGGATTCTTCGATCGGAATTTCATTAAGCCATTGGTTATGCAGGAGGTGATGGAGCAGGAGACAGACTCCCTATCCTGTTCGGACTCGGAAGGAGAGGCGCGGCCCGGCAGCGCTGCGAGTAGCGGCGACCCTGAACCCGGGCTGGGTTCCGTGTCCTCGCAATCCTCGTTAGAGCTGGACTCATCAGACGCGCCTGCTCGCTCTTCGCCCAGCCTGTCGCTCAGCCGCCGCACCGACCGCACAGATCGTACGGATCGCACAGACAGTAAGTACCAGGGTTTCATAATGTGAAAAGGATAGGACAGAGGCGGCCGTAGAAATTGTTGTCTCTCGGCCGACCCATCCAGAGAAGGGACGTTATAATGTTGTACTTGTAAAATTGGGACAAGATCGTTTTGTTATTAGGGTCAGGTAGTAGGTATGCTGGTAGGTTTACAACGAACACTGTGGTGTTGCAGGCGCCTCGGCGTCAGGCACGTGGGACAGCTCGGGCTCGGGCGCGCGCGACGACAACGGGAACCCGGCGCCTGCGCACACGACGCCGCCGCTCACCTGTGAGTACACTACACTATACCTACACACACATCGTACGAAGGTTAAATCTGTAGCGTTTTTACGGCGTTTTTTCGTTATGTTTATATTCCTTAATATATATATATTATCTAAGAATACCTTACTAAGAAAATAATTAATTTCGTTAGTTTTTTCAGCACAATCTGCATGAGCGTGCTTAGAATTCGTAAAAGAGTAAGAATGCTTTCCCTTATACTTTGAGTGCCAACCACTGCTAATCACGTAGGTACTTATCCACAGTAAACTGTAGTATGTAACTGTATTACATGATGGCGTACCTATATGCCATACATTAAGTAATTGCTTAGGGCCGATACAGATGGAAAGCACTTAAACTGCAACAGGTGCAAAGTAGCGGTAACTGATGTAGTTCAACTCGAACTGCCATTTTAGATCCGGGTTGTAGTTCAAATGCTGTCTTATTAGGATCTGCGCACAGATTTCCGACATTGACCTAGAGCTCAAAGAATTTATTAATATTTTTAATTTAATAATAGATACTTGCATAATTATATAGACACGGTAGTCGATTCTTACTTACCTTCCCTATTTTTTTGAACTATGAAATACTGCTCATAGTAGGTAAATGTTTTTCTTGTATAGAACGTTAGTTTCTTAACAAAAAACAGTTATACTCGTAGATACGTCCTAAATTCAGCTCAGATTTGTGAAACGCACCCAGGACCACGTTTAATTTCACTTCTCCCGTGAGCCGTAGTTTGGACAACCTTTATCTGGAGCAGGAGTTACCAAACTATGTTCCTCCACGCGGTAATCAGAAGGCTACTCCGATGTCAGAAATTCGACCGTCGTATAGTGCCATCCCTCTCCATATCCTGTCAAAGTATATTTGGGTGAGCGGGACGGCACGACGGTCGAATTTTGGACATCGGATTAGCCCTTCAGCAGCTAGTACTAGTGGCTACGAAGAATAACATGTTTACAATGGTCTATTGCAATCCTTTCATCTCTCTATAATAGTCGTGTGCAAATTATACAAAGTAAGGTACCTACATCTTCTACTTGGTTTGCGTAGCCACTTCTGCTACTCGTGCAGACGACTGTCAGTACCCTCGCTCGAGTTGCCGGCACGCCGTACTCGTAGAATGAAACCATAAACGAGTGATTGCACACATTATCTATAGAGCTACTCATAGGTATCTTCTATTTCAAGGGCGTGTGTAAAGCTGGGAAAATAAAGTCACGTTGTATAATATTGGGAACTCCTGGTCTAGAGCAATATACATTAGTTGCCACATGCCTAGCTTGGTGCGCGTAGTATAGAGGGTGTGTCTTGTGTGTGACGCGTGTTGTGCGCAGGCTGCGACGCGGAGAACAACCAGGCGGCCGCGCCACGGTCGCCGCTGCGCGCGCGCCCCCTCACGCTGCAGGTCAGTACCGCACGCCCCGCACGCTAAGTACACGAGCCGACACACACTGAACACGTAGACTATGACGTCACTACCTTGAAAAACAAAAACTCATTTGCTCTCACGTAAAAACTTTAGCTTTATCAGCACGGTCATGTCATGATATGGGCGGCAGCAGTAGCGGTGACCGGTGGTCACAGAAGGAGTAAAAGATCGGAGCGTAGATTCTCACTTCCACCTCTGACCACCGTTCGTCGCTAAACGCTTGTCGCGGAGATCGTGGCCGTATATAATTATACACTTAATACCTTTTTCCAATAGACAGTCGCAGATACAACCATTTTCAAAGTAGTGACGATTTAGCACCTGAGGGCTGAACTCATCCAAATATCCACGACTTCACATGCGATTGCTAGTCAAAGCTAAAGGCCTTTGCTAGAGATCCTTCATATACTTCAACCCAATGAGTTCTATTTTGTCCACCCCCTTAAATGCCGGTTCCACCAACTCCGATGATGGAGTAAAGAGTTTTGTTTCTGGGTAGCACTTCCCGAAATCCTTCATTCTCTGGCTTCTCAAGGCGATATAATACTCAACCCTTAGATTCAGACGTCATTATCCATGATAAGTAGACCTATTTTTGAACCAGACTACGTAGTCAGTCGTTAACGTAGTCAGAAGTGTTAATTTTGCGTGGATACGAGTTGTAAACGACAACCGCGTCCGTCGGCTATCGGTTACATGGACGCTCCGAAACTCAGGGATGAGTATGGAGCGAAGCGGACTGTAGGTTGAGAAATAGGGTAACGAAACGGACGAGTATGAAAACGCAAAGTAAAATCAACGAAATATATTACACAAGAAATTAACAATTAACACAACAACGGATCAGAAAAACACTTAAATTTAACACTTAATTACTTTAGTCTCTGCCTAATGATTTTAACACTAATCGCGGACCGATGGTACTACGCTACTCGAATACAGAAAGATGGTAACTACGGTGAACAAGAACTGAGAAGATGAGAAGTGACAAGTGGCGGATCGATGATCAACGCACTGACTACGGAGTGGTACTCTACGTAGACTGAAGGTGAACTGAAGATGAACTGTACTGAACTGTGAACTACGGAGTCGTAACTCTACGCAGACTAAGGATGAACTGTCTTAATGGCGGAAACGGGCGTCCTTTTATATTATTCGCTTCGGGTTGTAAACATTTTCAGAGGGACGCCCGCTCTGTTACATTTTACTGATTTTTAGGTAAATTACAATTTTCATCTTAAATCTAACTTATAGTTAACATAAAGGTTTGTTCCTAGAACACAATCACATATGTTATTTTCATGTGAGAGCTCCCATTTAATTACAATTACATAAAATTGATGCAACTTCTTTGTTCCGACTCAGAGGCCGTCTCGCTCGCACGGGTCGAGATATGCACCTTCCCGGTCTCTCATTAGCCGGAGCGCGCGACGCGCCGTATCATTTTCGTGTTTGCCGTGCTCGCAGCAGGTTGCGGCCGGTATAATGTAAAGTGATTTTACTTATATTTCTACAGGGAACGTTACTACAAAGTTTCAGAGTTATTTAATTTTTATCCTTAAATTTTGCAACCAATGTAAACAAACATGATTCCTTTGTCTCGCGCTGCGAGCGGAAAGTTACCAGGATGAGTCACACTTGTTTACTTTAAGACGCCGTGGTCTTTAACTATTTCTACATAGTATTTGGGAGCTCTCTTATAATTAATGTTTCTTAGGAAAAAATAAGTGTTATACACATGATATTGCCGCTTTTTTTTGGGCATGAGGTAAAAT
The DNA here is from genome assembly GCA_932273695.1 of Apotomis betuletana. Lineage (NCBI taxonomy): Eukaryota > Metazoa > Arthropoda > Insecta > Lepidoptera > Tortricidae > Apotomis > Apotomis betuletana. The sequence continues at coordinate 34,656,180 of OW026300.1, read as the reverse complement.
AAGGAATATATCATTTATTTATTAGCCTAGTTTCGCCTAGCTGTTCGCAACAAATATATTATTTATTTATCTATTTAAAACTTAAACTAGATTCGTAAAGCTGTCCGCAACACGAGTGATTTTAATTCTCAGGTCTTTATAATAGCTATTTATAGGAGCCTATTACTTACTTACTTACATACTTTTGGAACAGACTACCACTGCATATTGATGCTGTATTTGTATAAAGTCAGTAGAATAATAGCGAGTAGCATATTAGCAGTCTTGAATTTTAAAAGTAGGGTGTAGACTAATAAACTACACCGTGTAGTTTACAAGTACCTAACAATTATGAACGGTTTAATGGTTATGTACCTGTGTCTTTGTATCACAGTACCAACATCTGTACGTATTACTTAACAACTATCGTTTGCGTCAGTCATATTTGATTACAGAACGGTTCCTCCCATCGTTCCGTCGACCGGTCCAATATGTCAGTAACCCATACATGCATAAAGTTAACTTGACCGTACTTGCTAGCGACAGCGTAAACTATTTGTATGGAGAATAGTACAGCTAGCGCCGGTTACTTTGTAGAACTACAGTTATGTGTACAAATCGATTACGCAGTCGCTAGTGAGGACGGTCACTGTAACCATGAGTTTACAGTAAAGGTACTGTACTCTAAGGTGCAGTGTTCCCATCAAACGATCGCTCGTGCACGGTTAATCTTGCGTGAGCTGACCGCCAAAATACATTTCACGTCGCTGAATACTACCTATAATATTCTGGCTATGTTCGCTATACAGACCCACGGGCAGGACCGAAACAAAAAGAGCAGTACTCTACTTTAACGATGCCAATAACCGTTCTATAATCCAAACTAAACACGGTGACAACTATTTAATTCGTCGTAGCAGTGGCGTAGCTAACCGATCAAGGGCCCGGGTGCGATAGAAAATATTGGGTCCTATGCCCATCCGAAGTTTGGTGGACAGACGCCTATAGGCACCCTCACTACTTAACCTCGAGAGCCCCAGTGCAAATGCAATATCCTCCGATCAGGGCTGGACTTAGAGGGCCAGGGCCCCTAGGCACTTGGCATTTGGTTTGGAGCCCCCTCCCCTATAATTAGAACATTATTATGGTGCAAAGTCCTGCGACTGGGACTGGACTCCTAGACTGGCTGGGCCCCTAGGCCTTGTGGGCATAGGGGTAAATACGGTCCTGCCTCCGATAGCTATGCCACTGGGTCGGTTCGTTTCGATTGTCATTAAGTTTGTTCGTGTATCGGTTCCAGAGCGAGCAGTCCTCGGAGTCGCTGCGGCGGCTGCGCGCGCAGTTCGCGTGCTCCATCAAGTGAGCGCCTGGTGCCCCGTGCGTGTCCTGTCCCGTCTATCACTAAACGTTGTCTTTACTTCGCAATACAGACTATTAAATGTAGGTAACATACAATATACAGTTGATTTCATTCGTTGTTCTATAGTGAACTCGTAATGTCTAAGTCTAATTCAAAATGTTTATGTACTTTCACTTTTTTCTAGTCGGATTTTTTGTGTGCATCGAACGTTTTGTGCATAAAATGCAATCGACTTCAGCACTACTTATTTTCTCAGTAAAATTAAAGTTATATCCTAAAAATTTGGTTCTGATTGCTTTATATTAAAAAAAGGTTTATTTACATTTAGTTTATCAATAAGACAAGACAAAGAAAGACGTTTAAATCTCTTTTGAACGTCAGATAAATCAGGTATGTGATGATTTTTATGTATGGGACTAAAATTCTTAGGGGTCAATGTACGATTTAGAAACGTAATAGCCCTCCATGTCAGGTATACATACAAATGTGTTAATGTTACTGTTACCTACGTGGAGAAACATATCTATTGGTGTTACATATAATTATTGGAAGGATCAGCGCGTGGCTAGAAACATGTATGAAGAATGTGCTCACACGTTCTAAACTAGGCATGCCCGTGGAAATGGGGTTCTATATGGACGCTTTGCCACTGGTAGAGTATGGGGGGACGCACCGCGCTGCCTGGTTAAGGGCCTCCTAAAACTCACGCGGTGGCCTATCACGTCCGATTCGTGCGTCCTTCAATCCTGTACCTCTAGCACAACTGTGACACGCGACTCGTTCTACCTGTCACCTTCCTTTCAATACTGTGCGAGTAAGACAGGTGACGCTGAATCACGCGACAACCGAATTCGCTGCTATTTACGCTAGCCCTGCTGTTGGTACAAATAGCGCGTGCCATATCACTTACTATTTTACCCCGCGAGTTCGCGGAGGCCCTGGCCCTGACAGTTGACCATATCTGTGTGTCGTGTCGATGTCTAGTAATTACTGTATCGGCCTATAGTCGCGTCCGTTGTCATTCGATTATCGAGCGCGTCTCGTCGGCCTTCTGCAAGCCTTCGTATCATTATTGCCTACCTACTTATTTTACATCCTAGAGCTTAAACAAACCCACCACAAGATTGTTAGATAAATGGACCTGCATTAGCATTAAACTGCATTCTTTACAGTGTAGAAGGATGAAATACCGATGCCGTTATTAAAAGGTGCCTGTAACCCTGTACATTTAAAAACGTATCAAAACGATACTTCTTAGTGTACCTAATTCAGTTCTATTTCGACCATTTGTATCCATCCCACCATTGGCATATAGGTTATATGACCTTTTGTGAGCTAGATCACAAGACACGTGGTCAAGGTATAAGACGTAATCCATTCCAACATGTCAGTTTGTTTTTAGTGCTGAGTAATTAGGTAAATTTTCGATAAGAAGGCTGTAGCTATTAATGTATCTCGAGATGAGAATAAAGTGGTGAAATATTTGTATGTTATCATATAGATACAAGAACATAAATCTTAGATAAATTGTTGAATTTCACTTATTTTATGACATGTTGACGTACTAATCAAAAATAAAATGGTATTGTGTGCAGACAACTGTTTTATGAGATCGAAGATCAATCAGAAGTAGTGTCAATAGACCTAATATCTATGTGGCGTAGATATGTTGCAGATTGTATTACTGGTGTCAACACAGCGGCATATGTTATGTAGGAAGTCACTATGATTAATTTGTAGATACATACATACGTACATATGTTGACAAGTGAACATTTCGATAATATCGACAGGTAACACTGTCTAAATATATTTTCGATGTTTACTGTAGGTACAGACGTGTGCTCTATTGTGCATACAACGGTACGTGGAGGTCTATTAATACCGCACAATTGGCCTACATATAGGGATCCAAACCGGCACTAAACTAAGTTTCAAGTCGAATAATCAGAACGGAACCCTATTTCTCAGTTCAATCGCGATTCGTGAATCACGAGATTCTAAAACATCCCATGACCATGAGGCACTATCTCGACTGAGGATTAGTCTACGCATTTTGTGATGGCCTTCTATCACGATAGAAAGAAATTTACAAGGAACGCGGCCATCGTAGCTACATCCCGCTTTAAAAACGACCGCGGCTTAAAAAAAATGTAGTTACAGTAACTTGAAGAGAACTCCCCTGCGATAACGCCAACAATGAACAACCCAGACATTGGCATCCAGCCATAATTTTTCATCTAGTTGTTGAAGGATTGAATGTGCTATAATGGGTGCCACCGGTAACATTATTTACTTTACGTGCCTAAACGTATTTAGAAAGACCCCACACTAGCGTCTCCGAGCGTCGGCTTCCTGCCAGCTCCCACGTGGCTGCGGGCCAACGTTCACGCAGCGTCGACGCAACGTCTCTAACGTCTCCGTCAGTGCCTGCACAGCGCCGCCTCAGTGTATACGACAGTATGACACCATAGTTACTAGGTGCAAGCTTAACGTAAATGTTAGTATATAAATTTTTCAAGTGGTAGTTATTTTTCCTTTTAAAATTATAGTTCTATGAAATGAATGTAATTAGTTGTTTTTCGGGAGATTTTCGACTTTCTCGGGAGTCGGGAGGACATACAAAAATTCGGAAGAATCCCGCCTAATCCCAACTACTATCTGGCAACCCTAGCCTCAGGGCAAGGATGCTGTGCGGGCGCAGACAAGACGCTAGCAAGTCGACGCTGCGTTGCGTCGACACTGCGCGCGCCGACGCTCAGAACACGTTCATCTGAAGTCTCTAACACGTACACGTAGTAAACATTTTCTACTTAACTAAATATCTAACAGTAGGTACCAATGTGTTGTATCTGCAGTGCTCTAGTGCTGGATATTGTATGAGTTGAGTGTAACGAGAAGACTGAATGTGGCATCGGGCGCCGCAGTCCCTTCGGTTCGATTGGATCCAATAATTCTTATGAATCCCGGTATACTGGTGATTTTTTGATCCAAATGGGGTCCACTCGGAATACGGTAAAAGCAATCCGAAGTTTCTATGAAAATACTGTCAAATGATGCCATAAAAATCGGTAGTCAAACCATCTCTTTTTTTATTTCTTGTTTCGGTAATTAAAATTAGTGTACCTAATGTTCAAAATGTTGTGCTCATTTATGTTATTCGCTGTAAAATTGTATGTACCTACGATTAGTGGTTTGAGTGACATCATTTCTTCTCACTAAAGCCAAATTCCATACTATTAAGACCATCCGCCCTAGAGATTAGTAGATTGCTCGGATACACTAGTGAGTTTTGGATCCAAACACCCATCGGGATTATAGAGAGTTAAGGACCACAGTCGACTGCGGCGCCTTGTAGTTGAGTTTTTAATTCGAGGTGATTCGAGTAACTATAGTAAGCGACCTGTCAACTCTTTCCTAAATTAAATACATTACCAGGCCTAATCAAGTAATTATTGAGAGCCTGAAAATAGTACATTACATACCTAGGGCGGTGAATTCGTGAATGTCCCAAATCACAGGTGTTTGTGGGCCATAAATATGCGATCTGAGGCTATACGAATTACCGCCCGTGGTTTGTCTAAAGGTGTAGTTCTTGCTTTTGCCAGGAAGTGAGATTGAGAAAGTCCCAGGTCCCACTTACGGCCTAGGTTAGATAGAGTAAAAACTTGTAAATATCAGGTTGCCGCCTCGATTAAAAAATTCAACTATAATACTTATTTATACATGTACAAGTATTATCATCGTATATTATTTAATTAGTATTTAAATAAATACTGTAAAGAGATGGTTACTTAAGTAAACTTGTTGATTGTTCGTATCTACTATCATAGACGTAGCATGTAAGTTTACAGTTTCATCTCCGGTACTCCGGTCAGCGGGAAAGACGACAACACTACAGCAATTATTCATTGAATTAAATTATGGTATAAGGAAACAAGAGTACCTATTGGTACCTATGGTATTCCGGCTAGTGAAACTTTCTAAGTCAGTGATTACTTGCCACTGGTAACGAAATAATTGGAAGGAGTAAATTGTTTGCCGCCAGTCGTACATAAAATAATAATTAATGCATTTATGATTTATGCATTTTACCATTGACATGTTCTTTGACTAAATTTTATTTTGTCGTAAGTGATTTAAAACACCCACGATTTTATAAGATTCATACAGGTAACAAGATAATCGGGGAGTATTATGATTCACTATTGGCAACACAGAACCAATCAACCAATCATACCATGATGACTTCAAAAGTCTCGCCTGTCATTCCGAAGTGTCTTACCTTATTTTCTTATACATATCATGAATTAAACTACGGTATAAGGAAACAACGTGTGGCACTCCGGCTAGTGACACTTTCAACGTAACGTCACTGATTAGTTGCCGCATCATAGTAACAAAATGATTGCCGCCAGTCGACAATAAAAAATGCATTACAATTGTCATGTTCTTGAACTGGACTGATTTAAAACACTGACCATTTTATGAGATTCATACAGGTAACAAAGGAATCGGGGAGTATTTATGATACACCACTGGCAACACAGAAACGGATTGATAGAACCAACCTACCAATCATAGCGACTGACTCGTTCCGGAGTTTAGCACACAGTCCGACAAGAAAGTGTACAATTATAAAGTGGCAATACTGTAGTGTCGTCCCCCTTTTCTTAGATTGATTAGAAAGGGATGACTACAGTATTGCCACTTTTTAATTTCTACTCTTTTATGTCGTACTGTACTATACCATATTTTCTCTTCTTTTACCATGAAGTCCATGAAAGAAATAAATAAAGAAAAGACTTATTTGATTGTATACAAAGTATAATAAATAAAAACGAAACTACATTAAATAAATTGTTTATTTATTGTCGTCATCCTCGTTGACTTGGGCACGAGGCCGGCGAAGCGCTGTCGCCCGCCCCGGCTCTGGGGTGCAACTCCGAAATAGTAGTTTTTGATACAAGTGTGGAAAGTATGTCATTTTGAACGAGTCCCGAGGAGTCTTGGCTTGAGCCGCAAGGCGAGGGTCAAGACTCGGGACGAGTTAACCTTTTGACCGCCACAGTCGGCTGTGGCCGTCAACAAAAAATAGTGCCCCTGACGCCACGTCGGCCACAGCCGTCCAAATTTCAATGATCAAAAACTTTGTAATTCTAACCGCTACAAGTATTTTTCAATCCCTGTTGATTTTGGGGCACATCTTTTTTTTTTTACTCTGGCGTCAGTGGCACGGTAAATTGCTAGACCGCTTGGCGGTCAATAGGTTAAAATGACACTTCCACACGTGTACCAAACAACGTTTTTTAATACATTTGCGAAAAATTGCAATAATACAAATTTAAAACAGTAATTGAAAGGGGCAATTATATTTATTTCTGTCTGATAAAAATCAAGAGTACCTAAAATTTTTAGAGCAATTGTGAAGGGTCGTATTTAAGGCCTTTGCTGGTAAGTTTAAAGTTTTATTCAAGTTGTTAATAATTCTCTTTTTCTCGTTTCCAGCAAATAAAATGTTCATAAACGGCAATGTAATTTTTCTTTCGATTTTGCGGGTAAAATACTCTCACTTGCAATTTTTGCCTTGGCTCGTATATAGGGCGGTCTATGCTGGTAACATCAGAATCCATCATTTTCTATCAAAAACTCTTATTTTATAAATCTTACGGTGTGTCAAATACACATAATTAAAACAATATTGAATGAAAAAGAAAGTTTTACTTTTAATTGGAATATTTTTTTTCAAGATGGCGTCGGCTGTCAGCATTCAGCCAAATCAAAAGAAATAGTTTTAATATTTCAGAAGAGATATGATAATGTTACGCAGTAATTTAATTGATTCCAGACAATAAACATCGTGAATCTGTTTTTAGTTCTTTACATTTCATATAATTGTAAATAAATATATTATTTAATACACAAAAATAGCGATTATTCATAATTATTATGAATTTATAAAGCAGCGCGTGGGTCACGCTTAATATTGTATTTTCTAATCTGTGACAATACTTTTCTTTTTAATTTTTTTAGGTCACGCATAATACTCATTAAATAAGAGTCACTCAGACAAATTATTAAAACCATTTTTGAATATTTTTAATAGATAACCCTTTGATTGATCCAATATGCACTTTAAATATTTTAAGCATAATTATAAGATATACACTTGCAATGCTGTATGACGTAATAAATAAAGTCGGAAAGTGATTGACCTTTGTTTGGATGTATGAGACATGACGTGTTAGTACAACAGAAAATTAAAAAAAATTGAAAAGTAAAAAGCACTAGTTCGAAATATCCAACTTTTCGCACGATTTGCAGCTACGAAAAGTACCACTTTTTGAGCAACTGTATTAAAAAATGAAATTTGAAAATGTCGTTGTCAAAATGCTATTCCCATCTCTTTCACTCTATATTAGAGAGACAGAATTTCGTTTTTCGGAGTATCGCCCCTGCTGCATTTGGTTCCTAAGTATTTAATCTATGTATCTTATTTATTATCTCATTGTACTTTCTTTTCATAGTTTAATATGTGAACTCGTAGGTTCCTAAGTGTAACTTTTGAGAAATACTAGGTATTTTGTTATACAAATATCTATCTTTACATATAATAAAAGTATTTGTGTGGGTACATATCGTTTTATTTTAATGTTTTCCTTAGAATTAGAACAGAAGATAACTCTAGTAGATGACATATTTTTAATATTTCAGCGTTAAGGTTAGAATAAAATTATTTTGCTATAATATACTAAAATGCACTTTTTCTTACATAATATTATGAGTATTGACTCGATACTATCAAGTAGATAATAAATGTTATTTATTCTTTTGTATCTGCTTTCTTATCGTTCATCTGATTGATGCCATCAATGATACTATCAGTGATTGCCTTTATCAGGTCAGGCATATTGTTTTGACAAGCAAATTGAACAACAGCATCAAGGTCGGCCGGGGTCACAAGTTTCACCAGCTCCGCAATACAATCAGCTTTGAGGTCATCCACCAGGTAACATACAGCCACTAGCAGCAGTTGCTGAAGCTGAAGACAATCATCAGGCAAAGTTCTCAAATACATGTATCTCTTTAAATTTTCAAGTGTTTGTACAGCGACTCCATCTATAGAGAGGCAACCCATAGCCGTCTCCTTCCAGTCCCCATTGAGCATTGCAAGAAACATCTCACTATGTACACCTAGAACAGCTTTATGTACAGCCACTTTGCCATCTTTTGCTGTTAAGTGGAAATCAGTTAGTTTTGTATCCTCATAAAGTTTTCTGTATACAGATAATAGCTCAGATGTTCTGGTATGTGCAGTTATGTTTACTTCCACAATATAAATTAATGTAGAGTTAGCCTTAAAGTAAGCTGGAGGAATGTTTATATATTCTACATCAGGTTCCAATTTAATATTTTCGATCCAATTATCATTACAAGAGCACCGTTTCTTTAATCCCTCATGAGATATAGTAATGCTAATAGTGGAATCTTTTGTACTTTCATGTTTTTTAACTGAAATGTATGATTCCAAATACTCGTTATCAATATTCTCTTTAAATTTGAAACGCACTAGAGCCAAATTAAAAACATTAATTGGCTCAGTGTTGTGCTCACTTTGCATATTAGATGTAACTAAAAACTTCAGGTTCAAAGTTGCCTGACCCCGCCGTCGTTCCTTCCAAGTTCTGAATTATATTTATTTCTGTCTGATAAAAATCAAGAGTACCTAAAATTTTTAGAGCAATTGTGAAGGGTCGTATTTAAGGCCTTTGCTGGTAAGTTTAAAGTTTTATTCAAGTTGTTAATAATTATCTTTTTCTCGTTTCCAGCAAATAAAATGTTCATAAACGGCAATGTAATTTTTCTTTCGATTTTGCGGGTAAAATACTCTCACTTGCAATTTTTGCCTTGGCTCGTATATAGGGCGGTCTATGCTGGTAACATCAGAATCCATCATTTTCTATCAAAAACTCTTATTTTATAAATCTTACGGTGTGTCAAATACACATAATTAAAACAATATTGAATGAAAAAGAAAGTTTTACTTTTAATTGGAATATTTTTTTTCAAGATGGCGTCGGCTGTCAGCATTCAGCCAAATCAAATGATTCCAGACAATAAACATCGTGAATCTGTTTTTAGTTGTTTACATTTCATATAATTGTAAATAAATATATTATTTAATACACAAAAATAGCGATTATTCATAATTATTATGAATTTATAAAGCAGCGCGTGGGTCACGCTTAATATTGTATTTTCTAATCTGTGACAATACTTTTCTTTTTAATTTTTTTAGGTCACGCATAATACTCATTAAATAAGAGTCACTCAGACAAATTATTAAAACCATTTTTGAATATTTTTAATAGATAACCCTTTGATTGATCCAATATGCACTTTAAATATTTTAAGCATAATTATAAGATATACACTTGCAATGCTGTATGACGTAATAAATAAAGTCGGAAAGTGATTGACCTTTGTTTGGATGTATGAGACATGACGTGTTAGTACAACAGAAAATTAAAAAAAATTGAAAAGTAAAAAGCACTAGTTCGAAATATCCAACTTTTCGCACGATTTGCAGCTACGAAAAGTACCACTTTTTGAGCAACTGTATTAAAAAATGAAATTTGAAAATGTCGTTGTCAAAATGCTATTCCCATCTCTTTCACTCTATATTAGAGAGACAGAATTTCGTTTTTCGGAGTATCGCCCCTGCTGCATTTGGTTCCTAAGTATTTAATCTATGTATTATCTCATTGTACTTTCTTTTCATAGTTTAATATGTGAACTCGTAGGTTCCTAAGTGTAACTTTTGAGAAATACTAGGTATTTTGTTATACAAATATCTATCTTTACATATAATAAAAGTATTTGTGTGGGTACATATCGTTTTATTTTAATGTTTTCCTTAGAATTAGAACAGAAGATAACTCTAGTAGATGACATATTTTTAATATTTCAGCGTTAAGGTTAGAATAAAATTATTTTGCTATAATATACTAAAATGCACTTTTTCTTACATAATGTTACGCCGGTAGGTTAGTTCAAAAACTTTGAACGTCAATTTCAGTGCTTTAGAGGCGTTTTCAGCAGGCTGAAAAGTCATTTCAGGCCGTTTCAGAAGTTGCTCTATCACATATCTAAAGATCGAAATTTCACCCAAGTTGCCGTCGTTTTCAGGCGCCTGAAACATGTTTTCAGTCCGTTTCAGGGCACCCTCTATTAGATGACGCCATAACCTGAAAACCCGTTTTCAGGCGTTTTCAGGACCCCTTATGGGCCTCTGAAGCACAAATCGTTATATGGCGAAATATCCCGTAGGAGTGACAGAGATAGCACTAGTAGAATGAGATAGCTATACTCGGAACATTCGAGAAGTGTGTGACAGAGATAGGACTACTAGAAAGAGATAGCTATACTCGGAACATTCGAGAAGGGAGTGACAGAGAGTGCACCATTAGAGAGAGACATATATGGCCTCGAATGTTCTCGGCCCTCACACTGGACCTTACTAGAATATTCGCGATATGTGTGGACAATGCGTCCAGAACGGTTCCGCGGGATATATAAGGCGCCGACGGCCGGCATGAGTTAGTTACATTTTAATTGCGATCGAATGCTAGTGCAAGGATAATCGGAAAGAAAGACTCTCAAGTGACTAGTGCGCTTTAAGTACAGTTCGTGTGAATAGTGAGTGCGTAATTTGTGTAATAGTGTGTTTGTGTTAATTAGTGGATTTTAAGTACAGTTCGTGTGAATTGTAAGTGCGTGATTTTGGTAATAAAGTGTGTGTTTTCATTTGTGGATTAATTTGTGCTTTTCTATCAAATACGAACCCCACGCTCGTAACATTTGGTGTCAGAAGTGCGGATAGAAAATGCCGTTAATGCCACGAGAAACCGAGCCGAAAGGAGTGACGACGCGAAGCCAAACATCTGGATCGGGAGACTCGACGCCTGGTACGTCAGAATCACCTTCTCCAGCTGCACAAGGTGTGGATCTCAACGCCATATTCGTCCTCCTAAAGGAACAGTCCCGAATCCTTCGAGAACAAAAGGAACAACAGGACGAACAGGCGAGGAAACAGGACGAACAGGCGAGGAAACAGGACGAACAGGCGAGGAAACAGGACGAACAGGTGAAGAAACAGGAGGAACAGTCTCGTATGCTACGTGAGGTGCACGAGTGCACGACTGAATGGAAGAAGGAAATGCTTGAGGTGCAGGAAAAACTGGCCGACATGGACATAAAATTGGAGACTCGAATCCATGAGGTCAACAAAGAAATGGAGGGCTTCAAGGAAAAGGTGCGAACTGTCAAGGAGGATGTTGAGACCTATAAAAACCGCCTCCAAAAATTAGAAATTAAAGTGACTAATGGTACGAGCACCTGTGTACCCGACGCATCGGTGGCTGGAGGCGGCAGGTTCAAGGTACCGCCTTTTGATGGTACCTCATCGTGGGCCGCTTATAAGCTGCAGTTTGAGTCTGTTTCCCGCGCTAATGGCTGGAATAAAGAGCAAGCGAGGACAGCATTAACCTTGGCGCTCCGTGACGAGGCCCTCACCATACTCGAAGCTCTGGGAAACGACCAGACATACGACCGCCTTCTAGAAGCTTTGGAGGCACGATACGGTGACAGTCACCTTGAGCACGTATATCGAGCTCAGTTGAAGGACAGGATGCAAGGACGTAATGAGTCCTTACAACAGTGGGCCCTGGAAATCGAGAAGTTGGTTAGAAAGGCCTATCAACGTACGTCCGCGTCCTTTGTGGACAGTATGCTGGTGCAGGCCTTCATCGATGGGATCCGGGATCTGGAAGTGAGGGCAGCCGTGCGATTGGGACATCATGGCAGCCTAAAGGATGCGGTAGCCCACGCTCTCGAGGTGGAAGCTGTACGACAGGATTCATCCAGGCCTTTCAGGGTGCGAGAAGTGTCAACAACGAAGCCAGTAGATTCCCGCCGCGAATTTGGGCCACGTTGCTACCATTGTGGAGAACGTGGTCACCTGCAGTCAGGCTGTCCGAAAAGGACTAGGAGGGACAGAGACCCCGCTCCAATGGTGAGGACAATAGGCTCTGTGGAGTCAGAGCCCCAACAGGGAAACGAATAAAAGCCAGGACTATGGGACGAGTGCTGGCTGGTGGTCGAAATGTCCCAATTATGATCTCACAGGCGAACGACGGGAATAGTCTGGTTGTCAAAGGAGAAATTTGTGGAATAGCATGTCTCCTGACCATAGACACCGGAGCTTCTCGGACTGTGATCAGCTCTCGGCTACTGAGACACCTGACCAGAGATCATCTAGTCCGACCTAGGCATCTCCAGCTGCAGACCGCTACCGGCCAGTACATTTCCGTCCAAGGAGAGCGGGAGTTGGCTGTGAAAATAGGTGAAAAAGAATACTGGCATAGAGTGATCGTTGCTAACATCGTGGACGACTGCATTATTGGATTGGATTTTATGAGGAGATATGATTGTAAAATCGACTTGAAGGTTGGAGTTCTAAAGTTTGGAGTTGATGAGATTCCTATACAAGGTGGAGTACATGGAAATGTCTACTGTACCAGGAGAACCATTCTTCAACCAAGGTCGCAGGTTTTAGTTCCAGTGAAATTGCCGAACTCCACAGGGCCGCAATCTCACCGCTGTGTGGTGGTGGAGAGGTTGGATGCTGATAAACTGTGGATAACAGCCCGTACAATGGTAACCACGGCATCTACAGCATTTGTAAGGATCCTTAATCCAAGCGACACAGAATGCGTCCTCAATAAAGGAACGCTGGTCGGATCATGCGAAGAAATTTCCTGGTTACGAAGCTGTCGAGAATCTGAGGTAAGCATCAATCCTGGGCATGTTAAGCCTTCACTGGATGTTGAAAAGTTACTGAATGACTCCAGGAAGGGCCTTACCAAGGAGGAATTTCTTAAGGCGCGTAGCTTACTGCTGCGTTATCGCAATGTCTTTTCTACGCATGACGATGATATTGGAAGAACTGGAGTGGTCCAGCATGAGATCGACACTGGGGAAACCACGCCTATCCGACAGCGCCCGCGTAGAGTTCCAGTAGCTCGGGAGAAGGAGGTTGAGGGCATGATCGAGGAAATGCGAAGAAGCGGAGTTATTGAACCTTCAACAAGCCCGTGGTGTTCTCCCGTAGTTTTGGTTAAAAAGAAGGACGGCACCATGAGATTCTGTATTGACTACCGTCGACTTAATGATGTGACAAAGAAGGACAGCTACCCACTTCCTCGAATCGACGACACCTTAGACACGTTGAACGGAATGAAATGGTTTTCAACGTTGGATCTGAAAAGTGGCTATTGGCAAGTCGAAATCAAGGACAAGGATAAAGAGAAGACGGCCTTCTCTACTGGCAAGGGACTCTGGCAGTTCAATGTTATGCCATTTGGACTGTGTAATGCACCAGCCACATTTGAGAGATTAATGGAACAACTATTAGCTGGACTTCTAGGAGAAACTTGCTTGGTCTATTTAGATGACATCATTATCGTTGGTAGAGACTTCGATGACCACTTGAATAAATTGGAGCAGGTGCTAGCCAAACTACGAGGGGCAAATCTGAAACTCAGTCCGAAGAAATGCTCGTTTTTCAAACGTAAAGTGAATTACTTGGGACACGTGATTTCAAAGGACGGCATCCAGACAGATCCTGAGAAGATTAGCGCCGTGAAGGATTGGCCGACGCCACAAGACAAGACTGCAGTACGTGCCTTTTTGGGGCTTTGCTCATACTACAGACGTTTTGTGAAGAACTTCTCGGATATAGCAAAGCCTTTGCATCAACTAACGGAAGAAAAACGATCATTTGACTGGAACGAACAATGTGAGTCAAGTTTCAACGAGCTTAAAGGAAGACTTTGTGAAACGCCAATATTGGGGTATCCAGACCCGGAGGTGGATTTTATTGTGGACACAGACGCTAGCAACACTGGAATTGGAGGAGTCTTGTCACAGAAGAAAGGAGATAATGAAGTTGTGATTGCGTACTTCAGCAAGTCATTATCTAAACCAGAGAGGAATTACTGTGTCACTCGGAGGGAATTGCTAGCAGTTGTCAAGACGTTACAGCATTTCAGCAAATATCTGTTGGGAAGAAAGTTTCGTATCAGAACTGACCATGCTGCTTTGAAGTGGTTGCTAGAATTTAAAAACCCCGAAGGACAAGTGGCAAGATGGATTGAACAACTGCAGGAATATGATTTCATCATCGAACACCGTAGTGGGAAATCACATGGAAATGCTGACGGCCTATCACGAAGACCTTGTGCGGACGACTGTAAGCATTGCTCAAAACAAGAAGATAAGGAATGTGTTCGAATGATAAGAACTGATACCGTCAGCGATGAGTGGAGTGATGAGATCATGCAGAAAGCGCAACAGGAGGACCCTGACGTGAGACCCATTTTTGATTGGATTAATGCTGGTGCGCCTAAACCAAGATGGTGTGATGTAGCTCCGATGAGTGCAGTAACAAAAAGCTACTGGGCACAATGGGATAGCTTGGTAATGCATAATGGCGTTCTGTGTAGAAAATGGGAATCAACAAATGGGAAGGATGCTCACCTACAAGTCGTTGTCCCAAAGAAAAGGGTGAAAGATGTTTTGAGAAGCTTTCACGATGGAGCATCCGGTGGACACCTTGGAGTAAAAAGGACCCTAATGAAAATTCGGCAACGCTTTTATTGGATTCACTGCCGAGAAGATGTTGAAAATTGGTGTAAACGATGCACTAACTGTGCATCAGTCAAGGGACCGCACACCCGTAGCCGAGGAACACTCAAGTTGTACAACGTTGGAGCCCCTTGGGAACGGGTTGCATTAGACGTCGCAGGACCGTTTCCAGCATCTGACTCCGGAAACAAGTACATTCTTGTCGTGATGGATTACTTCACGAAGTGGCCTGAAGTATTTGCGATTCCTAACCAAGAAGCTGTCACCATAGCGGAAAAGTTAGTGAACGAAGTGTTTTGTCGCTTTGGAGTGCCACTCGAAATCCACAGTGATCAAGGAAGAAACTTCGAATCTGCGGTCTTTCAGGAGACTTGTCGCATAATGGGAATTCATAAGACGAGGACTACGGCGTATCATCCACAGTCAGATGGAATGGTTGAGAGATTTAACCAGACACTGGAGAGACATCTAGCTAAGGTGGTTGAGAGCCATCAAAAAGATTGGGATCGGCATATCCCCCTCTTCCTGTTGTCTTATAGATCGGCAACTCACGAAAGTACGGCGGTTACTCCATCGTATGCGAATTTTGGAAGAGAACTCCGTTTGCCTGCAGATCTCCTGACTGGACGTCCGCCCGATACACCAAGGACCATCACGGAATATGCAAGTGATTTGCGGGATCGGATTGATGATGTTCACAGCCTGGTACGTGAACACGGGCTCCACGCTAGCATAAAGATGAAAACCCGATATGACCGGAAGTCTTATCAAGTGGGTTTTGAGGAAGGTTCGTTGGTGTGGCTACATAACCCTATGCGACGAGTAGGAAAGTCCCCGAAACTATCTCCGAATTGGGAAGGGCCTTACAAGGTAGTCACCAAAATAAACGACGTCACGTATCGAATCCAGCGGAATCCTCGTAGTCCGAGCAAGATTGTTCATGTTGACCGGCTGGCCAGATACCACGGAAATAATGATGCTCGGGACGAGCATGTCTTAGGAGGGGGTAGTGTTACGCCGGTAGGTTAGTTCAAAAACTTTGAACGTCAATTTCAGTGCTTTAGAGGCGTTTTCAGCAGGCTGAAAAGTCATTTCAGGCCGTTTCAGAAGTTGCTCTATCACATATCTAAAGATCGAAATTTCACCCAAGTTGCCGTCGTTTTCAGGCGCCTGAAACATGTTTTCAGTCCGTTTCAGGGCACCCTCTATTAGATGACGCCATAACCTGAAAACCCGTTTTCAGGCGTTTTCAGGACCCCTTATGGGCCTCTGAAGCACAAATCGTTATATGGCGAAATATCCCGTAGGAGTGACAGAGATAGCACTAGTAGAATGAGATAGCTATACTCGGAACATTCGAGAAGTGTGTGACAGAGATAGGACTACTAGAAAGAGATAGCTATACTCGGAACATTCGAGAAGGGAGTGACAGAGAGTGCACCATTAGAGAGAGACATATATGGCCTCGAATGTTCTCGGCCCTCACACTGGACCTTACTAGAATATTCGCGATATGTGTGGACAATGCGTCCAGAACGGTTCCGCGGGATATATAAGGCGCCGACGGCCGGCATGAGTTAGTTACATTTTAATTGCGATCGAATGCTAGTGCAAGGATAATCGGAAAGAAAGACTCTCAAGTGACTAGTGCGCTTTAAGTACAGTTCGTGTGAATAGTGAGTGCGTAATTTGTGTAATAGTGTGTTTGTGTTAATTAGTGGATTTTAAGTACAGTTCGTGTGAATTGTAAGTGCGTGATTTTGGTAATAAAGTGTGTGTTTTCATTTGTGGATTAATTTGTGCTTTTCTATCAAATACGAACCCCACGCTCGTAACAATAATATTATGAGTATTGACTCGATACTATCAAGTAGATAATAAATGTTATTTATTCTTTTGTATCTGCTTTCTTATCGTTCATCTGATTGATGCCATCAATGATACTATCAGTGATTGCCTTTATCAGGTCAGGCATATTGTTTTGACAAGCAAATTGAACAACAGCATCAAGGTCGGCCGGGGTCACAAGTTTCACCAGCTCCGCAATACAATCAGCTTTGAGGTCATCCACCAGGTAACATACAGCCACTAGCAGCAGTTGCTGAAGCTGAAGACAATCATCAGGCAAAGTTCTCAAATACATGTATCTCTTTAAATTTTCAAGTGTTTGTACAACGACTCCATCTATAGAGAGGCAACCCATAGCCGTCTCCTTCCAGTCCCCATTGAGCATTGCAAGAAACATCTCACTATGTACACCTAGAACAGCTTTATGTACAGCCACTTTGCCATCTTTTGCTGTTAAGTGGAAATCAGTTAGTTTTGTATCCTCATAAAGTTTTCTGTATACAGATAATAGCTCAGATGTTCTGGTATGTGCAGTTATGTTTACTTCCACAATATAAATTAATGTAGAGTTAGCCTTAAAGTAAGCTGGAGGAATGTTTATATATTCTACATCAGGTTCCAATTTAATATTTTCGATCCAATTATCATTACAAGAGCACCGTTTCTTTAATCCCTCATGAGATATAGTAATGCTAATAGTGGAATCTTTTGTACTTTCATGTTTTTTAACTGAAATGTATGATTCCAAATACTCGTTATCAATATTCTCTTTAAATTTGAAACGCACTAGAGCCAAATTAAAAACATTAATTGGCTCAGTGTTGTGCTCACTTTGCATATTAGATGTAACTAAAAACTTCAGGTTCAAAGTTGCCTGACCCCGCCGTCGTTCCTTCCAAGTTCTGCAGAAAAAAAAAATTGAAAAACTTAAAACTCGAATGAATGAATAACGAATAACTAAATTGAAATGACAACCAGTATTGCCAGGTTCAACTTTCGAAAATCAGAAGAATATTGGGGATTGGATGTTTTTTTTCATAAAGTTTGAATTTTTTATAGGTAGGAAGAATCCCCTTCCCTTTATCGTTAGCAAAGAGAATATAATGACTACACTACATTTTAGTTCCTAAAACAAATAACGTGTGTTACAAATTATAATATATGCAAGTAATTATGACATTTATAAACAGCGTTTTGTTAATTTACGTCAAATTTAAGGTGCGTACGCACCAGGCATAACGCGACGCGATCAAATATTTTTGTATAATATGTAGAATTGTACATCGCGTACTTTAATGCAGCAATTATTAATGTTTGGTTTGAGGTAAAGACCTAATCATTCTAACCATTACAATTTAATACCAAAAATACTTTACAAAATACATTATCTTACGGTGAAATCAAATAGACATTAATATATAAATTAGTTGGACGCCGGGACACGCTTCATTGAATATAATATTTCGAAGAAATCCAAGGAAAATATGAGATACCTATACCACAAGATAACTACTTATGTTATGTTGATAAAAAAATATACAACGATATCAGAAAACTATACTTCCAAAAGATATTATTGGTTCTGTTAATCCGTGTCTGTGTTGCCAGTGGTGTATCATAGTACTCCCCAATTGCTGCCCGAGGGATACTTCTTCACGCTTTGTTTGAAGAACCCTATGTTGTAAGAAGGAGAAAACACATGTGCCGGCAAAGAGTTCCACTTTTTAATAGTTTGGCGGTAATACAGATGAAAGAATTGCCAAACAATGCATGATAATATTTTCCACGGCAAAGCAACAGCGCAAACCGGTACGTGTGGTTCTATGACGGAAAGGGGAGGGTGAGATAAGAAGAAATAGCTCTACATAGCACTCACCATGGTATAGGCGATAGAAAACGCTCAGCGAACCCATGTCCCAGCGTAATTGAAGGCGTTCGAGCGAACCCGTAATTACTTCGTCACCAATGATGCGGACAATAACAGTCCTAACTACTGAAATGACACTAGCAAACATGAAGTTTCTTCATCATATCAGCCGATAGACTTCCACTGCTGGACAAAGGCCACTCCCAAAGTTCTCCACAACATTAACATTAAAAACATTTATTCATTAATCAACGATCGATCTTGCGCCGCCCTCATCCAATTTCTACCCGCGATCTTAACCAGGTCGTCGGTCCACCTTGTTGGAGGCCTTCCAACGCTGCGTCCTTAAATGCATACAATTACACTGATTTTATTTCTGCAATGACGTAATTAGCAACGAAATCCAGGTCAGTGAGATTTCGGGACAATGCTGACAGTCTTTATCGGCAATATTCAGATTTTGACTTGTGTCGTTTCAGTAACGTGTAGATATATATCATCATGCATTTTAGGGTTAAATTGTCACAAAGCAAAAAACCTCATCCAAATCGGTTCAGTAATTTTCAAGGAAAATGGCAACAGACATGCATATTATCTAAGACATACATACGTAATTTTATTTAAAAAGGAATTATCAATATAACTATGAGGTTAACTCATTTTATTATTTCAAATAATAATCTGATAGAAATGTCTATAGACTCAAACCTGACTATATATATCCTGCTTAAATGTTTTTGCCACGTTCGTTCACAAAACGCTGTCTAAAATTACAGGGTTCTGTTTCATTTTTAACGAATAGGCTAGTTGACTCATGTCAAATTATAATAAACTAATGTTTATTCCGTATAGTATTTAGCAAAGGAAACCTAAATATATATTTTTCAATTCATAAAAGTGAAAGATGGCTGAAAAAATTGAATTTGAAAATATGGTTTTTAATCTGTATTTTGAAATGCTTAAAACGCTGTCCGCCATTTTCGCTTATGATAGTGACGTCATTGGTCATGTAAACAAAACTGAAAGTCTACTTTGACGACTTCGAATAGTGCCGTCCCTCTCGATCTCCTGTCAAAGTATATTTGGAGTGAGCGGAATGGCATTATACGACGGTCGAATTTCGAATATTTACAGGTAATACTACGACACGCCACAGATTAGCGAAAGGGAAAAATGGCGGACGGCGTTTTTGACTGTTTATGAAATTTCTAATTTTCAATTGATAAAATTTAGCTTTCTAGCTTTCAGAAAAATACAAGACATTTTTTTAGAGCTAGTAAGATCATTATTAACCATTTCCAATATATTTCGAAACTGGGTCAACTAGCCTATTGTGAAAGTTGTCATGGTGACACGGAGTCTTAACTACCCCGAAAATTGTAGGTGACATGAACCCATAAATATTGAGTAGAGGAAGCGAAATTTCGGGTCAATTTCCAAGGAACGAGGGAGCAACTGTCGTCTGTCCTTGTCAGAGAAACATTAAGGGTGCATCTCCACTGAAGCGGAGACGTGCGGAATCGACCAATCACCCGGGTTGAATCTGCATCTCGGCTCCCTTTCACTTTTGTGATTGGTCAATTTCGGACGTCTCCGCTCCGCTTTAGTGGAGCCGCAGCCTTAGGGCCTTATTATCACACTTGCGATATGCGAGCGAGTTTTCTATACCTACACTACAAACAAGCGTCGCGGCAAACTAGATG
This sequence comes from Apotomis betuletana, assembly GCA_932273695.1. Lineage (NCBI taxonomy): Eukaryota > Metazoa > Arthropoda > Insecta > Lepidoptera > Tortricidae > Apotomis > Apotomis betuletana. The sequence goes on along the minus strand of OW026300.1, from coordinate 34,635,716 downwards.
CGTGATCGCCTTCATACAAAATTCTCTCGCTAACCGCAAAAGTCTGATAAGGCCCTAATTAACGCAGTCATAAGACAGCGGTTGCGCGCTGATTCCAACTTCGGTTTGAATTGACAGTCCGGCAGACAGAACTGACGGACCAGACTGAACTGACGCCAGATTGAGCGTGTAAACGATGTCTAATGGGCAATAGCACAGTGTAAAAAAAAAAAAAACACACTTTTCATAATAATTTTATTGAAAACGATAAAACATTCCCATTATAATCGTTCAAAACGTAACATGCTTTTACATACTTATATTTGTTTAACAGAAATCGGTATTCCGCAGCCGCGCCACGAGACGCGTCAACAATCATACATATTATTGTATTACTTTGTATATCTTGAAAGACTTCATCTGGTACCGGAGTAGGCACAGCTGCCGCCCCGACTTGCCTGCTGTGGCTGAGGTCTATTATCGACACGCATGAAGACTAAAACATGAAATCATTTTATGGAAAACGTCCATAGTTGTAGAGTGCGACTGACGCTAAGCTGGGCGGGGCGGGTCGTGATTTGACCAATCACGATCCGATTACGAGTGTTCCATTGAGACGCACCTGCAATTTGGAACGCTGTGATTGGTTAAGCACGGCCCGCTTCGCTCAGCTCCACGGAAATCCTTAAACTTGCTCCCAGGCGTTCCATCATTCCCACAAGTTCACTCGAGTTGTTGTTCTATTGGACACCTGAGACTCTCGACCCATTGATGCCGGTGCAACTACAAGGAGAATAATCTCGAATAGATTATTATTGTGAAATTTCGACGAATAACATTCACATTTTGAAAGTCGTACTAAGAAATTACGACATAGATTGTTTTTATAAACTAATTTACTAGACTTCAACCGCCACATTAGTAATAAGACCAATAAAACTCTTAGGCACTTGCTCTTGGACTGATGGGACACTAAAAGTTTTCTATTATTTATGATAAATCCATCATCATTACATTACAAATGCTTCATTTCAGTGAGCCATAAAATATCCATCCATCAAATTACTGTCAAAAACTATTCTATTCCAATTCAAAACAAACATTCCAAATTCAAATATATTTAAAAGTGCCTCTGAGCTTCAATGCAGGTTCGGTCGGGACGGCGCCGTCGCCTCTTGCACTACACCCCATTTACTCTAATCATAACGTTAAGTCGGCTCGCGCCTCTATCATATCGCAAGTTACTTGTATTGTATTGGCATCAAGACACTATAGTAAAGTTTGGCACTCGCCAGCTCCGCGCCCCGCTCGCGCCGATGCTGCTATGTGACTTCACTAAGGATTTTAATCACTAAACTTAACTTTATGACAACCGACTTCAAATGTGAAAGGTATGATCACTGAGTTCTTCCATCTTACTACTTAAGTTACATTTTTGAGCCACATTCTTAAAGATGCAAACATGCAATATGATTGCCTCCGGCATAATTTTTTTACCTGATTGTCTCTTGCGTCACCGGAAAAAGATAGTGTAGGTTGTTGATTAAAAAGTTGATTCACTCAGAAAGGCACAGTTGATTGACTTATTTAATTTAAAGCTCACAGTTTCGCTGGCCTGATACTGATTTACAATTAAACTATCCAGTAAAATAACAATCTTATGCACTAGCACATGTCGAGGAACAAAAAATACAGTTGGATTGTAGGTTAACTTTCGTTTTTTGAAGTCGGTCGGTTAAACTCCTAAATACTACGTGTTGCGATGTATTGGAAAGAGTCTATCAAGCTTGATATGCTAGTGAATACGCTACTAAGGGAGATGCCACCAACTCGGTTTAGGGGGAGACACGTATGTCTCGCTCACTCGTATGGCGCCGCGCTCGGATCTCCCGCTCAACCGCTCGCCGCGGCGCTGGTCGCGGAACGTCGTGGCATCTCCGTAATGCGGGTGACGCGGTGAGATATACTCTACTCAGGATAGTCTACACTACGGTCTATGACCACTCTGTAGGGTTTAGTCCTTATACGAGTAGATGCAATTCTAAAATGCAAAAATAATACACCAACCATCGAGTATTTAAAATTGTCGTTAAAACTTTCTAAAGTGAACTAAAAACCACTTGTCTGATATAAGTTAGTAATTAAATAATCATACCATTGGGCTATAGCAAGCAGCTTTTCAGCCCACGCTATATTGCGGATTTTTAGTGGTACTTATTTATTTTACTGGCAACGACATATTTTTGGCAACTGACAGTGAAAATCGATGAATGCCACTAATGTAAACAAAGAGGAAACAGGACTAAATATTACGCGAATTTCAAGTAATTTTCGCATAACAGAGCCATAACTATCCACAGCGATGCCAGTCAAGTTATTGTAATACATTTATTTCCGAAGAAGAACTAAGGATTGAGCTGCACTCCGGTTAACAATGTTATGAATTTGGTTGATGACATAACCGTTATTGACATTTTATAATGCCAACAATACGACCTATGCAAATTATTGCCATACGAAAAAGCTGTTTGTATCGCCACTATCCCAGGACAAAACCGCCATTTTTTGGCTATATTTTATTGCAATTCCTCATTGATTATCTCTTAAAGAAACATATCGATTAGCATTTTCATATAAGGACTAATAACGGAGTGAATACGTGATTGTATGGAACGAGCCACAGGTATATATATATATATATATATATATATAAATATATATAAGACTAGGACTAAATGTGGTCCTAAAGACTATGAAGGCTACGTCAACACCTTGGCTGAGACACGCCCCAACATGTGGGGGCTTGAAAACACCCCAATAATAATCCGGCCGTCTCTCAATGTACTTTTGACAACATTAAATTTACGGCGCCTTGAAATTGACATTAACCGACGAAAGGACGATGTTCTGAAGTTCGAAACGGGCCATCATTTATGAGTTATGACCGTCCTTCCCTGACACCCTACGCTAGAGCAAGATGCCAATAACGGCCGGCCACAAATTGCAGCAAAACTTGGTACTTTTACAAGCCCCTGTATAAAGACGGAATGAATTATTATTGGGGTAAAGTTGGACAGTTGTAATGATGGTTTGTGCGAGTCGCGATGGCGGGGCGCGGGGGACTTACAGCTAAATTAACATTAGAAAGCACTGGAAGTTAACGCGGGCGGCCGGACCTTCAACAATCGATAAAATTCCATCCACGCAACAGAGTAAATAGCACTTGTGTGGGGCCGTCTCGCACGACTGTACACGCGACTCATACAACGCGCCGAATTGAGTGACATTGAAACTGATTCACTATAGTTTAGGCTCCTTACTTATCCGTTTAAAAATGCTGATTGTTTGAGACATTTTTCTCTATGATCAAACATGTTTCTTAAAATATTATCAATATTACTAGTTAGAACATGGCTATTGCAATTTATTTGTATATATTTGAAACCTACAGTTTGAATTTTTCATTGATATTTTTTCTTTCAGAATTACGTCATTGACTTTTTCATGTCTTCAGGAGTAAATTAACTTTTAATATTTATCGAATCCAGTCATAACTCTGAAAAGCATAGGATCGCTGATTATAATACTTAAGTCTCCGCGTTTTGTAATGTTACAAAAATGTAATTTTAGTCATTTTAACCGCAATAAACGTGGAGACACTTCAGAGTGAATGCCGGCTCCATAGCTTTCTAACTTCCTATGATGCCATGACAAATCCGAAAGCCTAGAATAATGAGTCACGACAAACTTGAACGTAAAGACAACAAAAAGTTTCAATTTCCTTAGTCACATTGGCATCGCATGCGGCGCGTTGGCAGGATTCGAACTGAAGTTGCGAGGCGTAAAGTAAGTGTTAATTAGTATATATTGGGTAATAATTTGGCAGAGTCCTCACTCATTCAGTCATTTGGAACAGCCGCGCGGGCCCCGTGCGGCCGGCCGCGCCGCCGCCGCCACCTACCGACTTGTACACACTTTCCTTGTCAATTTTCAATCTCAAGAATGAATTGCATACCTAGGCAGTATTTTTGTGAATCCCCAGATCGCAAGTGTTTGTGAATAAATATGCGATCTTTTTTTTTATTTTTTTATGTCATAGGGGGCAAACGAGCAAACGAATCGCCTGATGGAAAGCGATTACCGTCGCCCATAGACACCTGCAACACCAGAGGAGTCACAAGTGCGTTGCCGGCCTTTCAGGTGGGAATACGCTCTTTTCTTGAAGGTTTGAAGGTTTTTAGAAATTTCTAGAAAAGCGCACAGTTGATCTGGGGTTTTACGAATGACTGCCCGTGATTCGTCTAAAGTTTTACGTCTTGCCTTGGCTAGGAAGAGAGGTTTTCTTCCAGAAAATCACACTTACGGCCTAGGGTGACGGGATATTGTCATACCTAGCTAGGTGTTCGAGCCTAGCTTTAAATTTGTAATTAACACACCATTTTCGAATAAACAGGGCTAAAAAAGACCCACATATGATCGATCTGTCCCTGCCTATACTTGAGAACAAGGTAGGGAACTGTTTTAAACACCTTGTTTTAATATTGTGTAGCGAATTAAATGAGATAAAAGAAAATGATAATTTGTGGCAGGACATGCCGCTCTTTCGTATTGTAAAACGAAACTTAAAAGGTGGAAGGTGTGTACAAGTCGTCAGTTGCCGGCCCTACTACCTACGAGCCTATCATAAGAATCTATCGGGGCCGGGCCCCTATGAACACTCGGCCGCGGTCGCGCGCCGTCCTGAAGGCAGTGACAATGGTACAGAACGTGCTACGTTCTCTGGATCCCTCTGTTCACTTGGATCCATAATCATTCTTAAGGGATCCCTATGAATTATGAGGAACTAGACGTTATATTTGATTTGAGATAGTATCTATAAATCCACTGTGAATCTTTGCTAACTTGCTAGATTCTTGTGACTACAGTATACATTTTTCATCAATTAGGGATCCTCGCGGGTCAATGGGTAACCGATTATGAATACAAGGATCCGCTAAGGATCCTCGGATCCATTATGGATCCAGGTGAACGGAGGAGCGGACGGCTGTGCGAGCTCGATCGGCGCTGATATCGACCGAACGGACCCGGCCCCGTTATCGTAACATTAATCGCGTCCTTAGCCTACGGTGCTACAACTAACGCTAACGCTGCCGGCTGTTTGACGGACTGGGAGGATCCCCGGTTACGTCACGCAACGAATCCACAAATGTTCATTAATCGAAAAGTGCTTAATAAAGTAACTCAAAAGGGTTACCCTCATTTGGCATTATATTATTTGTCAGAAATACACTTCAATGACATGTACAGTCAGCGGCAGAAGTTGCTACGAACGTGATTATATGCATTCGGACTCTTAATTTAGAGAACAAGGGTTCTAAAGACCAGTGCAACTAGTCAGTTTGATTTTAAATTAATTACTATTGTAATGATTGTGTAGAATGCAATGTTGTTTAATATAGAATCATTCTATTCTATTAGAATGAGACACTGTTATCAATAAAAATGATTATGATTGTGAGTATGTTATAATATTTATCTACTTTTGCTGCTGACTGTATTCCTGAAACACTTTTAATCGAATGATAATTTTGCATAAAGGTGTACTTGGCAGAAAAGTAGGTCAGGTTAGGTAAGAACTACGACCTCCTTTAAAAACGAATGGCTATGCGAAAAATCCATACTTCTACCAAGTAACATTGTGCAGTAGAAAAATATGTAAAAGGAAATCTGCAACACATTAGTAAACCCCTAGCCTGCGTGACGTAACCCTTCGCCTGCGTGACGTAACCCCTGGCCTGCGTGACGTAACCCTTCGCCTGCGTGACGCGACTCTCTCTCGTGTGACGCGACCCTCGTGTCCCCCCCCCCCCCCCCCAACCCCCGGCATCAGAGCAGCACGTCCATGCGCGAGCCGCGGCGCACGAGCCGCGCGCCGCCGCCGTCGCCCGCCGCGCCCAGCAGGTGGAAGGAGATCGTCACGATCTGCTGGCCGAAGTTCGCCTCGAACCTGAAGAAAATACAGGTTAAAACGGGTATACCAAACCCATCTAAGAAAAAAATGTTTGCCGCCAGTCGTACAAAAAATAATACTTATGCATTACGATTGTCATGTTCTTTGACTAAGTTTTATTTTGTCGTAATCATTGATTTAAAACACGATTTTATAGGATTTGTACTGGTAACAAAAGATTCGGGGAGTGTTATGATACACCACTGGCAACATAGAAACGGATTGGCCGAACCAACCAACCTATCATACCGCGATGACGTAAAAAGTGTCGCTTGTCATTCCGGAGTGCCTATGACCTTATTTTGTTATCCTCGTGAGCCCCAAGCTCAAAAACGACAGTTAGGCCTAAACGCCCACTGTACCTCGCAAAGTAAACTTTTCTTTCTTTCTTTAAACTGTCTGGGGTTTAGTTACAAGTGTTACTCTTTGTACTTGTGAGGTACATTGGGTCTCACGAGGCTATAGCACGGGTGTGTGTACTCACTCGGAGGCGATGTTGACGTGCGGCGGCAGGCCGACGGCGTTCTGCACGACCAGGAACAGCTTGGTGGCCAGCTCCAGCACGTGGCACGTGCGCAGCACCACGTCGCCGCGCCGCCGCCACGCGCCCTCGCCCTGTAACACAGGTTTGAAGGTCATATTTTTTTTATCTACGTCATATTGTTAAAAGACTATTGTAAAGCCTGACCAGAAATATATGAGGATTGTCAAGAGGGCGTTATTTATAAGATTTATATGGCAACAATTTTGCAACCAATCGCAATCCGCACTCTAATGACATTAGTTTAAATATCTGTCAGTTCCTATGATCATAAAATCATTGCCAGTGTAAGAAATTAGTTCCAGCGAAATTCCGCAATATGGCGCATCCTCATATATTTCTGGTCAGGCTTTAGTATATCTAATCTGTGTCATTCATTCTTCGACTCACTCTCTCTGCCCTGGCCTACATTCAAGTAACATTGTTCTCTTACTTGTAATAAAGTATATTAAATAAATAACTGTGTTTCCGAAGTGCAGTGTTATTAATTAATTATCACCGACACCAGGTTACCCGGATATATAATAACTATAACAAGTTCAGATACTATAGGTAAAGACCTAAATAAAGAACGGACCAAGGAGGAGGTAAGGGACGGCCTGAGAAGCAGCGCTGCGCAGACGCCTGGCTGTCGTAGCACATGCTGAGTCCGCTCCTTTTGTCACACGGGACAATTTGGGTGGACAATGTTCTTTCAATGCTGTTCTTGCCCTGTTTTAAACTTCCCAAACAATATGTTGTCTGTGCTGTCTGTGATTGACTATGATTATGAAGGGAGACTAGATTGGTGTGCAACTACGAATACTCACTGCAAATAAGCAGCCGGGCGCGAGCGGCGCGTCGCGCGACGAGCACTGGGACAGCTCCTCGCCCGAGCTGTCGCCCGCCGTCGCTCCGCTCGCACACTACATACACAACAATACGTTAGCACGAGAGCTTTTCTTTATTTGAATAAAGAAAGAAAAAAAAAAGAAAAACATCGATCATCATAATTAAATCAAATCACAATTTGGCCACCAAATTTCAATACTTTTTTTTTTCTTCTAGGTTCTAGTCTACTTTTTTAAAAGGCTTCCCAGACGCCGATTTCCAACCTGATCAGATCAGATAAAGAAATGACAGAAAAAAATACAGATTACATCTCCGCTTGCCGAGGGTATCACCGCCATCCTCGACACCGGCACTCACCGCTCTCACGTGCACCACGAGCAGGTCGTCGGCGTGCGGCGACAGCGACAGCCGGTACACGGCGTGCGCGGGGACCCTCCGCTTGCCGAGGGTATCACCGCCATCCTCGACACCGGCACTCACCGCTCTCACGTGCACCACGAGCAGGTCGTCGGCGTGCGGCGACAGCGACAGCCGGTACACGGCGTGCGCGGGGACCCTCCGCTTGCCGAGGGTATCACCGCCATCCTCGACACCGGCACTCACCGCTCTCACGTGCACCACGAGCAGGTCGTCGGCGTGCGGCGACAGCGACAGCCGGTACACGGCGTGCGCGGGGACCCTCCGCTTGCCGAGGGTATCACCGCCATCCTCGACACCGGCACTCACCGCTCTCACGTGCACCACGAGCAGGTCGTCGGCGTGCGGCGACAGCGACAGCCGGTACACGGCGTGCGCGGGGACCCTCCGCTTGCCGAGGGTATCACCGCCATCCTCGACACCGGCACTCACCGCTCTCACGTGCACCACGAGCAGGTCGTCGGCGTGCGGCGACAGCGACAGCCGGTACACGGCGTGCGCGGGGACCCTCCGCTTGCCGAGGGTATCACCGCCATCCTCGACACCGGCACTCACCGCTCTCACGTGCACCACGAGCAGGTCGTCGGCGTGCGGCGACAGCGACAGCCGGTACACGGCGTGCGCGGGGACCCTCCGCTTGCCGAGGGTATCACCGCCATCCTCGACACCGGCACTCACCGCTCTCACGTGCACCACGAGCAGGTCGTCGGCGTGCGGCGACAGCGACAGCCGGTACACGGCGTGCGCGGGGACCCTCCGCTTGCCGAGGGTATCACCGCCATCCTCGACACCGGCACTCACCGCTCTCACGTGCACCACGAGCAGGTCGTCGGCGTGCGGCGACAGCGACAGCCGGTACACGGCGTGCGCGGGGACCCTCCGCTTGACGCGCAGGGAGCGCGCGTCCAGCAGCAGCAGCGCCGCCGTGCTCAGCACCGCCAGGCAGCGCGCCACGCGCCCGGACGACCGCGCCACCTGCAACAGTATTAAAACACACTCACTCCTTATTGGTTCGTTCCTCAAGTGCTAAGGCTCATGACGACGTGAGACATGAGACGTGACAGCTTCTATTATTTTGTCGCCAGCATTCAACTGTCACTAGTACTCGGCCCTTCTCAGCTGGGAACGGCCGGCGGTACCGAGTGCTTGAAGGCCTTATTGAATGGAATTTTTACTGTTTACACATGTAGCTGCGCTGTTCTACAGCCTTGGCCCAGCGCAGGCCACGGCCGGGTGCGCCGCTGCAGTGTTGTAGCCGCACGTGTACGCACCTTGCCCACGACGTCGGCGAACACGACGTAGCGGTCGTGCGGCGCGGCGGCTCCGCGGCGCCAGGCGCCCGACGCGCGCAGGCGCACGTAGTCGCCCACGAACGGGTGCGCCACTGCAGTGTTGTAGCCGCACGTGTACACACCTTGCCCACGACGTCGGCGAACACGACGTAGCGGTCGTGCGGCGCGGCGGCTCCGCGGCGCCAGGCGCCCGACGCGCGCAGGCGCACGTAGTCGCCCACGAACGGGTGCGCCACTGCAGTGTTGTAGCCGCACGTGTACGCACCTTGCCCACGACGTCGGCGAACACGACGTAGCGGTCGTGCGGCGCGGCGGCTCCGCGGCGCCAGGCGCCCGACGCGCGCAGGCGCACGTAGTCGCCCACGAACGGGTGCGCCACTGACGCGCTGTACCGCGCCTTGCGATCCTTGAACAACACCGAAGCCGTCACCTGCACCACGAAAATAAAGCTTTAATAAAGAGCTACGCCAAATTATTTTGAACGAAGTGTCATTTCGTAAAAAGAGTTTTTCTCTGAAACGGGATTTCCCTGCAACTATTTAGGATTTTTATAAAGAAAATCTCACCTAACCTACGCGATAGGATGATATTTTCAAGAATTATGAAAAATGTATAACTTCAGAGGAGAAAACACGGCGAAGGAAGAATTCAGCGGAATGAATCATTCGACCTTACATGGACGAGATTTTAACCTTTTTCACCCTAACCCTCAGAAGGGGGGCGGGGTTACCTTCTCCCGCATCCTGTTGCGGGCGGTCTGGTCGAAGGCCTGCCTGTACAGCAGGCAGCGCCAGCGGTGGTGCAGGCGACGCAGCAGCGCGTCGGCGCGCGCCAGCAGCGCGGGGTGCGGCGGCGCGGGCCAGGCGGCGTACAGAGGGGGGCGGGTTACCTTCTCCCGCATCCTGTTGCGGGCGGTCTGGTCGAAGGCCTGCCTGTACAGCAGGCAGCGCCAGCGGTGGTGCAGGCGACGCAGCAGCGCGTCGGCGCGCGCCAGCAGCGCGGGGTGCGGCGGCGCGGGCCAGGCGGCGTACAGAGGGGGGCGGGTTACCTTCTCCCGCATCCTGTTGCGGGCGGTCTGGTCGAAGGCCTGCCTGTACAGCAGGCAGCGCCAGCGGTGGTGCAGGCGACGCAGCAGCGCGTCGGCGCGCGCCAGCAGCGCGGGGTGCGGCGGCGCGGGCCAGGCGGCGCACAGCGGCGAGCGGTGGCGCGCGGGCAGCCGCCGCCACAGCCCGCGCAGGTACTGCCGCCGCGCCCACGTGCTCCACGCGCGCCACACCACGCCCGCCGCCGTCGTGCGCGAGCACACCGTCACCGGAACTGGACAGATAACGTCTCTGTTGGTATCTAATTATCAGGGGTCGGGAAAATCGCGGCAAAACAAAGGACTGTCGCAATCTAGTTAGTGTTGTGTTTTGCCATTTTGGTATCTTTTCCCGAAATGAGCTAATTAAATCACATAAAATCATTGAACTTTTCTTTTGACAGTTCACCGGTCAATCGGTATACCGGCTTGCATGGCTAACTATGATGGTACCTGCGGGCCTGTGCTGCTGGGCGGGCCGGCGCCGCGCTCTGTGCGCGCGCCAGGCCCCCGCGATGACGCGCTGCGCGCGCGCGCGTCTCCTCTGTCTGTGTCGCCGCCACGCCGCCTGCGCCGCCCGGATCAGCTCCTCCACGCGCGCCGCTCGGAGCGCTTCCAACTCCCACACCTGTATCACACATTATAATCTTACTTTATTTATATCTCAAACAGGCAAATGCCCAAATCTGACTGGCCCGGTGCATTGTTTCGGTAGTCGTATCAGCATTTACACCCAGAATGCTGTAAAGTATGGAGTGCTTATCCAAAAGTGTCCGCTCCGGCACAGCAGCCCTCAGCGCGCCAGCACGCTGCGCGCGCGCACGACACTCACCGTGCGCGGGCTCCGGATGAACACCTTGGTGCGGCCGTAGGCGAACTCCGCGCTGGGGATGGGCAGCCCGCGCAGCAGCGCCCGCGCCGCGCGCACCGGCTCCTGCGCCGCCGCCGCCGCGCCCCGGCACAGCAGCCCGTAGCGCGCCAGCACGCTGCGCGCGCGCACGACACTCACCGTGCGCGGGCTCCGGATGAACACCTTGGTGCGGCCGTAGGCGAACTCCGCGCTGGGGATGGGCAGCCCGCGCAGCAGCGCCCGCGCCGCGCGCACCGGCTCCTGCGCCGCCGCCGCCGCGCCCCGGCACAGCAGCCCGTAGCGCGCCAGCACGCTGCGCGCGCGCACGACACTCACCGTGCGCGGGCTCCGGATGAACACCTTGGTGCGGCCGTAGGCGAACTCCGCGCTGGGGATGGGCAGCCCGCGCAGCAGCGCCCGCGCCGCGCGCACCGGCTCCTGCGCCGCCGCCGCCGCGCCCCGGCACAGCAGCCCGTAGCGCGCCAGCACGCTGCGCGCGCGCACGACACTCACCGTGCGCGGGCTCCGGATGAACACCTTGGTGCGGCCGTAGGCGAACTCCGCGCTGGGGATGGGCAGCCCGCGCAGCAGCGCCCGCGCCGCGCGCACCGGCTCCTGCGCCGCCGCCGCCGCGCCCCGGCACAGCAGCCCGTAGCGCGCCAGCACGCTGCGCGCGCGCACGACACTCACCGTGCGCGGGCTTCGGATGAACACCTTGGTGCGGCCGTAGGCGAACTCCGCGCTGGGGATGGGCAGCCCGCGCAGCAGCGCCCGCGCCGCGCGCACCGGCTCCTGCGCCGCCGCCGCCGCGCCCCGGCACAGCAGCCCGTAGCGCGCCAGCACGCTGCGCGCGCGCACGACACTCACCGTGCGCGGGCTCCGGATGAACACCTTGGTGCGGCCGTAGGCGAACTCCGCGCTGGGGATGGGCAGCCCGCGCAGCAGCGCCCGCGCCGCGCGCACCGGCTCCTGCGCCGCCGCCGCCGCGCCCCGGCACAGCAGCCCGTAGCGCGCCAGCACGCTGCGCGCGCGCACGACACTCACCGTGCGCGGGCTCCGGATGAACACCTTGGTGCGGCCGTAGGCGAACTCCGCGCTGGGGATGGGCAGCCCGCGCAGCAGCGCCCGCGCCGCGCGCACCGGCTCCTGCGCCGCCGCCGCCGCGCCCCGGCACAGCAGCCCGTAGCGCGCCAGCACGCTGCGCGCGCGCACGACACTCACCGTGCGCGGGCTCCGGATGAACACCTTGGTGCGGCCGTAGGCGAACTCCGCGCTGGGGATGGGCAGCCCGCGCAGCAGCGCCCGCGCCGCGCGCACCGGCTCCTGCGCCGCCGCCGCCGCGCCCCGGCACAGCAGCCCGTAGCGCGCCAGCACGCTGCGCGCGCGCACGACACTCACCGTGCGCGGGCTCCGGATGAACACCTTGGTGCGGCCGTAGGCGAACTCCGCGCTGGGGATGGGCAGCCCGCGCAGCAGCGCCCGCGCCGCGCGCACCGGCTCCTGCGCCGCCGCCGCCGCGCCCCGGCACAGCAGCCCGTAGCGCGCCAGCACGCTGCGCGCGCGCACGACACTCACCGTGCGCGGGCTCCGGATGAACACCTTGGTGCGGCCGTAGGCGAACTCCGCGCTGGGGATGGGCAGCCCGCGCAGCAGCGCCCGCGCCGCGCGCACCGGCTCCTGCGCCGCCGCCGCCGCGCCCCGGCACAGCAGCCCGTAGCGCGCCAGCACGCTGCGCGCGCACCACGACTCGCACCAGCCCGCGCGCCGCAGCAGCGCCATGTCCATTATGCTGTCGATGTACTCATTATTTTAGCGAATATATATATATTTTTTTTATTAAGAAACAAACAGTCTTAAAATAATATAAAATTAGTATTGTCATAGGACTAGAAATAGCCTTAATTGTAGACCGTTCCATACATAATATTATAGTGTTGAAAACTTAATTTTTTTAAATAAATGATTCGACGACCCTCATTTTCGCGTTCAAGTAATGTTAACAAATTAACATTTCTGTTATTTATACGCGCGTGGTTAACGCAAACAACATATGCCTAATGATCTCCGGTATTGTTCGCAGCGCCCTAGCGGCGCGCCTCACTCACCCCTGCGTGCGCAGCTGGTGCCGCAGCAGCGCGGCGTCGAACCGGTGCGGGCGCAGCGCGTGGTCGGCGCGCAGGCAGCGCACCAGCCGCGGCGCCGCCGGCAGCCGCCGCAGCAGCGCGCCCACGAGCGCTCGCTGGCGGCACGCCAGCGCTGCCGGCCTTCGTGGGGAACCTACACAAACAACAGATTAATAATGACAACAAGATAATGTCTGACCACGAGTCGTCGCCGGCCTAACGACTCAGCCATGACATTACGCGACCAGCGGCAAAAACAAAACCAAACTGATGTATGAAACATGCCACGAACCACCGCGCTCGGGGCCGCTCTAGCGGTTTTTGCTGAGCGATCAAACGCGGCACCGCGGGCTGCGGCGGGAACAAATGTATCGGCGACTAGAATAGATACCACGACTTCAGAGCGGCGCAGGCGGCGGTTCGCGCGGTCGGATTCCGCGGTGTACGTGTATAAATAAATATAAAGATAACCTTACAAAGCTTCTCTAAATCATATAAAAAAATAATTGAAGCGACTCTAGTACAAATTCTCTATGCTCCATGGTTCAAGCGAACAGGACGAACCCTGCTCTACACTAAAACAAACATAAATAATCGTCACCTCGCTGCGCAGGCGGCGGGCCGGGCGGCGGGAACAGCGCCGCCAGCAGCGGCTCCCGCGCCGCGGACAGAGCGGCGCAACAACTGCGACACACGATGTCTGTGTACGCACCTCGCTGCGCAGGCGGCGGGCCGGGCGGCGGGAACAGCGCCGCCAGCAGCGGCTCCCGCGCCGCGGACAGAGCGGCGCAACAACTGCGACACACGATGTCTGTGTACGCACCTCGCTGCGCAGGCGGCGGGCCGGGCGGCGGGAACAGCGCCGCCAGCAGCGGCTCCCGCGCCGCGGACAGAGCGGCGCAACAACTGCGACACACGATGTCTGTGTACGCACCTCGCTGCGCAGGCGGCGGGCCGGGCGGCGGGAACAGCGCCGCCAGCAGCGGCTCCCGCGCCGCGGACAGAGCGGCGCAACAACTGCGACACACGATGTCTGTGTACGCACCTCGCTGCGCAGGCGGCGGGCCGGGCGGCGGGAACAGCGCCGCCAGCAGCGGCTCCCGCGCCGCGGACAGAGCGGCGCAACAACTGCGACACACGATGTCTGTGTACGCACCTCGCTGCGCAGGCGGCGGGCCGGGCGGCGGGAACAGCGCCGCCAGCAGCGGCTCCCGCGCCGCGGACAGAGCGGCGCAACAACTGCGACACACGATGTCTGTGTACGCACCTCGCTGCGCAGGCGGCGGGCCGGGCGGCGGGAACAGCGCCGCCAGCAGCGGCTCCCGCGCCGCGGACAGAGCGGCGCAACAACTGCGACACACGATGTCTGTGTACGCACCTCGCTGCGCAGGCGGCGGGCCGGGCGGCGGGAACAGCGCCGCCAGCAGCGGCTCCCGCGCCGCGGACAGAGCGGCGCAGCAACTGCGACACACCACGTCGCGGTTCTTGCTGACGATGCCGCGCGCGCTGTACACCACCGGCCCGGCGAAGTGCGTCACCCTGGATACACAAAGTGGCACTTAACAATCCCTTTGGTCTCATTCTACGTCACAATGCTGCTGGTTTACTTTAGCATTTACTTATTTTTGTGCCTACGCACATATCAAGTAGCATCGTTTACGCACTATAATCTGAATCACGTTTTGGGCGGAACAACTCGAGAGAACTGTAAAGGAATTTCATACAAAATTGAAGGCCTAAGCCAGGAAGTAATTTTTTAGAGTGATATTTTTTTTTTCACAAAAGCACTATACATGTTTGTCTGTAACCTTTGATCCTGCACCGACTACATATTTCTGTTTAACTCAGTGGTTGACTGGTAGAGAATGCCTTTTTGTATAGTGCAATAAACCCAGAAATCATTGTTAAACTTTTATTAAAGTTAGATCCGTCCAAATCAGCTGGTCCAGACGGTCTGCCAGCTCAATTTTTGATTAACTGTGCTAAAACGATTGCTAAACCTCTAGCTTTGTTATTTAAACGCTCTTTCTCGGAATGCACAGTACCGTCGACATGGAAATCTGCCTTCATTACTCCTGTTCATAAAAAAGGTTCTAAAACCGACATTACTAACTATAGGCCAATTTCTAAACTCTGTATTGTTTCTAAAGTGCTAGAAAAACTTGTCTATACTCAAGTATATGAAGCAATCAAGAGCTATATTAGTCCCAATCAACATGGTTTCTTACAACGGAAATCGACGGTCTCCAACTTGACTCTTTTTAATGATTATATTACGCGAGCGATGGCCGGGGGCGGTCAGGTAGACGTTGTTTATACGGACTACAGTAAGGCATTCGATCGAATTGATCACCATCTGCTAATTTCTAAATTATATAATATGGGAATTCAGGGCGACCTACTTCGGTGGTTCTCTTCATACATCGACAATAGGTCACAGGCAGTTGTCATTAATAATTATATGTCTGGTTGGGTAACTGTTCCTAGTGGTGTCCCTCAAGGATCGTTGCTCGGGCCGCTGCTTTTTACTATTTTTATTAATGACATAAGTGACTGCTTTGTCTTTTCTAAATTACTCTGCTTCGCTGATGATATGAAGATTTTTGCCACAGTGAAAACTTTGAAGGATTCCGATCTCATCCATAATGACCTTTTGCGGCTTGATGCTTATTGTCAATTAAACAAACTGGATCTGAACCCGTCGAAATGTTTTACAGTTACCTTTACAAGACAGCGTTGCCCAATACCAACTGCATATAAACTAAGGGACCAGTTACTGAAAAAGGTATCAGCTATGAAAGACCTAGGTGTCACACACGACAGTAAGCTTCTGTTTGATACCCACATCAATAACGTTGTTGCAAGCGCCACCAAATCATTAGGATTCATTATGCGTAACTCATTAAATTTTACTCGAGTAAAAACTATCAAAATTCTTTTTTGTACATATGTAAGAAGCAAACTTGAGTATGCGTCTCAAATTTGGAATCCATGTTATAATACTTATATAGACCGAATTGAACGCGTCCAGAAAAGATTTGTCAAATACCTCTGTTATAAATCAAAAACTCCTTATAAGACGACGAATTATGTCGATATGTGTAAGAAACATCATCTCATTCCGTTGCACATTCGAAGAGAAATTGCGGACATAACTTATATTTTAAATGTTATAAACAACAATGTTGACTGCCCTGAACTGCTTGCTGAACTTTCTTTCAATACTCCATCCAGGCTTAAAAGACACTACCCTCCCCTCTCTGTTCCCTTTTCCTCGCGTAAATATAGGAAGAATAGTTTTCTGTTGCGTGCTGGTAAAAGTCTTAATAAAGTAGCAAAAGAGCTGGATATCGACATCTTCAACAGTAATATCCCGTCTGTAAGGCGTAAGATAACGAACGATTTTTTTTAAGTGAGCGTGCTTTAACCGAATCTGCTGTCTGGTGCATTGATTATGTTAGTTGTTTTTATTTAAATTAGTTCTATTACACTTAGTTTGTAGTCAGAGGTAGTTGCGATGTTGTGCATTGTGCGAGCACTTTATTTTTGTATAAAATGTCACTACCGGTGGGAACCTGTAATTGGCTTTCCATTAACTATTTCTAAGAGCATTATATTGTATGTAGCTGTTGGTTCTCCTAATAAATAATAAATAAATAATAAATAATAAATAAAGTTTAAATTCAGTTGAGCCCGCGCATTCATCGCGACCGCACACCTTCAGCGTACTTAGTTATCGTATTTAAACCATCTCAGTGATCCCCAAACTTTGCTGCCGACGACTTAGATACTATCCTTCATTTACAATGGGCTGTGCTACTTGTGGGTCTGTCGTTAATGACGTTGTACAGTGTTCAAGCTGTAAGATGGAATTTGGTTACTGTTGCGCCGGAATTTTAGAGCAGAGCTACCGAAAACTAGGACCCGACCGCCGAGCGAGTTGGAAGTGTCCTGCCTGCAAGAAAGGTGAAGTCTCGCCGAGCTCAACGAAAGCTATGGACCTGGACACTATCATGAACGAGCTGCGGGATATGAAAAGGCACCTCGCATGTCTTCCTGGGCTGGTGCGTGATATTGGCCATCTCAAAACTGAGCTATCCGAGCTCAAGGACTCTTGGAGCTTTGTTAGCAATAAGCTTGATGAGCACTCTACATGCTTGACAAACATGGAGCGAAGAGTATCAGAGCTTGAGGCTACTCAAGAGAAAGTCACGCTGCTGACCAATGAACTCCCCTTCTGAGGATTGATCTAGCTCGCAACGAACAGCTTCAGCGTATTAATAACGTGGAGATAAAAGGGGTGCCACTTAGAAAAAATTAAAACCTCTTTACCATCCTAGATAAAATTAGTACTGCCGTGGGTCACAAAGTGGAGAGAAGCAGTATAGACTAAATTTTTTGGCTTCCTACGAGACAGGCTGCGCCTAGTGTAGGGGCCAGTGTAACCTCAATTTTTTTTTTTTTTTTATTAAGAAACAAACAGTCTTAAAATAATATAACATTAGTATTGTCATAGGACTAGAAATAACCTTAATTGTAGACCTATAGTTCCATACATAATATTATAGTGTTGAAAATTTTACAGTACTCTGACCAAAAGAATGAAATAAAAACAATTTACTTAACTATAAACTAACCAATTAAATCCAACAAACTTTTTATATACATTTGGAATAGTTTACTACTATTTTAAACTTAATTAAAACTTAAGACCTAAGAAATACTCACACACACTGAGTTTCCAATAAAGAAAATACACTTGTTTTATACTTTGCCAACGAACTGCCAAACAAGTCTGCCTTCATACATTTCTCATTGTACAGCTTGCATGCGCGTTTAATGTACGAGTGACCCGCGTGTTTGGTTTTGCTCCTAGCAAGACTGAACAAAGCCTTTTCCGGCAACTACGCTCAGTTTTACGAGGAACACGAAAACTTATTTTATTCAAAAGTTCAGGAGCGTCAATCAGATTATTGAGGATTTTAAATAAGAACGATAGATCATTACAGCTAGGTAGCCACCAAAATGCCCGCTTGATAACGGGGTTTGGTCATCAGCGACGGGCGACAGGTCCGCTGTACTCACTGGAAGTGGTCGGGCGGCATGACGCGCAGGTGCGCGTGGCGGCGGCGCTGCAGCCGCGCCAGGAAGCCCGCGTCGCCGGCGCCCGCCTCGCGCAGGCAGCCCCGCACGCTGTCCGGGCCCTGGACACAGTCACCAACACCACCGTAATGTGCGACAGGTCCGCTGTACTCACTGGAAGTGGTCGGGCGGCATGACGCGCAGGTGCGCGTGGCGGCGGCGCTGCAGCCGCGCCAGGAAGCCCGCGTCGCCGGCGCCCGCCTCGCGCAGGCAGCCCCGCACGCTGTCCGGGCCCTGGACACAGTCACCAACACCACCGTAATGTGCGACAGGTCCGCTGTACTCACTGGAAGTGGTCGGGCGGCATGACGCGCAGGTGCGCGTGGCGGCGGCGCTGCAGCCGCGCCAGGAAGCCCGCGTCGCCGGCGCCCGCCTCGCGCAGGCAGCCCAGCACGCTGTCCGGGCCCTGGACACAGTCACCAACACCACCGTAATGTGCGACAGGTCCGCTGTACTCACTGGAAGTGGTCGGGCGGCATGACGCGCAGGTGCGCGTGGCGGCGGCGCTGCAGCCGCGCCAGGAAGCCCGCGTCGCCGGCGCCCGCCTCGCGCAGGCAGCCCAGCACGCTGTCCGGGCCCTGGACACAGTCACCAACACCACCGTAATGTGCGACAGGTCCGCTGTACTCACTGGAAGTGGTCGGGCGGCATGACGCGCAGGTGCGCGTGGCGGCGGCGCTGCAGCCGCGCCAGGAAGCCCGCGTCGCCGGCGCCCGCCTCGCGCAGGCAGCCCAGCACGCTGTCCGGGCCCTGGACACAGTCACCAACACCACCGTAATGTGCGACAGGTCCGCTGTACTCACTGGAAGTGGTCGGGCGGCATGACGCGCAGGTGCGCGTGGCGGCGGCGCTGCAGCCGCGCCAGGAAGCCCGCGTCGCCGGCGCCCGCCTCGCGCAGGCAGCCCAGCACGCTGTCCGGGCCCTGGACACAGTCACCAACACCACCGTAATGAAACCCATACTTTAATTAGCCAGTGCAGCTATCCCCTTCCACAATTTCTTAGTTTGTTACACGTATGAGTCGTTTGTATATGATTGGTCAAGCGGTGAAGTGAAGGTTACACGTAACAGAATGTTACCATATGTTTATTTATAGTGACTAAACGATTTGTATGGACAATTGTAGTTCTACAAAGTAACCGCTAGGGGCACTGTACTATTCTCGATACAAATCCTTTACGCTGTCGCTAGCGAGCACGGTCACGTTAATTCATTGTAAGGGTAGTGGTCCTTCGAGACGGATACAATACAATACAATACAAGTACTCTTTATTGCACACCTCATAAAATATACAGGAGAAATACAATGCAAGAAATTACAATTAGAGGTAAACAACAGGCGGTCTTATCGCTAAAGAGCGATCTCTTCCAGACAACCTTTGGGTAGTGGAGAACTTGAAAAAATAAGATATGAGAGCCGGATGTCCGGGGTCGAGAGTTGGAGTACGAGGATAATGTTGCAGCTATTCGTAGTTGCTAGTAATCGAGTGACACCGACACGGCAGACTATACTGGTCCTTCGAGCCGGATGCGTGTGCACTCACCGCGTCCAGCAGATCGGCGTGCGGCTCGTGGTCCCGGTACGGCAGCGGCGTCCACGCGAGCTGCTCGCGGGCGTACTCCTCCTGCTCGCGGCGCAGCGTGGCGTGCGTGACGGCGGCCTGCAGCCGCTCCGCCGCGTAGTTGATGAGCAGCCGCTCTAGCCCGTTGTGCGCGAGCGTCTCGAAGCCGTACACGTCGAGGATGCCTAGTGACCGCCGCTTTCCCGGCTCCGCTGGCTGTAAAAGTGTACTGGGTTTATTATGATGACAAAAACATGATGTTCGGCTAGAGCATGACATAGTAGACTAAAATTACTTGTCCTGTGATTGGGTATACTTAGTACTTTCTTTTTTCTTTGGCTGGTAAAGAATGTCTTGTGGTCTTAAGTCAGCCATTTCTAGGCGCTATATGTACCTTGATGGCGGTGTTGACGCGCGCCAGCAGCCAGGCGAACAGCCTCGCGTACAGCGCCTGCAGCAGCCGGTCCCGCCTGGCGCGCGCCCACTCGGCGCCGGCGCCGCCGCACGCGCCGCAGCCCGGGCAGCCGGCGCCGCCGCCGCGCGCGCACACCGAGCCCTCCGCGCTCGAGCTCTCCTCCTCGCCCGTCTCGCACTCTTCACAAACAGAGGATGTTGTTTCAATGACACTATGTCAATCAATATATGTGATAAATAACTAATGTAGATTGGCTCCGGTTGGAACGGAATACAACTGTTCTACTTATGGTGACCCTCCACGCCCACCAGCGCGCACGCCTCGCGCACTCTGCCACACACAGGTGCCCACTAACACTGAGAATGTACTGACCAGGCGAGTGGTCGGCGGGCTCGTCGGGCGCCGGCGCGCCGAGCGCGGCCGCCTCCACGCCCACCAGCGCGCACGCCTCGCGCACTCTGCCACACACAGGAGCCCACTAACACTGAGAGTGTACTGACCAGGCGAGTGGTCGGCGGGCTCGTCGGGCGCCGGCGCGCCGAGCGCGGCCGCCTCCACGCCCACCAGCGCGCACGCCTCGCGCACTCTGCCACACACAGGTGCCCACTAACACTGAGAATGTACTGACCAGGCGAGTGGTCGGCGGGCTCGTCGGGCGCCGGCGCGCCGAGCGCGGCCGCCTCCACGCCCACCAGCGCGCACGCCTCGCGCACTCTGCCACACACAGGAGCCCACTAACACTGAGAGTGTACTGACCAGGCGAGTGGTCGGCGGGCTCGTCGGGCGCCGGCGCGCCGAGCGCGGCCGCCTCCACGCCCACCAGCACGCACGCCTCGCGCACTCTGCCACACACAGGAGCCCACTAACACTGAGAGTGTACTGACCAGGCGAGTGGTCGGCGGGCTCGTCGGGCGCCGGCGCGCCGAGCGCGGCCGCCTCCACGCCCACCAGCACGCACGCCTCGCGCACTCTGCCACACACAGGAGCCCACTAACACTGAGAGTGTACTGACCAGGCGAGTGGTCGGCGGGCTCGTCGGGCGCCGGCGCGCCGAGCGCGGCCGCCTCCACGCCCACCAGCACGCACGCCTCGCGCACTCTGCCACACACAGGAGCCCACTAACACTGAGAGTGTACTGACCAGGCGAGTGGTCGGCGGGCTCGTCGGGCGCCGGCGCGCCGAGCGCGGCCGCCTCCACGCCCACCAGCACGCACGCCTCGCGCACTCTGCCACACACAGGAGCCCACTAACACTGAGAGTGTACTGACCAGGCGAGTGGTCGGCGGGCTCGTCGGCCGCCGGCGCGCCGAGCGCGGCCGCCTCCACGCCCACCAGCGCGCACGCCTCGCGCACTCTGCCACACACAGGGTCCACTAACACTGAGAGTGTACTGACCAGGCGAGTGGTCGGCGGGCTCGTCGGGCGCCGGCGCGCCCAGCGCGGCCGCCAGCGCGCCCGCCTCCACGCCCACCAGCGCGCACGCCTCGCGCAACTCTGCGACACACAGGCACAACATTGTTAATCAATTATTGAGAACTATCTGAACGTAAAAACTTGCGTATACGGGCACTGTCTATAAAGCCGCCTGTCCACTGAAGCAGAGCGGAGAAAATAAACCAATCAGTAATCAGTATACGTCTTTGTGAAGCTTAAAAGAAGTGTATTTAAATGGGAATGGAGGAATGGGATTGGCCGCGCAGGCAGCCTAAGTCAGCCAATCGGTGCAACATATGAATCAGGAGCATGTTATGGACAGTGTGTGATGGTGATGGTGGTACGCACCGTACTCGTGGTGCAGGCACGTGGCCAGCGCGCCGTCGATGGTGGTGGTGGGCTCGAACTGCACGTTCCCCAGCTTTAGTAAGAACGCCAGTAGCCGCAGCACGCCGCCGCACTCACTCGCGGTCAGCCCGAGCCGCGCCATCGCCGCCTGCAACACAACAAAATGTTAACTTGAACGGACTGGCTCTATAGAAGGAGGTTAAACCGGGTCGGCCTGCTTGGGGCGCGGGGAGGAGGCGAAAAAATCGGACTAAGAGGACGTGAACCATGAACTAGTCGACTTCGTTGGCGGTTGACACATCATCCTCATCATCATCATTCATCACCACCACCATCACTATTTTACGAGCTAATACTCACCTATGCACAGTACACAACCATTTCAAATTTTTTAATTCGCAGCCAACAGGATTCTAAGTCAACGCTCTTGCGGGGTGAGGTACACGATACGGTGCGGGGTTGTGCGTGTCCATTCTGTATGTAGTACTAGTAAGTATTCTGTGGCCCTGTGACGTACCTTAGTGAACTGGAAGTGGTCCTTGTCGGCGTGCGCGGCGCGCGGGCCGGGCGGCGGCGGCGGCGGCGGCGGCGGCGTGCGGCGAGGCGAGCAGGGCGCCGGCGCCGCCGCCGCCGCGCCCATGCCCGCCTCGCCGGCGCCGCGGAGCACGGCGTAGTGCTCCCATGAGCGCTGCAGCTTCAGTCTTTCTGCAGCACGGTATAGTCGAGTGAGTTCGGGGCCCGAACCGTGGCGATGCTTTATAAATGTACTATCAGGACGTATCTTTTTACTTTTGTTGATTACGACCAAATAAAGAAAAAAATATAGGTAACTAGCTGTGCCCCGCGGTGTTACCCGCTCATCCCACGGGAACACAAAATTTATTCGGGATGAAAAGTATCCTATGTCCTTCCCCGGGACTGAAACTATCTATACACCAAATTTCATCTAAATCGGTTCAGCGGTTTAAGCGTGAAGAGGTAACAGACAGACAGACAGACAGACAGACAGACAGACAGACACACTTTCGCATTTATAATATTAGTATGGATTAGTATGGATATGGATTAGTATGGATGGATAAGTATGGATAGCAAAGTGTAATAATACCCACTAAGATTTTTATTTAACTAAATACGATATTAGACTATAGTGAAAGTAAACTGTATCATTGAAACCACTAAATATGCACTCAAAATTACACGGAACCAATTAAACTACCACTAACTTTTGGACATTATTTTTAAAAAGACAAAAACTGCTAACTTCCTATTAACTAAACGTTTTTGACTTTTTATAAAGCGAGCGTAGACGATTTGAGCCGTCATCAAATACCGTATTTGTAATTTTGCTAATTTGCAGGCGTTCACTTCAACACCCGTTCAAATTGCAATTTTTCGGTTTATCGCTTTAATATTAGGTACCATTTACATGAATAGAATTCATGATAGAGATTTAATGAGGCCTTTGTCACCTGGTGTCGCGGACATACAAAAATAGAAAACGAGATCTATATGAATAAAAATAAATAGGAAATAATAATAATACAGACAATAACTTAATTGTCCTAAAATAAAAATAAAATGTCCGACTAAGACTGGATTTAACATTTTTTTATTCCATAAATAAACTTAAAAGTTTTATCGAATGCAGCTTAAAGGCTTAAATACAAATAATAATATGAATATAATCCAGTTGTGACGTAGAACTAGGTACTTACTGAGCAAATGCGGCTCGGCTCCAGCCAGCAGTTGATACAACACATGAAAGTTGCGCTCTCCTTCCAACGCACCACTTGCGCGCTCCTATACAAAAATATTAGTTTACACGTTTTCTTTTATATTGGCACAACATATTGGCTCCACTTCGCCTGATGGTATGCAAAAAGGGGAGCCCAAATCGCAATGGCAACTGAAAAGAAACCAACCGTGCCTTGTCAGTTGACACTGCCATGCTGGCCCGAGAGATGCTTCTTCACGCTTCGTTTGAAGGGTCCCATGTTTTAAGTAGGAAACACATGTGCCGGCAAAGATTTCCACTTTTTAACAGTTCAGCAGATAAAGGAATTGCCACACTTCTTGGTACGCGTGGGAATATTTTCCACGGTGAAGCGATGACATCGCAAACCGGCACGTGTCGTTCTATGAGGGAATAAGGAGGGTAGGATAAGAGAAAATAGCTCTTCAGAGCACTCGCCATGGTATACGCGATAGAAAACGCTTAGCGAACCAATGTCTCTGTGAACGTGACCAAAATAAGTCTTTGATTGACCGAACGAGCGAAGCATCTCCGTTTCAATATCTCTTAAAATTCTTTGGGGGTTTGAAAACGTAAAAAAATACAAATATCGTTATATTTTGAAACCAACTCGCGAGGTTTACAGCTCTCAGAACCATTAGTTTAGTATCCTATATTCTGTATCTACCTATTTATTAACATACACCGAAAACCCGGGGTATGTTAATAACCAAGTGAAGTTACAAACCTTCTTAAATTCTAGGTGACAAGTAAGACAATTTTGAACATGTTTTCGCCGAGAAAAAACTATTTATCGATGAAAAATATGTCGTGCAAAGTTTGAATGTATATAGTTTTGATACACAGTATCAATATTTATTTTAAATCACTAGAGGAATTGTGGATTGACAAGGGTGTTCTAATAGTGTTATTACCTTTTCCAGCAAGTCTGCGTGTAAAACAGAAACCGAGTTAGTTTGTGTCCAGGTTGTTTGATAAAACAATCCATACCCGAGAGAGAGGCATAAGACTGTAAGTGCCTCCGTACTAGAGAAGCATAACATTGTAAGTTCATGTATTTAACATAGTACTTACAGCGTTCTGCTTCTGAGATACAGGAAGATTTACATTGTTATGCGTTTCAGGTACGGAATTTACAGTACATACTGGGGCTTTACAATTTACCGCCTGTGGTATGTTTAAAGTTTCACGTCTTGCCTTGGCCTGGAAGTGATATTTTCTCCCCGTGTAGTAGGCAGAAAATCCCACTAACGGCCTAGGGTGACGTAAACTTAATGATAGTGCGGTAGGTAACTGCCCAAGACTGATGCAAATGGAAGAATTTGATTTGAGCCCTACACCCAGAGGGTGATAAACAGAAAGAAGAAGGTAACTCACAATGCGTGATGTGACCACCGACGGGCTCGCCCTTGAAGTCGAACTCGATGTCCAACAGCTTGCCCTGCGACCAAATGCAAGCTAATGTATTCTCGAAGTACTTACATAGGTAAATAAAAAAGATAGACAATTCGTTTTTGGTACTATATAATAGGGATGGTAACTGATAGTACTGTAATAGAAAAAATAGTTTAATATGTCATGAAATGACGAAAAATCAAAAAATTAAAGGCATTTTGAAATATGAGACTTCAAGGGGCATTTTTGTGTTTATTCCCAAAATCAAGAAGCCCTTGGCCCATGAATATACTAACGAATCTGCTGGCGTTGTGATTCCGCGCGGTGGCCGCGTTCCCGAACGCTTCCAACAAGGTCCCCGCCGCCGCGAGCGCGCCGCCCGCCTCCGCGCCCGCTCCCGCTCCCGCGCCCGCGCCCGCCGCCGGCCCCGCGCCCGCGCCCGCGCCCGCTCCCGCCACCACCGCGCACTGGAGACACACGCGCGCCGCCTCGGTCTTGCCCGCGCCGCTCTCGCCCGTGATCACGATGCACTGGCTCTCGTTGCGGTCGCGCACCCATCGGTACGCTGTTGCGGTTATCGCGTATCTGGAATATTTGCATCGTAAAATAACAGGCACTCATAGGCACAATGATTATTTATCAATACGTACACAATACATCAACTCCATAAGAAACATTCGTACATCAATTTCCATAAGAAACACATAGCTAATATTATTTCTATGTATGAGTTGTAAGTGGATCCGTTGCAGAGTATGCTTCACAGCGGAGCCACAATCAATGTCCATTATTTCGTTCCCTGGTACAGGTACAGCCAAAAACATCATATGTACATGGCGTACATTCAACGTACATCATTTCACCATTTAATTAATTGATTTTCACTGTGGTGGCGCTGCGGCTGAGCAACACGCTAATACTGTTACTCGCTTCGTGAAAATATGCGGAAAATTTTGTTTACAATCCGACCACAACACCGGCGGCGAGCGGCAGAATCGAGCGGCGACCATAGGTGGGAGCGGAAAGTCGGAACGTGATCTTACGCCCCTTCCTATGGCTGCCACGGAGTGCTGCGTCAAATCCAGGCTTTTATTGTATTGCATATCGGCTCTATAGTTCGGTTATAGTTCTATAGTGTTTAGTATATGTATTGTATAAGTATTAAAGTGTAAAGTTCTCTTAAAATTAATAGAGTCATACAGATGCGGCGGCAGCTGGTACGGCGGGCGCGCGAGGTAGGCGCGGACGAGCTCGGCGGAGTACTGGGGCAGCGGGCGGCACGGGTTCACCGACACCAATGCGTTCCCCACGTAAGTCTGTAACAAACGGTGTGTCTCAGGAATACTGTCGGCTGATCTCAGATTTATACGTTTTTTAAGTAAATTACTGCAGATACCGGAAAAAAAGGGCTTGCCGGATAAGTAGGTATAGACGGCCGAACGGAGAGGTTGGATAGTGATACGAAGCCGGCAAGCCCTTTTCACGGCTAGGCATGTATGATTTTCTTAAACATATGCAATGAAATAAAAAAAAAAAAATTTAACAAAAAAAAGAACCGACTTCAGTAAAACTAAAAAACCAAAAATAACCTATTCAAGTACAGATTACATGTGACTCACCCTTCGAAGTCGATCCCAAACCACTCCGTTCTTATATTTATAGTTATATTATAGTTTACGCGAGGTTTGGCCCCGACTTCGAAGGGTGAGTCACATGTAATCTGTACTTGAATAGGTTATTTTTGGTTTTTTAGTTTTACTGAAGTCGGTTCTTTTTTTTGTTAAATTTTTTTTTTTTTGCTTTTTCGTGGTTCTAGTGGCCATCTGTGGTGTTCATCATCAGTTTCCTTACACCAAATCCTATTTACTGAATGTAAATTCTTGACTTTATCAATAAATTACCGAAAGCGCCTTACATGTCCCTATAACATTTGAAGAGTTCCCTCGATTTCTCCAAGATTCCATCATCAGATCCCGACAGTGCCAACGGGACCAACTCGGAGTTATACCCATTCGATTAAAAAAAATATATTGAAAATCGGTTCACGGTTCTCGGAGATATCGAGTAACATACACACAAAAAAAAAAAAAAAAATTAGTTCGAATAGAGAACCTCCTCCTTTTTTTGAAGTCGGTTAAAAATACACCATTCAAAAAAATACAATTCAGCTGTTTAACCTGCTCATGAACACAGACGCCATGTTTAAAAAATATATATTTCCAGGCTTAAGCCTTCAATTTTGTATGCAACGTAAGATCGCAGGTGGGGCCAACAAACAGTTTAGCTCAACCAGTTGGCCCAAAAACTTGACTATTTCCAGGTAATAGACAATATTTGTACTCATTATTTTATGATAGCTTCCGTCGTTATAATACTGTAAAAAAAAGGGGAAAATATATCTTTCTTTAAAAAAAATCAAATAGAATCACACGTTTGAAACGCCCGGCATTATGGCGTGCTTAGCGTGAAGCCACAGTCTATTCCAACAAATAAGTACAGTCGCCATCAGCTATATCGCAGCATATAAGGCGTTCATAAATATCTGAACACGACTCTTATTGACTGACGTTACAGTACATGTTCAGATATTTATGAATGCCTTATATGCTGCGATATATCTGATGGCGACTGTACCAATGTCCGCGTCGTAATCAGCTGCTGCTGCGTCTAGACTGTGACGTTACACTCGACGTACGTCGCGTTTCAGCTGTTTTGAATTTCCCACATAATTTTGCACTTTGCATTCATTATTTTTACATTGATAACGAGAAAACATTAAGAAATATTGATAGAGTATGATGCTGACCAAAATAGTGTCCTTAAAAAAAATTACCCTTATCAGTTTATCAATTTGGAAGACTTACGTAGATGACGTCCCGCTTGTAGCGCACGTGCAGGTTGTGCAGGAAGGAGTCCTCGGTGAGCGGCGCCAGGAGGACGGCGTCGCTCTGGCCGACGTCGGCGTCGCCCGCCTCGCCGTCCGCCATGCCGGCGCCGCGCCGCGCCTCACCGCGCCGCTGCCATCAGAGACCCGCCCGCACCCACCCGCGCCCGAGACACGCCGAGCCTGTCTGCAGGAACAAGTGTTATTTATAAACTAGCTGTGCCCCGCGGTGTTACCCGCTCATTCCACGGGAACACTAAATTTTTTCGGGATGAAAAGTATCCTATGTCCTTTCCCGGGTCTCAAACTATCTCCATACAAAATTTCATCTAAGTCGGTTCAGCGGTTGAAGCGTGAAGAGGTAACAGACAGACAGACAGACAGACACACTTTCGCATTTAGAATATTAGTATGGATAGCGACTGTGAATAATAATTTATTAAATATTAAATTTAATAAATTATTACGTATTCTGACATATTGATATTAATTTTCCTATAAAACGATGCCGATTAAATAATAAACCAAATGTTCCACGGATGACTGACGAAATTATTAAATACATGAATAGCCTTAATGATCTTTCTCATTTTAGACAACAATACCCTGACGATAAAAACATATCCAATATGATTAAGTATTATTCGGACTTAATTAAGAGAAAAGTTTTAGAAGCCAGACAGGAGTATACAGGGTAAAGTTTAAAAGATAGCTCAAATCCTTCCAAAGTTTGGAAGATTATAAATGAAGAAATCTCGCCAGCGCCATGTAGGAAAGATATTACGCTTAAAGACAGTGACTCCAAAACTATACGATAGGGAAAAACCACGTCCCCGACCATCTGAATTCGCATTTCTTAGGTGTTGCGTCTAAGCTCAATATTGGGGTAAACGAGCAGTGCTCAATGCAGTACCTTACCGACCACGCCCGAACTGCTCATGTGCCGGTTGTTGAGCTGCCCACTGTCACGCGAGCCGACCTTGATCGAGTTCTTAAATCCATGCTCAAGACCAGGAGCACCCTTGACATATATGACATTTCTGTGGACATCATTTTATGCATCTGGCCTCTACTCTTGGAAATGCTGCTTACCCTAATCAACGAGATGTTCTCGGAAGGTGTTTATCCCGACGTGCTTAAGTGCACAAGAGTGTGCCCAGTCTATAAAAGTAAAGGGGAAAAGACATCCGTTGATAATTATAGACCGATATCCATAGTACCAAACATCTCAAAAATCTCACTTTGAGACAAATGACTTACTGACTGACCGACAGTTTGCCTACCGACGACATAAGATGTCCACCACAACCGCAGCGCAGAAAATAATCGACTGGACCACAACAGGCATTGATGACAGGTACAAGATAGCCGGGATATTTTGTGACTTGTCAAAGGCCTTTGATGAGATTAATCATGAACTACTAGTAAAAAAACGAATGTGCTATGGACTAAAAGGGCGCAGTTGTAATCTAGTAGAATCATTTAAAAAAAACAGAAATCAAACTGTTGATGTGATGATAGGTGGAAAAAGAATGAGATCAGAGTCTGGCAGCGTGACGATTGGGATCCCACAAGGGTCAGCACTAGGAAATACCCTATTCCTAGCTTTCATAAATGACCTACCATCTGCCATATCTGAAGGACAAATCGTTTTGTTTGCAGACGACACAACGGTAGTCGTAAAAGCGCGCACGTATGACGAACTAAGCGGGAAAATGAACACGGTCTGTGACCAGCTGAAGAGATGGTTCGCGGCAAACGGTTTGGTGCTCAATGTAGGGAAATCAAACACCATACTATTTTCCGGCAAACGTGTTTTGAGCTCGAGAATCCAAAGTCCCATTCCAGTTTCTGATGGCTGCAGGTTTCTAGGTTTTACGTTAGACCCCACGTTGAGTTGGAAAAAGCACGTAGACTTGCTATGCGATAGACTGAGCTGTGCCGTGTTTGCTCTACGTAGATTGAAGCCGCTCGTGTCAAGTTGCGCGTTGAGACAAGCCTACTTTGCTCATTTCCACTCGCTGGTCATTATGTTCACCCGTAGGCATCTAGCAGACTTCAAGCGAGTGGAATTGAAGGGTAAGTGTCTCCGCAGCACGGGACTGCTCCGGACAGTGCCGCGCCGCACCGTGCTAAAAGCCAAAAACCCGCGGGTTATAGCGCCAACCTACTACGAGCATCTGCCCGCTGACCTCCAAAATGAACGTTCTGAGGAAACGTTTAAACGTAAGCTGAAGAACCTTTTATTGGAAAAGTCACTGTACTCAGTAAAAGAATATATTGACATTGTTAAATACATTTTATTGTTGTTGTTGTTGTTGTTGTTGTTGTCCTAAGGCACCCCGGAGGTTGTTTTATGTAATTTGAATTTTGTTTTAGTTCTTAAGGATTTTGTATTGAAATGATTTCCATTATTTTTATTATTGAAATTTTGACATGCCTTTATTATTTATTTTTGTTTGTAATTATTGATTGGTACCTTGGTATTCTGCTCTGCGTGCTATGTGGCCTGCCCATTGCCACTTCAACATGCTAATTCGGTGAGCTATATCGGTCACTTTAGTTCGTCTACGGATTTCCTCATTTCTGATTCGATCACGTAGAGACACCCCGAGCATAGCCCTCTCCATTGCTCGTGAGAGCAGATGGCCGATGGGGCCGTAAAGTGCTCGAGTGGAGACCTCGGACCAGCAAGCGCAGCGTAGGACGTCCACCTACAAGATGGACAGATGACCTTATAAAGGTCGCCGGAAGGCGCTGGATGCAGGTCGCTTCCAACCGGTATATATGGAAGTCCAAAGGGGAGGCCTATGTTCAGCAGTGGACGTCCTATGGCTGAGATGATGATGACCTTGGTATTGGTACTATAATTTATTTATTTATTTTGATTAGGTATGTATACTATTGTGTACTACCAAGTTAGTTATTAAGATTTTTTGTATTTGTATATAATGTAAATTGACGATCACTATATGATAAGTAATGTAAACTGACATACTCTTATATTTTACAAGAACATTATACTGTTGAAAAAAAAAAAAAAAAATAGTGCGTAGAGTCCCTCCGCGCGGAAGAACTGAAACTTCGTAATGTGGAAATGAAAATAGGAAGGGGTAGAAATTGATTTTTAGTGAACTCATATTATTTCTGTAAGACAAACTTCTTCACTCTCGCTCTGTCTCTTTCTATTCCCCCTCCCCAAGAGCGTTGAACGTTTAACGCAACAGTGCTTTCCTACCCCCTCTACAGTAGCGTTAAACGTTTAATGCAACCGTTAAACGTTTAACGCAACCTTGTTGGAAGTCGCATTAAAAGTTTCACTTCAATAAATAATAAATAAATAATATTGACGTAGCTAGGGATAAGCGAAGATCTGTTATTATTAGTGTCGGGCTAGGGATGGGCAAAACTTAAACCAAGGAGGAGCAGGAATGCCTTTTCATTGAATTATGTATTTCGATAATGTTCACCTGAGACACACCAAATCTGTCTGGGGAAAGGAGGGGTACTGAAATAATGAAATTAAATAATGAACATTATTCTGCAAGTAGGTCAAGGGCACTTTTATATATCTGAATGTAAAGAAAATTATTGTATAGTTGTATGTCTGTCAGATAGTCCTCTACTGTATAATATGCCTTTGACATTGTAGATTTGACACTTTATACTCTCGCGGTTTGTACACATAATTAACACAAATTATAACGGGTCTACATTATGAAGGTAAATAAGAAATAGCTTATTA
Organism: Apotomis betuletana; assembly: GCA_932273695.1. Lineage (NCBI taxonomy): Eukaryota > Metazoa > Arthropoda > Insecta > Lepidoptera > Tortricidae > Apotomis > Apotomis betuletana. Next base: position 34,603,911 of record OW026300.1, on the reverse strand, counting down.
GGAAACATTAACGAGTAACTTGTTATAAAAATGAACACATTGGCCTAAAAATTATTTACATACTTTGGACATGAAACTTTCTGATAGCAATTATATTTATTTTTAGTATTAAAATTGTGCATATTGGATTTTTGTGAATTAATTTAAGTTCTTAATATACACTCATTTATATATAGGGATGCTACTGTTATAAGATGTTTATATCTATTTGTTTTAGCTATGATTTCTAAAGAGCTATTGTAAGTTAACTATATGCATTTTTATATTTTATTTTGTTTAGTAGGTATCAGATTTTACTAGTGTCAATTTCCACCCAAAATGTATGGATTTCTTCCTCACTTCCTGATGACTAAGGGTTGTGACCATTTCAGGCCATTATCCCTTGTACCAAAGCTCTCCACTTCACACGGTTTTCCACCTTCCAGATTGAGTATAGATTTAGGAGTAGGTAGTCTAATTACAGTTGATTGCAGGCATTTCATCTTACAAGAAACAAGATCAAAAAACATTATTAAAAATGCAGCGGGAAGAATATTTAGACAAATAATCAAAGTTTATTAAACGTTCGGTGGAAGTTACCCAAAATTGTCATAAAAATATTAAAAAGTACATATGTATTACAAGAAGCTAACCTTAGTGACAGGAATGTATATTGTAAATATGTTATACTTACATACATACATTTCATTCCTTATTTCACAATTTTGTACAAACACAGTGGTGTGTCATTAATATTTTAAGCAATGCTTAATATTCCATAAGTCAACCAAATTTTACTTCATGTAATATTTACAACATAGTATATTTAAAGCATTTGAATATTGTTCCGCATTTTGATCTTATCTTATGTCGTCTTTTTACACATAATTACCAAATTTAACGCTCTGATATCATTGAGCATAGAAGTCATAATGCAGCATTAATTTCTAAATAATCACATGGAGCTTTAACTCTTACTGAAAACTAATTAACAATGTGTATTTTCATCCCAAAACCATGTAACAATTCCACATTGCACGGACTCTGTAAGTTTGTTTTGTTTAAGTTTATTGGTGGAACCGAAATCGACCACTGCAGTAGCAAGTACCACTCGATCATTAATTGCGCCAGGCGACAGTCGCGTCTTAAATGTACTCACCTCAGCATAAATTTCTTAAAATATAAGGCTAAAATATCACTATGAAGCTATCGGAGAATTCTGAAACATCGTTTATAGATAAAACTGTTATTAATTTTGCAAACTAGAGGTACAAGGACTTCGCTCAATTTATCGCTAGAATATGACATTTGTTGACTTGACAGAAAATGACAGCCATAAGGAGTTTTGTAAGAAATCCATTGCTACATGATTGATAAATGTTGAGGTTGCATTACCACTAGACTGGAAAACTATTTTATAAGTGGTTGCTATGATACTAAAATTGATGTGAAAAATAACAGTTGTGTCGTGAGTGTCATGATATATCGTGTGTGTAAAATAAAATAAACTTAAATATAAAAACTATATAAATGATAATCTAAATCTGTGACTGTGACTTCCGATTCCACTGCAGCTCTGTGAGTATTAACTCTATTAGGTTATGGGCCCAACCGGAAGGATCGCAATGGATTTTTCAACAAAAATTGAAATCGGCAAGTTAGCTGGCAAGGAAAATTGGGCTACATGGAAGTATAAAATGACCATAATGCTTGAAGGTACAGAAGGTGCCATGGAGGCAGTTGAGGGGAAACTCAACAAGCCGGTCCTTGCTGCAGGAGCAAGTGACGCTGAAACCAGCGCCTATAATACTGCTATGGTGAAATATAGGCGGACTGAAACTGGCGCTTTACTCATGCTGACGACTAACATGACCGAGGAGACACTTAAGAAGGTTATGAGGTTTAGAATAGCACACGATGTTTGGCAAGAGCTACATAGGCTATTTGATGGACAATCAGACGACAGAGCGTATAATCTATGCTTGGAATTTTTCGGGTTTCGTCAGAGGAAGGAAGATGATGTTCCTACTCATATGTCGCACCTTAAGAATCTCTGGAATGATTTGAAGGCGGAGATTGCTAAAATCGACGCTACGGCTAAGCTCCCTGAGTTGTTCCTGATTTGTAAAGTCTTGGATACACTTGACGACCGTTATTTCAACTTTAAGTCAAGTTGGCTAATGCTGAAACAGTCAGAAAGGACTATTGACAGTTTGACGACACATCTCTGTACGTTCGAGAGAGAGTTAGGTAGTCAAGAGAACTCACGGCAAGAGGCACTAGTGACTACGCCTAGTGAACGTCAAAATAAAAAGAACCCGGATGAGCAGCTGATATGCAATTACTGTTCTGGAAAAGGACATAGAGTTCGCAAGTGTAAGAAGTGGATTAAGGATGGGAGGCCACCTAAGCCAACTTCGGGCACATCAGCGTCTAGCTCAAAGTCCAAGCAAGTTCAACAGATTTCCCTGATGGTAAATGCGTGTTCAATAAATCAAGTACAGGATCGTGAGAACTGGTACGTTGATAATGGAGCAACTGTGCACATTGCAGTAAGGAGGAATTTCTTCACGGAGTTTCAAGAATTCGATTCGGATCACACCGTAACTACGGCAGACGGAACTACCATATCTGCTTCTGGAATGGGTTCTGTAGTGGTAGAATCCAATGTTAATGGAAACAAGGAGAAGATAACCCTTAATGATGTGTGGCTAGTACCATCCTTAACGAAGAACTTGTTTTCGATGCTTGCGGCGCAAGATAAGATGCAAAATAGCCTCTTCACTTCTACGACTAGAGAGTGCAAGTTAGATATTGAAGGCACAACTAGAGTTGTTGGAAGCAGACTCCGTAATGGCGGATTATATAAGTTGGATTTGAAGACTGTCACTCCAACACAACATTCGACTATTGAGGTCAATGTTTTAACTGGCTCAAACATGCTACAGCTATATCATGAGCGGCTAGTGCACCAGGACAAAAGACACGTCATTCGCGTGGTAAAACGTGAGTTAGGCATACAGCTTAGTCCAGATAAAGTGATATGTGAAGGCTGCGTTTACGGAAAGTCTCATCGAACGCCGTTCGGGACCAGAGAGAGAGCTAAAGCAGTTGGAGAGCTGATTCACACAGATGTTTGTGGACCCTTTGCAAAAAGCATATCGAAGTACCAATACTACGTACTATTCAAGGACGATTATTCGAGCTATCGCTTGGTATACTTCATGAGGCTGAAGTCAGAAGTAAAGGATAAACTTCTTCAGATGCTTCAAGAAGTAAAGAACGCTGGGCATACTGTCAAAACATTATTGAGTGACAACGGTGGCGAGTTTGATAACGAAGCGGTTCGTAGCATATTGCAAAGTCATGGTATTCAGCATCGGCTAACTATGCCTTACACGCCTGAGCAAAACGGCTGTAGTGAGCGAGAAAATCGTACTTTAGTAGAAGCTGCGAGGTCGATTATGCATGGAAGAGGAGAGATGCCACAAATATTATGGGCTGAATTGATTAATACAGTAGCATATGTACTAAATAGGACAGGTCCCACGAGAGTGGACAGTAAAGTACCATATGAACTGTGGCATGGGAAAAAGCCGAAGATATCCCATCTAAAAATAATTGGAAGTGTGTGTTATGCGCATATTCCAAAACAAAAGCGTAAAAAGATGAGTAAGAAAGCTGTTAAAGGCATACTCATAGGCTACGAGAATGATGACGGCTATCGAATCTGGGATGGAGTCAAAACGTTAAAGTCGCGGGACATTACGTTTGAGTCTGACGTGGAATACAAGACTACCATCAGCATTCCTATTGCTGCAGAGGGAGTAGCAGATGGCGAACGTATTCTCGAGCAAGAGCTACCCGAAGATCTTGATCATGTTCCTGAGGGAGATGGAACTATTGTCAGAGAAGACCAAGATCAAGAAGACGAACCTAACGAACACCAGAACTTTCATGAAGGAGATGAACATTTTGTCGATGCTGATCAAGGGCAACTGGAAATAGTAGAGCCACTACCAGAACCTGTAGCTTTAGGTGAGCCCGTGGTTGAAGCACAGCCCCGTTATAGGCTGAGAGACAGAGGAACCATGCAACGTCCTGAAAAGTTCGATGATTATGTGTGTTTCGTAGGCACGGAAAAATTCCCTGAAACCTATAACGAAGCTCTCTCTAGAGAAGATAAAGCTGAGTGGCAAAAGGCCATGGCAAATGAGCTCAAGTCTCTAGAAGAAAACCAAGTTTGGACGCTATGTGATTTGCCGCCAAGCAGAAAAGCGCTTCCGTGTAAATGGGTTTTCACAATTAAACGCCAACCAGATGGCACAATTGACAGATATAAGGCGAGGCTCGTAGCCAAAGGATTTAGGCAACAAAAGGGAATCGACTATGGTCAAACTTTTAGTCCGGTGGCCCGGATGGCTACGATACGAGCCTTATTAAGTGTCAGCGCTAAAGAAAACTTGCATCTGATGCAATTTGACGTGTCGACCGCATTCCTGAATGGCAAGATCGAAGAAGAGATCTACATGAAACAGCCTGACGGATTCAGCGATGGCACATCAAAAGTCTGTAAACTAAGGAGAAGCTTATACGGACTTAAACAGGCACCACGTTGCTGGAATTCTTGTTTCGAGGAGATCCTGTTAGCGAAAGGTTTCGTACAGAGTACTGCTGACAGCTGCCTATTCACGAAGAATGTCAACAACAAGAAAATCCTGATAACACTTTATGTGGACGATGGGCTTGTGGCGGCTACAGATGAAGCTTTAGCACACCAATTCCTGGAGGAATTAGGTCGTAACATAAAAATCACAACAAAACCGGCATCATACTACCTTGGGTTGGAAATTCAGAGAACTAAAGACGGTTGTATAGGTATTAAGCAAGAAGCTTATACAAAGAAAATCCTAAGCCGCTTTGGAATGTCCGATTGTAATCCGGTTTCGACGCCTATCGAGAAAACGTCGACTACTGAAACAGGGAAAGTTACAAACGGAAAGTCTGAGAATAAATTCCCTTACCGAGAGGCAGTCGGTGCACTAGCGTACCTGATGACAGGCACACGCCCTGACATAGCGTATGCTGTTGGAGTCGTATCTAGGAAACTAGAAAATCCTACTGAAGATGACTGGCTAAGAGTCAAAAGGATATTCAGATACCTGAAAGGAACTATTTCCTACGGCATTATGTACAATGCAAATTGTACTAGAGCCATCGTTGAAGGCTATAGTGACGCAGATCACGCTGGTGATGATATGACTGGACGTTCAACGACAGGAGTCACTTGTCTATTTGCCGAAGGAGTTGTTTCCTGGCTAAGTCAGCGACAACCATCAGTTGCGATCTCAACGACTGAAGCTGAGATAGTAGCAGCGAGCGAAGGTGCACGCGAGCTTGTCTGGCTTCAAAGGATCTTTTGTCAGCTAACAAAGTTGGATGGGATACCAACATTAAGAGTTGACAATGAGGCAGCCATACGTCTTGCCCATAATCCCGAATTTCACAAACGGACGAAACACATTCGAGTGAGGCATTTTTACGTTCGTGAGACCGTGCAAGAAGGTCTTGTTGATGTCAGGAAGACATGCTCTGCTGAGCAGTTGGCTGATCTTCTTACCAAGGCTGTCCCAAAGCCGAGGCTACTTCAACTTAGAGCCGACTTGGGACTACAGGACTTTTCCTGCTAGTGAGGGAAAGTGTTGAGGTTGCATTACCACTAGACTGGAAAACTATTTTATAAGTGGTTGCTATGATACTAAAATTGATGTGAAAAATAACAGTTGTGTCGTGAGTGTCATGATATATCGTGTGTGTAAAATAAAATAAACTTAAATATAAAAACTATATAAATGATAATCTAAATCTGTGACTGTGACTTCCGATTCCACTGCAGCTCTGTGAGTATTAACTCTATTAATAAATGTAAAAAAATATTTAATTATAAAAGATGTTGATTAGTTTCGCACGAATTAGCAATATAAATTGATATTTATCTAAATTAGATTTAGTTAATAGTATGATTTTGTCTTGTGACTATTTGAACAGGAGGCTTGTGAAAATCCGGGCGGCATTTTTAAAAAACTATATATGTGACGTTTGTCTTGTCTGCTGCCGGAATCGAAATCGAAGCTACTGTTGCGGGTGGTTGCGGGTCGGACTTTTTAAGAAGCCATATTCGTCGTGTTTTTCATTATTTATACAATTTTATAGTTGTTATGGACGAAGCATGCCATGTCTTGAAGCGCAAGAAACGCAAAACTCGAAGGTGTTTGAATGAAATCAGAAAAAAATCTCGTAGGAGCACAGACAGTGCCGTTAAGAATACAGAATTGGGAAATAAAATAAACAATAATAATTCATCGAAGATGGTGGGACCAACATGTCATAATAATTTTATAACATCTAATCGCCTTACTCTATCCATTTTTCCTAAAGCTGTTCGATCCGAAACAATAACCCGCCCACTTCTGGCAGAAATCAGACATGAGCCAGGTAACATAAACCTAAACAATATAATAAGGAATAAATACGCTTTGAATCCTGAAACGAACGTTACCGAAAATGTTGTAGAAACCCATAAAAATAATATCCTCAATAATAGTGCTAATATGTTTTCCGACGAAGACAGTGAGAGTAGCTCGAAAGAAAATTGCATTAATTCTGTAATATTCAGAATGGAGTGCGCCAGTGATGGCATGAACGATTGCGACGTGGGTTCCGCGGGCGGCCCGTCGCCTGCGCTCGAGGGCGGCAGCCCCGCCGCGCCAGCCTCGCCCGCGCCACGGTTTCAGGAAGAATACGCGTACAGTAGGTACAGACAGTTCATTAAAGAAATTCCATTGTATATACAGACGCATGCGCCTTCACTTCTGGCAGAAGATCCCATGAAAAAGTCCAGAGCATTGTTACAAAATTTGTATATAGATGGCCGGCGTCGAATGATCGCAAATGAGCAACTCGCGAGTCGGACGATGTCACCTCAGCACTCCTGCACCGTCGGCCTGCATGAACCCATCCTCGAGAACCCCATGGACTACCTTAAGCGGTGCGGCGCCGTGGCGTCCCCTACGTCCCCCGATCTGCCGTCGAGGTCCCCTTCATTATCGGAGACGCCGTCTCCGTCGCGACCGCCCTCACCTCGCGAGCCACCTTCTATCATACAGGATACGCCAGAATATACATATTTTCCTCACAAATTAAATCAATAAACACTTGTTTTAAATGTGCTACTTTTAATATTTTCACCAAATTGTTAATTATATTTTTATAATACGTAACAATTCTTATGTTATCTGATCTAGACAAGGGAGATATTCTCAAGTTGTGCGATGAGTTCCATGTGCTTGAAGTTGTCAGGGCTAGTGGTGAAACGCTGTAGCAGCTCACGATGAGCAGCGTCCGCCTTAGGTCCATAGTACAACTGGAATTGGTTGGCCAGGCACTGGGCCTCACGCCCAGTCAACATATTCTGTAACAAATGATAATATTTAGCTTCTACAGTGTATATAAAAAATTGGGCAAGTGCGAGCCCGACTCGCGCATGAAGGGTTCCGTAGTACCTATACATATATATAATCTATAACAAGTTTGTTGTATGGGAGCCCCCCTTAAATATTTATTTTATTTTATTTTTAGTATTTGTTGTTATAGCGGCAATCGAAATACATCATCTGTGGAAATTTCAACTGTCTAGCTATCACCGTTGTTGAGATACAGCCTGGTGACAGACGGACGGACGGACGGACGGACGGACGGCGAAGTCTCAGTAATAGGGTCCCGTTTTTACCCTTTGGGTACGGAACCCTAAAAATGAATACCATTAACATTCCCATCTTTTTATGTTGCTTGTTTTTGTCACAATAAATTTGGGATCTAAAACCCTTATTCTGTTGACTAAATACTTGCCTTATCATACTCGCCACGCATCAGCACAATGCCTTTGTCCTTCAGTTCCGTGTAGTGGACCATAGTGAGGCACTCGGGAGCATTTTCTTTGTGAACCTAAAATGTGTTTTTCAATAAATAATAAATCTAACAAAAAATTGCACAAATTTGGAAACTTGAGATCAGATAGGTTGAAGAGTTGTCTTACAAATTATCTATAGAGTTATGTATCGTATACTCCAACCAACCTGGAAAGCTAGCAGAGGAGTATAATGTACAGAATGTCCGAAGCTCTGACAAACCATGAATTCATAGCCTTGGTCGCGAGGCAACGGCAACAAGAATGTAGGAAACTGCTTCATGTTCTCTCGCAAACTTGCATAAGCGTCCGTAGGGATTGTAGCAGAGATCACGTCTTTATCCTTGTGGTACTCTTGCCATATAACCTGGATCTCTGTTGCATCTTTATCTTTCACTAGATCAATTTTAAATATAGCATCTAGTCTTTTATCTTCTTGTGCGGGAACTCCACCAGGCAAAGCTTCTTTTGGATTAAGTACTGAAGAGTATTGTCTGAAAAGATATTGAAGTATTTTTAAAATCTTATCCTTTTCACTAAGCATAGGACTTCTGATAGCATGTTGTGACTTTAGAGAGCTATAGAGCCTTTATTAACATTAAAATACAATTCATCCTCATACTCATTCATCTATTTCATTCCAAACTGCCTTTATTGAGGTTAACTATCCCAAGCATTGAATGACTAAAATTATCAGATGTCCGATGCCTACTCATAACATATGTTCAATGTTAATTTTTTTAGGTATCACACTCGGTTGAACTGACTCATTAATAGTAATACGATATTTACCTGGTATCGACCGGAGCTGGGGCTCCGCCACTTGGTTTGCGTTCAGGGCTCACGGTTCGGGCTACACGATCGAGGAACTCTTTAGGATTAGTTTTCTGCAGTTTCGCGATTCGGTCTGCATACTTATCGTAGTAGGGGTTGGTCTGTAGCTTCTCCACCGCCTTCTCCATCCTGATGCTGGACGTGGCTATGCTTCTACAACTAGTTAAACGTGCAGCTGATATTTTCTTAAAAGCTAGCACGGATATGCGCTGCGCCAACCGACCGATATCCATTCCCAAATGCGTCACTCTTTTAAGTTACGTTCCTTGGATTTAAGCTTTGCCGAACATCTAAACGATAATGGTAAGGGTTTTTGAATTAGTAGTATAGTAAATAAAATAATAGCATGGGCATGGATTAGGTAACTTATAAGCCTAGGGCACGTTCAGATACTATCAAGGAATAATACCATAGAGTAAATTATATATACTGAGATAGAGTCATCAGCTTCCTTTGTGTACTAGCGCCATCTATTGAGCGAGTTTCGAGTTATCTGTGTCATGTACATATGTATATACATAGCAATCGCTATATGCACTGTACTGTAGGTACTTTCAATACATATTATATATGATTCATCTCACACTTAACATAATAAGTGGGCTTTAAAACTAGTTATGCTTGTAGGAAGGTATAAAAAAGACACATTTATAATTAATTATTTTTATTTCCTTAATTTTGGGGAACATAATTAGAACAAACGCTTACCACAGGTAGACACACAACATTTTTTACTTTAAAATAGTTTAAAACGAGGCAATCGTGATCCATTACACAAAGCCGGGATCGAAATTCTTCCTGGAACTTTTGTCGTCGGAATCCAAGTTAGCGTAAAGGTCAACAACGTAGAGCAGATTCGCTAATAAATATCCGTAAAGCACAGCCGAAGTAAATTTCTTATACCCGTTTGAATATCCACCAGAAAACAAACTTGTCCATAATCCATATAAAGTAAACTGTCATTTTTTTTTTTTTTTTTATGGCAATCGTCGTGAAGACATTTTTGCCAGCATCACGTCATTAAAAAAGGAAAAAATAGAACGAGGAAAGAAAATTTAGGTACTAGAGATAACTTTAAAAGGAAAAGAAACAAACTAGAGAAAACAAAAAAAAACTAAAATATACCAGAAAAATTACAGCGTTATAAATTAATTTTATTAGAAGTCAAAAATTTAGAAATTAAGCGGAAAACTACCGGACAAGGTTGCAAAAGGGAAACAATACATGTAGGAAAGGGAATCCCTTGAAGAACCAAGCCTTCCAAGAATTCCGTATGATTAAACAGGGGGCAACTAAAAAAACATATGATTAAGGGACCCTTCATCAAGGCCACATTCGCAAAGCGAAGAGTCACGAATCCTTAGCCTCGCAAGATGCACCACTGATCGACAATGACCCAACCTCATTCGAATGATTGAAGAAACAGATGTTTTGTCCAGTGAAATTTTTGAAAACCAAGGTTTTGAAGGAATATTTGGCTGTATTGATGCAAAATATGAGCCTCTACTTCTGCATGAACTACGCCACCGAGAACCCCAAGCCTTCAAGAGGTAGGATTTAGGAAGCAGCAACAGATCATTGCAGCAGTTCTTAAATGGTACTTTGTCGCCGCAGGATATTGCTTCTCTGGCATACTTATCCGCGACCTCATTTCCACCAATACCAGAGTGCCCAGGAACCCACGCTAGCACAACTTCATAATTCCTGAGATTACAGCGATGGACAGCTTCCTTAATAAAAAACAAGAAAGGGCTATGAAGTTTTGAGGAAAAAGGACTTGCTAAAAGAGACTCCAGAGCACTCCGGGAATCTGAAAAAATAATAGTACGTTTTAATTTGGCCACCAAAATATAATCTAGACATTTTAAAATACCAAGACATTCCCCAGAAAAAACTGATGACTCAGGGGGGCACTTACATTTTTGAATTATATTGTACTGGGTGTGATAGGTGGCAACTCCTACGCAGCCCACAGGGGACAATTTGGAAGCGTCCGAGAATAAAGAGTGCCAACCATTCCAATCGCTGCCCAGGAGGCCACGGAAGAGCTCATTGGCGAATAAATTCCCTTTTGCAATTTTAAAATCCAAAATGACTCTAGGTTGAAGAATAGTAATTTCAAAAGGAAACTGAAACATTGGAAGATTAACAGAGTGAAACATCGGATCCTTTATAGATTTAAACCTATTAAAACTTAAAACTAAACAAGGAAGAGTTTTATTTATCCAGAAGGAAGAGTTGCGACAAAGGAGGTCTAGGGAAGAGATTTTAGGGAAGATGGGATGAAAAGAAAATTGAAGGGCACGAAATAAATACCGGTCAGCCAAGAATTGACGACGAAGATCCAACGGGGCCTCCGTGCACTCAACTTGCAAAGCATTAATTGGACTTGACTTCATAGCCCCTGAAATTAAACGAAGAGCCTTAGCTTGGATCAAGTCTAAGCAGTGCAGGCCAGATTTAATAGCCGGTTCCAATAAAAATGTGCCGTAGTCTAGAACACTACGAATGATCGCATTATATAAGATTTTAAGGGAAAAAGGGTGAGCACCCCACCACACTCCGGCCAGACATCTAAGCACATTTAAATTACGCTCGCATTTAGCTGCAATGTACTCACAATGAGCTAACCCTGAAAGTTTTGAGTCTAAAACCACACCTAAAAACTTGAAGTGTGGCTGTACGGGAATTACCTGACCGTTCAAAAACACCTGTGTAGGAGGAAGAGATCTTTTCCTTGAAAAAACAACTACATTACTTTTGGAAGGAGACAATTGAAGCCCGTGATTCTCCAACCATGAGTTCAAGGATTCCAAGGAGGAAGAAATACATTCCACGGCCATTGTAATGCTATTACTGATTGAATAAACCAGCAAATCATCCGCATATTGTAGGACACTGCAATCAGGAGCTATTGAGGTGTGCAGGTCCGATGAATAAATATTGAACAGTAACGGACTCAAAACTGACCCTTGTGGGAGTCCCTTCCAGATGAAGCGAGAAGGAGCAACTGAATCTTCACAACCCCGAAACGAAATACGACGCCCTGATAAAATCTTCATTACCAAACTACTTAACTTTTTCGGTACCTGTAATTGAAGAAGCTTTTCCCAGAGGAATGGGAGTTGGACATTATCATAAGCTGCTTTGACGTCCAAAAAAGCAGCAACAACAGATTTATTATTGGAAAACGCAACACGAATATCTGTCGTGAATAACGCCAGGCTATCAGTAGTACTTCTTCCTTTCCTGAAGCCAAACTGGGAGCTAGACAGTAAACCCTTGGACTCAACGAACCATTCCAACCTATTCTTGATTAGGTGCTCAAGAATTTTTAAGAGAACCGAAGAAAGAGCAATGGGACGGAAAGAGCAAGGATCCACTGGGTCTTTATTAGGTTTAAGGATTGGGATTATCAGCTGAGTTTTCTAAGACAGCGGGATAGTACCTGAATCAAAAATACAATTAATCAAATTTAAATAATAACAGTGAAAGCCGGAACTTGCATTGCAAATGAAGGAATAGGGAATACCATCATGTCCAGGAGCGGAATCTTTAAGAGAACTAAGAACAATCTTCAGCTCGAGCATTGAAAAATGAGAATCAAGGGGATCAGAAGAATGAGAGAAGTACTCGGCATTAGCTTCGAGAAGGCTAGGAACATATTGCGGAGCAAGGGAGTCCATGAACGCTGCTGCCCATTCACGTGATAAGGGATGCGACCGCGAGGACACCTGTTTACAGCCTCGAAATTTACGAATATTCATCCACAAAAAACGAGCAGGAGTAGACGGAGATATAGAAGTGCAAAAGGTCCTCCACCCATCTCTCTTTTTTGTCCTCAGTAGAAGTTTAGTTTCAGCAATACACTTACTAAGGGCATTAAACTTTGACTGACACATATCAAAACGGTAATCATTTTCAGCCTCTTTCCTGTTCCTTATAGCTATAGTGCACTGAGAATCCCACCATGGGGGCGAGGGGATTTTCCCCGAAGCTGCATTCTTGATAGGGAACACCTCCTCAGCACATTGAATGATGGCGACTGCAAACGCCTTACTACAATTATGAATATTCGCAGTAGAGACCAATGGCAGGCCAGAAATTGACTTTTCTAACTCATTCTGAAAGTCCTCCCACTCCGCATTTAGTAAATTAAACTTAAGAAGAGGGGGAATCGGGATTTGATTTTTAGCAGAGAAGTGAGGGAAATCAATTAAAATAGGAAAATGATCACTCCCGAATGAAGAATTCAGGGTTTCCCAGGAAATTTGAGGAGCCAGATCAGGGGAACACAATGAAAGATCAATCGCACTCGTTGATTGGCCTGGGCGAGTACGCCTTGTAGCCGACCCCGTGTTTAAAATGCACAGGTTAAGGGAGTCCAATAATTCGAGCCATATAGATCCTACAAGGTCATTTTTACCACAGCCCCATACACGATGGTGACAATTGAAATCTCCTAAGACAAGCAATGGTCGGGGAAGAGATTGAAGGATAGATGACAAATGTATTAACACAGATTTAGAAGGATGAGGGACGTAAACAGAGACATATGTAATGTTTTCAATTTTAACCGCAACAATATCAAACTCATTGGAAGACAAAATTGGAAGTCTAGAGAAAAGAGCATTATTTTTAATAAGAAATGCACAGCCTGCATATCCATCAGGCCTATCATCTCTTACAGAGATATATCCTGGAAGTCGAAGGATATAATCAGGCTTAAGCCACGATTCAGATAAAGCAAATAATTTAGGACTATACTTGTTAATTAGGTATATTATGTCAGATTTTTTGTTAATAAAGCTACGGCAATTCCACTGAAGGATTAACTGACCCATGGTCTAAAGAAGAAATAAAGGAAGAAATAAGAGGGGCAACGTGGGACATCAAATCATTATGAGGCGGAAAAACTTTTGAAAAAATTTGAGAGATCAGCTTAAGAAGAACAGCGACAGAGCTCTCAGACACCGAAGATGAATGAGGATTATTTAACGCAGTACCGTTCCCAGCCTGCAGAGAATTTTCATTAAAAAGACCCATATGGGCTGACTTATCATAACCACTCCGAGGAGGAGCAGGAGAGCGGGGCTTCTTCAATATTGTTTTTTTATAAGAGTGGCTCGCTACCGCTGGAGCAGACGCCACTATGTTCGCATACGATTTCCCATACACTGGGAGGAGCTTGCTCGCTTCAGCGTAGGAAATATTGCTCGAGGCCATATACTTTTTAATATTGCATTGGCGTAGGAACTCGGGACAGGACTTACTAGTGGCCTGATGACCCTCCTCACACTTGCAATTTATGCAACGAGGCGACTCTTCCTCACAAGAATCGCCAGAATTATTGGCCCCACAACGAAAACAGCGAGGGTTCGACCTACATTTATCCTTCGTGTGCCCGAATCTGCAGCAACGATAGCATTGAATTGTAGGAAACGTATATTGCTCCACAGGAAGAGAATTAAAACATGCAAAGATTCTAGGAGGAAGAACCTGGCCATCGAAGGTTACCACCACCGTTTCAGACGGAACCCATTTAAATGACCCATCCTGAAAGTTATTTTTCTTATAATTAAGCCGCCTGGACTTGACTATACGTCCACAGCCAACAGGGACCTTGACATAATTTAAAATATCATCAGGGGACCAGTCTACAGGGATGCCTTTAACAAGACCCACCCTAGTAACATTGAAAGATGGGATGAATGCTTTCAATTTCTTGTTCTTAAGAGTTGGCGAGTTCATGAAATCATTAGCGTCCTGGTAAGAGTGGAAACTTACGGTTACCCTGTTGCGACCCAGACCCTTAACCGAACCATCAATAATATTACAGAACTCTCGGTGGTGATTCTGCAGAAATAGTCCAAAGGAAACAGGATGCAAAGTGGCTCCCGGCGATGGACTGTCGTACTGAACATGAACAGTAAATGGACCAGGGTCACTTGGCTCATAGTTTACTCTCCCCGTAAAAGCCATTGAGGAAGACATCTGTGGAGTAGTAGCAATCGAGCTAGGAGGAGAAGTCTGTAAGTGAACCGGTGGTGTCCCTTCCGAATCTTGTAATGGTGCATCCTGCGACTTGGATACTTGACCCAACGCCAGTTCTGAATCTTGAGAGACCTGTTGATATGGGGGTAAACAAGAGAAAGAATTTCGGAGCTCAACTCCTGAACTCGACAGGTCTTCATCTAGGGTAAAACGAGTGCGAGAGTTTGACCGAGATCGAGCTCGACCAGAATCGCGTACGTTATTAGGACTATTAGGAGAGATTACGATATCCCTGTACTCCCTTCTGCGACCTCGCGCCGCAATGTCCCGCTTGTCATCAAAAATTGTGATGAATGCTCCCGGGGAAGGGGGAGGCAGGTTACCTGACCCCCCAGGGTCCCCGGGGGAATGATCCCCCATTGTAGCCCCTAAGGGCGGACCTAACAAAAAAATAAACTAAATACTAAAATATATATAATTAAACCAAAAAAAGAAAAAATAAATAAGAATATAACCCAATAAAGAAAGCTCTAGTACTAACTAAATAAGAAATTCAAGACTAATCAGGCAAAAATAAATAATTTAAAACCGATAACCAAATGACGTTCCGCTAGCGCTCGCTGTCACCTCCACCGAAAAGGGTCTTTTAAGCTACACAGTTCTAAATATTTTTTATATGTATCAATAAACTGGTTTGTCATTAAACATTTGAAAACTGTCACTATTTCCCCTCAGTGGTTTAAATTTAATGTTGTTTTCGAAGGCAAATTATGCTAGAATTTGAGCGAACTTCGATCATTTAGAGCTGTCACGCTGACATATTGGGGCCGTATTATTCTTTTCTATTCAGTGTTCGAGTTCTTCCAACTGGCCGCTATTAAGCAATTTCAGCATCTCATTGATTGTTTTTAATATACAATATAAATAGTTATAAGTACTCAAGCAATCTATTGTATTTTTTAAACTTCGGTGCAATTATATTCGAAAATATTTTAAATATAAAGTTTAACACAATTGTTGGCAATATTTAACAAACATTATTTATGAACGCATTTTAACTCAATTGTCAAATAAAGTAAACGTAAACCCGACTAAACTAAAATTTCTATTAATAAGTAATTGTTTGTAGAATTAATGGAAAAGTTTTCAAAAGTAGAGAAAATCGGAGAAGGAACATATGGCGTAGTTTATAAAGCAAAAGACCGTGAAACCGGAAATGAAATAGCTTTAAAGAAAATCAAACTAGAAAAGTAAGTTTTGGCGCGAAAAAGAGCTTCGTCAATTTTTATCACATTACTGCATGATAGAATATTTAAAATTTATTTATCTTTGCCTAAATATGAATCCGCTAATTTTGTATTATTTTTCGCTTCCAAGTGCTTCATTTATAAACACCTTTCTTAAAAAATAAAAAATTACTAACCTAAATTGACATCACTTAATAAAAGCTGTCTGCATGGCCCAGAAGAGTCATCTAAAGAGGAATATTTCCTCTATATATAAATAAAAGTTCCTTTTCCTCTGAGAGTGCCATTCAAGTGTTATTTTGCCAATAGGTCTAGCTAGTGTCCCTTAGTACAGATGTGTAAATGCTATTAAAAGTATTTTCATGATATCCATACCTCAGTACCTATTAATGGCAGTTAGTCTCTGTTAACACATGCAATACTGACAGAAGGATCTGACTATTCTTATCCATTGGGCACAATGGTCAAGTGCCTAAGGCCCAATGATCCACGGGACCTCCAGTAGCTGCCTTTTGCATACTTAATAAAAACACTTAGTGCCCAGGGCCCTATGAGTTAAAGATGGCCTTATGTGGATCAAATTGATCATCACCAATTAATCATCAAGCCATTATAACAGTACCAAGCTATCTTTAACTTTAGTTTTTTCTGGTGGAAGAGTCAGATACAACTGATTGCGATCTTAAATTATTTTCCAGATTGAAAACTCTACATAGATTAATTCATTATTGTCTTTTCGAATTTTATTTTGGTACTTTAAATATAATTTGTGCATGTTTTTATCTATTTCTCCAGTAAAATTTATTATATTAAGAATTTAGGTAATTATATGAGCTCTCAGGTTCAAGCATTAAAATTGCTCTGTGTAGGTGTAAGATTTTTTGTATGAGTATAGCCATGCTGACATAACAAATACGACTCAACTAGTTTTATTATACAGGTAATTAAACAGATTACCTTTCCTCTCAAATTGGAATATGTATTGAATTCATAAAAAAAAATTTAATAGAATAGAATAATAATAGTATAACAATATAAGCCTTTGTCTTCAGTCATTGACTGTCTTGCTTTTCAGCATAGGCCTCGCCAAGAGTTTTCCAAGCCAATCTGTCTCTTGCTGTTCTCACACATGTTGTTCCTGCTATTTTCTTTATGTCGTCTTCCCACCTCTGATATTGACCACCTTGCTTTCTTTTGTTGTACCTAGGACACCACTCCATCACAACTTTAGCCCATTTTTCGCTATTGGTTCTTATAAGATGGCCTGTCCAGTTCCATAGAATAGAATACTCTTTATTGAATCCACTTCGCACCTCAACAAACAATGATAACAAGTAATGTTTGATGTGTATGTGCTTGTGGTTATAAATTGTCCTTGAAACTAGTTAAATTTTTTATAATTTGCTCCGCAGTGAGCCGGAAGGCGTACCGTCGACGGCGCTGCGCGAGATCTCCGTGCTGCGGACCCTGCGGCACGAGGGCGTCGTGCGGCTGCTGGACGTGCTGCTGGCCGAGCGCAAGCTGTTCCTGGTCTTCGAGTACATGCACATGGACCTCAAGAAGCTCATGGACCTGACGCGCGGCCCGCTGCGCCCCGACCTCGTCAAGGTACCGTTACAGGCACCATACTCAACTGTACCATTATATTATTTATTTATTTATTTATTCGAGGAGAACCAACAGCTAATTATGACATATAAAAGGAAAACTTAAATGGAATTACAGAGCCAATTACAGGAACTCACAGATAGACACCGTATATGAAACATATAAGTAACAACGCGCATTATTAATACGGCGCGCACACACAGCAGAAATACGTATACACTTACAGTTTATTCATGAAGCCTTCCTAGGCCAACAACACAAATACTTAATACTAAATACTAAACTGCACTAACACGAGATACTATAACGCTCATCTGAAAAACGCCTCTGCTAAATTACGCCTCACAGAAGGAACTACACAATTAAATACATCAATATCAAGCTCCCTCGTCGAGCTGTTCAGTTGCCGACTAGCGCGGTTAAGGAAACTATTTCGTCTGTAGTTGGATGATGTACGCCTCATTATACTACTCTTTCATTCTGTTCAACGGTAAACACATGATGATGACACGTACTTGTTTTAAGCGCTTTACACTCTGTGAGCCCGACACGACACGATATACAGCGGCGCGTTTACTTCGCCACTGATTCTTTGATCGACGCTTCGCTCTAATAGCCTACAACTTGTCCGCACAGACATTATGCACCCTTTGACTAAACATCTGTCGCGAAAGTTTAGATTATGACACGTACATTATCTGTTTCAGAGCTACGTACGGCAGTTAGCGGCGGGCCTGGCGTACTGCCACGCGGCGCGCGTGCTGCACCGCGACCTGAAGCCGCAGAACCTATTGGTAGACTGCGCGGGCCGCATCAAGCTAGCGGACTTCGGGCTCGCGCGCGCCTTCGCGCTGCCCGTGCGCGCCTACACGCACGAGGTGAGTGTACTAGCGGCGGGACTGGCCTACTGTCTACTCAGGTTAAACCTACCACCACATAAGGTTATCATAATCCATTTGAGGCAAACACAATCTCAAGACACAGATCGCTGGATATAGGCATTATCAGTTGTTAAACTGCCTGCCTCATTATAAATAATAATAATAATAATAAACTAATTCATCATCAAACGCCTTTCAATCTAATAGGTACGAACAGTTTGTGGTCTTCAACTCTTCAGTCTGTTGCACTTCACAGTCTGGAAAATGTTCTGAATGGCTGCGAGAAAAGGATGGTACGCCGTGCCGTCGCGCGCGTTTGCTTAATTATACAGATATACATTTGCGAAAATGTATATCTAAAAAATTACTGCGAACGACAGCAACCGAGTTTGTCGCTTGTGAGCGCTCGTAACCTTTAACGTTTATCCACACTATTTAACCGATTAGAGATTTCGGCTACTGGCTATTTATATCGATTTTTTTTCGCTTTAGAACGTTTATTTCGTAGATCTGGATCAACAAATACGGAGCACAAAATTGAAACCGCGAAATCTCTGTATTTAAGGAGCTATTTCTAAAATAAGATCAAACGGTTACAAGCTCACGGAAATCTTGTAGATATGATTGTGTGTCATCAGCCCTATGTGTTACTGAAGCGTCGTGTTGTGCAGGTGGTGACGCTGTGGTACCGCGCGCCCGAGATCCTGCTGGGCGCCAAGTTCTACTCCACCGCCGTCGACGTCTGGAGCCTCGGCTGCATCTTCGCTGAAATGGTGAGACTAAAAGTTGACTTAAAGAAGGGTTGCTTGTTGAATTTGGTAAAACTGGTTTAGTTCTAACGTGAAAAAACTGCTCTTTGTGGTTAAAAAAGCCAAAATTTCATATATCGATGTGGTCGCTGTTTGTCTGGCCTTTACTGGAAAGTGAGCGAGGCAGTATAGCCCTAAATAAAATTGTTGACAGTCAGAAGCATGAACGAAACTCTATATCGCTTAACTACATAGCGCATTCATTTTTGAAGTTCACAGCGTATAGAGTAGTCCTGATCCACTATATCGAATGTCTTCGCAGATGAGCGGGCGTACTCTGTTCCCGGGTGACAGTGAAATCGACCAGCTATTCAGAATTTTCCGCGCGCTCGGAACTCCAGGAGGCGCGCTATGGGCGCGCGCGCGGCGCCTCCCGGACTACAGAGCCGCCTTCCCGCGCTGGCCGGCGCGGCCGCCGCACTCGCTGCTGTCCGCCGCGGCCCGCGCCGTGCCGCACGCCTCGTCGCTGCTAGACGCGCTGCTCCGGTAAGTGGCCTCCCGGACTACAGAGCCGCCTTCCCGCGCTGGCCGGCGCGGCCGCCGCACTCGCTGCTGTCCGCCGCGGCCCGCGCCGTGCCGCACGCCTCGTCGCTGCTAGACGCGCTGCTCCGGTAAGTGGCCTCCCGGACTACAGAGCCGCCTTCCCGCGCTGGCCGGCGCGGCCGCCGCACTCGCTGCTGTCCGCCGCGGCCCGCGCCGTGCCGCACGCCTCGTCGCTGCTAGACGCGCTGCTCCGGTAAGTGGCCTCCCGGACTACAGAGCCGCCTTCCCGCGCTGGCCGGCGCGGCCGCCGCACTCGCTGCTGTCCGCCGCGGCCCGCGCCGTGCCGCACGCCTCGTCGCTGCTAGACGCGCTGCTCCGGTAAGTGGCCTCCCGGACTACAGAGCCGCCTTCCCGCGCTGGCCGGCGCGGCCGCCGCACTCGCTGCTGTCCGCCGCGGCCCGCGCCGTGCCGCACGCCTCGTCGCTGCTAGACGCGCTGCTCCGGTAAGTGGCCTCCCGGACTACAGAGCCGCCTTCCCGCGCTGGCCGGCGCGGCCGCCGCACTCGCTGCTGTCCGCCGCGGCCCGCGCCGTGCCGCACGCCTCGTCGCTGCTAGACGCGCTGCTCCGGTAAGTGGCCTCCCGGACTACAGAGCCGCCTTCCCGCGCTGGCCGGCGCGGCCGCCGCACTCGCTGCTGTCCGCCGCGGCCCGCGCCGTGCCGCACGCCTCGTCGCTGCTAGACGCGCTGCTCCGGTAAGTGGCCTCCCGGACTACAGAGCCGCCTTCCCGCGCTGGCCGGCGCGGCCGCCGCACTCGCTGCTGTCCGCCGCGGCCCGCGCCGTGCCGCACGCCTCGTCGCTGCTAGACGCGCTGCTCCGGTAAGTGGCCTCCCGGACTACAGAGCCGCCTTCCCGCGCTGGCCGGCGCGGCCGCCGCACTCGCTGCTGTCCGCCGCGGCCCGCGCCGTGCCGCACGCCTCGTCGCTGCTAGACGCGCTGCTCCGGTAAGTGGCCTCCCGGACTACAGAGCCGCCTTCCCGCGCTGGCCGGCGCGGCCGCCGCACTCGCTGCTGTCCGCCGCGGCCCGCGCCGTGCCGCACGCCTCGTCGCTGCTAGACGCGCTGCTCCGGTAAGTGGCCTCCCGGACTACAGAGCCGCCTTCCCGCGCTGGCCGGCGCGGCCGCCGCACTCGCTGCTGTCCGCCGCGGCCCGCGCCGTGCCGCACGCCTCGTCGCTGCTAGACGCGCTGCTCCGGTAAGTGGCCTCCCGGACTACAGAGCCGCCTTCCCGCGCTGGCCGGCGCGGCCGCCGCACTCGCTGCTGTCCGCCGCGGCCCGCGCCGTGCCGCACGCCTCGTCGCTGCTAGACGCGCTGCTCCGGTAAGTGGCCTCCCGGACTACAGAGCCGCCTTCCCGCGCTGGCCGGCGCGGCCGCCGCACTCGCTGCTGTCCGCCGCGGCCCGCGCCGTGCCGCACGCCTCGTCGCTGCTAGACGCGCTGCTCCGGTAAGTGGCCTCCCGGACTACAGAGCCGCCTTCCCGCGCTGGCCGGCGCGGCCGCCGCACTCGCTGCTGTCCGCCGCGGCCCGCGCCGTGCCGCACGCCTCGTCGCTGCTAGACGCGCTGCTCCGGTAAGTGGCCTCCCGGACTACAGAGCCGCCTTCCCGCGCTGGCCGGCGCGGCCGCCGCACTCGCTGCTGTCCGCCGCGGCCCGCGCCGTGCCGCACGCCTCGTCGCTGCTGGACGCGCTGCTCCGGTAAGTAGCAGAATTCGATTCGATTTCCATTCTCACACCCGCCCGAATTTTGTCGAGCAACTGCATTCTACATTCTACAGCCCCCGTACTGCAACACCTATCCGACTCTGGCACGTGCGGTAACATATCATTATTTTATTCTGCTGTATTCGATTACATAAATTAACTCCATCTCCATTTCGGCATTGAATTTAGGCGCTCGCCGTGGACTGAGGTCAATTCTGATTTTAAAGTTTCCTAATCTATCTTTCTTCTCAATAAAATAGCAAAACGTCCGAAGTCTTCCAAACGAACCTGTTCCCTGAATTATTTTACTAGGCATGTCTAGACAAGCATGCTTCATCTAAACTTTACGCCTGAGTCCTGGTGAACTCGAGACTAATACTTGTCTATGATATACATAATGTACCTACAATGTATTACACTTAGTTCCTAGTTCTATTACACTTAGTTTGTAGTCACAGGTAGTTGCAATATTGTGCATTGTGCGAGCACTTTATTTTTGTATAAAATGTCACTATCGGTGGGAACCTGTAATTGGCTTTCCATTAACTAATTCTAAGAGCAATGTATTGTATGTAGCTGTTGGTTCTCCTAATAAATAAATAAATGTAAAGCTAACGCTGCGCTTCCGTCAGGTACGAGCCGGCGGAGCGTCTGTCGGCGCGCGCGGCTCTGCAGCACGCGTTCCTGCAGGACGCGCGCCTCACGCCGCCCGACATCCCGCCCCCCGCCGCCCGCGCCGCCACCGACCTGGAGCTCTGATCTCACCACACTTATGCCTTGATCACACGTACCGAGACAGTAGGCGAGACAGTGATCTCGTCCCTGTCACACACAAGACAAACGGGCGAGACAGAGCACTGTCTCGCCACTGTACTCGGTAGGTGTGATCAAGGCATTAAGGCTGATTTAGACGATGCCAATTTTGAGACGCCTAAATTACGGCGCCTCGAAAAAGCACCGTATAAACACTTTCCGCGCCATTCTTTCGCCGCATGCCAGCGCTGGCGCGGAATAGAACACGAGCCTATTTTTTGGCGCCAGTGACCCCCCCCCCCCCCTCCGCGTCTCTCGCTGCCACTAATGACTGGTACTGAAAAAAAGCACTGTGTAAACACGACTGGCGGCGAGATTTAGGCGGCTGAACATAGTCATTGTCTAAACGGTCGGAGGTGTGCTGTGCGGTAATCACTGGCGCCGTAATTTAGGCGTCTCAAAATTGGCATCGTCTAAATCAGCCTTTACTGTTTAAGGCCTCAACCGCAAGCAAATTATCGCTCATCTATGTGTCTTCTAATATTAAATGGGCCTCAAAGAAGATTCACAAATTGTCAAATATTTTGAGCAGGGGAAACATTCTTTGTTAGTTCCACATAGGGCTGCCTGGACACAGATTAAAAAAAACCCGGACATTTGGCGTAAATCGCATTTTTTTCCCGGTGTCCGAATTAATAGGTATTAAAAAAATCAATTGCTTTATTTTTCATCCAGAAGAGGAAGGACGAATGGCAGCCCTAGTTCTATAGATGGAGCTTAAGTCCCCTAGTCATCTTTCTGTTTGGAACTAACATAAAAGGAGCATATAAATTTGTCTCAAGAGATTGAGGGCTTGAGGATTGTCATACAATGTGCCGGATCAAATGCCAATCAGTGGAAATCACTTTTTTTTATTGTATAGCTTGAGTGTCGCTGTCCCACGTCATTGTCACTATGTTTTCTGCACCGTTAGCGTATTTTACGTCATTCCAGGTCGTAAGTGGGATTTTTACCCGCTACGGGGCGAAAATCTCGCTTCCTGGCCAAGGCAAGACGTAAAACTTCAGACAAACCACGGGCGGTAATTCGTAAAGCTCCAGATCGCATATTTATGGCCCTCACCTTCGGCTCGGGCTCAATCACCTGCAATCTGGGCCATTCACGAATTGACCGCCCTAGGGATGTACGGTACTATTAAATTTTGATGTGGTAGACCCTTTCGTTGGGACTCGTACTTATAAAGATTATTATTATGATTTATGACGATGGTTCTGTTGCTGGCTACAAACCAACTTTTGCTTTAATTAAATTATTACTCAATACATAAATTGCTAAAGTCGGTAGCCCAGCCGGCGACCAGTGGTCAAGATCCGGATGATCTCGCGCATGGTTCAGTGTTACCGCACTGAAGAGGTTTCGACTGATAACGTCTAATATGACTATAATAATAAAAGTTAGACTAAGTGCTGCCAGTGGCGAGGCATATATACACCAGTGATAAAGAAATTCAATAGAATTTTCGAGTCTAGAATAAATAAAATATTGAATTTAGTCTTGGTAAATATTATGTGCTATTTTCTAGCCGTTCAAGAATCTTAATGCTGCAAACATGTTGATTTGATACTTCAGAGTGAGGCTAGTGTTTATAGATATTTATTTTCGTTTGTCCATTAAGTATCAGCAATTTGAAGGTTTAGAGAATTTGTTTTGCCACATATGTGTTGTCACGCTGGCCATTTTTTGTAAAATGAGTCTGTTCTTTGGTTCAGATAATCTTAACTCAAAAATATACCTCTCTACGAGAAAGTTATTTACTGAGATTCGGATTTATATGCATGGACCTATCTTTAATTAATGTTTTTTTTTTATTAGTACGGGATATGACTATTCTCTTTAACAGATATCTGATAGTTTATCGGCGAGTTGTTCCTCAACAGCTACGTACTACGGTTGCACCTTGTCTTGAACGGCCAAATTTCATGAACCCATAGATGCCAAGTGCCTTAACGCCTCAAATTGTCGCCTTTCACTTTTATTAATTATTATAGATCTAATATAAATAACTATTCGATTATTTTGTAAGAACTGAATTTGTATATGATTAATAAATTGTGTTACACTTTTGTTTTGTTTTTTTATATTCCTATTTCTTTCCTTTTATTTAAGTATTCGCCATATATTTCAGGGGAAAGCACCATATCACGGAGGTCTTTTTTACATTGTCACTAGAACTATTACATTTAAACGGTAATTAGACTAATTAGTAAATACCAAATGGTCGTATATTAATTGAATACCATATTCAATCACATTTGTTGCTTTCACATATTTCCGATATCATATTGATTTGACCAATCAGGGACTGACGTGGTTGAAAACTTGAAATTTGGCATACATACGTACACCGAATAACAATGCAATATATTATAACATAGAGCTGATCTGATGATCGTACCGGAATATGGTCACGAGAGCTTTATAATAAAACGACGTGAGTTGTGTGATGTGATAAATTTGCACTAATCAGTGCTTTGCTGGCTTTTAAATAATAAAATATTCTCTTTATTCCTGGGTTCGAACCCCGGCCAGGGCAAATATTTGTGTGATGAACCAGAATTTATTCCTGGGTCATGGATGTTATCTATATATGTATTTATATATTATGTATATCGTCGTCTAGTAGCCATAGTACAAGCTTTGCTTAGTTTGGGACTAGGTCGATTTGTGTAAGGTTGTCCCTTAAAATTTATTTATTTATTATTTAGAACGCATCCGTAATTTTTTGACATTGACAGTTGAAGCGAAGCATCGTACAACATAACCTCTAAAAGTAAATAAATATTAGCTATCAGTCGAGGCGAATTACTTTAAATTGTGGAAACTGTTGTAAATTTATAGTAGTAACATTGCAGTTTTAGTGTTATAAGTTCAATTTATTGCAGGAGTTGAGGATTGAGTCACAATGTCAATCGAAATCGAATCCGCAGAGTGAGTATTGAAATTCCAGCAATCGACTTGTTTCTCTACCAAATAATGTTCTAAATTACTATTATTTTAAATCGAATTTAGTCCAGGCCGGTTATGTTCGTAGGTCTGATTTGCGTTTGGTTTTTTTTGCGCCGTTATTGAAGCATAAAACGGCGATATCGCCCAGTATATTGTTGGTAATGCCGATTGCACAGTGATTGTTCTGTGCGTTCAAAAAGTAGCAGTACTGGGCTGCCCACTGTTCTGCCTCACTGTTTTGCCCTCGTGTGAAATCGGCATAAGTCTTAAGTGTGTGTTTGTGTTCCAGTGTAATTCGGTTGATCCAGCAGTACTTGAAAGAGTCGAACCTTACGCGCACGTTACAGACGTTGCAGGTTAGTTTTTATTTTTATTTTATTAGGTTAGTAATTCCATGAAAAAAATCACAGGACCATTCAAGTCAATAAAAAATATTCTTCTGTTGCGTTTGTCTATGTGAAATAAATTTTGATCTTGAGAAGATTATATTTATTTTTGTGATACTAAATCATTATACCAATCTACCTAATCTTCATTTCATTTCATTACCTTTTCGTATGTCACACTTTTATAATACAGGCTGTATTGCCATTTTGAATCAGTATAGTTTAGCTCAAGTTATTCACTGTTTTACATTATTCATACAGAAGACATCATCATCTTCAAATATTTATATAAACTTGTACAATAAATAACAATCAAATATAAGAAACCATTATTTATCTCTGTCTGATTTTAAACCTATTATGGACCCAAATATTAAAGGTACTAATAGAAATGTTATAAGGTACAGTTTATAATGTATAACTGACCCAAAAGCGGTGGTATGGTATGGTGACAATGTTGTCTGAATTATAGGAAGAGACAGGTGTGTCCCTGAACACAGTGGAGAGTGTGGACGGGTTCTGCGCAGACATCAACAGCGGACACTGGGATGCTGTTCTCGGGTGTGTGGCCGCGCTCAAGCTGCCCGAGCGAAAGCTTGTGGAACTTTATGAACAGGTACCATGCGTTTTTATTGTACATCATTTTTATTCGATTTTATTTCTTGCTGACTTCAATCTAAATGTAAGAAAATACAGACAAAAAACCTTTATGAACTAAAACAAATTATTATATTTCAAGGATATCCATCAGTGACCAAACTAGGCTGAGCCAGTATTGTTGAAGTGTGGTAGCACGGGGATAATGATACGACGGAGCTCGGTGTTAGAATGAACATTTATTAAATAATTTCCAATGCTTTTATACTGATTTTCCTTAAGGTCATTTCCATATATGGTTCGACATTCCTAAGAGGTTACACGTGTCGCAATACAATTCAAGGCTAAAGGAATTTTCTATTGTTCTATTGTTTGTTGCATCACATATGTGGATCAGCTGGGACCACACACACCGCATCTCTCCCCTCATTTTTGAGACAAAAATAGTAATTAAAATGCAACTGTTTTTGGCTTACATAATACTTAATCTACTTATAGCTATGGTATACATAGTGATTCTTAAATTATCTTAATGCTACTTACATTACATGTTTATATTATCTTATCTCTATATGGTTGTGGAAGTAATATGATGCTTGTTTACAATTGGTTCATTGATACTTTCTTATTGATGGAGGTGGCTCCTTATTTGGGTGGATCATTCATTTCTTGCTACATATTTTAATAATATTAATTTATGCATAATAAGGTTTTGTTCTATTTTTGTGCACAATGTGCTCTTTACCTAAAACTAATATTTTTACATTGGTTCCTAGATCTAAAATTACAGTATAAGGTCCCTTATACACTGGGTCCATCTTATTTCTATCTTCCTTTCGGACTAATATTAAATCTCCTATATTATAGTTTATAGGGTTAATTTTTAAATCATAACTTATTTTTCTATTAATTTTAGTTTTAATTAAATTATTTCTAGCATCCTCTTGGGATTTTTGTAATCTATACTTAAATTCTATAGGATAAGAGTCATAATTATATATTGGCTCTACCTGTTTAATAATATTACTTGGTATGTTACATAATTTACCAAATACTAGTTCATATGGTGTGTACTTAGTTGCTGAATGCACTGTCGTATTATACGAAAAACACCAATATTGTAACCAATCTGACCACAGATGAGCTTGGTTATTTGTTTGTATCCTTAAAAATGCTCCTAAAGCTTTATGTGAATTTTCTAAGGAACCAAGACTTTCATGGTGGTAAGCAGTTGATTGCAATTGTTTTACACCTAAAATATTACATATTTCGCGCATAGTTGATGAAATGAATTCACTTCCCCGGTCTGTTCCGATTTCCTTAGGTATTCCATATCGCAAAATAAAATTATCAACTAACGCTTTTGCTACTGTGTTCGTTTCCTTATTTGGAAGCGGGTAAGCTTCTACATACTTCGTGAGTTCGCACTGCAACGCAAGTATATAGCAATAATCATTTTCGTCCTTAGCTAGTGGTCCGCATAAATCTAAAAAGATCTTATCGAACGACGATGTAGCCGTACTAGTTATACATAGTGGCTGTTTCACATGTTGATGGAATTTTTGTTTTTGACATTGATTACATCTTTTTACAAATTCCATAATGTCATTATCCATTCCTGGCCAGTAGTAGTAACGTTTCACGTTATTGGTCATTCTTCGAATGCCTGCATGCCCACTGGTAGGTAATAAATGGAAATCATTTAGGATGACACGTCTGTCATCTTTATTTGTTATTTTTGTGACACCTTTAATTATACATAATCGGGGTCCGGACCCTGTATCATATTTATTTATGCATTGAGCTAGCTCTGTAATCATACTCTTGGTGTCATCGGTATAGAGTATGCATATTTCTTTCAACTGTAGTGCCTTGCAAAAAGTACCTAATTCGCTCGCGAGGGAATCTCGTTCCGTACGCGATAGCGTCTCGGGCGTGACACACAGTGTCGCCAAGGATGGCGAGTAAACAATTCCGTCATTCTGACTTGTGACGTAATCTTTTTCTTTGAGTATTCTATAATAGTCTCGTCTATCGAAACTTAACTCTGGTAAGTTCTCTGGTTTTTTAAGGAGTTCTACCATTTTTGGTTGGCCAAACCTGTCATGGTGAGAAACCTTATTTTCTGAGCCATTTTGTCGTTTCTGCTCTTCCATTCGTTTCGTTTGTGCTCTAGTCATTACTGATATTACTTGCTTTGTCATACTTTTGAGTTCTTCACTAGTAATTTCTATCCTAGATAACGCGTCTGCAGCTGCATTATCTTTTCCTTTCAAGTATTCTACTGTAAAATCGTATTCTTCTAGACACAAACGGAACTTTGTGAGTCGGCTCGATGGATTTGTCATTCCGAATAAGTAAATTAACGGACGGTGATCCGTGACGATTTTGAACCTTCGTCCATATACATAAGGTCTAAAATATTTCACTGCCCACACTATAGCTAATAATTCTTTTCCTTGGTTAATTATCATTATAGTTCTCGAGTAAAATGTTAACACAGTATAAGTTTTTTAAAATTTAATAACACTCATTTTTAATTTTTGCATTATTTTTGTGAAATGCGTCAATAAGGGTTTTTAAATACTTTTCATGTCTTCGTCCTTGAGTTTATTTTTTATTCTTCCTCTTTTTTGCAACATTTATAAGGTACGTAATTAAGTGTGCACTTTGGCTTCACTTTACTGGTACGGAATACAACACTTTTTAGTGGTTTGCCGACCTTGTACATTTTTTTGTACATATTACAGTTTAGGGTATACATACTTTGTATCCCTGCAGGGTATCCCTGCCTGTCTTGTACCTTGTTATGTATGCATGCCTATCAGCTGAGCGGCGCCTCTCTCGGGTCACCGCTGATGACGACAGGTGTATCGTCATCAGGAAAAATAAACTCATTCTCAAAACCCTTTAAAGTACATAAGAGTGTTATAATATTAATGCAAAAAATCAAGAAACATAAAAAAAAAAAAATTACGTACATAATTTAAAGTTCATTATGTCCTTGTACTGTGCGAATATTGTGATTGTGTCGCGCAACTTGACACGTTATTACGGCTGCGCCTTCCATTCCTTATTTGGAGGCAGTCTGGTCATTGTATTTACACATCAACTGACCTACTTATTATATACTATTTATATCCTACATAATTAATACTATAAAAATATAATGATAATAACAGTAACGTTATTCTACAGTAAAGTTGTACCTCCAGTCCTAGCCCAGGGTTGTTTTGGTGGTGCTGGTGCTGGTGGTGCTGGTACCTGCTGCTACGAGTAGACGCTCTGCTCCGGCCTGCTGTCGCTGCCTCTGGCTAGCCGCTCAAAATGTCCCGCTGACGTCACGTGATCGTGACTCTGTCATTGAAGCTGACTTGGCGTCGTCGGAGGGCCCGTTTTAATCGGGGATGCCGTCCTCTGCATAGGTCTTCTTTTGCTTCAAAATTTTTCTTTTTCGGGTGGCACTTGGTTGTGCTGGTTCCGGCTGGCAGGCTGGCTGGTATGCTGAGACGAGCTGGGTCGGGCGGCCTCTATACTGTGCCCGCAGCTGGGTCGGGCGGCCGTTATGCTGTGTTCACAGGTGGGGCTGCCTCGAAGCGCTGGGTTGCGTCGAGCAGCCCCTCTGGCAGGGTCGCCATGAAGTGTGGTAGCACGGGGATAATGATACGACGGAGCTCGGTGTTAGAATGAACATTTATTAAATAATTTCCAATGCTTTTATACTGATTTTCCTTAAGGTCATTTCCATATATGGTTCGACATTCCTAAGAGGTTACACGTGTCGCAATACAATTCAAGGCTAAAGGAATTTTCTATTGTTCTATTGTTTGTTGCATCACATATGTGGATCAGCTGGGACCACACACACCGCATTGTGGCCAACTGCGAGTATGGTTAATAAAGGAAAATAATAACAAAAGCATTGAACTTTTTTTACTAGACTGTAATTTACACAATTCAAAAGAATTTTTGCAGTCAAATCTGTGTTTGTGTTTGTCAAATTAACTTTAACTTGTCACTGTTACCATTAGTTACATTGCACTAAATAAATAGTGTACAGATATCTGTTCCACCTCAGGATGGTTCCATTGTCTGAGGCTTTCCCATTGCCTGAAACACAGGGACAACCCTAGTTCAGGTTATGTAAATTGTGAATTTATTTGTTTTTTTTAAGTATAGAATTTAATCGTCACCTCTGTACATTATGTTTTATCAATAAATTATTATTATTATTATTATTATTTTTGTGGATTTTTCCCCATCTCGACTTTACGTCGGGTTTTTTATAGGGCCAGATACGGGTTTAACCAAGTAATCTGGTCCTTGTGTATAGGTGTGGTGTGCTTACGGTGTTGATTTTATATATTTTGTGTCTGGTGTATATCTGCCTGTGTTCTGTGGGATGTTTGTAATGTGGTTTGTGTATGTGGGGTAGGGGGAATCTTATTATTATTATTATTATTATTGTTCCAGGTTGTTCTGGAGCTGATTGAGCTGCGAGAGCTGGGCGCCGCGCGTCAGCTGCTGCGCAACTCACATCCCTGCCGCCTCATGAAGCAGCACCACACAGACCGCTACATTCACCTAGGTACCACCTTGTCTACTATGTCCTTACAATACTAGAGTTCCCCTAGTGTCAAGCTGTGGAAGCTGGGAGTCGGATATACTTGATGATGAAGTCTGACATATTTAGCGTATTTGTGCCGCGTCCGAACGCTTGCCAAGCCTCGGCAATTCTACAGGACGCAGTTATATGTTTGAGTGAGCACAATGTAGTTCCATCTAACTCTAACATCGTTCCAATAGCGTGCGGACGCTATCCACATGTTAAATATAATGAAAAACGCTCTGACAAAATATAACACATTGAAACATTGTTTTTTATAACTGTCGTTTGTGAGCTCCTTAGGTAGCATTCGCGATCGTATTGTTGGAGATTACTTGCTAAAATTATATTATTTTGTTTTTTAATCAGAGAACCTTCTGTCACGGTCATACTTCGACCCTCGTGAAGCGTACGGCGCGGGCGGCGGCAAGGAGCGCCGGCGCGCCGCCATCGCCGCGTCGCTCGCGGGCGAGGTGTCCGTCGTGCCCTCCTCGCGTCTGCTGGCGCTGCTGGGGCAGGCGCTCAAGTGGCAGCAGCACCAGGGCCTGCTGCCGCCAGGTGATTGTGTACAGCTGTACCTACAGAGGAGCTGCTGTCGCGGTCACACTTCGACCCTCGTGAAGCGTACGGCGCGGGCGGCGGCAAGGAGCGCCGGCGCGCCGCCATCGCCGCGTCGCTCGCGGGCGAGGTGTCCGTCGTGCCCTCCTCGCGTCTGCTGGCGCTGCTGGGGCAGGCGCTCAAGTGGCAGCAGCACCAGGGCCTGCTGCCGCCAGGTGATTGTGTACAGCTGTACCTACAGAGGAGCTGCTGTCGCGGTCACACTTCGACCCTCGTGAAGCGTACGGCGCGGGCGGCGGCAAGGAGCGCCGGCGCGCCGCCATCGCCGCGTCGCTCGCGGGCGAGGTGTCCGTCGTGCCCTCCTCGCGTCTGCTGGCGCTGCTGGGGCAGGCGCTCAAGTGGCAGCAGCACCAGGGCCTGCTGCCGCCAGGTGATTGTGTACAGCTGTACCTACAGAGGAGCTGCTGTCGCGGTCACACTTCGACCCTCGTGAAGCGTACGGCGCGGGCGGCGGCAAGGAGCGCCGGCGCGCCGCCATCGCCGCGTCGCTCGCGGGCGAGGTGTCCGTCGTGCCCTCCTCGCGTCTGCTGGCGCTGCTGGGGCAGGCGCTCAAGTGGCAGCAGCACCAGGGCCTGCTGCCGCCAGGTGATTGTGTACAGCTGTACCTACAGAGGACCTGCTGTCGCGGTCACACATGCGCTGCGATGAAGCGACGGTGCGCTGGAGTAACGTCAGCCTGCTGACGCTAGAAAAAAAAGTGATTAGTCATCTAAGTCGGTGTTTTAGCCTTAATGTGACTCTGACTAATTGTAAGTGACCTTGCAAAGTACAGCCAAAACGTCTACCACATACACATCCCTACCTGAAGTCCACCAATCCGTGATATCTAGTGTCCAGGAAGCTAGTTTTTCTCTTAATCATCATTATCGTTCGCAGGCACCACCATCGATCTGTTCCGCGGTAAGGCGGCCATCCGCGACGAAGAGGACGACCAGTGCCCCACCCAACTGTTCAAGACCATCAAGTTCGGGCAGAAGTCGCACGTGGAGTGTGCGCGCTTTTCGCCCGACGGACAGTACCTGGTCACTGGTTCCGTGGACGGACTCGTGGAGGTAGGTCACCCTGTAAACTGTGCTCGTGGAGGTAGGTCACCCTGTATATTGCAAGTTCGGTCCGAAGCAATAACTCAAATGGGTCACCATATTTACCCAAAAAAAATGAGTGTTTGGTTTAAGAAAAGTACTACGAATCTAATCAATTACCATGCAATTTCACCGAATATGAAATCTTTTTAGTACTACAAGTATGATGTGATGATAGACGAGGAATTACAATCGCAGAACAGTTTCTGTTTATTGTTTATTAAATTACACACACAAGCTCACAGTTACACACCAAAACGCTTACATTCTACACAAATACATACTATTATTAATTAGACCAAAGACGTACATATTATTATTATTAATTAGAGAAAAGACTACATATTAATCCTCCTCCTTGCGTCGGTGGCCTCATTGCTGAGGGTCGTGGTCATTTTCTCGGAACAGTCTCTCCCGGATGATGCGCCGCTGTCTGCTCCTATCAATAGCCGTGTGGAGAGCATCGTGAGCTGTAGTGCCAAGGGTTGTGCGAATCCGTTCTGCCCCGCGTGTCTGCGTCCGTCAGCGTCCTGCCTCTTGTCTCGCTCGAAAGCAAAGAAGTAGTTCTTGGGAAATTGTATAAAATTCTACAATAAAATTCCAAAACAGATTACCGAACTTACCGATCGTCAATTTAAATTAGTGGTGAAACAAAAACTCAAATCAAAAGCTTATTATAAGGTAAGTGATTATATCATGGATAGGAATGTTTGGCAGTGATAACATCCTTCACGAGTAATCTATCGCATCCAGAAAACACAAAATATACGCAGCTAACTGTAAAAAATAATGTAATTTTATGTATAAAATATACTTACTGTTTTGCAAAACAGCTGACATTCATAAGTGCATTGTAATTATGCCTAAATTGAAGAATAAACTACTTTGACTTTGACTTTGCTTGCCTCGTGAATCGTGAAAGAGGTCGATCTCCGGCTTTTGGATAGCCAGTTTATTTAAGACTAGCATTAACCCGCGGCTTCGCTCGCGTTCCTATATAATATACATTATCTTACGGGAACGATGCTCTTTTTTTCAGGATAAAAGAAGGCTATTTAAATAATTAAATGAATAAGGCGTTACTTTGCGGATATACATATTAACTAAAAATAGTAATATTGCTTTGCTGATCCGCGATATAATAACGTGCCAGTTAATTTGTGCTAACCCGTTATACTTATTTGCGTATTTTTTCATGCATAAATGCATTAAATAGTCCCACCCTCCCACCACGATAGGAAAAATAAAATAAATACGCAAATAAATATAACAAACCACCACCACCCCCCATTTCACCCCTTAGGAGGTGAATTTTGAAAAATCCTTTGTTAGTACACCCTTAGACCTTATAAGGAATCTACGTGCCAAATTTGGACTCTCTAGAACCAGCGGTTTAGTATTTAGACATTTCAACCCCATTTCACCCCAACAGGGGAGATGTTAATTCACGTCCGACACGTTGGATTTTCAAATCGTTGCGGTTTTCGTAATCCGTGACCCGATAAACCATAAAAACAATACCCATGTTGATTTTCAGACTTTGTCACCACATTTCTCCCTTTTAGGGGTTGTATTCTCAAAAAACCTGAAACACGTGTTTACTCATGTATCGTTAGGAATATTCCTGTCAAGTTTCGAATAAAATAGTCTAACTAATCTTGTTTCCCCATACAAACTTTGGAACCCCATTTCACCCCTTTAGTGGGTGAGTTTTGAAAAATCCTTTCTTAGCGGATGCCTACGTCATAACATCTACCCGCATGCCAAATTTCAGCCCGATCCGTCCAGTGGTTTGGGCTGTGCGTTGATAGATCACTATGTCAGTCAGTCAGTCAGTCACCTTTGAGTTTTATATATATAGATGTTGAATTGTTACAGGTGTGGAACTTCACGACGGGCAAGATCCGCAAGGACCTGCGCTACCAGGCGCAGGAGGAGTACATGAGCATGGAGGAGGCGGTGCTCAGCCTGGCGTTCGCGCGCGACTCCGACACTCTCGCCGCGGGCGCCAACGACGGCCGGGTCAAGGTACTTGCTTGTCGTCACCAGCAACTCTAGCATGACTGTGACACTACCTGTCACTTTCCTTTTAACACCGTGCGACCGTGACAGATGATGCCGAGACGCGACAAGCGAAGTCGCGCTAAGATATGTTAGCCTTGCAGGACTACACTCGAAGAATAGTCTAGAGGAAAGTGTGGAATTACTACAAGCGAATTTCATTCGAAACTGTGGTACCAGAAGTACATGAACGGGGAAGATACCTCTAGATACACTCTGATAGTGCCTATATTTACGTATAATCTGTCGTGGGTAAGTTCGGCATCGACTCGCGCTACCAGGAGTACATGAGCGTGGTGGAGGCAGTTCTAAGCCTGACGGTGTAATTTGTTTCCTTCATTTTTGACTGTCACATAAAATGTGTGTTTAACGCGGAAAAGTTGTCCTTAAAATTACTCTTTGTATAACTTACGCTGGATACAGCCAACCATTTATTCCAAGAATAACGCGCTTACTCTTGGATACTAATGTCAAACTAGCATGTGGTTTTGACATTACTAATTATTATTCAGCCTAAATCTACTACGTTATCTACAGGTGTGGCGAGTGTCGACGGGCGCAGTACAACGACGACTAGAACGAGCGCACGCGCGCGGCGTGACGTCACTGCAGTTCAGCCGAGACTCCACCCAGCTGCTGTCGGCCTCCTTCGACCGCACCGTGCGCATCCACGGGCTGAAGTCCGGCAAGCTGCTCAAGGAGTTCCGCGGCCACACCTCCTTCGTCAACGAGGTCTGTACAGTAACACGGACCAGTTCAGCCGAGACTCCACCCAGCTGCTGTCGGCCTCCTTCGACCGCACCGTGCGCATCCACGGGCTGAAGTCCGGCAAGCTGCTCAAGGAGTTCCGCGGCCACACCTCCTTCGTCAACGAGGTCTGTACAGTAACACGGAACAGTTCAGCCGAGACTCCACCCAGCTGCTGTCGGCCTCCTTCGACCGCACCGTGCGCATCCACGGGCTGAAGTCCGGCAAGCTGCTCAAGGAGTTCCGCGGCCACACCTCCTTCGTCAACGAGGTCTGTACAGTAACACGGAACAGTTCAGCCGAGACTCCACCCAGCTGCTGTCGGCCTCCTTCGACCGCACCGTGCGCATCCACGGGCTGAAGTCCGGCAAGCTGCTCAAGGAGTTCCGCGGCCACACCTCCTTCGTCAACGAGGTCTGTACAGTAACACGGAACAGTTCAGCCGAGACTCCACCCAGCTGCTGTCGGCCTCCTTCGACCGCACCGTGCGCATCCACGGGCTGAAGTCCGGCAAGCTGCTCAAGGAGTTCCGCGGCCACACCTCCTTCGTCAACGAGGTCTGTACAGTAACACGGAGCAGTTCAGCCGAGACTCCACCCAGCTGCTGTCGGCCTCCTTCGACCGCACCGTGCGCATCCACGGGCTGAAGTCCGGCAAGCTGCTCAAGGAGTTCCGCGGCCACACCTCCTTCGTCAACGAGGTCTGTACAGTAACACGGAGCAGTTCAGCCGAGACTCCACCCAGCTGCTGTCGGCCTCCTTCGACCGCACCGTGCGCATCCACGGGCTGAAGTCCGGCAAGCTGCTCAAGGAGTTCCGCGGCCACACCTCCTTCGTCAACGAGGTCTGTACAGTAACACGGAGCAGTTCAGCCGAGACTCCACCCAGCTGCTGTCGGCCTCCTTCGACCGCACCGTGCGCATCCACGGGCTGAAGTCCGGCAAGCTGCTCAAGGAGTTCCGCGGCCACACCTCCTTCGTCAACGAGGTCTGTACAGTAACACGGAGCAGTTCAGCCGAGACTCCACCCAGCTGCTGTCGGCCTCCTTCGACCGCACCGTGCGCATCCACGGGCTGAAGTCCGGCAAGCTGCTCAAGGAGTTCCGCGGCCACACCTCCTTCGTCAACGAGGTCTGTACAGCAACACGGAACAGTTCAGCCGAGACTCCACCCAGCTGCTGTCGGCCTCCTTTACTTACTACTCATCAGTGTAGTAACTGGCATTTGAATAGTTAAGTTGTTAGGGAGACTTTTCTTCTTTTGCTATCCCCTTTAGAGTGATAGATGATGCAGCGTGCTTCATACGCTCATATTTTTACAATGCATAAAACCAACTACTCGTATTATAGTAATATTAGTAACGACATTGTTCGATATTGACTGAGACAAGTGTCTGCTCTATTGTCTTCGTACCGATAGTGCCGACCACACACAGTCTGACTAAAAGTGTCCTATATAAAGTGGTGTGATCTTAGGCGGTGTTCACGCCGGACGGGCACGGCGTGCTGAGCGGCAGCAGCGACGGCACGGTGCGGCTGTGGGCGCTGCGCACCGGCGAGTGCTCCGCCACGCTGCAGCCGCTGGGCGCCGGCGGGGAGGGCTCCGCGCCCGGCGCCGAGCCGCCCGTCAACACGCTGCTGCTCACGCCCAAGAACCCCGAGCACTTCGTCGTGTGCAACCGCACCAACACTGGTACGTCCTAGTGTCCGGCACCGGCGAGTGCTCCGCCACGCTGCAGCCGCTGGGCGCCGGCGGGGAGGGCTCCGCGCCCGGCGCCGAGCCGCCCGTCAACACGCTGCTGCTCACGCCCAAGAACCCCGAGCACTTCGTCGTGTGCAACCGCACCAACACTGGTACGTCCTAGTGTCCGGCACCGGCGAGTGCTCCGCCACGCTGCAGCCGCTGGGCGCCGGCGGGGAGGGCTCCGCGCCCGGCGCCGAGCCGCCCGTCAACACGCTGCTGCTCACGCCCAAGAACCCCGAGCACTTCGTCGTGTGCAACCGCACCAACACTGGTACGTCCTAGTGTCCGGCACCGGCGAGTGCTCCGCCACGCTGCAGCCGCTGGGCGCCGGCGGGGAGGGCTCCGCGCCCGGCGCCGAGCCGCCCGTCAACACGCTGCTGCTCACGCCCAAGAACCCCGAGCACTTCGTCGTGTGCAACCGCACCAACACTGGTACGTCCTAGTGTCCGGCACCGGCGAGTGCTCCGCCACGCTGCAGCCGCTGGGCGCCGGCGGGGAGGGCTCCGCGCCCGGCGCCGAGCCGCCCGTCAACACGCTGCTGCTCACGCCCAAGAACCCCGAGCACTTCGTCGTGTGCAACCGCACCAACACTGGTACGTCCTAGTGTCCGGCACCGGCGAGTGCTCCGCCACGCTGCAGCCGCTGGGCGCCGGCGGGGAGGGCTCCGCGCCCGGCGCCGAGCCGCCCGTCAACACGCTGCTGCTCACGCCCAAGAACCCCGAGCACTTCGTCGTGTGCAACCGCACCAACACTGGTACGTCCTAGTGTCCGGCACCGGCGAGTGCTCCGCCACGCTGCAGCCGCTGGGCGCCGGCGGGGAGGGCTCCGCGCCCGGCGCCGAGCCGCCCGTCAACACGCTGCTGCTCACGCCCAAGAACCCCGAGCACTTCGTCGTGTGCAACCGCACCAACACTGGTACGTCCTAGTGTCCGGCACCGGCGAGTGCTCCGCCACGCTGCAGCCGCTGGGCGCCGGCGGGGAGGGCTCCGCGCCCGGCGCCGAGCCGCCCGTCAACACGCTGCTGCTCACGCCCAAGAACCCCGAGCACTTCGTCGTGTGCAACCGCACCAACACTGGTACGTCCTAGTGTCCGGCACCGGCGAGTGCTCCGCCACGCTGCAGCCGCTGGGCGCCGGCGGGGAGGGCTCCGCGCCCGGCGCCGAGCCGCCCGTCAACACGCTGCTGCTCACGCCCAAGAACCCCGAGCACTTCGTCGTGTGCAACCGCACCAACACTGGTACGTCCTAGTGTCCGGCACCGGCGAGTGCTCCGCCACGCTGCAGCCGCTGGGCGCCGGCGGGGAGGGCTCCGCGCCCGGCGCCGAGCCGCCCGTCAACACGCTGCTGCTCACGCCCAAGAACCCCGAGCACTTCGTCGTGTGCAACCGCACCAACACTGGTACGTCCTAGTGTCCGGCACCGGCGAGTGCTCCGCCACGCTGCAGCCGCTGGGCGCCGGCGGGGAGGGCTCCGCGCCCGGCGCCGAGCCGCCCGTCAACACGCTGCTGCTCACGCCCAAGAACCCCGAGCACTTCGTCGTGTGCAACCGCACCAACACTGGTACGTCCTAGTGTCCGGCACCGGCGAGTGCTCCGCCACGCTGCAGCCGCTGGGCGCCGGCGGGGAGGGCTCCGCGCCCGGCGCCGAGCCGCCCGTCAACACGCTGCTGCTCACGCCCAAGAACCCCGAGCACTTCGTCGTGTGCAACCGCACCAACACTGGTACGTCCTAGTGTCCGGCACCGGCGAGTGCTCCGCCACGCTGCAGCCGCTGGGCGCCGGCGGGGAGGGCTCCGCGCCCGGCGCCGAGCCGCCCGTCAACACGCTGCTGCTCACGCCCAAGAACCCCGAGCACTTCGTCGTGTGCAACCGCACCAACACTGGTACGTCCTAGTGTCCGGCACCGGCGAGTGCTCCGCCACGCTGCAGCCGCTGGGCGCCGGCGGGGAGGGCTCCGCGCCCGGCGCCGAGCCGCCCGTCAACACGCTGCTGCTCACGCCCAAGAACCCCGAGCACTTCGTCGTGTGCAACCGCACCAACACTGGTACGTCCTAGTGTCCGGCACCGGCGAGTGCTCCGCCACGCTGCAGCCGCTGGGCGCCGGCGGGGAGGGCTCCGCGCCCGGCGCCGAGCCGCCCGTCAACACGCTGCTGCTCACGCCCAAGAACCCCGAGCACTTCGTCGTGTGCAACCGCACCAACACTGGTACGTCCTAGTGTCCGGCACCGGCGAGTGCTCCGCCACGCTGCAGCCGCTGGGCGCCGGCGGGGAGGGCTCCGCGCCCGGCGCCGAGCCGCCCGTCAACACGCTGCTGCTCACGCCCAAGAACCCCGAGCACTTCGTCGTGTGCAACCGCACCAACACTGGTACGTCCTAGTGTCCGGCACCGGCGAGTGCTCCGCCACGCTGCAGCCGCTGGGCGCCGGCGGGGAGGGCTCCGCGCCCGGCGCCGAGCCGCCCGTCAACACGCTGCTGCTCACGCCCAAGAACCCCGAGCACTTCGTCGTGTGCAACCGCACCAACACTGGTACGTCCTAGTGTCCGGCACCGGCGAGTGCTCCGCCACGCTGCAGCCGCATGCGCCATCCTACCTGACTGCGCCAGTTAGAACCGAAGTTGAACAATGGCGTAATTCTCGCCCCTCTCTCATAACTCTCGCCGATGCTCTCACAGAAGACTCAACCGTAAAAAGTATAAATGTGTTTTTCCTGTGCAGTGGTGATCATGAATACGGCGGGTCAGACGGTGCGGTCGTTCTCGTCGGGGCGGCGCGAGCGCGAGGGCGGGGCGCTGACGTGCGCGGCGCTGTCGGCGCGCGGCCGCCTCGTGTACTGCGCCGGCGAGGACCTCGTGCTGTACGCCTTCTGCGCCAACACCGGCAAGCTGGAGCGCACCATCAACGTGAGTACAGCCCGACAGTACGCTCGCTCTCGTCGGGGCGGCGCGAGCGCGAGGGCGGGGCGCTGACGTGCGCGGCGCTGTCGGCGCGCGGCCGCCTCGTGTACTGCGCCGGCGAGGACCTCGTGCTGTACGCCTTCTGCGCCAACACCGGCAAGCTGGAGCGCACCATCAACGTGAGTACAGCCCGACAGTACGCTCGCTCTCGTCGGGGCGGCGCGAGCGCGAGGGCGGGGCGCTGACGTGCGCGGCGCTGTCGGCGCGCGGCCGCCTCGTGTACTGCGCCGGCGAGGACCTCGTGCTGTACGCCTTCTGCGCCAACACCGGCAAGCTGGAGCGCACCATCAACGTGAGTACAGCCCGACAGTACGCTCGCTCTCGTCGGGGCGGCGCGAGCGCGAGGGCGGGGCGCTGACGTGCGCGGCGCTGTCGGCGCGCGGCCGCCTCGTGTACTGCGCCGGCGAGGACCTCGTGCTGTACGCCTTCTGCGCCAACACCGGCAAGCTGGAGCGCACCATCAACGTGAGTACAGCCCGACAGTATGCTCGCTCTCGTCGGGGCGGCGCGAGCGCGAGGGCGGGGCGCTGACGTGCGCGGCGCTGTCGGCGCGCGGCCGCCTCGTGTACTGCGCCGGCGAGGACCTCGTGCTGTACGCCTTCTGCGCCAACACCGGCAAGCTGGAGCGCACCATCAACGTGAGTACAGCCCGACAGTATGCTCGCTCTCGTCGGGGCGGCGCGAGCGCGAGGGCGGGGCGCTGACGTGCGCGGCGCTGTCGGCGCGCGGCCGCCTCGTGTACTGCGCCGGCGAGGACCTCGTGCTGTACGCCTTCTGCGCCAACACCGGCAAGCTGGAGCGCACCATCAACGTGAGTACAGCCCGACAGTACGCTCGCTCTCGTCGGGGCGGCGCGAGCGCGAGGGCGGGGCGCTGACGTGCGCGGCGCTGTCGGCGCGCGGCCGCCTCGTGTACTGCGCCGGCGAGGACCTCGTGCTGTACGCCTTCTGCGCCAACACCGGCAAGCTGGAGCGCACCATCAACGTGAGTACAGCCCATCATCATCCTCCTAGCCTTTGTCCCATATCTTTGTAGAGAATGAATTCTCAATCGGGGTCGGCTACCTCAATCCCAAGATGTGGCGTAGGCACTAGTTTTTACGCAAGCGAATGCCTCCTCCGGATTGAAAGTCGCATGCCCTACCCACTAGGCTACCATCGCTTTTTAAAGTGAGTACAGCCCAACAAACAAAAAAAATACACGACCGCATAGAGCTCTTCCAACCATTGTTATTGTTGGTTATACGTTTTCAACAGGGGCTGTCGATCTAGACAGAGAAAGATCCCAAAGAGAAGAGTTCACGCCTGATATGACTCTATCTCATGACATGCGCGCGTTACAATGTTATTGTATAGATCCACTCCCCGCTGTCGAAACCATTTCATTTTCGAACCCTAAAAAACGAATGCTCTCCAAATCTCGTCGAGACTACAGTGACTTTAATAAAGTATCGTGTTTTGTGCAGATCCACGAGAAAGCTGTGATCGGCATGACGCACCACCCGCACCAGAACCTGCTAGCCACCTACAGCGAGGACGGGCTGCTCAAGCTGTGGAAGCCGTGAGCGCCCTTCGGTTCCTTGCTGCATCGTCACACGCCATATCCATGTGTTACCGATGTTTCGTCCTGGCTATTCCGGCTGTATCTTCATACGCTACAGTTTCAACTCCGGAAACCTTTCGCGTAGGCCCATACTCGTAGCATATATTCGCATTTTCCCATGTTTATATATGAACATTTTTTTTATGTTCAGTTTCGTTTGTGCCTGTGAACTTACAGAGAGACTGTGAAGATACAAGTAAATGCCCTAAATGAAAACATATTTTTCCAGTGCGTCGCGTTTTCATAGAAATTGAAAAAAAAAATTATAAAAAAATGTGACGATCTGGAATGGACATATATGGGGCACTTCTTTCTTGTATGAGGTTCGAATGTACAAGTTATTCTGAGTACGATGAGGCCAAAAAAATATATTACAGTGAAACTTGGATAAGTGGGACCTGGATAAGTGAGAAACCTCCATAGCTGGAACTCGTGCTGCTGTCCCGACACTTTACCACTGAATTACCTCTGTTAGTGGGACAAAAGAGACCTCTATAACTGGGATTAGTTTTTTCGATTTTGTCTTCATAATTACCTCCATAACTGAGACAGCGGGCGTATTTTACCTCTATTATTGAGACTACATTTTAAGTTAAACTTTTAATAAATGGTTATCTTTGAATTTAAAGATTTAGACCTCTATAACTGCGATAACGTCAATCCATTACCTCTCTAACTGGGAGTTCATTTTATTTCCAAACGCAAGAGAGTAAAAACACTATTTGTTTTGCACACCAATTTTGAAATGTCAACAAATTGTAACCAGCATTATACCTAGGACTAAATTTATATTAATTAAATAGGTAATAATATTTTAATAGCGGACCCCTAAAAAAGGACTATACAAAATGTCAGATTTATTTAATTGACGCATTCTGTTGTATTTTCGTACTGTTTATAAAAAAGTGTTAATAATCTTTGATTATAAGGTACCTTTTTATTACTGCCAACTATTATAATTATTTTCATTTATAATTAATTATTATGAAATACACCACCTAACTATTTTATTTAATAATCGCACCTCTATAACTGAAATATCCTCTTTTTTACCTCTATTAATGGAACCCTATGTAAATGGGACAGACATTAATCTATACCTGTATATCTGAGACACTGGGTAAGTGGAATACCTCTTTAAGTGAGACAAATTAGCTGGTCCCTTCAAGTCCCAGTTATCCAGTTTTCACTGTATAAAGAAGAAGAGAGAAATAAAGAAATAATATTTTTGAAAAACGCTCGGCTACAATAAAGTTTGATTATATATAACTGTTATATCATGGATTATCATCAGACATAAAAGTGTTGGTGGCACGTATAAAATTTTGCTAGGGAGAATCACACAATATTATTTTATCGATAAGTTGTACTTGATTGAATGAAAAATTGTGTAGTGCACCTCTTCGTTACATGTCATAAAATTTACCTAAATTGGCCTTTGTTGCAAGGCACTCTTGGTTTCAGTTTACTTTGCATCGAAATCCATTGAATATTAAAAAAATATATGGTTGTTAAAGTTGATTTTTATTAGGGTTCCGTACCCAAAGGGTAAAAACGGGACCCTATTACTGAGACTTCGCTGTCCGTCCGTCCGTCCGTCCGTCCGTCCGTCTGTCACCAGGCTGTATCTCAAGAACGGTGATAGCTAGACAGTTGAAATTTTCACAGATGATGTATTTCTATTGCCGCTATAACAACAAATACTAAAAATAAAATAAAATAAATATTTCAGGGGGGCTCCCATACAACAAACTTGTTATAGAGTATATATATATATATATAGGTACGGAACCCTTCATGCGCGAGTCGGACTCGCACTTGCCCAATTTTTTTTGAAATTTAATATCCATAAAAAGTATATAAGTGACATTGATGGCTAGAAGTCAGCATATTTTAGTTAATTTCTATTTATCCGGTGAACTTAATAGCTACTATGAAATGTAATTTCGGAATAAGTATTCAGTTATCGATAAATTTATTATCGGAAGAATGTCCCTAGTTAATTGACGTTATTGCCACGAACACTTAACTAATAAAAACAAAAGTCTTTTCTTAAACTATTTATTGAGCACCACAGTATACAGCCGTGCTACGCGAAAGCTCAAAGGGTTCTGTCCCATAGGCTAATGTCAAATGCCATAGAGATGTGGTATATGTGACCGAATATTAGTGACGTCCCTAATCGGTGAATTCCCGTTTAACAGTCCATGTCTGTATTCCTATGATGGTTGCGTTTATCACGTGATAAATAAGCGACAAAGCATCTGTCCCTTGCACTCGCAATTAGTCAAAACGTGACGGATGCTTTGACACTTATTTATCACGTGATAAACGCAACCATCATAGGCCTACTGATTATCATAAAAGGTGCAGGTGACTTGTAGTCAGTTTTATACTATTAAACTTCATGAATTTTTTGACAAAGAATGCGCCAGGTACGCCGAAACTCGGTATTTGCTACGCGGTAGAAATCGTGGCTCGACTATAGACCAAAATTTTGACATTTATTCTTAAAATGTATTTATAAGATATTAGACGTAAGGTTTGAATTTTATTAATGTCATTAAAGGTATTCTAAGATGAAATAGTGTTTTATTTCCAAGAACTATAAGGTAGTGATTGGAATAATGAATGAAAATTTGTTAACTAGTTTGCTTCCCCGACTTCGTCTGCGGATACTCGTTATCGCCATAAAAGATTAAAGTTTTGCCATCGCTTTTTGTCGGGAAAGCTCGCTTTTATATTTATATCTGAACTTTTACAAAGAAGTTAATAGAGAAAGCACGCGAAAACTAACTTTTCTGACAAAATACAATGGCGAAACATTATTCAACATAATATCTGTATTTACATTTAAGTTGCAAGCATTCAATTAGTAAACCTACAGGTCAAGCATCATACACCCTAAATTTCTGTGAAGGCGATGATTTGATAAAAACTCCTATCTCAACTTTAGAATGAAACCGACCTAACTCCACAACAAATTGTAATCATTGTCGGTTTCATTCTAAAGATAAAGGTGCGATGTCCTTCATCGGGACTCAAACTATCTCCTCACCAAATTTCATCGAAATCGAATCGATTCCGCGCGGTTTCATCGTGAAGAAGTAAATAGACAGACTTGCTTTCGCGT
This sequence comes from Apotomis betuletana, assembly GCA_932273695.1. Lineage (NCBI taxonomy): Eukaryota > Metazoa > Arthropoda > Insecta > Lepidoptera > Tortricidae > Apotomis > Apotomis betuletana. The sequence goes on along the minus strand of OW026300.1, from coordinate 34,559,066 downwards.
TATTATAAGATCACATCCCTACTAATACCCTCCATAGATCCTACTACCTTGATGACACACCTTTTCAGTCCACCTCCGCATTTGGCATACCTTTTTATACCACGGAGGTGGCAAACAAGCGTACGGCCCGCCCTATGGTAAGCAGTTACCGCAGCCTATCGACCCTTGCAACTACAGGGGATGATTACCTTTCTTTCGATATTACTTACAAAGAACATTATGTGTTATATTTCTACTGTAAGTGGGTAGGGTAAACAGAGCAATGAATAATTAATTTGAGGGTAAGCTCCTTTGCTAATAGTAACATATTGAAGCGTTCAAATGTTATGTTTCAAAAACAGTGATTTTTGCGTGACTGTGATGGTAGGTTATAGGCCCAATAGTGATTTTATCACAAAAATCATATAAGACACTATTTAAATTTCAATATAACATATGTGTTCACATTGTTCACTTAAATCCAAATACTTAAATTTATATTTCTATTTTTGTAATAAATATATACACATTGTTTTATTTAAAACATTTAAATTTATTACATAAAAATAGGAATATAAATTTGAGTAGGTATAGCGAACGTTTCCTCAGTCTACCGCACACTAACACATCCTGTATTGTGTTTGAATTCAAAGTTGTGGGTGGCCGTTTATTTTTCCTTGCGTGTACAAATATTTAATGTAAAATTGTTGCATTTACTATTCTTTTTGTAGGAACTAAAATAATATCGCTGTTTATTGTTTGAAAAATCATCCAATCACTGGTAAATATCAAGTTAGGTACGATGTCCCGAGGGATGCAAGTGTGAGTAAAGTTTTCAAGTTTTGTTTTGACTTCCTTAACATTTTTTTCTTTAAAAACATATAGTAATAGGTGTGAATACATTCTCTTCTTTATGAATCATCATCATCCTTTTAGCCTTGTTGCGTTACAGCAAATAATGATTTGCTATGTCATACGTAAAATTCTGTAATCCTAGACTAATAATTAGATTATAGGCTACTTAAATGTAAAGATATGTTATTTTTTCCATACAGAACTTGGAAGGAACAACGCCGCGGAACTACCTCGAAGCTGATATTTTCAGTTAGATGTACGGCCTTTACTAATGAAATGAACACTCAGCCAATTAATATCGATAATTTGGCCCTGGTTCGCTTGAAATTTAGAGTTAATTCCACTCTTAAGTGGTGTCTGGAACCCCGAATCTCATTTAAGAAACATGAAATGGCAAAAGATTCCACAGTTAACATAACTGTGTCTTATGCAGCGTTTGAAAAACAATGCCCTTGTGCTGATTATTGGATAGAATATATAAAATTGGAACCTGCTATAGAACATGATAAAAGTTTTCGAGCAATATCCACTAATATACTTTTATATGTTATGGAAGTGAGCGTAACTGTGCACGACAAAACGGCTCAGCCACTGTATACTAAACTATATAATGATACTGAGTTGACTGACTTCTACCTCAGGGCGGCAGACGGCATGGTGGCTGTGCACAAAGTGATTTTAGGCATTCACAGTTTCAAGTTCCGGTCTATGCTCAATGATGGGGAATGGAAGAATAAGGACGAAGGCCATATCCCAATCGATGGGGTCACCATACAGACTCTTCAACATTTGAAGGAATACATGTACTTGAAGAATCTTCCCAATGATTGGCTCCAACTGCGGCAGTTGCTGCTGGTGGCGGCGTGCTACTTCTTGATCGACCTTAAAGCAGAGTGCATTGTCAAGCTGGTGAGCCTGGTCACCTTGGAGAATTTTGACTCGCTAGTGGGTTTCGCCTGCTACAACAATGTGCCAGAATTGATGAAAGCAATAGCAACAGAGATTCCAGATAGTATAGTTGATGGTGTCAATGAGATGAAAATTAAAAACAAAATTACTAAATAATCATTTAAACACTACAATTTAAAAAATTTCGGAAATTTAATTTAATAATTGCCTATTTGAATTGTTTTATCAATTAACTTAAGAAGCTCTAGATTAATATAAAATGAACAATGTTATTTTATTAGGAGTTATAATTGTTCAATTTCATTAATTATGTTATTTTTAAAATATATTATAACTAGCTGTGCCCCGCGGTGTTACCCGCTCATCCCACGGGAACACTAAATTTATTCGGGATGAAAAGTATCCTATGTCCTTCCCCGGGATGGACACTATCTATATACCAAATTTAATCTAAATCGGTTCAGCGGTTTAAGCGTGAAGAGGTAACAGACAGACAGACAGACAGACAGACAGACACACTTTCGCATTTATAATATTAGTATGGATTACAAGAGAACAATGACTTGTTATTGTTTTAAATAATAAGTACAGACAGAGGCATCGTACAGTAACATAATATCAATTAGTTTATTGAGGCTGAATCCCCAACCTAACTCTTCTCTTGCATTCTACTGTGCCTCATGCAGGGTCGGATCTGCAATGACGCTCTTCGTTTAGGAGAAAATTGCATTTTTTTCGTGAGGTTAAAAATGCGAGTGATTAATAAAATAATAAACTTTATTCTGCAAGTAGGCCACAAGGGCACTTGTACATGTTACACCACTGTTGAGAAGAAACGCCAAAAGAAACTCAGTAATTTTCTCAGAAATTATACACTATTACAGTAATATGAACTTCACCTAATTTGTACCTTTGTTTTTTAGTAATTTAACTTTAAGGTGAGAGTGAATAAGCACTATCTAAGGTAAGTGAGCTCCATCATATCGGTATCGACATTTCCCAACTAGTTCCCAGCAGGTGAGATCGAAATTGCACGACGACTCTAGAAGCCAAACTGAAAGTTCCAATTAAATTCAGGAATCGACATTGTTTTATTTCTGTACACTGAAATCATGAAATCAACAATTATGATTTGTGCCAATCCATAACCATATAGAGTGGTAGGATGAACTTTTTGAACTCTAAGAACCTTTTACGAAGAAGAGCCATCTCGAATTTTAGTGCAGGTAGGAGTTATGGCGTCATCTATTTTTTGTATAGGATTTTGACATTTTGGGTTCTGAATCCTATATCATGTATGAAAGGGCATCATGAAGATCGGGGTTTCCGATCCCAGAATATACTTTACTGCCCCCTTTATAAATCACAATAAGTATTTAACTATTAAAGTTAATATCGTCAGTAGTTTTTCTCATGAAAAGTGGGCACTCTGTTAGTAAGAATTTAACTGAAATAAAAAAAAAAACAATCTAAACGGGTAGAGGAAATAAACAACAGCCACATAAAGATTGCATAGATAACTCCGAATAATTTGAAATTGGATAATGTTATATTTTTAATTATTATCTGATTACGATAATATTATAATCTCATAATGAATTAGGTATTATTAATGTTAAAAGCACGATGAGTCGATGAGTCTTATAGTTATGTGAGCGCCAAATGAACGGCTCATCATTACTTAATAATTATAAGTAATGTGTACTTTATGTGTAAATATGTGAATTGTTTTTTAGTATATAATTTATAATTAGAATCTGGAATAATTTTGTATTTCACTTTACTCGTGTCTTGTTTAATAGGTATAGGTAAATAGTTCAAACCAAAATGGATTCTCTCGCGGAAAAATATGGTAAAATGCCTTTTGAAGAAGCACTCGATAAAACAGGTAAGATACCTACCCGATGTTAGTAATTACAATTTAGTAGTAGAATTTTATTATAGTACGTATTTTTTTTGTCGCTGGTGAGAGTGTCATTTGGCTGACGCAGTCTACCTAATTGATGAAGATACGCGAACACTGCGGACATGTGAGCCCACCATGGACATTATTATACAACACTGCTACAGGTGGTCGGGCTTTCATTGATCACGTTTAGTGTCCACATCAATGCGAAAACCGTAGTATTCTGGCTGCATGGCCGCCTGCTACTCCCACCGCGACGGCTGTATGCCGCATTTCTTAATAGTAGGTATATGTATAGACAATGACGATAATATTTGGATGATTATCAAATTTTCAGAATATCTGAATCTGAAGTGCCGTATTGAGATTGTTTTTATATCTGCTCCAGGTTACGGTCTGTACAGCTACATGCTGACGGCGCTGGCGGGCGCGGCCACGATCTCGTTTGTCGTGCTGATGTACGGCTCGAGCATCATCGTGCCGGCCAGCGCCTGCGAGCTGGGCACGACCAGCGCGCAGCAGGGTCTGCTGGTGGCGGTGCCGGTGGCCGGTGAGTGAGCTGATGTAAAGGAGCATCATCGTGCTAGCGCCTGCGAGCTGGGCACGACCAGCGCGCAGCAGGGTCTGCTGGTGGCGGTGCCGGTGGCCGGTGAGTGAGCTGATGTAAAGGAGCATTATCGTGCTAGCGCCTGTGAGCTGGGCACGACCAGCGCGCAGCAGGGTCTGCTGGTGGCGGTGCCGGTGGCCGGTGAGTGAGCTGATGTAAAGGAGCATTATCGTGCTAGCGCCTGTGAGCTGGGCACGACCAGCGCGCAGCAGGGTCTGCTGGTGGCGGTGCCGGTGGCCGGTGAGTGAGCTGATGTAAAGGAGCATTATCGTGCTAGCGCCTGTGAGCTGGGCACGACCAGCGCGCAGCAGGGTCTGCTGGTGGCGGTGCCGGTGGCCGGTGAGTGAGCTGATGTAAAGGAGCATCATCGTGCTAGCGCCTGTGAACTGGGCACGACCAGCGCGCAGCAGGGTCTTGTAGCGATTCACATGATCTCCTCATGTGCTCGCCGTCATATTATAATCATATATCACCATCGTCAGACTCACATCATCATTGTCATCATCACGTTCCCGACACTAGCATCATATTTCGCCGGCTAATACTAAAATCATCATTGAATAGTTATAATACAATACAAATGCCTAATAGAAGTAACAGTATTAATGTTTACAAAAGCAAGTAAAAATATTCCAATAACTAAGCACCCTACCTTTTTAGAATAGCAAATTACTATTCACAAAATTTTCCAACGGAAGAATTGAGCTTTATTCATACTGCATAAGGATCAAAGTTATGGGCGTGGGCGTGTCTGTGGGCGTATCCAGAAATGTCCAGAGTTTTCCGCGAGTCCAGCGCGTCTATTTGTCTAGCGCGTCTATTTGTCTAGGGCGTCTATTTGTCTAGGGCGTCTATTTGTCTAGGGCGTCTATTTGTCTAGCGTGTCGGGGAATATTGGTATAAATAGGGACGGATTTTATAGAGTTCATTCATTCTTTCTTGCAACTTCGAACGGGTAACATTGTTCTTTGGCATTAAGGTACTAAATATAATACTAAGGGGAAATTCTGTTGGAATTTAGATTAATTTTCTGAATTATAATTATTTATTAAAACTTGGTGGGATTTTGTTTTTTAAAAGCTATTAAGCTTAATTACATGCCAGAGTTAGTGTTTTGGTACATGGTTGCCAGGTGAAAGATATTTAACCTTGCGGCTGTTAAACGAATATCTTTCAGACTCTTCTAATTTTATCCGAGCTAGGCATCTCGGACACTAGCCATATATAAGTGCAGTGAATTGCCTACAGATCTGGAGTAATCTATCTGGTGAATGCAAGGTCCACAGGTTGGGCATGTGGGATATCCACACTTGTTGAAATCAGATGGACCTCCAGGTTTGGTCTCATAAACGTATATATTTATATATTTGCAATATCTACACATATTAGGGCAGGTTACTTTGCGTTTCCGGTGTGTTAGCCACGCAAGGGGGACCTACTTACACGGATTTTAGTCCAACCTCGGGTTAATCTCCCGAATTTACAGTTTAGCTTACCTAGGTTCCATACACGTTTAAATGTAAATATGAGGTTTAGACCTCTAGTGCTTTTGTATTAGCTAGGGAACAGGGTATAGCGATAGGTACACTTTAATAGGAACATTAGGATGGGGTTTTTTTTATCTTCCGAGCAATCGGCCATTCATCATTAACTAATATAACATATATTCAACTTATTTTAATCTCGTCTGGTATAATAAATACAAACAGCTGATTTCTTGTATTACTAGTGTCTATGACTCGGGATGTCAGTAGTGAAAACAAAGTCTTGTAACAGGTTATAAAGAATAAGAATAGAGCAACCTGTTATTTAGACTAAACAAATATTTAGAACCGTTAATTTTACATAGAGATTTGTAGAAACATTTAGTTAAATTTATTTTTATCGATTATGATTTAAAATTTGGTAGAGTAATGTATTTATAACAGACATCGATAGTGTTAAGATGGCAACACTGAAGATAAATCAAATCAGCTGAGAAATGACATTAGCCCTCTTCAATGAACAGAAATAAAATTAAATTTTGTTATAAATTTTGATAAGGAAATTCCATGGTAGATTGTTGTGTAGTATGTCTAGAAATGGAAAACAAATCATTCCTATTGCTGGATTTGGAGTCTGGAGTGTAGACTGCTAAGAATGGCCTAGGACTTTTAAGCAACAAAAATGAAAGTTGTTTGTCCTAGTTTATACATTTCAGATTTCAGAACTTAATTAATTAATATCACAAGGGTTGAGATGAATTTCCCTTATCAGAAAGAGTCAAGTTCGCGAGTTGAAAGAGACCTCAAATTGACAACAATGAGTTATTATGTTTCAAGGATGAATAACGATTTTTTGTGTATAGTTAAACGAAAATCCAAGTTATACAAATCTATTGTTTGTAATGAATGAAGTGAGAATTCATTTAGTTCACGAGTGAAGAGAATTCGTGTTGCTTAATAACAAATATAGATAGTAAAGATTCATAGATTCTAAATAGATCCGAGAGAGATCTTTACTCTAAAAGAGCCCGAAGGCCAATAAAAGATCAAATCTGGCATTCATACGGCATCCAGAGAACATGGGTTTGGTGATATTTAAAATAACACACCAAACAGATTTAACAGAAATTTGTTTTATTTTCCGAGGAACGATTTCCCCTCAATATGTACACATGTAGTAACCATGTTTTTTACCCGATTGCCCATGTCATTAGACATGATGGTAGCCGCCAATATTTTCACAAAACTAAATATTTTTGGGAGAATGAGATGATAGCATTACAGTATAACACGGTCTAATGATAATATTTTGTATGCGGTCGAAGGATTTCAATAAAACTCTTCTATTCACCAACCAATTAATTCTTGTTAGACCCAGAATCTACTCTAGAATATCATACTAGAACTTACTAAAAGTATGAATTCCATATCTTTATTCCATACTAAATTATCATACTAACATTATTTAATTTAGTCGAACATGAAAACTTAAGATTCATTAAATTTGTAACAAAACCTTGTATTGTCAGTGACTTCAATCTATTTATAGAATAGTTATGAAGTGTAATTTCATATTGTACATAATTATTTGTCTACCAAACATTTTTGAACAAGATATACAATTTCAAGAATTAAATAATTTTTCATCTCAGAATTCTAATAAGATTTGGTTTTGGTTCATATATTGATCTTTATTGTTACATAGGGTAATCTAATATATCTATAACTTACTTGTGGACTGAATGAGTTTATATTTCATATAGAAATAATATTTAATAAGAGTAGAATATCCCATACTGAATCATGCTATAAGAACTGTAGATGTTTTTTGAAGGCTAGACTACATAGGAAGGAATAAATTTATAATTTAAGGTTAGATAACATTAAATTAAGTTAGAAATTTAATTAGTATGAAGAACCAAGATAGCAGTATGATAGGGAAAACAAGCATTAAATAAATAATAGAAAACACATTTATTTAGGTTATTTAACAAAAATACATAATAGTATAGCACAGTATAGGTACAGAGGCATTTAGCAGCACATCTCGGCTGAACATCTCCTAAAAGAATTTGAGTTGATACAACAACGTAGGTTTCTACCAATCTAGACGTTCACAACGGTTTTACTGATCACATTTGGCCATTAGTTAATAAGAAATGTTCAGGCTCAATTGTATAAAGATCCTTTCATATTTAGATTTGTTTAGTTGTAGGATATATAAGACTGGGAGCTACTGTTAAGATATTCTTAGGTAATTGTAGTAGAGTTTTCTTAGGGCTTCGTTGTAGGAGTAGAGGTAGGAGACGAGGGTGAAGCAGGCGTGGGTCCAGTTCCTTTAGTTTAGGGCTTAGCAGACATTTCAGTTGGCGCGCGTTCCCAGGATGTATTTAGCAGATAGTCTTTATAGACATTACGATTGGTGGTCCCGTGACTCAGGATAGCTTTAGAGTTATAGTAAGCTTCGTCGATAGATTACAATTGCTGCCGGTGACCAGGGATTATACCATTTGCGGACATGATGCAGATTACAATTAGTGCCGTTGACCGAGGATTTGTTCAAGTGCTGTTCATCGTGTGGTTCCATGTCTTGCTGTCTCCTTGCGTTTTGTAGATCGACAATTGTTATTCATTCTTGTTATTTCGTTTTGGAATTTTAGTGGAGTTGTTAGTGGCGGTTTTATTGAAAGGATCTTTGAACACTTGAGCTTTGAACTATGAGACCCTCAAGGGTACAATTGTTGGCGTGAGAGCGGAAAGGAGAATTTAGCCGTGATGGGGGTTGTGCTTGTCGTCAAGAAATATATTTTATTGCATTCATACACAAACTATAGTGAATAGAGTAACTTCTTGTTATAAACACACGATATTTTTCTTATTTCACATAGTTATAGTACCTGAAACAAAAGATTTATATTAAAATAAAGTGATTTTGCGTATCAATCGATATTTTGCAAACGGTAATCAGTTGACAGTTCATGTTCATTTAGGCATTTTTTATTTTTAGTTCAATAGTGGATTGTTTGAGACACAATTAAATTCGTTACGTTTGTGTTAACGCTTTACATAAGGTTATTTTTAATATTGATTAATAATTAAATAGGTGGTTTATTTAAGTTCTAGATAATCATTTACGTTACATAAAATAATAATATCAAGTAATAATATACTTACCTTAGTTTCAATCAGATACGTAGACAACCTTACTCAATATGTTCGTATTATTAATATAACATAAGATATAGATATTTAGGGATACATTTAATATTATTTATGCATTATTTACATAATTGGGAAAAATAATAATAGGTAATTCTTTTTTTTTTAAAGTAAAAACATAATCAAGGCTGAGTGAACAAAACGCCTTCTGAGTAGGTTGATTTGACAAGTTGACAAGTGACAGGGTGTTATCTGTTATCACGTTATCAGTAATTAATATGATATCGAGATGGGATGATTATTTAAATAAATTTAATTTTAGTTTAGTTATAAAGTCGGAATGTTGTAGGAAATTGAATAAGTAAGGTAGAATAGAGAGGTCATTGTTCTTGACTACAGAATAAATGAGTTTGTGGAGATTTTATCTACTTTAGTTCAAGTTGTGTTGAAAATTAGTTGTGAAACTAAAAATAAGTTATGAGGTTACTAAGGATTTATTATTTAGGGGGGCGAAGGTTTATTTATAGACTTTAGTTCAATGTAGGAAATGTTTCAGAATAAGATCTGATAATCATGACTAGCTACAATGTTAATCTTAATATAAGGCTTCTATCTACAATATTTATTTTTTTAACTTAATATAAGGCTTATAAGAAACATTAAATATAAGAACTATAAGGGAAAATAGGAGTGTTAGTGATTTCATATCTCGGGGGGCGCTCTCTTTTGAGTTTTCTTTTGACAGATAATGAAACAAATGAAATGGAAGTAATTTTATTACAATAATTTTGGTACATTTATAGCTTATAGATTATCATTAGAATGACATACATATATGTTCACATGTAGTATAAGAGTATAACAACAGAATCAGAAAGAAAAGGAAAGCAGTTTAAATTTAATTTATTTGAGCGAAGTAAATATGTCTGTATTGTTATCATCAGATTTTATTAAGGTATTCAGTTCCATTAAGTGGTCCTATATATTTAAGTAAATAAATATACATCTTCAGTCAAGTTTTTATTACACATTAGTCATGATACTTGGGTTACATTTTAGATGTATAATAGATTGGTCCAGAGCTTGCCGTTGAAATCCAAAAATCTGGAAAGTAAAATAAATAATTATTGAAACAAGTTAGAATAAATATTAATTATTATAAAACAAAGTTAGAAAGCTATACAGTATATCTACATACTTTAATTTGAGATATAAACATTTATAACAGTTGTTTGAGGGAAATAAATTTAGGTCATAAATAAACTGCTCGACTTCAACTGGAATGAAAATTGTAATCAGGTGATGGAAACAGTTTGAGAAAACAATAGGATGAAGACAAGAAGAGAAGTAGCAGTAATAATAGGAAGAAATAAATAAAATTTCGACCCCGAAGGAGTACCTACTGATTTTGATCGAAGTCATTTCCATGAACATTATTAGCATGAAGATATTTTTTAACAATTATGTTCTTCAAAATTGAAATAATAAGTAGAGTAAGATAAATAATATTACCTTGTGAAGAAGTTCCGATAAGTTACAGCCGTAGATGTGGGGTTCATGCCATCTTTCATAACTTTTGCTTCATTCAAGATAAATTTGTACTAAAGAAGTTGTCAAGATTTACGAGCACAGTCTGAAAAAAGAAAACAGAAGATATTAGAATTAAGAAAAGAGCAAAAATTGGCGTACAGAAGAATCAAGATTTATTTTATAAACAAACGCAGTTAAAATTCTTGTTAACTTACATTCTGTTAGTCTGTTTCAGATGGCGCAGAGGTCGGCTACATTGCTTCTTGTTTAATTATCCGGGTCTCACTATATTTGCATACATTTTGAGATATAACTTATAACCGTTGCGCGAAGGTTAACGTAACTGTTTTGATTCTGTAACAAGAACAAAATTTTGATTGTAAACATACAACACGACTTTTCTTTGCTCAATATTTTAGTCAGATAATAGTAATATGCGTAGAAAATAGTTACCTTATTATCGTAGACTCATTTTATCACAGTTTTCTTCATAACAATCAGTTTTATTGTTCATTATTCTTCTATTCGTAATTTCATTCCCATTTCGTAGAATATAGATATAGGTTATGAAAAAAATTTTGACATTTGACATGTCGTAAGACGGTGTTGCCGGGTTAAAGAGATAAGATGACATAAATAGTAGGCTATTATTAAGGCATAGATTCACTTACCTAGTTCGTAAGATTTACGTAGAATATATATTATTTAACTAGAAAACGTACAAGTATTTCAGTAATTTATCAATCCAAATCTAAATATTCAATAGGGATATTAAGTTAAGATCGATTATGGAATCGATTACGGACGAAAAGTTTTAATAGACAATAGTGATGTCGCAATATACGTTGTGCCGCAGTAAAAGTATTGCAACAGTATAAGAAACGAATGTGTTTGTAGGAAATTTTGAATAGAGGTCGCTAGTAGTATATTTCATCGAATGATTTGCGTAATGGTTCAATTCCATTAATACGTAATTTGAGGTTCTTTAATAAGTTGAAATTTGATAAGTTACATGGATGATTACGTAATGGTTCGATTCCATTAATAAGTATTTTGAGTTCCTTTAATAAGTCGAAATTCGATATTTTTCAAAAGGGTAGTTAGAGGTGAATTGAACCAGCTGGGTAAAGTAATTACGAGTTTTAGTAAAGTATAAAAAAAAACGAAATGTGTGAAGTGGATGGACAATTTTATTATTTATATTAGAGAAAATCTTTATTTTGATTTTGATGAAAGAAGTAAAGGGGAACTTGGGATATTATAGGAAGGTAAAGTAGTATGGATTTTGAATACATAATGGGTGATGTTCTTCTGACTAAGTCAATGCGGAAAAATGAATGTAGGAGCCTGTTAGTGTGACGTATGGAAATGTTTTAGTGCGCGATGTATGCTTGTGTGATGGATGAAAGATATGATAAGAATGAACAGGAGTGAGTGGACCTTTTGAGTTGGATGTTGTCTATATGTATTCAAGCTAAGTTCGAAAGTATTCGGGTCCGAAAACGGGGGGGTCTACTATCTTTAGAGGTACGAACGGGAGTATTTTCTAAAGACATCAATTGGTTTGCACATACTTAGAAGTTAGGCTTAGTATATCGAAGTATCGATTAGACCGATTGTGCGGTAGTTTGTGCGAAACAATACTCTACAGTGCCTAAGGGCTAACCTTCTTCAAGCACGAGCAGGAGCGTGCAGGTTTCACACACACCCATGTCAACAAATAGATTGGCCAACTGTAAATTTTTTTTAATAAAAAGAATTGTGGATTGTTTTGTCCGTAAAGGCAGGATAAAACTAAATTGGTATATTTGTATGAATTTCTGGTATAATAATAAGTTCGAGCATAACTTTGAAATGAAACATTTTTACACAATTCAACTAGTAAGTCTATAGTCTTACAAGAACGAAAAAAAAAACACAATTGTATGATTATAGAGCTGAAATTGGCTTGTTTATTCTTGATGTGATACACGCACCGAGAAAGGAGAGTCGCATGTGAATTTGGAGAAGAATTTGAAGTCGGAATCAGTTATTGAATTGAAGTAAGGATGAATATTCAGTATCTATACCAAAGATCTTGCTATGTTGTCTGAGGAGAGTTTTGTCAATTCATTGAAGAATTCGTACAATGTGAATTCGCAAATGAGGCTGAGCAATGGGCAGGTCAAGTTTGAGGTGTTTAGACAAAACCGAGCTAATAGGGCTTGCTTGACTCACAACCAAACACTTCTTACGATGTGGTCGAGATTTGGAGAAATATATTCACGATTCAATGATATTATTCTATGGTTTGAATTCTGATTCAATACACGTGTGACTTTCCAAGTATTGGTTTAAATACACACACACTTAAGGGTACGAATACTGACGGATTTAGAATATCCAAGATTATCACAAAATGTTATTTGTTTTAAGAATAATTTGTCTTATATATATATTTTCTTTTATTGTTTTTACAATTTAATAAGGGAATGCGAAGTTCTACGTTATTTGACAATGTCAATCCACTTCAAACTTTCGCAGGGGGGCGGTTGTAGCGATTCACATGATCTCCTCATGTGCTCGCCGTCATATTATAATCATATATCACCATCGTCAGACTCACATCATCATTGTCATCATCACGTTCCCGACACTAGCATCATATTTCGCCGGCTAATACTAAAATCATCATTGAATAGTTATAATACAATACAAATGCCTAATAGAAGTAACAGTATTAATGTTTACAAAAGCAAGTAAAAATATTCCAATAACTAAGCACCCTACCTTTTTAGAATAGCAAATTACTATTCACAAAATTTTCCAACGGAAGAATTGAGCTTTATTCATACTGCATAAGGATCAAAGTTATGGGCGTGGGCGTGTCTGTGGGCGTATCCAGAAATGTCCAGAGTTTTCCGCGAGTCCAGCGCGTCTATTTGTCTAGCGCGTCTATTTGTCTAGGGCGTCTATTTGTCTAGGGCGTCTATTTGTCTAGGGCGTCTATTTGTCTAGCGTGTCGGGGAATATTGGTATAAATAGGGACGGATTTTATAGAGTTCATTCATTCTTTCTTGCAACTTCGAACGGGTAACATTGTTCTTTGGCATTAAGGTACTAAATATAATACTAAGGGGAAATTCTGTTGGAATTTAGATTAATTTTCTGAATTATAATTATTTATTAAAACTTGGTGGGATTTTGTTTTTTAAAAGCTATTAAGCTTAATTACATGCCAGAGTTAGTGTTTTGGTACATGGTTGCCAGGTGAAAGATATTTAACCTTGCGGCTGTTAAACGAATATCTTTCAGACTCTTCTAATTTTATCCGAGCTAGGCATCTCGGACACTAGCCATATATAAGTGCAGTGAATTGCCTACAGATCTGGAGTAATCTATCTGGTGAATGCAAGGTCCACAGGTTGGGCATGTGGGATATCCACACTTGTTGAAATCAGATGGACCTCCAGGTTTGGTCTCATAAACGTATATATTTATATATTTGCAATATCTACACATATTAGGGCAGGTTACTTTGCGTTTCCGGTTTGTTAGCCACGCAAGGGGGACCTACTTACACGGATTTTAGTCCAACCTCGGGTTAATCTCCCGAATTTACAGTTTAGCTTACCTAGGTTCCATACACGTTTAAATGTAAATATGAGGTTTAGACCTCTAGTGCTTTTGTATTAGCTAGGGAACAGGGTATAGCGATAGGTACACTTTAATAGGAACATTAGGATGGGGTTTTTTTTATCTTCCGAGCAATCGGCCATTCATCATTAACTAATATAACATATATTCAACTTATTTTAATCTCGTCTGGTATAATAAATACAAACAGCTGATTTCTTGTATTACTAGTGTCTATGACTCGGGATGTCAGTAGTGAAAACAAAGTCTTGTAACAGGTTATAAAGAATAAGAATAGAGCAACCTGTTATTTAGACTAAACAAATATTTAGAACCGTTAATTTTACATAGAGATTTGTAGAAACATTTAGTTAAATTTATTTTTATCGATTATGATTTAAAATTTGGTAGAGTAATGTATTTATAACAGACATCGATAGTGTTAAGATGGCAACACTGAAGATAAATCAAATCAGCTGAGAAATGACATTAGCCCTCTTCAATGAACAGAAATAAAATTAAATTTTGTTATAAATTTTGATAAGGAAATTCCATGGTAGATTGTTGTGTAGTATGTCTAGAAATGGAAAACAAATCATTCCTATTGCTGGATTTGGAGTCTGGAGTGTAGACTGCTAAGAATGGCCTAGGACTTTTAAGCAACAAAAATGAAAGTTGTTTGTCCTAGTTTATACATTTCAGATTTCAGAACTTAATTAATTAATATCACAAGGGTTGAGATGAATTTCCCTTATCAGAAAGAGTCAAGTTCGCGAGTTGAAAGAGACCTCAAATTGACAACAATGAGTTATTATGTTTCAAGGATGAATAACGATTTTTTGTGTATAGTTAAACGAAAATCCAAGTTATACAAATCTATTGTTTGTAATGAATGAAGTGAGAATTCATTTAGTTCACGAGTGAAGAGAATTCGTGTTGCTTAATAACAAATATAGATAGTAAAGATTCATAGATTCTAAATAGATCCGAGAGAGATCTTTACTCTAAAAGAGCCCGAAGGCCAATAAAAGATCAAATCTGGCATTCATACGGCATCCAGAGAACATGGGTTTGGTGATATTTAAAATAACACACCAAACAGATTTAACAGAAATTTGTTTTATTTTCCGAGGAACGATTTCCCCTCAATATGTACACATGTAGTAACCATGTTTTTTACCCGATTGCCCATGTCATTAGACATGATGGTAGCCGCCAATATTTTCACAAAACTAAATATTTTTGGGAGAATGAGATGATAGCATTACAGTATAACACGGTCTAATGATAATATTTTGTATGCGGTCGAAGGATTTCAATAAAACTCTTCTATTCACCAACCAATTAATTCTTGTTAGACCCAGAATCTACTCTAGAATATCATACTAGAACTTACTAAAAGTATGAATTCCATATCTTTATTCCATACTAAATTATCATACTAACATTATTTAATTTAGTCGAACATGAAAACTTAAGATTCATTAAATTTGTAACAAAACCTTGTATTGTCAGTGACTTCAATCTATTTATAGAATAGTTATGAAGTGTAATTTCATATTGTACATAATTATTTGTCTACCAAACATTTTTGAACAAGATATACAATTTCAAGAATTAAATAATTTTTCATCTCAGAATTCTAATAAGATTTGGTTTTGGTTCATATATTGATCTTTATTGTTACATAGGGTAATCTAATATATCTATAACTTACTTGTGGACTGAATGAGTTTATATTTCATATAGAAATAATATTTAATAAGAGTAGAATATCCCATACTGAATCATGCTATAAGAACTGTAGATGTTTTTTGAAGGCTAGACTACATAGGAAGGAATAAATTTATAATTTAAGGTTAGATAACATTAAATTAAGTTAGAAATTTAATTAGTATGAAGAACCAAGATAGCAGTATGATAGGGAAAACAAGCATTAAATAAATAATAGAAAACACATTTATTTAGGTTATTTAACAAAAATACATAATAGTATAGCACAGTATAGGTACAGAGGCATTTAGCAGCACATCTCGGCTGAACATCTCCTAAAAGAATTTGAGTTGATACAACAACGTAGGTTTCTACCAATCTAGACGTTCACAACGGTTTTACTGATCACATTTGGCCATTAGTTAATAAGAAATGTTCAGGCTCAATTGTATAAAGATCCTTTCATATTTAGATTTGTTTAGTTGTAGGATATATAAGACTGGGAGCTACTGTTAAGATATTCTTAGGTAATTGTAGTAGAGTTTTCTTAGGGCTTCGTTGTAGGAGTAGAGGTAGGAGACGAGGGTGAAGCAGGCGTGGGTCCAGTTCCTTTAGTTTAGGGCTTAGCAGACATTTCAGTTGGCGCGCGTTCCCAGGATGTATTTAGCAGATAGTCTTTATAGACATTACGATTGGTGGTCCCGTGACTCAGGATAGCTTTAGAGTTATAGTAAGCTTCGTCGATAGATTACAGTCTGCTGGTGGCGGTGCCGGTGGCCGGTGAGTGAGCTGATGTAAAGGAGCATCATCGTGCTAGCGCCTGCGAACTGGGCACGACCAGCAGCAGGGTCTGCTGGTGGCGGTGCCGGCGGCCGGTGAGTGAGCTGATGTAACACGCATTTGACACTTCTCTGTTGATGTTTTTAGTGATGTAGCAAGACATATTGTATGCCAAATCTAACGATTATGAATGGTTGACCGAATCGATTTCGTCGGACTCACTGGAGCTTTCTATGTAAAATAGTTTTTTTTAATAAATTAATTTATCGATCTAATCGAGTTCTACCAATTTACAGAAATAGCACATGAATCGAAACGCAGGATTCGGTTTCAATACAGATAAAAAAAAAAGCACGTAGTACGTAACTGTTTATGTAATGATTTGTTATCGTTAAATACTTCAACACCGTGATAAGAAAAAATATAACATGAACTCAATTGTATCAAATAGAAAGTTAAAAATGTTTATAGATACTTCAAAAACCACTATGTCGTTGCTTTTTCTTTTATGAAATTCAATAGGTCGTGCAGATTAACGTGATATGGGTCATGTCATGTGTCAAAGGTGTGTTAAAAAAAAATCTGACTAGGTGACGTTATATATCGTACCACGCACATATTCCTCAGCGGCGGTGGCGGGCACACTGCTGCGGGGCTACCTGGGCGACACGCGAGGGCGCCGACGTATCGTATACTGATGACTAGGGATCGTAAAATGCGAGCAAAATCGATTGAAATGACGTATGACAACCAGCGACGGCAGCACTGTAATGAATTTTGCTCGCATTTTTGCGAACCCTGCTGATGACACCATCACTCGCCTGCTGGCTCCTGCTCGTCTCTAGCTGCTCACCGTTGTCTAACATTTCCAGGGGCGCTGGTAGGCTCGCTGCTGTGGGGGTACCTGGGCGACACTCGTGGCCGCCGACGTATGCTGATGGCCTCGCTGGTGCTGGCCGCCGCCACCAACGCGCTCGCCAGCCTCTCCGTCCACTGGGTCATGCTGATGCTCGTCCAACTGATCACAGTCACTTTGTAAGTCTTTATTTTTGTACTGACATTTGGTTTTCTGCCCTCGTTTCTTGTTGCCAGTTATTTTCATTGTACTTTTACTTACATATCACGCATGCCGATAATATGGTGGAAATCATCTGTTAGTAACTGATAAAGCGTGTTAAAATTGGATTTAGGTTTTCGTAAGTACATATTGTCTTACCCCTTACCTTTAGACCCTACCTACCTTTGGACTTTAGAATTATCAGTGTTTTCGCACTAAATATATTTTAAACTGCAGTGTAATTTTAACGTGTAATGTGTAACATGTGTTGTATCTCTAGATCTATTAATTGATTACTGTGTGTTGATTACATTAAGCTGATTAATTTCGAGTAGGTACTTAAGTTTCAATTGAGTATTGGTATCCTTATATCATACATTATAAAAGCTACTTTACCTAAGTTTCAATTAATTTCGAGTTGAATCTCAGATAAAAAAGTTAAAATAAATAAAAAACATAATATTAGTTTGTGCTCAACTAAAGTACCGATTTAAAGTTAACATACACGTAAAATATAAAATAGGAACTAAGAAACTAAGGAGAACACTAATAACTCAAATCAATCAATAACAGATGTATATCGTGGTTTCTAACAGTCGAATAATCAGCCGCAGAAACACCGGTGTACAAGAGATTTGCTTTTTTTCTTTGACACCCTCACCACGTGACCACGATTGCTTTCTTCAGGGGTTCAGGGATATACTTGCTGTCCATGACGCTGCTCAGCGAGAGCGTGCTGCTGCGAAAGCGGAATGTAGTTATGCTTCTCGTCTCCAGCGTCTTCCTGCTGGGTCAGGGCATCATGTCAGGTACTTAATCATAGAAATTCTTCCGCCTAATCAAGTCTATTTTTGAAGTAAGTCTACGGAACCTCCCTAACGGCCTAGCCACGACTACGCGTGACCAGCTAGCGGCAGCGGTGAGCGGCAAAAACAAAATCATAGCGATGTATGTAGCACGCCACGAGCCGCGCGCGCGTTTCTCACTACATTTTTTTTTGTTTCGACCACACACAAATCAACCCAGTCCCAAATTAAGCTCAAGAAGGAGTGTGTTATGGGTACTAGACGACGATATACTTAGGTACTTATATATATAAATAAATACTTACATACATAAAACATCCATGACCCAGGCTCAAATATTCGTGTTCATCACACATATATTTGCCCTTGCCGGGATTCGAACCCAGGACCGCCGGCTCAGTAGGCTTTATCACCGCGTTAACCGCGTCGTCAACGTTCCCACGCCGCGCCGCTCACCGTCATACTCTCCTCTAAGTAAGTCCTGGCCGGGCCATAAGGATTTTCATAACCATACACGCCGTACGACCGTACGCTGCCCATTATCCAACGGTTGTCTGCAGTGATCTTGACTAGATCGTCAGTCAATATTGGCGTTGTCACCACTCAAGACCCTCTCAACTGACAAACAGTCTACTATAATAAACTGCAGGCCACGGGAGTTATGATGGCATTGACGACCTTGGTTATTTCGCTGGGTGCGACATGAAAGCCAATAATAATTAATATACCTACTCTGGAACAGAACACAACAGTTATCTGCTGTAATAAGCTATTACTAGCTCCAATAAGAAGGACGCGCCACGAAATCGTCATGTATTGGGTGTTATTGTAACTTCTTTAAATATTATTTCAGTAATAGCGATACCTATCGTACCTCTCACTTTCTCCTACTATCTTCCCGCGCTGGGAATCTACTGGAACTCCTGGCGGACTCTGCTGGTGGTCTACTCGCTGCCGAGCCTGCTGTGCGCGGCGTGTCTGCTGTTCATGCAGGAGAGCCCCAAGTACGCCTTAGCCAGTGGCGATGAAGACGGAGCTTTGAGGATCCTGAGGAAGATTCATAGAATTAACAATAGCTCCAGGGGGGAAGAGTTGCAAGTATGTTGTTATTCCTTTTATCGTTGCTCGAAAAATACATATCACACATAAGTTGTTACTTTGACAACACTATTCACGTGATCAAATGACAAGAATTCAGATTTTTTAATAGTCGAGCTGCGACGCGCGGTATTACCCGTTCATCCCACGGGAACATTTATTTTTTCGGGATTAAAAATAGCCTACTTATGTCGTGTGTTAATCCAGGGTGTCAGCTACCTTCATACCCAAATTTATCAAATTGGTCCAGTCGTTTGAGTGTTGTGTGATGAGTTGATCTCACAGAACCGTGGCATCCACATAGAACAAATCAGGTAATCAATGGTATTCTACATTTTGACAGGTGAAAGGATTAATTCAGGAGACAGGTTCGACAGAAAAGAGATCTGCGAAAAATCAAATTGTGCCGCTGTTCATGAAGCCTCACTTAAAGAATACTCTGATCATGGCCTGTCTGTTCATATCATTTCAAATGTAAGTGTGATGCGCAATATAAACTATACTTTGAATATTTTTATAGAGTATTTTAATTGATTCTGTTTTTAATGTGGAAATGTCACATTTTTATTTTC
Organism: Apotomis betuletana; assembly: GCA_932273695.1. Taxonomy (NCBI): domain Eukaryota; kingdom Metazoa; phylum Arthropoda; class Insecta; order Lepidoptera; family Tortricidae; genus Apotomis; species Apotomis betuletana. The sequence continues at coordinate 34,538,996 of OW026300.1, read as the reverse complement.
ATTATTAATATTCACACAAAGGTAAATTATGAAAGAAAAATATAATGTCCTGCTTACATTGTAGTGGATCACATTACATGTTTCTTTCATAATTTACCTTGTGTCAATATTTATGCTTTGAATGTTTTCCAGTATAGTGGCGTTCTTGGTGTGGGCGCCGACCATTGCCAACCAGTTCATGAAGCTTCTCGAGACGGGCCAGGGCTCTGACCTCACACTCTGTCAGATCATCGACAGCGACATTGGAGAAGATGTAACTCTTTAAATACTTACTCACTTACCGCTTATCACTTAGATAGTTGACAGTCCACAACTAAGTACGTTTTTCTAGAAATTTCTTGCCTCGCACGAATCTATTGTGGAATGAATTGCTCGCTTTCGGTATATCCGGACCGATGCGACCTTCAAACCTTCAAGAAAAGAGCGTACTCCCTCCTGAAAGGCCGGCAACGCACTTGTGACTCCTCTTGCAGGTGTCTATGGGCGACGGTAATCGCATCCCGTCAGCTCGTTTGCTCGTTTGCCTTCTATGACATAAAAAAAACTTACTACTTACAAAAAAAAATGCTTTGGTTTTGGTAAGATGCTGTTTTCTTGCAACAATGGTGGAGTTAATTGCTTCGCAGTAATGTGTAAGCATACCTAACCTGTTTCAGTCAGACGCGGTGCCTTGCTCCATCAATCGTACCGCCCTGTGGCTGCTGATGGCCATGTGTGGCCTGCACTCCGTGTTTAACACTATCCTCAGCCAGGCAAGTGCTTACTCATACTATTAATGAGATTACGAAGTGAGAAGAAGAGAGAATGCAAAAGTGTCCTACGATGTGAGCTCGTGTTGATGCCGTTGGTGGTCCTCGATTTTGTAGGTTGTATTTTTTTGCATAGAGACTGGATAAGCCCTGACTAGGCCTAATGGCCTAAAGAACCATGTTGGCATCATGGTTTGTAAGGTCTCCCCGACAAGTCCGGAAAACAGCGAATATACGAACAGTCTGACAATGTTGGTTTCAGTATTCGAAGAGTAATATAGCTATTGGGAGGAGTTAGTTGTTTGGATTTCATTATATTGACCTTAAATTGTCCTTGCATACAGATCGTGGACAAAACAGGTCGTCGCAACATGGCCATGGTGGTGGTCTGTGTATGTGGCGCAGCCGGGCTGGTGATAAACCTGGTGCCCAACGCTATTGGCAGCGCGGTGCTGTTCCTGCTGCTCTCCCTGGCTGTCGTTGCGATGGGCCTCTATACCGCCATCGCTGTGGCGCTGTTCCCTACCCACCTGAGGTATTCACACACGACCGTTGCAGTGACCCACTGAGTAGTTTCTAATGTCCTAAAACTCACCATATGAAGAGGTACATATAGTATTATTAGAGGACTTTAAAGTGGAAGACATTATAAGGATCTCCACAAAGATTGATCGTGCACCGCCCTGACATAATGGTTGGCGGTCGTTACTATCGATGTGCCTTCTTGGAGCCTTCTCACGCTGCAACCGATACGCGGTCTACACTCAAGAATATTTCTGCTCCAGCGCCCAGCGGTTTGAGAAAAACAATCGTTTTAAATGATAACGTGCGGCGGGCCAGACATTGAACTAGATCTTATTATTATTGATAGCCACACCAAAGCCCAATGTTTCCAAAACTGAAGAGGCCGCGCCGATGGTGGGCGTCTGGCCATTGTCGCGTTCATCCAGTTCCTCAACTACATTATCTATGCTGAAAGCCATATGCCGGTGTTTCCAGGTCCATGGCCGTGGCCACGACGATGATGGGCGCTCGCCTGGCGAGCGTGGGGTTCATCCAACTCGTCAACTACCTCCTCGTCGACTCCTGCGAGCTAGCCTTCTACATCTTAGTCGCTTTGTTTACTTGTAAGTTTTATTTATGATTAATAATTAATTAGTTTCTTCGCAACAGTGGTCTCCTCTTGTTAAATGCCGGTAGACTCTGACATGTAAAAGTGGCTGACTTACAGAATCAAGTTCATTATTTCACTATTATAAGTCAGGAACGGCCCAACGTGCTCAATATTATTAGATAACGACTTTTGTTCATGTCATTACAAATGTCTCAAGAAAGTTTTGATACTTATAACTATTGACCTGCTCCCTTTCAGCATCAGTTCTGGTGCTGGCGTTGCTGCCGGATGACCGGCGCCGCGCCGTGCCGCACGCGCAGACCTCCGAGGCCTTGGAAGGTGCAGAGCACAGGACCTCCTTATAACGAGATCATTATTATAACGTATAGCTCGACTTTTCACGGGTTATCATCAGCTGGAAGACCCCGACGACGTTTGAGGGCATAATAAATTGGGGATACGGTTGACACTGCGGAAGCTACGCCTCTGAGTCCACTGTTGTTTGTAGTTTAATTTACTTATCTTAACAATATAACGTTCTTGGAAATATAAAACGCATGTTAGTTTGCATTACTTATCATATGGGCCTTCCCCAAGCTTTGGCCGAGTTCAATCAAGCGGGCTGCCGCAATCATCCGACGGCACAACAGCCCTTTAGTCGCTCCCGTTTCTAAAGTACCTAGCAGTGGACCGACTACCTCCAAAACAGCGGTCCAAGTATTAAAACCAGATTAATAATTAAAAGAGAAATAATGGTTTTCAAATCTCTGAAGTTTGCGTTTTATTGCAAAGAATTGACAAAATGTAATTTATTTAAGAGGCCTTATTCCCTTTAAAAAAAAATTTTTCATATTAGGACAAATATATTGATAATTACAACAAACTTTTTGAAGTGAACAATTTTTTTCTCCGGGTTCTAGGTAGTAACATAGCTATTTCATGCTTTCATTGCGTGCAGTCGAAAATAAGTTGAAAAACAAATTTTCCGCGTGAATTTTGTAAATTTCGAGTAGTTTTTGAAATAAATATTATCAATGAAAAATTCAAACTGTAGGTGTCAAATATATACCAATAAATCCCAATAGCCCTGTTCTAGGTAGTAACATCAATAGTATATTAAGAAACATGTTTGATCATAGAGAAAATGTCTAAAACAATCAGAATTTTAAAAGGAATAAGGCCTCTTAATCGCGTTCAAAAAATGACTGACCCGTTCCTTTGAGACTATGAATCAACATCACGTTCAAAACGAAAACGTCACGTTTAAATCACCACACGACGAGAAAATCCTGCAGAAGCCCTACTACTAAAGCGGATTCATTCTAGAACTTCTAGTGATGTTTTCTTGTGCATTGTGGTTGTGACTACCCCTTTTCCGTGATCGTCGCCTTCTGATGTCAATTGGGCCATCATTCAGCAGTTCACATAGTCCCTGACTATTCTTTAAATGATTTAGTTTATATAATATAATAAGTTGTAACTTAAATTAAAAATTTCAAGCACACAAGTAGCTGGTCATCATGAGACCCTCATTCGATGAGCCATATAGAAAATGCTACTAAAACTGAAAATTACTGCACAATTTGGAATTCTTAGCTTCAAAATTGGCTGAGTTCATGTCACTTGTTCCAATTAAAACTGAATATCTTGAAAACTACTGGTCCTATTTCCACCATACATAGCTAAGAACTATCTCGACGGACAAATCTTTCGATAAAAAGACGCACTCTTTATCCATCCTAAATGAAATGAAAACATTTATTTCAGGCAACTCTGGCTCATAGAAACATACATATCAAATATAAAATAATAAAAATTGGGCAAGTATGAGTCCGACTCGCGCATGAAGGGTTCCGTACCATAATCTATAACAAGTTTGTTGTATGGGAGCACCCCTTAAATATTTATTTTATTTTTAGTATTTGTTGTTATAGCGGCAATAGGAATACATCATCTGTGAAAATTTCAACTGTCTATAGCTATCACCGTTCTTGAGATACTGCCTGGTGACAGACGGACGGACGGACGGACGGACAGCGAAGTCTCAGTAATAGGGTCCCGTTTTCACCCTTTGGGTACGGAACCCTAAAAAACATAAGTAACTAAACTAGGTCTAGTTGGTCCGTCGGAACTCTCAGCATGAAGGAATTAAAACTCACGTCGTGGCGAGACTCCAATTGTACGACCCTCAGGATGACACCGGACTTCACCCTTACAAATTCTACGATCTCTTCAGCTTTCGTAGTGTAATGTAGCCGGGACACATAAAGCAGCGTCGTATGTAGAGCGGGACGCAGCAAATGATTCGGTCCAGTCGGTGCCGGCGACAGACTGGCTTCTTCTTCTTCTTTTCGACTTTCATGAAGCCATCCTTGTCGCATCAGGACTCTCATGGAGCCGGCATTGGCAGGTCCTTTTTTACGGGTTCCTGCAACCCCTGAGATGACGGCTGTCTGTATTTCGGAGCAGCTGGGCGCTTTACAATTTCGGCGCAAACACGTCTCGGGGTCGACGTACTCACACGTGACGTGCTCGACCTCTCCACTGGAGCAGGCGAGCGAGCGGCGCGGCGCGGGGTTGGCGGCGCTTGGTCGGCAACCAGCGACGCATCCGATTCCACGGCGTCAGCGTTAACACCGCCGATCACATTTTGCGCACCGTGACACTCGAATATTTTAGAGGTGTCACTTGACCTACATTCAGAAATAGTGTTACGTAATAATGCTACTTCGGAACGGATCAATTATGGTATTATTGGATACCTCTAACTTAGTCTGGAATTCGGTCAGGCTCTTCTTCAGAAACATAACATCCTTCAGCAGATTAAAACCGCACGATTCGCGAATTGAGCAATTCGTACCTACTTTGCACTGCGTAACTCATGACAGATTATTATTTTATCAGTGACTTTTGAGAATACCTACGGCACCGAGCCTGATTCAAACCAGAAACAAACCTCCAACAGGTTTTTGTAACGCGTCTGAATTGTTATATTATTTATGGTTACTTCGTTTTTATATATATCGGACAACCTCACACAAATCGATCTAGTCCCAAATTGAGCTCAAGAAGGCTTGTGTTATGGGTACTAAGACGACAATATAGGTACGTACTTATTTATATAGATCAATACATAGGACATCCATGAACCAAGCACAAATATTCGAGATCATCACACAAAAACTCATTACTTAACTTAAAAAAATGAAAAAAAAAGATGTAGTTACTTTGAAAACTTTATTTTTTATTTCGGGTTTTTCCCAACAACAGATGATATTAAAAAGACACAGTGCAAAGGGAGTTTTGTGTTATGAAATGAGCACGTGTTGTCTTTGTCTAGTACGCAAATGTTCACGCGCCAGGTCAGCTGTAAAGTCACGAATACCTCCAACGCGGCCGACGGTGTTTCCATTGACGCAGGTTCTTAATAAGTTACGAAAATTATGCTAAAATTTGCATTTTGTTATTATATTTTGCACTTTTTGACTCGCACTTGGATGCGCGCACGTCCTACAGATGACGTGCGGTTGAGATGGCGAGGTAGACGAACCACGCAGGACTCGACGCAGACGGAGTGTCGGACGTTAAAAACCGTGATAATGTATTTAAGTATTTGTTTTCGTAAAACAATTGAAGCATTTCGGTTATCAACATTGGTATGTTTGAACTTGGTTGATGACATAACGCTACTGACATTTTATAATGCATATTATATATTTATGCATATTATTGCCATATGAAAGCTGTTTCAGCGCCACTTTGCTAGGGTAAACTCGAAACTATAAGGCCTGCTTGGGGAGAAAGAACCGCCGAAAGAAAACTCGCAATCACAGTTGACAGTGCCCTTCGCAGACCCTAATTAAGTTACATTGCACACAAACGGAAGCATTTATTGTATCATGGTAACGCCTGATTGAAATCATGAGCACCACGTGAAAGGGAACATTGCTCGCTGGCTTTGTGTCGTATCTCGTTGACAGAGCTTCCGATGCCAGGACTTTTTGTATGGATAATCCAGGATCACGGGATTGTCCATACAAAAAATCCCGCCACTGGAAGCCCTATTGACAGTGGAATAAAGCAGCCAGTCTAGCACAACTACGCTCCGCAACTCTTGTCCCGTGGCATAATCTCGCCCGTCACTCTCTCACAGTTTAGCGATGAAAGAGATAGCTAATATTTCTCGCGCGAGAAAGAGTCGCGTGTCATAGCTATGCTAGACGTGCTGCATTCTGTATCTAGAAAGGTATCTCCATGGTCACATAATACTCAATGTATAGATATACCTAAAGGGACCAAAGATCAAGTGTACCTACATTGTACAACAGTATAATATATAATAATAATAATAAGCCTTTTTATTCTGAACTGATTTCTACTGAGTTGTGTTATGTTACACAGTTCAGCGTGCCTCCTGGCAAAGGCCTCCTATAGCAGTTTCCACTATACTCTATCACGAGCCCTCTCTCATCCAGTTGCGCCCCGCCCCGCTGTAAGTTTTAGCTCGTCCTCCCATCTTCTTTGCTGTCTGCCTCTACTTCGCTTGGAATGTCTGGGATACCAGTCAGTTATTATTTTGTTCCACTCCCTGTTTTCTTGTTTTTCTGCACACCACACTCGATACCACAGTATATTGAAATGCATATGTATATTTATGTATGCTTTTTAATTGAAATGATGAATGATGATATCCGAGTGAAAAGTTTAAAACAAACTGGTATCGAGAAAAACGATTCCGTTATCATTATCACTCATAATTATTAAGTACGGTATTTCAACGCGGGTGTTAGGAATGTAACTTCAGTCTCCTAAACGTACCTATACTTGCCTCGGGTATTAGGGTAATCCCCGATTAACGTGATTCGGCGATGGATCGTTAGAAATGTTGTTTATTCAATGAGTCATACCCAGATTGTCAGCTTCTTGTTAGGAACCGATTACACATCTGTTTAATCTGTGGTATTCCGTTTGTTTACACTGTGGTAGTGTCGTGGAAACATTATTAGAGGAGTTACACTATTCGCCGTCCATAGTCCATTCATTCTTAATTTTTTTGACAGTGAGATCCAAATATAGGCACACAAGGAAGAAAATGTATGTAGGTGTTCGATTCGACAGTGATATGATCACAAAATAGACGCATGCCTCTTATCTTTAGTCATCCAGCTGATGACGATGTGTCAAAACAACTTAATGATCATTTTCTTTTTGACATGACTTGAACTGTATCATGAGTCATGACTGGTAAGCTCTCGTTACCAGTAAGTCGAACTTTGCGTGGGAGTACAAACCCAGTCATGCACGGGAATGTCTCAATGCACGTATAAATATGAGCGCCTAAGTGAAGTCAGTGGTCGTTACGTTATGTATGTCGTAGAGTTGATAAAACCGAATTTTCGCGAGAATTCTAAGGATATCGCGAAAGCACGGAAAATTTTACAATAATGAAGAAATTAAACTGGTCAAAATTAGTTTTGACTGATTCCGTCAAAAGTAGCTTTTTCACGAAATCGACTATTAATGATAATACGGCGATGGGGTGTCGAGTAGGCGAGAATCTAGGAGTAGAACAGTAATTTCTTTGCGGTCGGAGTCCAGTGTCATTTCGCAACCCAACTTAGTAACCTAACCTAACCTGACATAGTATAAAGACATCTATTGGGCTATCATTGGGATGTATTTTTACGTTACGACATAATATATATACAATATGATTTATTTATTTGTTTATTAGGTTACACAGTATTACAGTCTTAACTAATTCACTGTGAAACTTAAAATAACATAAATTGTAACTAACTAAATTACAATATGTTCAACAATAACTCCGTAACATCAAAAAAAAAATTACATTAAAACATCATGCGAATACACTGGATTGTCTTTTATCCATCATCACACAGAACTTCAAGCATTCATAACATACAGCCGCCCATCGCCACGCAAACAGATCACATTCCGGTGCTGATACCAGGAGCGCATTCAGTAGGGTCAGAGCGCGAAGGAGAGGCGAGTTTTTATGTGCCACTGTGCGCGCCGGTGGCACTGCCACAGGGGCCGTGCACGCGGCCTGAGGGTAATCCTCGAGACATCTGGGAGAAACAATCTCGCCAATTTCTCCACTAGTTGCGGACAGTCCGAATCTCCACGTAAGACACGACATGCAGACACAAGCGAGTTGGTGTTGCGCCTGACCTCCAAGGAGTTGAATCCCAACATGCCGAGAAGAAACTTAGAAGGGTTAGAGGTATGGGCAGTATACATACATTTTCTTGTAAAGCATTCTTAGGAAAGCTTTTAGGACTTTCTCTAATAGAAGAATATAGCTGTATTCGAAAGGGTTCCAAACAAGAGCCGATGCCTCCAACTTGCTTCGCACTAAAGCGTTGTACAGAACTTTTATAGCACCTGCATCGTAAAAATCCCTGACGTTACGAGCAACGAAGCCCAGCCTACGAAAGCTGCTCGTGTGGTCGTGAAAAGTAAGTCGTGTGTCAAATACAACTCCAAGATCTTTCACTGAAAATACTCTCGAGATGGGCTCTGTTCCAAGAAGGTATAGGTGATGATTGTACTATAAATATATACTTAAATACATAGAACAACCATGACCCAAGCACAAATATTCGAGTTCATCACACAAATATTTGCCCTGGCCGGGATTCGAACCCGGGACCGCCGGCTCAGTAGGCAGATGCTTACAAACTGAGCCAACCGCGTCGTCAAAATGCATGGAAGGATGGCGATAAAATGGAGAGATCTCCATCATCTCTCTAAAATTGGTCGAATTACCCCCCTGATTACAATAAATCAATAAATACTTGACACATTTTATCCGTATAAAAGCTTCGCAAACAAATATGATTATCACATTTTGTGAAGTTTCCCATCCCAGAGATCATCATTCGCCCAAAGGGACAAGTATAAATTACGGGTGCCCGTTTGTATGGCTCGGATATTTATTTTATTTTATGTGTGACGCTGCATGACTGTCTTTGCAAACAGTAGCAGTACCTAGAATGTGCGAAACCCGCAAAACCCCAAATTGTTTAGAATGAGGCACGGTAAATATTAATATTTAAATGAACTCATCATGTTCATACGACTAGTGACTCATAAATGGTCTAATTATCTTACTAATTCTTAGTAGGTACAGGCGGGCTAGCTATCCAGCTGCGATTCGCTTGCTGGCATCTGATATATTCAGATGTTTTTAGGGCCTTAACACACTTGCGATTGGCGAGCGTATTTTGTATGAGGGCGATCACGCAGCGAGTTCGCCGCGACTTAGGGCTGCCATCTCTAAAGTCGCTGAAACCCGGAAAAAGACTTAAAAAACCCGGACAATTGGCGTTAATCGCAGTTTTTCCCCGGACATGTCTCAAATAATACTAAAAAAACAATCGCTTTGTTTTTCAACACATAGAAAGTGTGTGGTTTACCCCGGACACTTTATGAAATCCCCCGGACGGCCTCTAAACTAGGACAAATCCAGGGAAACCCGGACGGATGGTAGCCCTAGCCGCGACTGATATTTATTGCATAGAAAACTCTCTCGCAACTCGCAAAGTTCTTAGTCTAAATATTAAATAAAGAAAGAAAGAAAATTTATTACGCTGCAATTAGGATTACATATTATAACATGAAAATCATAAGTATTGTGCGAAAAAGGAGTCCACTCAGCACATTGCCAAACCACAACAAAACTATTGTTAATTTGCTAATATTTCTGTAAAATAAGATACAGGTAATTACGATAATTAAATTAAGTCGACACCGACGTTGAGGTGTAGGAATAAAAGCATCCGAATATCCGATCCCTGTTCACTTTTTTTTTTTTTGTCATAAGGGGCAAACGAGCAAACGTATCGCCTGATGGAAAGCGATTACCGTCGCCCATAAACACCTGCAACACCAGAGGAGTCACAAGTGTTTGCCTACCCGGAGGACGAAGATAGAATGCCTCTATGCTAGTAATTTCACCGGCTATGTATCGCGAGTCGCGACATTGTATCGCTTATCTTTCCCGAATAGTATTAGAAGCAAGACTGGCAAAATTTTTTTGTCTCGAAGAAGAAGACAAAGAGTCTCGTGTCACAGTTCGCTGGGTCTTTATACCTATTATGATTCACGCACGATCACATTTAAAGAAATGAAACTTTAATTTTCATACCGATACGTAGTTTAATTTTAACTACCCTGAAAATCTAAGATGAAACCCTCTATAGAGGGGTGCGTAGTCAAACCCGATTAAACTAGCACACTATAAGTACCTAGTTCTAATTTCAAAAACCCATTTTATCGCTCGGCCACACTGGCTAAATAATTATGTAGCGTTATTTTAGTGAGCCTGAACGTCGTCGGTGAAATACAATTTAGTATTTTTTTCATTACGTACCTAATACCTAATATATAAAATTCAGATGTCCATCAAGGCCGCCATATGCTAGGCTATTGGGCCATGAAATTACATTCATGACTTGATATTTGAAAAGATATGGTTCTATATTTGACTGCTCGTGAATCTCGTGATTGTCAATAGCACGAAAAGTATGCCATTAAGAATGTCGAAGCATCTGGCGCGGTCTAATGGGGACATACGTCTAGCATAACTGAGACGCGACTCTTTGTCGCGCAACAAATGCTACCTGTCACTTTCCTTTCAATATCGTGTGAGCAAGACAGGTGTTGTTGAGTCGCGCGACAAGAGAAGTCTCGGCAAGATGTGCTAGCCCCGCTCAACTGTCGTTCACGTTAATAACCACCATAAAATCATGAACGTCATGTTTTGACTTCAACCACTAATGAATAAGTTATTATCCAAGTCAAAAACATGTATCAATACCTCAGGCGTCTAGATGACGCGTGTGGTTTATGGCGCTAAATGCGTGTGTGCAACTTTATTGTTTGTTTTATATTTTTAATTTGCTTTTTGGAGGTTTTGACTTATACAATACAATACAATACAATACAATAATTCTTTATTGCACACCAACAAGAAAAATGTTACAATTGAAACCTTAATTTATAAATGGTAGACAATAGGCGGTCTTATGGTGGGGCTTTACTGTTATCCTTATCAGAGATCTTGCTGGTAATCACTCTTTCCAAGCCAACAGCACAACCAACAGCTGCAACAATGACTTTTTCACCTCACTCGCTCGGAAAACCTCCGTTTATAGGGCGAAATCTGCGTGCAAAAGTCTATTTTATCCGCTAGCGTGCAAAAGTCATTTGAATTTCGAACACGACGATTTTGATTCTCTGTGGTGCATGTAACTTTTTTATATTTAAGACTCCTTTAACGCGTGACTGATTTCATCAGTCGATAAATCTCCGAATAACCAATCAACGCACGTGAATAAAGAGCGATCTGGTCAGGCCGGCTAATATCATATGTACGTTTGAATAATACTTAAAAAAAAATACACCTACAATATCACGTCCAGAAACCTGGTTCGTAGTTACAGATTTTTAAATTTTTATTTTTCGTACACTTTATTATAGCATAAGTTGAATATGTTTATATATATTAATAGTAAGTATTTCAGTTTCATTTACATATTTTGACTAGTAAATATATTAAATACAACACAATTTTTTATATTTATTTGTTATAAAAGTTGGAACATATAAGAGTGTAATTTCTGAACGCACCCGAGAAAAAAAATAATAATTAAAAAGTGGAAAGTTTTCACAATTCATTTCATGTAAACAACGTAAATTTGTTCTGTGGAGAATACATACTGTTGTCTTACTTTATGTCGAAAACAAGAAAGTTAAGCCCAATTTGGAGTATTTATTCAATGCTAAAAGCCTGCATTTGAACGAAAAAGGATTTGTTATAAATATTTGGAGACGATAAGTAATTTACTGAAACTATTGGCGTATTTAAAGAAGATAAAGCCGAAATAATCTTGTTCGGATCCCATCGTCCAATAACTTCCAAAGCTATGGAAGTTATGGAAAATACTTCCGAGTCGCCAACTAATCCTTCCCAGAATGCCATTCTCCCACATTCACAACGAATGTGTCAAGTAGTTTCAGAAACAAATATAATATTACAGTGCTTAAGAAAAACTGAACGATAAAATATACACGACGATAATACAAATTACGGCCATATTACTTTTAATTTTTTAATATGTGTGCTTCTCTCGTATTTATTTGGTTTGGATTTGAGTGTGTTATGTTTTAAATTGGACGTGTTAAATAGAAGGCAAAATTAAATATGATTATTTTTATGTTTTAATTGTTTTTCTTGAATCTTGCATTTTCCTCGCTGTAGTGAGGTGAAAAATTGTGTGTTCCGCATGGCTGCAAAATTATTTAGCTTCTCGTGTCTTGAAACCCTCGCTACGCTCAGGAATCTATCTTTGAACCATTCGCTTCGCTCATGGTTCAATCTTAGATTCCTTCGCTCGCTCAGCTTTCAATTTCAACACTCGCGCCAAATAACAACTTTGCAGCCTTGCATAACAAATAACTATAGTGGCTGTGAGCCGTACCTAGACTCGCGAGTTAGTTTATGGAAATGGTTGAAATCTGTAAATTTTTAACTTTTTCAACCCCCTTTTCTTTCCTCCTTCCTTTAAAATATATTGACGCGACATAATTTTGTTATATTTTTTTTATCAGAAGCGAAGTATGCGACCTGTAGGCGAGAACCACCTTAAAGCACCTGGACATCGAAACATCCAAACATCTGGACCTACAAAATATTTTTTGGCCAAGCTGAAAGTTGTAGTTTAAAATAAGTAAGTAAAAAGTAACCACTGACAATCAACCCAATCTTGTTAGCCCCTCATCTTATTATTGTTCGGCGCCATTGTTGGTATAATAGTAAATAGTGTAGGTAAATATAATTGTCATAGATGCAAATCCAAAATTACCTCTATGATTATCATGAGCCTCCAGGAAGCAGTAAATTAGCGAAAACGTGTGAAACTGCAAGAAATCTCCGTTTGTTTGTCGAATCGTGGAAAATTCTTAAAGATTACGTTTTTATTCACGCCTTTGGATTTAAGAATACGTCAAACGTGACTTATAGAGCCGTTACAAAAGGCAGTGCCTCCAACGCAACTTATCTGGGGTATTCTCATTTTTGTGCACACAATCACTTCTTTGGACGTCACTACCGTGGATGCAATATTTATTCGAAAAGTCTGGAACAAAACCAATGTCATATACGTTTTTTTAATAGTTTTTAGGGTTCCGTACCTCAAAAGGAAAAAACGGAACCCTTATAGGATCACTTTGTTGTCCGTCTGTCCGTCCGTCCGTCTGTCAAGACCCTTTTTCTCAGGAACGCGTGGAGGTATGAAGCTGAAATTTATATCAATTACTCAAGTCTACTGTCCCTTGAAGCTGTGAAAAAATCAAACTTCTAAGCCAACGCAATCAAAAGATACAGCCGTTTATGCCGCAAATTTTCGACACTTGCAAGGGAATCAAAACCTACAGGGTGCTTCCCGTGAACTCAGAATCTTGAAATTTGGTACGAAGCAACGTCTTATAGCATAGATAAAGGAATAATTACGAAAACCATAAAAAAATTTTTTAATACCTAACTTTGCACCTAATTTATATGGGGCGCTATACATACCAGGTGCAAACTTAACTTAACCACTTAGGGATGGAAAGTGTTTGTACGGAACCCTCGGTGCGCGAGTCCGACTCGCACTTGGCCGGTTTTTTTTTTATCGATTCTGTTTTAATGTGGAAATACTATTTTTTTAGAAATATTGACACAAAGGCACACAAAGGTAAACTAATATGAAAGAAAAATGTACTACGCCGGAAACGTAGGGTCGTAGATTCGGGTCCTGCTTACATTGCAGTGGATCACATTACATTTTACTTTCATATATTTTTGTGTCAATAAAGCGGTGGTAGCCTAGTGGTTAGGGCGTGCGACTTTCAATCCGGAGGTCGCGGGTTCGAACCCGGCCCGTACCTATGAGTTTTTCGGAACTTATGTACGGATTGTCATTTGATATTTACCACTCGCTTTTCGGTGAAGGAAAACATCGTGAGGAAACTGTTGGAAGGCCGTGATGCTGTCCATGTTTGTCTATGTTATATTTTGAATTTGTTTTAGGAATTATTTAAAAACTGATTGATGTACAGTGTCATGTAATTTATTCTGTTATTTCTCATATATAAAATATAAACATAATGTTTTGTATTTCTACGTTTTAATTCTTTCCAAAGCCAATCCACCCTATCAGTGGTAGCAGAGCGTTGAATAATTAGTGGCAAATGAAAGAAAAATAAATAAAACCGTGAGTAAATGAGATAATAAAATTTTCAAAATGAGCTCAAGTCTAAGAAGCATAGAATCGCTGACAAAATCAAATTACGATACCTGGTGCTTACAAGCACAGGCGATTCTCATAAGATACGATCTGTGGGAGTACGCTAGTGGTGAAAAAACGTTAGCGGCAACTGCGACTGCCGAACAAAAGAGTGCGTTCCTAAAGGAAGACTTAAAGGCAAGGTCAGAGCTACTTTTACTTATATCTCCACCAGAACTTAAGCAAATAAAGGGATGTAACACATCCAAGGAGGTGTGGGATAAACTAAAATCTGTACACCAAAGTTCAGGACCTGCGAGAAAGGCTACGCTATTAAAGCAGCTAGTATTAAAGAAAATGACTTCACAAGAAGATGTGAGAGACCATCTCAGTAACTTTATGGACGTAGTGGGTAAATTAGAAGACATGGATGTCAAAATTCATCCAGAATTATTAAGCATTATGATGCTATACAGTTTACCTGCAAATTTCGATAGCTTCAGAACGGCAATTGAGTCGAGAGATATTTTTCCAAGTCCTGACATGTTAAAAGTAAAAATCATAGAGGAATACGAAGCAAGAAGGCAAAGCGAAGCAAGCGAACCTCAAACTTCAGAAGCATTCTATGTTAAAACAAAGAAAAAGGTACTATATTGCAACAAATGTAAGAAGAAAGGGCATTCCACAGAAAATTGTTGGTCAAAGAAGAGACCTGATAACCCTAATAAAACTAAAGGTCCAGAAAAGACCTACAACATCTGTCTAACAACAGAAACGTCGAAATGTATAAGCAATTTATGGTGTCTGGATAGTGGCTGTACGTCACATATGACGGGTGACAAAAGTATACTCTGTAACTTAATCCCTGCATCTGACACTCTACGACTAGCTTCAGAAAAGCATACGACCGAAGTTAAAGGGAAAGGAAAAGCTGAACTCTATACAGAAGATTGCAAACATAATATAACTGACACATTATATGTACCAGATTTGTCAAACAACTTGATGTCAGTAAGCAAGATTACAGATCATGGCTATAAAGTTTTATTTGAAAAGGAACAAGCCAGCGTCATAAAAGACGGAAGTGTTAGCTTAAAAGCTAAAAGAAGAAATGGATTATATTTTATTGAATTCGATAAGCCGGAAGAGAGCAAATTTCACGCCCAGTGCTGAAAGCGAAATTATGAAATGGCACAAGAAATTAGGTCATGTCAATGAAAGAGACCTAAAGGAAATGGTTAAAAATAAAATGATGCGAGGACTGGACTTTAAACAAAAACCTTTGGGTACCTGCGAGACTTGTATCAAGAGTAAATTTACCACTCTACCATTCCAAAGCCATGAACAAATAATCTCTACCGAAGTGCTCCAGATAATTCACAGCGATGTATGTGGCCCCTTTGAGCATAAATCAATGGCCGGATCCAAGTATTTCGTTACATTTATTGACGACTATACAAGATACTGCTGTGTTTACTTCTTAAAAGAAAAGAGCGAAGTAATCGAAAAATTCAAAGAGTATAAAAACTATGTTGAACAATTTCATAAGAAGAAAATTCAAAACCTTCAGTCTGACAATGGAGGCGAATATAGGTCGAAAGCGTTTGACAAATTCCTCAAAGATAATGGTATAAGCCGAAGACTATCTGCACCCTATACACCGCAGCAAAATGGCATGAGTGAAAGGAAAAATCGGTCGCTGATGGATAAAGCAAGATGTCTGATGCTGGATTCCAATATTCCTGCAAATCTATGGGCAGAAGCAGTGAATACTGCAAACTATTTGATAAATAGAAGCCCAGCAAAAGCTCTCAAAGGAAACTCCCCATATGAGAAGTGGGTAGGAAGAACACCATCGGGAAATCATTTACACGTGTTTGGAAATAGAGCATTTGTGATGAACAAGAACCGAAGAGGAAAATTCACAGCCAAAGCGACAGAAGGAGTATTTTTGGGATACGCGAATAATACCAAAGGCTTTAGAATCTACATACCGGAAAAGAATGACGTTGTTATCAGCAGAGACGTAAAAGTAATCGAAAAGATGCATTATGGCAATACTTCTGCTGAGAAAAACGAAGACTCTACTCTAGGACCAAAATCGGACGAATTAATTGAGATTGAAGAACCTGAAATTAAAAACAAAATTAATAATAACTTACCTTTTCAGGAACCTACAAATTTTCCTTCTTCCAGCTCCAGTCAAGATCCAATTGACCCACCTTCCTCAAGTGGAAGACCACAAAGAGAAGTGAGACCACCAACATGGACCAAAGACTATGAGTTAAGTCGTTGCGTGACTATGTTTACTTCAGATAGTAATGATGATTATGACTATTCATTTCTTACATATCAAGATGCAGTGACGGGCACCGACAGACAAAATTGGGAGAAGGCAATACAGTCTGAAATGGATTCATTACAGAAAAATAACACCTGGGTACTAGTTGACAGATCAGAAGCCAAAGGACACAAAATTTTGTCGAACAAATGGGTATTTCGGATTAAAGATGACGGTACGTACAAGGCCAGATTAGTCGTACGTGGCTGCGAGCAGAAGGGAAACCTGGATTTTGAAGACATATATAGTCCAGTCGTGGCTCAATCTGCATTGAAAACTTTACTAGCCGTTGCCGCATCCAAATCTTACCACTTCATGACATTTGATGTAAAGACAGCATTCTTGTACGGAGAGTTGACAGATGAAGTTTATATGAAATTACCTGTTGGCTATAAAACTGACTACAACACTACTGAAGTAGTATGCCGGCTAAAAAAGTCGTTATATGGATTAAAACAAGCTCCATTCACTTGGAACAAAACTTTTACCCAAGCGATGTTTGAGTTGGGTTTCAAGACGATAAAAACCGATCGATGCGTTTTCATAAACGAAGATAAGTCAATAATAATCGGATTATTTGTCGATGACGGACTTGTCATAGGTAAAGACATGAAAAAGATCGAAGTTATTTTGAAGAAGCTTGAAACCAAATTTGAAATGAAAAAGAATCAAAATCCAAGTACTTATCTGGGTATGGAAATAAGAAATTCAAAAGAAGGAATAATTCTTACTCAGAGATCTTATATAAATGACGTACTGGAAAAATATAATATGAAAAATGCCAAACCTTGTGACACGCCCGCAAGTACAAGTAGCGATTCGAAGTCGATACAGGAAACTGCCCAGGAGAAGGAATATCCCTACAGGGAGGCAGTGGGAAGTTTACTGTACCTGTCTACCAGAACTAGACCAGACATCGCACAAGCGGTCAATCAAGTTAGCAGGAAGGTCGAAAATCCCACTAGAGAAGATGTCACAAAACTGAAGAAAATATTTAAATATTTGGTTGGAACCAAAGACAAAGGCATTTTGTTCAAAAGAAACACACCGATAGAGAATATCGATGCATACAGCGACTCGGACTATGCTGGAGATCCATTGACGCGAAGAAGCACTTCTGGCTCCGTGCTCATGATAGCAGATGGACCAATCGTATGGGCATCCAAGAGACAGCCTATAGTGGCGTTATCGTCGATCGAAGCCGAGTACCTACATAGCCGCAGCTGACTGTTGCAAAGAGGCATTGAATCTGAAATCTTTATTGAAGGAAATAACCGATATGGATATAAAGATAAATTTACACGTTGATAACCAAAGTTCGATTCAACTTGTGAAATCTGGATCATTCAACAAAAGGTCGAAGCACATAGATGTGCGATACCATTTTATACACGAACACTTCGTGAACGGACTGATCAATATCAGCTACTGTCCAACTGAGATTCAGTTAGCTGACGTAATGACAAAACCACTGTCAAAAGTAAAGTTTGAAAGACACTGTGCAAGATTAATGCATGTATAGAAACGTGTCTCAGCAACATGAACGAACATCAGGAGAAGGTGTTGGAAGGCCGTGATGCTGTCCATGTTTGTCTATGTTATATTTTGAATTTGTTTTAGGAATTATTTAAAAACTGATTGATGTACAGTGTCATGTAATTTATTCTGTTATTTCTCATATATAAAATATAAACATAATGTTTTGTATTTCTACGTTTTAATTCTTTCCAAAGCCAATCCACCCTATCAGAAACCACCTAAGCCCAATAAGGCCTAGTTTCCCCTCTGGGTTGGAAGGTCTGATGGCAGTCGCTTGCGTAAAAACTAGTGCCTACGCCACATCTTGGGATTTAGGTAGCCGACCCAGATTGAGAATTCACTCTCTACAACGATATGGGACAAAGGCTAGGAGGATGATGATGATATTTTTGTGTCAATATCATATACCATCATAACAATGGTATCAATCAGTTTTCAAGTGGCCTTATAAGGGTTCTTGTTTGGCCGATTGCGGTACATTGTTGTCCGTCTGTCTGTTTGTCAAGACCTTTTTTTCAGGAACGCGTGGAGGGATCAAACTGAAATTAATATATCAAATCCTCAGATCTGCTACCCCTTGGAGCCGTCAAAAAATCTACTTCTAAGTCAAGGCAATCAAAAGATACGAGTGTTAATGCTGTATTTGTTGACATCGGCAGGGAGTTGGCAGTTCAAAACTTATTTCCTTACTTCCCGCATATGCACAAGTAAATCGTGAGCGTGACTTCGAGTTCGTTTTGAAATTTGGAATATTTTACGTTTTCAAACCTCATATCTCTGCTATTGAACATGAATATGAATATGAACATAGGAACCACACCCAGCCAGGTCTGAGCCTGACCCGGGCAAGCCGGATATTTTTTTTTTGGTACTGTCCAATAATTAGGTTTGTCAATAAACAACAAACTTACTAATATAATGAATTAACAACAAGATCCGAAAAATCAAATTGCTAAAAGACAAAAGGGAACGCCTGCCACAAAGTGGACAGGGATTTGAATACCCAAAGAAAAATCTAACCTTCTGCAGGCAATTGCTGAATTTGCCCTCTACAATACATTCTGGGCCCAAAACGATCAGCAATATTGCGCTCCTGGCGAAGCTCATACCCGGGCGCCTGGACTTTATTAAAAGCCCTCAAGAGAGGTCTATACCTAATGGACGATGCATCAACAACAGCAGGTAGGGCGACTGCCTCACCACAGCCAAAGTCAGCGTCATCGATGTCACAGTCGGAAGTAATGTTATTAAGTCTTTTGTAGTGAAGCAGGCGACGGAAACGATCACGCAACTCAACATCAATTTCCGCCTCCTGCTTAAGTCTAATAGTTATAGGGTCAAGTGGGTCCAACAAAACATGTTTGGGCCGCCTCACATTATTATTGGGCGGAACCACAGGCTGATAATTAATCGCACTCCTAATAAGCGGATCAGGACTAACTGAAGCCTTTTCAAAAAATTTTTGAAAGAATGCTGAAGCACTCCAATACGGAGGGAACCCCCAAATCCGCGTGAATCTGAATATTTCTAACATACCCAGGAAGACCGGAGATTTTCCTGAGGCATTTATTCTGCAAGACCTGCAACGTCCGAATCCTCGCAGGCGAAGCCTGTGCAAAGACAGGACACGCATACGAGAAGACTGGACGAATGCAGGTCTTGTACAGCGTCAACTTATTCCTTCTTGAAAGTTTTGACTTCCGAGAAAGAAGACAAGAGAGCCTAGCCATAAAAAAGGCCGCTCGATTCCTTACAATCTTTATATGCTTGGCAAAAGACAACTTCCTATCAAGGGTGACCCCGAGATATTTAACGTCCGATTTCCAGGGAATGGGGACACCCTGAAGAATAATGTCTTTTGGCAATTTATTAGTTTTAGTACTGTACGTAAATAGCACAGCAGCACTTTTCTGTGGATTCACATCCATCCTCCACAGCCTGCACCAATGCCCTAAAGCATCAGCAGCACTCTGAAGACGTCTGTGAAGTGTTTGCATGAGAGAAGAGGATGTGTATATGGCAGTGTCGTCAGCAAATTGGGCATAACGAACACTACGAGATCTCGGTAAGTCATTAATATACAGAGTAAAAAGAGTCGGCGGCAAAACCGCACCCTGTGGAACACCCGCTCGAATCGGATGAGTACTCGAGCAAGCGCCCTCCACCCTATACGCAAAGCTTCTATTGGACAAAAAGTCCCTAATGATGGCAACCAGCCTGTCTGGCCAGCACTATACAATTTATATAGCAAACCGTTGTGTCAGACACGGTCAAAGGCCTTGCTATGTCAAGAAAAACTGCGCAAGTCGGAATCTTGCGACGCCAAGTGGTCATCGCATCCAAAATATCCTCTGTTATTCTGTGCACCTGCTGGACACAAGAATGTTCAGCCCTAAAGCCAAACTGCTCATCCACCAGCAGGTGCTCAGAATTAACCACCTTCAGAAGTCTCGTCCTAACAAGCTTCTCGTACAGCTTACCAAACGTGCAGAGTAAGCTAATACGCCTATAACTGACAGGCCTATTACGAGGCTAGGGCAAGCCGGATACACCAGGAGGCACAGATTTATAAGGAGTGACACGCTCTGGGATGGGATAGGAGGGCCGACTAGCCGCAACCAGTCGACCACAATCAGCCGATTATGCAACCTGGAGCCAATATTGGAAGTTAGGTGAGGAGGGGTAGAGCATCGGGGATGAGCAATTGTGAGTTGTCGCAAGCTCTCGTTGCTGTCTTTGCGTGTCGTATTGACTGGAGGCCTGTTGAAGAAGATAACGTTTCCTAATTGTTGGATTACAAACCCCATATCTCGGCCATTTGGTAAAAAAATCGAGAAACTGAATTGGCAATAAGAGATTTTGTTTCAAAATGGCTGGAACTTGTAATTTTCACGTGTTAAACCCCAATGTTAAATCCATGTTAGTGCTTAATACTGGTTAAGTGTATTGAAAAAGGTCGAATTCCAAAAGTGATGTATTGTTTGCATATCACGAGTTACACGCGTGCTTGTTCATAACGGGTTCGTTTGCCGATACATTGTCACTACCTACTGTTTATTTATTTATTTATTTATTTATTCATAACATATCTATAACTTACAGCTAAAAGCCAACGCGTTACAGATTTTAACCTAAAATAATTAAATCTATGGGTAAAGAACACCCATTTAACATGTAACATAACTGAAAATTATTCTAAACACTACAAATAGGTATATATATAAAACTAGATATAGGGTAAAATACATTTTAAGATCGTTCTAAGAATAACTTTCTGCATTCATTCATCATGCTTGCATACCTGGTAGCGAACACATCGCAGCTAGTGTGGGGCTACGCTGAGCATAGAGTTGAGGATGGAGAGCGCGCTCGGAATGGGCGCGTGCCGTAGCAGGGCTGTGCGCGAGGGGGGTGGCGACCTCCCCTACCAATGCCGTACTGTTAAAAACGTTGTTCTCATTGCAGGTGTAGTGTATCTAGACACCTCTTTTATACTCAATTTACGAAAGACAAAGGATCCTGGGCAAAGGCTGCTGCTGTATAAAGCGCAAGTCCGACCCCACATGGAGTACCTTCAACTTTGGGCAGGTGCCCCCGAATAAAGTTGAAATTTATTGAGACGTCCGAATGGTCATAAATAGGTTATATTGTAAACATGACCCTAGAAAGCCACTGTCCGAGGACAAATGGAAGCAAGTAACAAAACACGCAAACAAATTTGTTTAATTGTTTCTAACTCACAAGGTTGAAATTGGAATAGCATAGCTCTTGGTAAGTGGCACTCAGGTTTTTCATCCCTTATGCCTTTAGTGTCAAAGTATCTCAATGAGTATTCCAATGAGTTAGGATATTGCAATTTCAACCTCGGGACTTTTAAGACATTTGAAACAAGAAGATATTTGTTTGTCGTATTTCTTACCTGCTTCCATTTGTCCCAAAGTGCGTTTATACAGGAGTAAAACAGTGGTTTTGTAGGGTCATAGTCGCAAAATAAGCTCTCAAGTGGAATTCGGATAGCTTAAACAATGTCAGATATACCAGCTTGGCCCTCTTGACTCGGTACAAAGACGCGCTGTGTGCATTGTTGACAATCCCAAACTCAAAAACGGAATCGAGCCTCTAAGTCTGAGGAG
This sequence comes from Apotomis betuletana, assembly GCA_932273695.1. Taxonomy (NCBI): domain Eukaryota; kingdom Metazoa; phylum Arthropoda; class Insecta; order Lepidoptera; family Tortricidae; genus Apotomis; species Apotomis betuletana. Next base: position 34,516,824 of record OW026300.1, on the reverse strand, counting down.
AGACTTTGCCTCCTTGTATAATGGGATGTGTTCCGAGGAATTGTTTGACATGATGCCCACGGCTACTATCTACCATCGCCCTGCTCACCACCGGCAGGGTGTTCATCCGCACACACTGGAGCCTAAACGGTCGAGAACTGTGCGGTTCCAGAGGAATTTCCTACCGCGAACGCTCCACATGTGGAAGTAGCTACTGAGGTTTTCCTCGGGGGCTTCAGTATGGGTTTCTTCAAGAGGGGAGTAAATAAGTTCTTCAAGGGTCGGCAACGCGCGGGAGATAATTAAAAAATGTCTAGCCTCTTCTGCATGCTGTAATCGAATCTATTTTTGTCCTCGCTTATTGAGGTGCGAAAAGTATCTTTTATTGCCTTTGTTTTTAGCATCGGCATTTTGGCATTCATTGCAGTAATGACGTAAGTGCTAAACGCGTGGATTAAAAAATATATTCGATTGTTCATCAAGAGACTACAACATAGGATTTCAGAAGATATAATTCAATGTAATGAATAAATAAATTTAAGAAAATAGACCGTAAAATTAGTTTTCACCTCACTCGCTCGGAAAACCTCCGTTTATAGGGCGAAATCTGCGTGCAAAAGTCCATTTTATCCGCTAGCGTGCAAAAGTCATTTGAATTTCGAACACGACGATTTTGATTCTCTGTGGTGCATGTAACTTTTTTATATTTAAGACTCCTTCAACGCGTGACTGATTTCATCAGTCGATAAATCTTCGAATAACCAATCAACGCACGCTAATAAAGGGCGATCTGGTCAGGCCGGCTAAAATCATATGTACGTTTGAATACTTCTTTAAAAAAAAACACACACCTACAATATCACGTCCAAAAACCTGGTTTGTGGTTATATATTTTTAAGTCTTTATTTTTTCTACACTTTATTTTATGTTGAATATGTTTATATATATTAATAGTAAGTATTTCAGTTTCATTGACATATTTTGACTAGTAAATATATTAAATACATCACAAATTTTAATATTTATTTGTTATAAAAGTTGGAACATAAGAGTGTAATATCTGAACACACCCGAGAAAAAAAATAATTAAAAAGTTGGAATTTTCACAATTCACGTAAACAACGTGAATTGGTTCTGTGGAGAATACATACTGTTGTCTTACTTTATAAATATCGAAAACAAGAAAGTTAAGCCCAATTTGGTGTATTTATTCAATGCTAAAAGCCTGCATTAAAACGGAAAAGGATTTGTTATAAATATTTGGAGACAATGAGTAATTTACCGAAACTATTGGCGTTTTTAAAGAATATAAAGCCGAAATAATCTTGTTCGGAACCCATCGTCCAATAACTTCCAAAGCAAATGTTATGGAAAATACTTCCGAGTGGCCAACTAATCCCTCCCAGAATGCCATTCTCCCACATTCACAACGAATGATGTCAAGTAGTTTCAAATACAAATATAATATAACAGTGCTTAAGAAAAACTCAACGATAAAATATACACGACGATAATACAAATTACGGCCATATTTTTAATATGTGTGTGCTTCTCTCGTATTTATTTGGTTTGGATTTGAGTGTGTTAATGTTTTAAGTTTGATGTGCTAAATAGAAGGCAAAATTAAATATTATGATTATTTTTATGTTTTAATTGTTTTTTCTTGAACTTCCATTTTCCTCGCTGTAGTGAGGTGAAAAGTTGTGTGTTCCGCATGGCTGCAAAATTATTTAGCTTCTCGTGTCTTGAAAGCTTCGCTACGCTCAGGAATCTATCTTTGAACCATTCGCTTCGCTCATGGTTCAATCTTAGATTCCTTCGCTCGCTCAGCTTTCAATTTCAACACTCGCGCCAAATAACAACTTTGCAGCCTTGCATAACAAATAACTATTCCCTTAAAAAGTCATTTACCTACATTATATTTTTTTTTGGTTTCAGTGAGTGACTCATTTAAATAATAGTACCTACATTACTGCAGAGGCAGGGAAAGGTCAGTTCGTGGATGAGTATCTGCGAACTGACATTCCCGCCGAGGCCTGTATAGTGATTTTCTCCAAATATGCTTGGAAATAATCACCAATCTACATTTTGAATTTAATATATCAGTGCCATGAAGTTCGTTTGGTACTTATTTTTTTAGGAATAGGAATAAAATTTCGGGTCCGAATATAGGTATTCATGAGAATTAAAATTATATGAAAGCACAATAATAAAGAATATGGATATAATTATTAATGTTGGTTAAATCAACAACATCTAAACGCACGATTTTTTTTAGAAACCATACCATATTTATCATTCGGAGAAGATCGTAAGTTCAAAAATAACTTTTATTTCTTATTTTTTAAATTCAGTTTTTGATACTTGGCTATTGGACAATTGGCTGTATGGTGAATTATCAGTCTTTGAATTTTTTATAGATAAAATTCTCTTCATCACTTATAATAATGCAGTAACCGGCCAAATTAAGAGTGTGTTTTTTAATTAAATGTCTTATTTAAATAATACTTATTTCCCGGCCGAGGCCAATAATATTTTCCTTTTTAATTTGTATTTACGCCTTATAAACAAGGACCGGAATTCTTTATAGCAAAAATCAAACTTTGAGAGGGTTCGAAAAAAGTGTTTTATCGACTATCGATAAACAATTTTCACTTAACGAAACATCGTTAAAGTAATGAGAACTCAGGCTTTTGGATATATTATACAGTGGCGTTCAGCTAATTAGGGACATCATATTTTTATAATTTTTTTAATGTACCCACATTAAAACCACACACACCACAATTTTTTATATTAAACTATTGATACAAAAAAAATTATGAAACATGTAATTATCATCAGCACCACGACCGTTGTGTTATGTGGTGGATAATTTCCTATCATATTTTATTATGTTATATTTATGTGCTACTAAACAACCAACTATTTGTTGCAATGCGTCTGCGGCAGCTCTGTGCGTGTTGCACGCACACATTGACACTGACATTTAAGATACAGTGTTAGTAGGCAAGGCAGCCCTGTCCTTTAAATAATCGTCATTCAAAATACACACAATTTACAAATATAATAAATATTAAATAAACGACGGTAATACAATTCGAAACAAGCAATATTACATTTATATAGCAATGCCAATAAACTTTCTGAGTACAATGCGTTCGTCAATAAACGTTGCTCAATTGACGCTGAAGTGCCATGTGAGATGAAAGGAGATGATTCAGTTCGAAGTGATCCATTGAGCCAGAATTTGATATATAAATCTGCAGATTTATTGTACCCACCAATTATTTCGTTAAGTGAATTGGTCGTTCTAAACATAAACCGTTTTATTAGTCTTGTGATAAAGACCTTCAATTGCTCAAAGGTTAACTGGAAGAGATCCCTAATAGGGATAAGTTCGCCTTTGTACATATTTCATTTGTTATCAATGTATTTATAACCAGTTGTTGTGTACAATAAAGCGTTTACATACATACATACATAAAGTCTCGGATTCTTGCAATTCGCCGCGGTAAAACGAAAAACATAATTTATTTCTAGAAGCACATCAATCACTAAATATTACGCATACTAGACGTAACTGTAATAAATTGGTACAAAGGACTTTGTATCCAAGCCACAAAATAGAAAAACATCTTTACTGTCAATTTGTGCAAATTCACTCACGATTTCAACAATAACATATAACTTTAACAAGAACTCTAGGGTATATTCGGGTAAAATTGGATGAGTTTTCGACAATTATAATTATTATCCTATTTTATATTTTTATATTATTTTTATTTATATAAATAACCTACCTACAGCCAGTCCCCTCTTCCCACTGAGCACTCTGGGCACGTGTAGCGTGCACGGATTAGGTCTCCCAGTCACACGGGGACCAGGGGGGATTATAGTCATTATGGAGTGCTCAGCATGCTTTAAGATGGAATTGATTCTTGGCAACACCAGAAGCCAGGGATCGTTACCGGTATTCATTCAAATTCCAATATTTTTCTAATTTTAGGTTTTATTTCAAACGCTACTAAATTGAATTTAGGTGTTGATATAGAGCTTTGAAATTAGCTCGCTAAAATTTAGAAATATGTAATAATAAGCGAAATACCGAAATCGAATACCGGTATTCTGTATGGAGCCGAATAGCGAAGTATAGCTGCCAGAAGCATCGGGCGAACCCAGGGTGATTCCATTGGTCTTTGGATAGTTATTATTTCTTAAAAGCAGATGACTGATAAAGTTTCCAGCTACGAGTCAAAGTAGCTATGCAACTAACTATAACTGTGGGAATAGCAAACCGATTTCGCAATGGTTCCTCTTTTCGCCGCCAGCAAAGATAACTTTGCCAGATTACCTACCAGTTTGACATAGTTGACGTGCACCGCGTTGACGTCGTAGATGTGACCTCGATAGCATTTTGACATTTGAAGAGGTCCGTGCCCTACTCTACTCGTAATAGTTTAATCATAATATTTTATGGCGGATGAATGGTGGAGAAGAGGGACCACTCGTGGGATACTCCAAAAACTCTATCTCCATTCCGTTATCATGAGTCTCAGCAATGTCTTTCAAAATCGCTTCACCAGTGTTGTTTACTATACTTGATAATACGCTTCAACGATAGGTACATTTTATCGTGACGCTCTATTAGGAATACGGTATATTATGCTGCGAAAGTCCGAATCCGGGCTCCGCTGGTTAGGACGCGTACCGACACAGAGCACCCTAGAGTATTTTTATAAGGCCGGAGGCGCCGTTGGCGAGCAGGCCTCGTGACAAAGCTCAGAAGCCGTGCGAAGCGGACCGGTTGAGGCTGGTCACCGAAGCCGAAGCTGCGGAGCGGAGTACCGAGCGGAGTGCTTTTTCACACAAGGGCGGAAAGGCTGCCCTCCGCAGCGCCGCAGCTAGCACGGATGTTATACTATTAACGCCATATTATTTTTGACAAGTAACTATACTTTACGTGATTGTAAGATGGCGTTAGTAAGCTGTACAACATCTGTACTATTCGATATGGCCCCAACCCGAAAGCTAATGTAAGAGATGCGCACTGTGCGTGATGCGAATAAACGAAGTCTTCAGCATACGCAAATAGACAGCACAAACAAATAGGGCACAAGCATGAAGCTTGAATTCATAATTATTTTAGTTATACCGTTATCAAACGATAAATTAGCTCATTAAATATATCCTCACAATAGATGCTAAAGTCTACTTCAAAAACGAGATTTCAAAAATATGTTTTTTTATATATATGTTTTTTTATAAAACTAATGATAATAAGTAGTATCACATTCTTTACACAAAAAGGTAATGTATAACAGCCAAATTTATACCAATTTATATATACTAAATTGTAAAGTGCATGTTTTTCCATACTCATAAATATCAGCTCATTGTAACGACATAACTTTGCGACTTTTACTTCAGTAGACCCACTGTCTCACTTTGACACCCACTTCTCAAGTTCTTAGTGTTCTATCACATTCGATCTCGTATCGGTTTAGTTAGCCACCAGAAACGGTGTCTCCCGAACACTACTTACACCATAAATCATCTGCAATAGACGTAAGGGCCTATATAAAAAAATTGGTTAGTATGGGATATGTCCCACTTATTCGTATGAAAATCTCATTGAATTGGTACTTTTTTAAATTGTTTCAAGTTCCCTACTTCAACTGTTTTGATCTATCAGTAACGTTGAGGTCGGGAAGCTACCTGAACTTCGGGTCACGCTAGCAACTGACGCTGTCAACGTATTTACCTGTAATTATTATTATGATAAAAAATAAGCTATCTACGTACCATTAGTATGTATATTTTAGTTTAAAACTTCGCCACATCTTAGTTACAAAAACGAATATCTAAAATCTTTAAAAGAAGCAGACATATGAATACGTATCTCTCATGCTTGGTCCATTTAGGCGCATGTTTCTTTGCTAATAGAATAAATAAATAAATATTAAGCATAGCTTGTACTATGGGTGAGTACTAGACAAAACATCCAAGAACCAGGAACAAATATTCGAGTTTATCACGCAAATATTTGCCCTATCCGAGATTCAAACCCAGGACCGCCGGCTCAGTAGGCAGGTGCACTACAAATTGCGCCAACCGCGAATGTGGAAGAGTAGGATTTGTTTTTGTTGAAGACGGGGTTTATTTGAAAGAAGCAGGGAAAAAGTTCAACACAATAGGGGGAAAGTGCTATGAAAGGGACAGGTTATGAATGGGACGAATTCAATTTACCGCGGCAGAAACCAAGTGGTAGATTTTTGTTTTCTGCATTTTGGCAACACTGACCCATAGACAATATCAATGTCAATATTGTCTACGAGTCAGTGTCCCCCTAACTCAAATAGACAAAATGTAAATTATGCCAGTTGCTCAGCGCACACAGACCTTGGTCTGTTTTGATCTGTCAGCAACTAACGTCGAGAATCTGCCTGAACTTTGGGCCACGTCATTCGCTGACGCTGTCGACGTATGTTTATGGTTATGACAAAAAAAAACACGTTATCACCAGTTGTGTTCGTTTTGGCGTATACCTGTACAGTTGTCATACTATACTATATTTATGAACATCAGAGTTTTAACAGCGCTTTGTTAATGCACTGCGATCGAATTAAAAATCTGTTATCAAAATACAATATGGTGGGGTGAGCAGTACTCCACTCCGGTGAGCTTCACAATACGATGCAATACAAAGAGTCTTTATTGCACACCTCGAATGTCTATCATAAAATAGAGCGATCTCCTCCAGACAATCTTTAGGTAACTGAGTACATTAAAAGGATATGTCAGTGCTCGTTGTCCAATACTTTCAGTTTACGTTACGTTTGCATCTAACTAAATTTTATGTGTACGGGGACGTCTAAGCACATAAATTTTATAATAATTTGCGCAAAAGTCGAAACGGTCCGTCACAGGACATTTCCTGCCTATTCAGATCCTAGAATATCGTAATTATTGGCTGAGTTTTGAAGGAGGAAACAGACGAGGACGAAACCTCGATTTGTATTTATTATCAGGGCCAATTTTTATTTTGTTGTCGATTTTGTCTTTTTCTCAGATTTCAATAAAATTTGGTGAGTTGTTTATGTTGGTTATTCTGAACAAGGTAAGCCCAATTTCATGATATGTGCTACAAAAAGTCCATTGAGTTACAAAAAATGTATGTTTTTTTAACTAAATTTCGTTTTTTGTACATAAATATAGTACAGGAGCAAAGCCCCCCGCATTAAAAAAAAACTTAAACCAAAAGTTCAATTAGAAACGTAGGTTAGGTTAGGTTAAGTTAGAAAAAAAAAGGTTTGAACTGCATCCCCCAGAAAAAACGGACTGCTACCATAAAAGTAGGTTAGGTTGTAACGTGTTGCGTTGCAACTCGTTTTAGATAACTTTTTGGACTGTCTGGTTACTCTCTATCTTAAAAATAAACATTCAAATTCAAAATTCATTCTAAATTCCACACTTGTTCGTTACATGTCTAAAAGATTCATTCTATTCAGAGCTTTCGAGCTGAACAGATACCTACAAGACGATTTTTAATCCTGCTCATCCTCAATTCATTATACTTATCAGTCTATAATTAGCTTACCACACAAGAGTGTCCTAATTATCCAAAAGTTAACCTGTGCTATTGTGCTGTGACATCAGATATGAAGTTCTAGTTGCTGGATTCTGTCGGATACAGATATATTATTAAATTAAAGACAAGGCACGTAAACGTAAGTTCCCATGTATTTCATAACCGTTTTAATGTCAATATCTCTTTAACCTAAATCTAGAACTTAAGTCTGTATCTGCTTGTTCGCAGGTGCCTTTATTAATTATTATAAATAAATACCTTCTTCTGCCCTGTCTCCTGTCTCTTCTTCCGTTCCTGCTTTCCAATTTACCTACCTCCCGGTCCTCAACGTGACAAGGTACAAACAAATAGGGCACAAGCATGAAGCTTGAATTCATAATTATTTTAGTTATACCGTTATCAAACGATAAATTAGCTCATTAAATATATCCTCACAATAGATGCTAAAGTCTACTTCAAAAACGAGATTTCAAAAATATGTTTTTTTATATATATGTTTTATATATGTCGTCGATTTTGTTTTTTTCTCAGATTTCAATAAAATTTGGTGAGTTGGTAAAGTTGCTTATTCTGAACAAGGTAAGCCCAATTTCATGATATGTGCTACAAAAAGTCCATTGAGTTACAAAAAAATTAATGTTTTTTTCAACTAAATTTCGTTTTTTGTACATAAATATAGTACAGGAGCAAAGCCCCCCGCATTAAAAAAAAACTTAAACCAAAAGTTCAATTAGAAACGTAGGTTAGGTTAGGTTAAGTTTGAAAAAAAAAGGTTTGAACTGCATCCCCCAGAAAAAATGGACTGCTACCATAAAAGTAGGTTAGGTTAGGTTTGAACTGCATCCCCCAGAAAAAACACAAAATATACCACCTCATATTTATTTCATATAATTTGTATACCAAATGAACATTATACCATATGATGATTATAGGAAATAAGTGTTCTACCAAATGATAAATATGCCAAATAAAAATAGATATTTTAAAATTATACCAAAAGTTTATTATATAAAATGAGTGATTATACCCTGTGAAATTATATCAAATGTTGTTATATCCAACATACTTATACCATATCGATCATTACACACCCAGAAGAAGCAACTTTACCAATTCACCAAATTTTATAGAAATCTGAGAAAAAAAGAAATCGACAACAAAAAAATTTTTTTGCCCATTAATCGATTTGTATTATGCAGTGATATTTCCGGTTCACTATTATCTTGTAGAAACTTTTTTGACATATATTTGTTTTGCATAACGATACTTGGCAGAAGTAATGTTTGGCAGAAACATCTTACGCAGAGTATGCTTTGGCATAAATCATTTCGCAGATTTTTATAATACCGAATCTTATATTGGCATAATGTTGATGAGCATAACAGTCTTCTAAACGAATAGTACTTTCGCAGATAATTTTTTTGCATAATATTTTAGGCGGCATAAAGTTGTCAAGCCGAATACCATTTGATTCCAAGATATACTTCATTGTCTTATCTTGTTGTACAGGACATATGCGGAATACCTAACCTAATCCAAGTCGGGCCTGCCCTAAGGTGCAATCAGTACCAAATTTATGCATTACAAATTGTTGTGATTACATTTGGTCCATTGGAGTGGTATGGTAGCCGGCCGATGCCGCGCGGCTCGCTCGCTCGTTAGGGTCTCAGTTCAACCTAACACTCCTCCTCGCTTCGCTCGTCGTCGTACCTAACCTAATCCAAGTCGGACCTGCCCTAACTAAGGTGCAATCAGTACCTAATTTATGCATTACAAATTGTTGTGATTACACATTTTGTCCATGGAGTGGTATGGTAGCCGGCCGATGCCGCGCGGCTCGCTCGCTCGTTATTAGGGTCTCAGTTCAACCTAACACTCCTCCTCGCTTCGCTCGTCGTCGTACCTAACCTAATCCAAGTTGGACCTGCCCTAAGGTGGAATCAGGACCTAATTTATGCATTACAATTGTTGTGATTAAAAATTTAGTGGCAGTTGCCCCGCGGCGGCAAGATACCTAACACTGCTCCTCGAACCGCTCGTCGTCGTACCTAACGGTACTTACATTCTACTATGTAAAGTTTACTTAACGCACTTTTCTGCTAGTAGAAAATAATTATGCTATTGTAATCGTATGCTATAGGATTATTATGGTACATAAAATTATGCTAAACCAAAGTCGGCCAAAGAGATATTCTACAAAACAATGTGCTGCAAAATGTGTCGTATGCGAGGTAGTAGTAATGCCAACTATACCTTTATGCCATCTTACCATTCGACCGAAAGTGTTTCTGCGAAACGTGTTATGCGAAGTGTATTTCTGACCAATATTATTCTGCCAGATGAGGGTAACCCGATATTTCCTCTTAATATGAAGATTTGAATCACCTACTCATGGTGCAAGAGAGGAACAAAGCCAAAAAAACGACAACACAAAACAATAAATGAAAATAAACACATAAATGAGAATATACCGATTATACCTACATAAATACCTCAATGTGTATGGCCAACTTTTATGGTCGAAACAGACTGACTGAATTTGAGCTGCATGCTATTGGAATAAGGCAGTTTAGATGCAGATCTAGTGATATAACTGCATTGAAGCTGACCAACGGCGCAATTCACCCTAATACTTAAAACTGTAATTGTATGCTTTACTCGTAATGCAGTTCAAAACAAATGCTCACCGCCTGTGCCAGCCGAAACTCAATAATAAAAATAATAATTTCTTTATTTCGGACAAGCAAGGTATCCATAAAGTTTTAGTAAAACAAGCAATATCTTAATCTAGTGTTAGTATTTACAGATTCATTGGTATATTTAGTATGTCAATAATCAATTTACAATATATATACATGTTGGTATCTATATTATAAGTTGTGCCACACTTTTAATTTGCTCGGTCCAATGCTTGAGGATTGGACAATCAAACCTCTCAGCAATTTCCTTTAGAATGCTGTTGGGACTACATCTCACACGACTTAGTAATGAGATTATATTTTTACGAATTATAGCCTGAAAACTATCCGTGCGAGCTGCCACAAACATGCCCGATGCAGAGCACCTGCTAGGTAGTCCCATCAGCGTTCTGAAAGCATTGTTGTATTGTACGCGCAAGGCGTTGTAGGCTCGTTTCGTGTACCGGACCCACAGGCTGCTCGTGTACAAATATTGGCAGTACGATTTAAACAATGTGATTTTTACATCACGTGAGCAACGAGCAAACCTGCGGGTAATAATGTTACTCCGAACCCCAATAAATACTCGTACTACACTCACGGACAATTAATACGGGTCGCTAACCCTATGTTCCCCGATTGCTCGTAGAAGACTTGACCGATTTGGGTAATTATTTTGTTGTTTAAAACGGCCATTCTTTCTAAATGGGCAAATTGTTACAAGATCAGGATCTTATGTGATCCTTGAGAAATCTGATCTCTTCAATCAATATTAGGTACACCTATCGCAATCCGTTTTACTTTTAGTAACAACTTATGTTATTTCTCTCTGAAGGATTATTTTGTTGACGTGCTCTTTAAAGTGGGTTTCGTTCTAAAAAAATATTATTATCAGTTTTGTTTTAATCATCATAGGCAAAACATATGTACCTACTATATATACATTTTTAAGTGCCAACTCGAGATGTAACGCACGTTGTTCGTCATTTGAGTAAACTCTGTCTTCTTTTAACCGATACAGCACGTGCTTTTAAACGTGTCTAACTTGAATATTTTTATATTTGTACGTAACACATTACGTTCATGCATACAGTTGCTAGCTACTGAGGTTAGCTATGAAGGGTAAAAATCCGAAGCATTTTAAGTCTAGAATGCCTCAGTTTCGTTACGAAATGTAGACGGATTTCAAACGAAAGCTGAGGTAGTGAAAATGCAAATTGCTCATATTGCCCCGTGCCCGGGGCAATATGGTCATACCTGGGGCATTATGAGCCGGGACACTATGGACAAGAAACAAAAAGTATATAAGCTAAAATATAGCACAAAAAGAACAGATTATAAGGATTCATCAACGTTGTCTTCTTCTGCACATGAGCAATAAGCCCACGCTCACGTGTCACGCTTTTACACGCGCGACAAGATACCCAACCCTCTTTGGATTGAGAGTACAAATCTCCACAATTTAGGTACTCTACATCATCATCATTTTTCTTTGGGGCTTTGATTTTTCCAGTTCCATTTTATACGGTGAACTTTTAGCTCCAGTAACTCCATTTTTTTACTGTCCCAACCACCGCGATTAGCTTTCCTTTTATAATTTCTAACCATGTTTGCTGCTGCAAGAAAAATATCATCAGATTATTATAATTATCTTAAAACTTATCCAAAATCAGAGGCCTCATCAGTGCCCATATTGCACTTATTAATTTTAGCGGGGCCCTGCCCATATTATCCCGCCCATAATGCCCCAACATCATAATTTTAACTAAGTAACCCTGAAACCTATATTTAAATTAAAATGACTGAGTCATATACAAACTAAAGATATTTAAGTATTAAAACGTTATTGTTAATTAAAGAATAATGCAAATATCTATCAGGTTAAAGACGAGGTAACACAAAATATTGAAAAATTACATCAAAATTCGTAGGTACTTACGTAAATTTGTCGCCGGCTTCGGGAGAGGCGCACGAATGTCAACATCACCACTCACCACGCGGTCGCGGGGCCATCTGATGCCCGTTTAAGCTCTAACCTTCGGCGTTCGCGGGTTGGCAGGGAGAGGAGATAGAGTGCTCATATTGCCCCGGGTGCCTGTAATGCCCCGGGTGCCTGTAATGCCCCGGTTTCCCCTATCAATGAAAAATTCAAACTGTAGGTTTCAAATATATACCATTAAATCGAAATGGCCCTGTTCTAAGTAGTCACATTGATAATATGTTAAGAAACATGTTTGATCATAGAGAAAGATGTCTAAAACAATCAGCTCTTTGTCAAAATCAATTATTTGTATCGCAAATGTTACGAACCTATATAATCGCGTGTAAGTTGCAAGTAAGCATGCGGCCACAAGACACAAGACAAGACAATAGCCGATTTCCTCGTGCAGACTTCATTCAAGGACCATGGCATCTTAATTATTACATGATGACATAATGCCGTTTTTGTAGATTCATTAATCAATGCCAACTACTTCCGAAAACTTAAACTCAGAGCTCGGAATCTGGCCCGAGAAAATCTCGAAATCTTCGAGTACGCTGCTTTGAAACGCCGATCGACCAGCAAATCAACCGTTACAAGGGTAACTACATTGGCTACACACTCCGAAGCGGCGCCGACCATATACCAAAATAGGCTATGGATGGAAGCTCCCAAGGGAAGTGAATACGTGGTCGTTCCAAAACATGACGAAGCGAAACGAATCGGGAAGACTTGGAGTGAGATCAAGCGCGAAGCTCAAGTCAGATCGGACTGGAAAGTCACTGAGGACGCCCTCTGCGCCATCTAGAGGACCCACATGGTATAAAAAAATAAGGTGTGGCACTCCGGAATGACAGGCGAGACTTTTGACGTCATCACGCTGTGATTGGTTGGTTGGTTTTGTCGGTCCGTTTCTGTGTTGCCAGTAGTGTATCATAATACTCCCCGATTCCCTTGTTAGCTGTATGAATCTCATAAAAACGTGAGTGTTTTAAATCAATTATTACGCAGAATAAAACTTAGTCAAAGAATATGACAATCGTAATGCAAAAATGCATAATTATTATCTTTTGTACGGCTGGCGGCCAACAATTTTCACCTTACAATTATTTTGTTACCATAAAGTGGCAACTAATCAGTGACGTAGAATGTCTCACTAGCCGGAGTGCCATACCTTATTTTCTTATACCATGGGGACACAGGATCTTCGGGTCAAGTAAATGCAGAGACCGATCTGTTATCGGTTATCGACAGTGATCGACTCTGTCCAAACTGGTCGATCGCACGGAGACCGTTGCCTCATACAAATGTCTTTTTAACACTATAAATAGTATGAATAATAGGACACTGGCTCTTAGTGTACATAATTTTAATGATAATAACTGAATCGCGATGTACTTAAAATGTAATGACGGTTACGACGAGGACGATCTGTTATCGATTATACAGCGATCCACTCTGCCCAAAAACGGTCGGTCGCGCGGAGTCCGCTGCCTCATACAAATGAACTTTTATAACGCTAGAGTAACATCCATTAGTGTAATTTTTCTACAATAATATGTCATTGGTTGTACTTGTATGCAACTGTAATTTCATTCATACGCACGGATTGTCCGAATCTTAGCAGTTAAACTTTGTAAGGACCCTAAATCATAAACATTATTATGACCTTTTGCCAGCTTATTATGATAATTTCCATATAGATAGTTTTAATAAATGTGTAGTTTGTGGTATAAATAGATATTTAATAATGTCGTAACGTAAGTAGGTTTAATACGAACTAAAACTAACTTACCATGAACTTGATGATTATTTTTAAATTGTTTATTGCCTAATGAATTTTAACTTACCATGAACTTGATGATTATTTTTAAATTGTTTATTGCCTAATTAATTTTCAATGGCATTTCCTTTTATCTTCAATGATCATGTTATCCAAATGTATATAACACCAAATTCCGATAGCTATCATGTCATCCTGTCATCTCTCCAAACTTGCGTGATAAATAATGATGCTTAGATGTATTTAGTTATTCAAATATGTGCCGGACCGGTTCACGGTTAATGGTGTCGTGGAGTGACATCTTGGTTCGATTCCCGGTACAACAAAGGTCAAAATTGATACTCGTAATGGTACTTAAACGTTATTTCCTTACTAGTTTGTCTAATGTAAACAACTGACAGTGTTGATGCACTTTTATTATATCATCGTGGCACGCACACACATCGTTACGCTATTGATCTAATACGGTCGCGTTTATCGTGCGATAATTAAATAATAACAGGCATCGGATAGTTATTTATTTATTTAATAATAATAAAGTCGTTATTTCAGAATTTGAATTCCATAGTTTGTTAGTAACAGCCTTATGGCTATGTTAGTACCTATTACTAAAACTTAATAAATAAATAAAACTAGCCTAATCAAGGGAGCGTGCTACACCTATCCCGTCCAGTACTTAAATATTGGGCAGTCATATTTTTCAGCAATTATATTTAGAATTCTGCAATCTGAATTTAAACTTCATTGCACAAAAGAAAATCTTTGGGTACAAAAGGCGGACTTAATGCCATGGAGTATTCTCTACTTCTTCAGATGATTTTATACTTATAGACTTATAGTTCGGTTTCGGCGCTGATATTGCTCTAGTTGTATTGAATTGAGTAGACTCGATTTAATTTTAATAATACCGGGATTTCAAATTAAATAATTAGGGCAATATTAAAACATACTACTTAAGTAATAAAATAAACAACTTGGAGGTATACGAAAAGTTATTTAATTTACCCGCAATTCATTAAATTAACGAAATATTTACCTGTATTTAAAGTACCCGTATTTTACAGAAATAATTAATTCGTTATTATTTCTGTAAAATACGGGTACTTACAATGAAGAGATAAGTTATTATAAATAAATAAATATTGGACTACATCACACAAAACAATCTAGTTTCACAGTAAGCTCTAGTCGGCTTGTGTTATAGATGCTAGTAGTAGAGTAGAGTTATATTAAAAAGAACAAGTAGGTAATTACAATAATTCAATTTAATTTACTACAATAAAATATTGTTGAATACCTTTAGATTCACATCGCTTAATACTTACCTAACTTACTCTGCGAAGATTACAACTGCTCCTCTATATACTGCCAATAATGATTGGTCTCGAAATAAAAAAAAAAACCGATTGCCACGACCAAATTCCGCTCATCATTCCTCGGTACAAATGTGCAGCATTTCGCGGTAGTTTCCGGTTCCAGGCTACTAAATGCTGCAATGACCTGCCGCCTCCATTGAGAAAATGTGTCTCTAAACTTATTTTCCAGCGGAAACTACGAGCCTTGATGTTGGCTAGCCAAGCACTGGAATCTGGGACTGGGACTGAGGGACTGTGTACTTTATAATTTCTTCAGCGGGAAGTTTCATTTTGCTTGGTCTGCTTTGTTTTTGCTTTTTCTTTCCATAGACACTTATGCTCTACACCTACATATACATCTACTATAATTATCGCATGTGTATAATATTTATAATATTTTTCTTTTATAATGATATTACGATTATATATTTATTTGTTGTTTTCTAATATCGCTGCTATTAGTTTATTTAATTTTGTTTTGTAGCGTTGCTTTGTTTAAATCGGGCTCCCTGTTGGGCTTTGACAAAATAACAGCGTTGCAGTTTTCTTTGTTTGCGAATCGCAGCACCATGCTAAGTCTGAGCCTTTTCTTTAACGCACACATTGCTGGACTTATTGGAAACATCCTTAATCCGCATACGATAATTAATATAACACTGTTATGCCAGTAACGTCCTGTCTGTGTGTGCTTTATGGAATAAACATTTTTCTTTCTTACTTTCTTTTCAAATTACCGTCTAAATCCAGTTTTGAGCTTTTGAGGTAGCGAAGATGAAAAGAGATAATTTTCTAATTGTGTTTCATTTTCCGAAATCATACTTATTTCGAATTTCAATTTTAAGGGTTAACGTAGCCACGGAAACCGTTTGTGTGGTAGTCTTGGTCTCCTGGCGTGGAACAATACCCATCTCTGGTCTTGACCGCGTTTCTAGGGACGCCGGGTAATAAAGCTATATTCGTGAAAACATAATTAAAGTACTCGGACTGGTTTGGGCATCTTGCGATTGTGACGTAAGAGTCGAATAAATATGAGGAAAATGCCGAAATAAGGAAATTCAAAAACAATAGGTAACCTACTCAAAGGGTTTACTAAAAACCGGCCAAGTGCCAGTGGAACTCGCACACCGTGGGTTCCGCACCTATCCCATCTTAACTGGTCAGTTAAGTTAAGTTTGCAGGTGGTTTGGAGGTGCAACGTCCACGCAACCGATCACGTTTGTTGTATGGGAGTCCCCTTAAATATTTATTTTATTCTTTTTTTTTAGTATTTTCTGTATTAAATAGCGGCAACAGAAATACAGTCTTAGTAATAGGGTCCCGTTTTTGAAAATTCCAGTAACCTCGAGAACTTTTCTTTATTCTTCTACTTTTTGTATATTTATTATATTATACTCGTCGACTTGAAAATTCCCTCCTTTTTATTTCGACTATTGTTTTAGTTTATAATATTATACCTATTAAGAGTATGAAAGTATTATTTACATAGGTTTACGTGTGATAAATTGATAATGGTTTGTCGTAAAACCGAAGGTTTATGATAATATAATATAAGCTTTGCGATTCTAGCCTGTAAAAGACTGACCTTCGCAATGATTTCGAGTTGTCAGCCGCGTCCGTCAATGAGTTTGCAAAATTAACTTTAATAAGCAAATCCAAAGGTGAGATCTACGATTACGAATATTTTAATACGAGCGTAAAGCTCAGGTTATAGTGGCGATGAAATCGTCCGCGCGGATTTTTTTCCGCACGTTTTTTTTAAACGATATCAGCTATGGGCGACTTTCGTCTAAAGGTTTTTATTTGACAATGAGGTAGGAATATATATTTTATTAATATACTGAACAGCCTCAATAATCATAACAGAATAAGTGGCTATGCAGTAAAATGTATGGCTCGCTCGTTTAGTAACGCCCCATATCGGCCCTTGCTTTCAAAATTAATCAGGGTTCCGACCTGTGTCTCTAACGGCTTTCCGAGCCAATACGGGCGTCCTACCTATTGGACCACCGAACCTGATGCGAGAGCCATTGAATTTTTTAACCAGTTGCTTCTGCATGCAGGCATCGTTTCTTTTACCGTAAAACGGGGTTACTTTAAAGTGCAGTAGTCCCTACTTTGGAAAAGTGTTTTTACGCCATATCCTTATTTTTTTACTATCTGTGGCAATGCAATACCTGCCTTTAACAATGACCTAACCTTTTATTTCATTTGCTCAATCGCACTATGAATATTTGCGTATTTATAACCATTTTAAATTTATCAAAGTATAGGCGCAAATTTTCGTAAACTTACCCCGTTTTACGGTTATTTAAAATCGTTTGTTTGGGTGGAATCATACTTTGAAGCAGATAATATCTTCAACCGATTGAGCTGAAATTTTGAATACTTACTTAACTTTGATGACAATACAATCTGCTAAGGTAAAATTCGACCTTTTGTTATGGAGCTCCATACAAAAGGGTCGCCTTTTACTTTAGGTCGGTAGTTATAATTATGCTACCATGAGACGGGTCTGATGATGGAGACGGAAGGTGTGGCCCTAGGAACTCAGTAATAGATTAAAGCAATACCGAGTTTAGAATCGTATCAGTGAGCAATTGATGTTCAAAGAAAGGCGCATCGGCAAAACCTTGTCATAAAAATGAAATTTTTGACGGGAACTTATTTTCTATAAGTCAGGGAAGATTCGTTAGGTAATTCAATTAAATGAACACAACTGTGTGCTGTGCTTGATTTACAACTTATCTTAGTTATATCTTAGTATAAATTACGTAATTAATTAATTCGTAAGTGGCGCACTTTTATGGATACTGCTTAAATTATTTTTATAGATGCATGAGGATGTTGATGATGAAATCATTAGCATTTAAATAAATAAAATAGGCTACAAAAACTTATAAAGGCTGCCACAGAGTCCACGGAGAACAAGTTTGTCCTCGATTTTCTTCTAATAGATATCTTCATACAAACATTTCTGTTTATTCCTATTGTTAATCGGTAGAGACTGCCTTCTGGCATTAAGTTCGCCATTTGTACTTAATTTTTTTGTGCAATTAAGTTTAAATAAATGAATAATAGTAACTGAAAACAGAAACACTTACAGCGGTACAGACACGTTTCCAACCTGTGCGAGCGAAGCCGCGGGCAAAAGCTAGTTCGTATAAGTAGTTTGACATTGACATAGCCATTTGAGTAATTGTCTGGCAGGGTTCGGTCACCTAGGTCCAATTCCCTAAATATCTAGTCATTGTTCGTCCATTACCGGAAACTCTAATCTCCGTATGCTTAGTCCCCGAATGTCAATACTCCCAAATGTCCAATTCCCTAAATGTCCAGTCATCTCGCTCAGTTCACACACACACACACACACGCACGCACGCACGCACGCACGCACGCACGCACGCACGCACGCACGCACGCACGCACGCACGCACGCGGCGCAATAACGGATCTTTATCGGAATCCCTAAAGATTTTTATCTCATTATTGCACTCCCTAAAACTGTTTGTCATAATAAATAAATAAATAAAATGATTATTTATCCTAATATCATGTTCCATAAAAGTAATGTATCATAATTTTTATTAGCCCTAATGATCATTTGTCCTAATCATTATTTTACCTAACTTTCTATGGCCTAATGTAGTTTGTCATATTATTGTATTACCTAGCATTCCTTGTCCTCACTATTCTTTTCCCTAATTGTGATTACCCTATCATTTTATTAAATTGCAGTAGTTCGGTTTTGGTGTAGTGGTCGCAAAAAAAAAAAAAGGATGGGTATGGTGTCATAATGACACAAGTTTTTAATGATGTTATCGTATAGAATAGGATATGAGGACAAACGTTGTTACGGATTGCGAGGAATATGGCTAAAAATATTAGGAATATTGATCGTTATGTTAAAAGTTCTTCGGAAACAACGCCCAAAGATCAATTGTCATAAGAATTGGTTTCCATTTATTTGTTCAAGCAAATAAATAAATTGAATTGAATTGAATTGAAAAATGATTTTTGGGCAATCTTTACATTATGGAAAACAATTGTTAAGACAATTGATCGTTGGGCTAGTGCCCATTAGGACAAAACAGTTAGGGCAAGTGATTTTAGGACAAACGTTGGTAGGGATCGCGAGGGATACCTATAATATATGTTGATTGTTTATATGCAATATACATTAAGTGATATTTAAGTAGTAGTTCCATTTGGAGGAGTTTGATCATGAAATTATAATAATCCAAGGTCTAAGAACTAGTCACCTGCACGTTCTGAAAATTCAATTTTAGGTAAGTAATTTGAATAACTCCTGGCTACGTAATCAAAGTGCATTTTATGCTAATAATTTCCTGGATAAGATGATTAAATGCTACTACCAGAAATTATAACATTTATTATTTACAGGTGTTGACAAATCTAACATGAAATTTAATGTGTTAATTACTTAAATGCGTATTTCATTTGTCATAGTAAACGAAGAAACACATCATTTCAACGAAATCCTCCAAGGTAAACAATACGACGCGGTAAACAGAATTCGTTAAACAACATAAGGAAAATTAGATACAAACATTACGTTCCCTTTGTTTACAATGAAGCGAAATTTTTTAAATAATATATACGGTTTCATTTTTAAATTTTTTGCTTCATTGTAAACATTTGGTTCACGCTAGCAGACGCACAGCATAGGCCATAAGAATACTACCTACGTGCGTTACTGTTTTAATAAAAAGATATTACTTCATCATCATCATCATCATCATCATCAGCCTGTTTCAGTCCACTGCTGGACATAGGCCTCTCCCATGGCACGCCACTGAGCTCGATTTTCAGCTCTCGTTCTCCAGTTACTACCCGCTGTCCTACGAATGTCGTCGCTCCACCTTGTTACAGGGCGCCCTACACTACGTTTACCGATTCGTGGCCTCCACTCCAGGACTTATATATAAGATATTACTTAACCTGTAAAAACTCAATGACTATAATGAATCAATTTTATTGCTCGAAAAAGAGTCGTTTGCGAAACTTTTCTTTACCATAATTGGACAAAAAATTGACTTGTAACCATTTTTACGTGTTCGGCTATCCCCGTAGGAAATATGTATAACCGTTGACGTGATGCTGCATAAATACAGGCATCCAAAGACGAATTTTAATTCAGGGTCGTTCAATAGGCACATTATAATCACTTATTTTCATCACTCGGTCGCTTTTATACAGTATGAGTATTGAGTAAATACACAAGTTTTTACCCGCCACTACGCGACGGAAGAACCCTGTGAAATTCTTGTTTCTTTCCTTGTTCCTACAAAAAAAGACTATTGATAAAAAAAATGGTGGTTAAACTGGGTGCCTGTCGTATCGCATAACGTTTTTCGTCCTAAAAATGTTTGGCCGAGAATGTTTGGCATACTGTTGGATGGCATACTACTCGTTTGTCCTAATAATTTTTGCGCATACTCATTTAAAGTCCTAAAGCAAGTTTATCCTAATATTGATAACTCTAAAATCTAATTACCTAAAGCATAATATTCCTAACATGAATTGCCCTCAGAATTATTTTGCCTATTATTAAATTGGCTAAAATTACAGCACCTAAAGTAAACTATGGTAGGCGTGAAGTCAGAATCGTTACGTATTCTACCTTCAGGCAGGTCACGACGACACGGTTATGCGACACGACGATAGGACTAATAATTGTATGCCATCCGATATAGACCCGGTCAAACTATTTCTATATTTAAAGTATGTATACAAGCATTCGCACCCCTGCCAAGTCAAAAAAATTATCACCTCGCTCGGTTCCGAACGATGCCGATGAGGCATGCAAGGCGGAAGAAAATATTCTTTATTTTTTTTAAGCTACAGAAAAATCTGTATTTTTTTCTGGGAATGATCCAGGTTATTCCTATAAAGAAAAATTAAGTTTTTTTTATTTCATCTACTTATTCCCCATTCCATGCTGTTGGATATGTCGTTGTGTCCGTGAAGGTGACCCGAGCGAGGGTTTGCGTCAGCAAGCACGTGGGCCCGAGGATCGATACCGCCGGCGCCGCTGTGGCTGCAGCAGCCGGCTTGAGGACTATCCCAGCTCGCTGTGTGCGAGAATCATAAATTATACTTACTATCATACAATATGGTATTTGATGTCAGCTCAAATCAGCTACTCTTCATGAAATGTCAAAAACGATTTGCTAGTATGAAGTTTCTACGACGATACTGGCTTGTGACATCTTAAAAATCGGTACACAAAACACGTCTTCTTTTTAGTTTTTCTCCTATTGAAAATAGTAAAATGACCAAAAGTTAGTGGTAGTTTATTTGGTTCCGATTATTTTTTAATGTATGTAAGTAGAGTGATTTCAATGACATAATTAATTTTCACTATATAATCAAATACTGGTCATGATCTCAGGAAAAATCTTAACAGCGCAATGCACGTTTTCTTTTGTTTTAGTTGAACATTAAATGCAACGCCATCTCATCAGATTTCTTATCAAAATTTTTGGGGCTTACCGGGCTTATCAAGGCATAACGGCCAAACGGATCTTAATCAATTTTGGTATGAGAATCCCTGGGATAGCTGGTATTCAGAGATGGTCATGGGATAGTTTTAACCCGGAGAAGAAAAATGGAGGAAATCTTTTCACGTCTTGAAAAAATCAACAAAATGTGAAAGTCATAAGAAGAAGGGATAATATCTTGTGAAAGGGAGTATAGTTCGAATGAGCGCTGTTACTTTGGAAAATATACCGATTTTTTTGCCTAGATTTAGTATATATAAATATATTTATAACGACTAC
The DNA here is from genome assembly GCA_932273695.1 of Apotomis betuletana. Taxonomy (NCBI): domain Eukaryota; kingdom Metazoa; phylum Arthropoda; class Insecta; order Lepidoptera; family Tortricidae; genus Apotomis; species Apotomis betuletana. The sequence goes on along the minus strand of OW026300.1, from coordinate 34,494,657 downwards.
TTGAGTACACCAAAGGCACAAATAGCAAGCGTGTTCGAAATTCGCTTCATAACATCTTATAAGCACCCCTTTCAGAGAATCGAATCTGGGACCGCAAGCTTCGTAAGTATTTGCACGAATAACTAGGCAAATTAACGTCACCGTGGTTGTTTACTTAAACTCGGATAAATCATTAAGTTTGTATATATTTTTACTTATACTGGCATATGTCACATTGCATACTTAAATTGTCAGGTATACTTTTGATGCTACATGATGAATTGATGAATGATGACAGTACATTTTCCCTGCATTTTTCTAATAATTGCTAGGCAAGCAATGGGATTTTGGAGGTTGTAAAAATTATTATACCTATAGCTCTCTTTTTTATTATTACGATATCTATATATTTAGGAATTTTAGGTTTTAGATTTTAGTATTTTAGAATATAATCAGTTTTTGCCAATATTGTTTTACGGAATAAAGGGTATAGCCGTGTTTCTATGGGGCATCGGCCCCAGAAGCCAAATCGATTGCCGTTTTGGTAATATATTAGTCCAGATGTAAGATGCTATTTAACAAAAATTGGGCAAGTGCGAGCCCGACTCGCGCATGAAGGGTTCCGTACCTATACATATATATAATCTATAACAAGTTTGTTGTATGGGGGCCCCCTTAAATATTTATTTTATTTTATTTTTAGTATTTGTTGTTATAGCGGCAATAGAAATACATCATCTGTGAAAATTTCAACTGTCTAGCGATCACCGTTCTTGAGATACAGCCTGGTGACAGACGGACGGACGGACGGACAGCGAAGTCTCAGTAATAGGGTCCCGTTTTTACCCTTTGGGTACGGAACCCTAAAAAAGGACCCTGAAATACTTCAGGTTTTCGAGAAAATTAAAAAAAACGAAAATTGGTTTTTATTTTCTTTTATTTAAAATACTCTATAGATTTTTTTGTAACTTATACACATTATGTAGATAATAAAAATGTATTATGAAAAAAAAAATGAATTTCCAAATATCCTTATAAGTAGTGAAATTTTCACTTTAAATTTTTCAATATATTTTTTTTATATTTTCGAGATAGGGACTAGGGGTTTGTACTATACACATTTTATTTTGACGATGCTCTTATGTTATTTTTATTAGATTCTTGTACGAGTAGTTAGGCATATTAAGTCCAATAAATGTATGGTATACCATAACGTATGTTGACAACCAAAACTCACTAAGTAACAAATCTCAGTCTGCAAACTAGATACGAGGTTTTGAAAAGTACTGTCAGAAAAATTGGTGTCAATTTTTCTGACAGTACTTTTCAAAACGATAGGTTTGTTTCATTTTGGATATTATGTTGATCCAAGTGAATGTTTTTGAAAAAAATATATATTATAGAATATTAATTTATACATAACATAGCCAAAATTGGTGGGTGTCCCCTATCTCGAAGATATAAAAAAAAATATATTGAAAAATTAAAAGTAAATATTTCACTACTTATAAGGATATTTGGAAATCCATTTTTTTTAAATAATACATCTCTATTAGCACATAATGGGTATAAGTTACAAAAAAACCTGTGAGTAGTTTAGACAAAAGAAAATGAAAACCAATTTTCGTTTTTTTTTATTTTCTCAAAAACCTGAAGTATTTCAGGGTGCTTTTTTTTGCAAAATAGCATCTTACATCTGGGCTAATATATTAGCAAAACTCTTCCAGGCTTCTGGGGCCGATGCCCCATACAAACACGGCTATACCCTTTGCTTACATTTAGTACATTAATATTGTAAGGTTTATTACATTTGGCAGAAACAAAAGTAGTTTCATCGTAAATTTTTATGACGTCTGAGAGGTTGGCAACACAAAATGGTGGGAAACGGGTGGTTAATCTGACACTTGGTGAGGACATGGAATATTGGATTTAGATGGGATGTTAATTTCATTTGTTTAGATTTGGGGCTGACTATTCTAGTATTTAAACTGTATAACTGTTAAAGCAATTGGTATACAAATATACGTTGAAGGAAGGATCCTGCGTTATTATTTCAGAGGTTTCTTACAATATTGTTACGCCGGTAGGTTAGGTCAAAAACTTTGAACTTTTTATTGCTTTAGAAGCGTTTTCAGCAGGCTGAAAAGTCATTTCAGGCCGTTTCAGAAGTTGCTCTATCACATATCTAAAGATGGAAATTTCACCCAAGTTGCCGTCGTTTTAAGGTGCCTGAAACATGTTTTCAGTCCGTTTCAGGGCACCCTCTAACAGATGACGCCATAACCTGAAAACCCGTTTTCAGGCGTTATCAGGACCTCTTGTGGGCCTCTGGAGCACAAATCGTTATATGGCGAAATATCCAGTAGGAGTGACAGAGATAGCACTAGTAGAAAGAGATAGCTATACTCGGAACATTCGAGAAGGGAGTGACAGAGAGTGCACCATTAGAGAGAGACATCTAGACGCCTCAAATGTTCTCGGCGCTCATGCTGGACCTTACTGGAATATTCGCGCTTTATGTGGACAACGCTTCGAGAAAGCGGGTCCGCGGAATATAAAAGCCGCCAGCGGCCGGCGGGAGTTAGTTACATTTTAATTGCGATACAGTGCGAGTAAAAGGATAGTCGGAGAGAAAGACTCTTAAGTGATTGGTGCGCTTTAAGTACAGTTCGCGTGAATAGTGAGTGCGTAATTTGTGTAATAGTGTGTTTGTGTTAATTAGTGAATTTTAAGTACAGTTCGTGTGAATTGTAAGTGCGTAATTTTGGTAATAAAGTGTGTGTTTTCATTTGTGGATTAATTTGCGCTTTTCTATCAAATACGAACCCCACGCTCGTAGCATTTGGTGTCAGAAGTGCGGATAGAAAATGCCGTTAATGCCACGAGAAACCGAGCCGAAGGGAGTGACGACGCGAAGCCAGACATCTGGATCCGGAGACTCGACGCCTGGAACATCGGTATCACCGGCCCCAGCTGTACAGGGAGCGGACTTCAACGCCATCTTAATCCTTCTGAAGGAACAGTCGAGAAAACAGGAGGAACAGTCCCGAATCCTTCGGGAACAAAAGGAATACCAGGAGGAACAGTCTCGAATCCTTCGGGAACATAGGAACACCAGGAGGAACAGGCACGAATGCACCGTGAGGTACACGAATCCGCGACCGAATGGAAGAAGGAAATTCTTGAGGTTCAGGTGAAACTGTTCGATATGGATATAAAACTGGAGAATCGTGTCCGTGAGGTCAATACAAAGGTGGAAACTGTCAAGGACGATGTTGAAGCCTATAAGAACCGCCTCCATAATCCGTCTACTAATTTTGATGCATGCCAGATACTGGTAAATTGTGTGAAACCTCTAAATGTATATCATCTATTGTACCACATTTTATGCACAAATAAAGATATTCTATTCTATTCTATTCCAGAAACTAGAAATAAAAGTGGTGAATGGTACAAGCACCTGTGTACGCGACGTATCGGTGGCTGGAGGCGGCAGGTTCAAGGTACCGCCTTTTGATGGTACCTCATCATGGACCGCCTATAAGCTGCAGTTTGAGTCCGTTTTCCAGGCTAATGGCTGGAGTAAGGAACAAGCCAGGACAGCACTGACGTTGGCACTGCGTGACGAGGCTCTTACTATACTCGAAGCTTTGGGGAACGACCGGACGTACGACTGCCTTCTTAAAGCCCTGGAGGCACGATACGGTGACAGCCACTTGGAGCACGTATACCGAGCCCAGTTGAAGGATAGGACGCAAGGACGTAACGAGTCTTTACAACAGTGGACCCTGGAAATCGAGAAGTTGGTCAGAAAGGCCTATCAACGCACGTCAGCATCGTTCGTGTACATCATGCTGGTGCAGGCCTTTATCGATGGGATCCGGGATCTGGAAGTGAGGGCAGCCGTGAGATTGGGTCACCATGGGAGCCTGAAAGATGCAGTAGCCCACGCTCTCGAAGTAGAGGCGGTACGGCACGACTCATTTAGGCTTCACAGGGTGCGAGAGGTGTCGGCGGGGAAACCGGTAGATCCCCGCCGTGAATTCGGGCCACGTTGTTACCAATGTGGAGTACGTGGACACATACAGTCAGGCTGCCCGAAAAGGAATAGGCGAGGAATGTCGACTGGGAAGTCGGTATCTCCCCAGCGCAAATTTGGACCACGTTGTTATCAATGTGGAGAACGTGGACATATACAGTTAAGCTGTCCGAGAAGGAATTGACGAGGCGTGTTGACTAGGGAGCCGGTAGCTCCTCGCGGCAAATCCGGACCACGTTGTTACCAATGTGGAGAACGTGGATACATACAGCCAAGTTGTCCGGATAGGAATAGGAGGAACAGGGATCCAGCTTCAATAGTAAGGGCAAGGGTACTGGGGCTGGTACCCCAAGGGGCCCCTTGGGGTCAGTACCACAACGGGTAAATGCTGACGCTGTATCAGGAAGACCTTCTGTGGATAACGATGAATATTGCTTAAGACGAGATGACAAGGAATGTGTTCGAATTCGAATGTTAAGAACTGTTACCGGCAGCGATGAGTGGAGTGATGAAATAATGCAGCAAGCGCAACAAGAGGATCCTGACGTGAGACCCATTTTCAATTGGATTAGTATGGGTGCGCCTAATCCAAGATGGTGTGACGTAGCTCCGATGAGTGCGGTAACAAAAAGTTACTGTGCACAATGGGATAGCTTGGTTATGCATAATGGTGTGCTGTGCAGGTTGTGGGAATCAGCAAATGGGAAGGATGCTCACCTGCAAGTTGTTGTCCCAAAGAAAAGGGTGAGAGATGTTTTGAGATGCTTTCACAGCGGAGCGTCTGCGGGACACATTGGAGTGAAAAGTACCCTAATGAAAATTCGAGAACGTTTTTATTGGATGCACTACCGAGAAGATGTTGAAAACTGGTGCAGAAGATGCACTAGATTAGTGTTGGTTGGGACATGACATTGAAATGAGTTTGTATGAGCACCTCATTTCAAAAAATGAGGTGGTACAATGTACCACTTCAAATGAGGTGAGTAAGAAGGTCCGAACTCACACGAACAAACACAGGCAACACGGCAACAAAAAAGTATAGGTTTCATAAACAATAGAAATAATCACACTGAATTAGTTTTATACATTACCTACTGATTACTGACATAGGATTTTGAAATCTATACCACTTATACCAGTACATATCTATATTGTCCAATTGTGAGTTTTAATGTAGATACTTTCTTTGACTATCAACAATAAGTGTTATGAATAATTACAAAGATTTGATTTGATTTGATAATAGAGCTAAGAAAAGAAAGAGTATTTTGCTAGTGAATATTTTTTTAGTTAAGTACTTATTACTACTAATAAAAAGTAGTTTTTACTTACCATTATTACCAACTTTATGGAGTGAATACTGTTATGTTAATTGTAAGAAAAGCAGAAAACTTTGTCATGTTTAATGACAAAGTTTTTTAACAGCTAAGTACAGATGAATCAGATTATAATTAGAAAAGAAATATTACACTTCACAGTCATGGAACTCGTGTTAGTCCTGAATGCCTTGCAATTTACATGTCATTTCAACAAAGCAAAGCACTATTAGAGAGTCTACAAGCACTGAATACACAACACCACAACTTATTCAGTTTTTAATTAAATGGATAAATTAAATATACATATAACATTATAATTCATTGCCGCCCGCCAAAATCTGTTTTCTTTTTCGTTGTGACAAAAATTGACAATATGAAACCACAAGCGTGTTTATGAAGAAGGTTTTTAATAGTTGCAATAATTTTGTATTAGACAAATCTGTCATTGTTAATTAAATTTCAAGTAAGTATAAAAAAAAGTAATCTTTCATATTGATATTTTATGCAAAATCAAAATATTTTATATTATTATACGTTAAGATATTGTAATTATCAAATAGAAACAAAATTTTAATCGGAGTATGTTGAAAAGTTAAAAGCTAACACAGTTCGTAAACGCATCAAACCTGACTTTTGAAGTTGACACTTATCACAAGGACCTATTGTTGTTGTGTCTGTGTGTGAGTGAGGCGATGTCACAGGAGCCGCTCACACCGGACCGTAGGCACCTAGATGTGCATCAGACAAAGGACCGCATACCCGTAGCAGAGAAACACTCAAGTTGTGCAACGTTGGAGCTCCATGGAAAGGGATGGCATGGAAATTAGGCGACACAGGATCGTTTTTTTTACTAAAATAAACGACGTCACGTATCGAATTCAGAAGAATCCTCGTAGTCCCAGCAAGATTGTTCATGTTAACCGGCTGGCCAGATACCACGGAAATAATGATGCTAGTGTTACGCCGGTAGGTTAGGTCAAAAACTTTGAACGTCATTTTTATTGCTTTAGAAGCGTTTTCAGCAGGCTGAAAAGTCATTTCAGGCCGTTTCAGAAGTTGCTCTATCACATATCTAAAGATCGAAATTTCACCCAAGTTGCCGTCGTTTTCAGGTGCCTGAAACATGTTTTCAGTCCGTTTCAGGGTACCCTCTAACAGATGACGTGTGAGTACTGGCCACAGCACTGTCGACGGTTCTCCGTATGAAATGTATTTTATATGTCAAGATACTTTTATGTTGTCAATGCAGTTCTGTCGATTGTAAATTACTTATTACAATAAATGTGTATTATTATTATCTTCGCCATGTCTTTCCACGTGAATAACCCCAACAAATGGTAGCAGAGCGTGGTTGTACGATTACCTGCAAATAAAAAGGTAAAAATATGGCATCGACGAGTTATCGAAATATCGAACCATTGACCAAGTCAAATTATGACACTTGGTGCCTACAAGCGCAAGCCGTCCTAATAAAAAACGACTATTGGGATATAGTAAGTGGCGAGAAAAAATTGTCATCGACTGCGGATGCGGCGGCGAAATCTGTGTTCGAAAAGGAGGATTTAAAGCCAAGAGCTGAAATTTTACTTTTGATCTCACCTTCCGAGCTCAAGCAAATAAAAACATGCGCGTCATCAAAATCCGTATGGGACAAGCTTAAAGCAACATATCAAAGCACCGGGCCTGCGCGAAAAGCAACATTGTTAAAACAGCTAGTTCTAAAGCGTATGACAGCTGACGAAGACATCCGTGATCATCTAAATAATTTCATGGACGTGGTCGATAAACTCGCCGACATGGATATTAAAATACCACCAGAACTCCTCAGCATAATGCTGCTCTATAGTTTGCCGACAGCATTCGAAAATTTCCGAATAGCCATCGAGTCAAGGGACACATTGCCTAATCCTGACGACCTGAAAGTTAAAATACTTGAAGAGTACCAGGCCAGGAGCGGTAGCGACCAAGCACCTGAAAGTAGCGAAGCATACCACTTGAAGAAAAACTATTCCAAGAAGTATTGCAAGAACTGCAAGAAAAAGGGCCACACCACTGAGGCATGTTGGGGCAAAAAGGATCGCTCAAATGAGAAACCCATCAGAAGCCAATCAAAAAATTTCAACGTCTGTCTGAGTACTGCACAATCAAGCACCGACAAAAACAAATGGTGTCTGGACAGCGGGTGTTCATCACACATGTGCGGCGACAAGACAATGTTTTCGGCTTTAACCCCTGAAAATGGAACCCTAAAGTTGGCATCTAACAAATATACGAGCAAAATTGAAGGCAAAGGAATAGTCGCAGTCAGCCAAGAAAAAGAAGGTTATAACTTCAGTGACACGTTATTCGTTCCTGATGTGTCAGTGAATCTACTGTCAGTAGGCAAGATAACTGACAGAGGATACAAAGTCATCTTTGAGAAAGACAAAGCCTCCATCGTAGAAAAAAGCGGCGAGGTGACACTGACAGCACAGAGAAAAGACGGTCTATATTATTTCGAGTTTGAGAAGAAAGAAACGTCAAACTACACACAAAAAGATATCAATTGTGATTTAATGGAATGGCATCGCAAACTTGGCCATATAAATGAAAGAGACCTGCAGAAGATGGCAACAGACAACCTTATGTATGGATTGAGACCGACTGATGAAAAGTTAGAAGCGTGCGAAACCTGCATAAAAGGCAAGCTGTCAAGATTACCATTTACGCGACACGATAGCCTCTACACAACGGAAAAGCTTGAAATTATCCATAGCGACGTGTGTGGACCTTTCGAGTGCGAAACGTTAGCGGGATCGAGATATTACGTCACATTCATAGACGACTTCACTCGATATTGCCACGTCTACTTTATCAAAAAGAAAAGTGACGTATTCAACATGTTTAAAGAATACAAAAGTGAAGTCGAGACGTTCCATAATAAAAAGATAAAACACCTGCAGACAGACAACGGCACTGAATATCGCAACAAGGAATTTGACGATTTCCTCAAACTGCATGGAATCCAAAGAAGATTGACCACAGTTTATACACCGCAACAAAATGGGATTAGCGAGAGGAAGAACAGATCCTTGTTGGACAAATCCAGGTGCCTGCTGATCGAAGCAAACGCTCCCAAAAAGCTCTGGGCAGAAGCGGTATCTACGGCCAACTATCTTATTAATCGTAGCCCTTCGAAAGCGTTAAACGGCGACATACCATTCACGAAATGGATTGACCGAACACCATCTGGCAATCATCTTCACGTTTTTGGCAGAAAGACCTTTGTCCTGAAGAAGAACAGACGAGGAAAGCTAACTCAACACGCCAAAGAGGGTGTATTTATAGGATACTCCTTGACATCTAAAGCCTACAGAGTGTACATACCTGAAGATGATGACGTGGTGATAAGCAGGGACATCAAGGTTATAGATCGGATGTACTTTAAAGAAAAGGATACAGATTATGAAAACCTTGTAAATGAAGCGGAACGCCATCGCACGATCTCACCTGAAAAAGAAAACAAAAATAAAAGAAAAAATAAGAAATTAAAACAGGAAATAGAAATCGAAATTATAGAGAAGAAAATTGGGCAAGTGCGAGCCCGACTCGCGCATGAAGGGTTCCGTACCTATACATATATATAATCTATAACAAGTTTGTTGTATGGGAGCCCCCCTTAAATATTTATTTTATTTTATTTTTAGTATTTGTTGTTATAGCGGCAATAGAAATACATCATCTGTGAAAATTTCAACTGTCTAGCTATCACCGTTGTTGAGATACAGCCTGGTGACAGACGGACGGACGGACGGACGGACGGACGGACGGACGGACGGACGGACGGACGGCGAAGTCTCAGTAATAGGGTCCCGTTTTTACCCTTCGGGTACGGAACCCTAAAAAATTACACAATAAACAACGAAATTCAAAATCCGGAAAACCAACCTCTAGAACCTGATGATTTGGAAGATATCGAATCCTTTGACGACGCATCAGAGATAGTAGAGATTCCTGAAAATGGGAGGCCACAAAGAGAGAGGCACCCACCTGCGTGGACTAGAGACTATATACTGGATGATACTGAAGAAAGTCATTTACTTAATGAAATTACTTACCTGTCTGATGAAAATGAGAACGATGAATACTGGCATGATGCGATAAAAGCTGAGATAAAAGCACATGTCAAGAACGGAACCTGGAAAGTCGAAAAGAAAGGCAAAAATGTGAAAGTTGTAGACTACAAGATGGTTCTGAGGAATAAAGTTGGACCAGATGACAGCGTCACAAGAAAAGCCAGACTTGTAGCACGAGGCTTTACACAGAGACCAGGTATCGACTATAATTCAACATACGCGCCTGTCGCGAAACTAAGTTCGATCAGATCTGTCATCGGAGTAGCTGTAGAAGAAGGGTTAAGTTTGAACCAGATGGACGTCACAACTGCATACCTCAATGGTGAACTGGAAGAAAGAATCGTGATGAAATACCCTGACTACCTAGAAGAATATCTGACAGAGATTATGGTTGAAGAAAGAGTACTAAAGAGGATTTAACTATATACAACAAAACAGTTGACATGCTAAGAGATATAAAAAACAACCCAAAAGAGAAGGTTTGCTGTCTCATTAAAGCACTGTATGGACTCAAGCAGGCAGGGAGGCAATGGTACAAAAAGCTCGACACAGAATTCAAACGCATCGGTTTCAGAGCATCAGAAGCTGACCCATGTGTATACCTACTCGAGAAAAGAGGAGTAAAAATTATAATTGTAATCTATGTCGATGACTTATTGATTGCCTACTCGTGTCCTAGAAAACTTAAAGAAGTCAAAGACCTGCTAAATTCAAAATTCGAACTGAAAGATTTGGGAACACCGAAACGGCTCATTGGTATAGATTTAACTTATAAAAAAGATGAAATAAAATCAACCAACAAAAATTTATTGAAGAAACTCTAAAGAAATTCAGAATGGAAGATTGCAAAACTTCATCAACGCCAATGGAGCCAGGCCTCAAACTCCAACGAAGTGGAAAAGATGAAAGTCAAAATCTTGATCTTCCTTACAAAAATTTAATAGGTACGCTGATGTATCTAGCAGTGGCAACACGCCCTGACATTATGTTTGCGATAAGCTACCTATCACAGTTTAATGACTGTTATAAGGAAGAGCACTTTAAGTGCGCAAAAAGAGTACTTCGGTACCTCAAAGCGACTAAGGACGTCGGTTTGACATTCACGATGACCGGCCAAGACATGCATGGTATGGCTGATGCGGACTGGGGCTCTTGCAAGCTCGACCGGAAGTCATTTTCAGGCTACTGTTTTAAGTATGCTGGTACGGCTATAAGCTGGATGTCGAAGAAACAAAAGAGCGTCGCCCTTTCGACAGCAGAAGCGGAATACGTAGCTCTAACCGAAGCTGCGAAGGAAGCGATTCATTTGAAAAGTCTCTTCAAAGACTTAGGAGCTGACTATGACCGTATTGTCGTGTTGACCGACAATCAAGCAGCCCTCAAGTTGAGTAATAATTCAATGGTTACGTCGAAGTCTAAACACATTGATTTAAAAATGCACTTCATTAGGAATTGTATCCAAGAAGGAGCAATAGAAGTTAAGTATCTGCGAACCGAAGACATGGAGGCAGACCTACTGACCAAAGCTTTAGCTGGTCCGCGTTTAGCGAAGTTGCGGAGCAGCCTGGGACTGTCCTGAACACCACGATAGTGCCGTGAAGAGGAGTGTGAGTACTGGCCACAGCACTGTCGACGGTTCTCCGTATGAAATGTATTTTTATATGTCAAGATACTTTTATGTTGTCAATGCAGTTCTGTCGATTGTAAATTACTTATTACAATAAATGTGTATTATTATTATCTTCGCCATGTCTTTCCACGTGAATAACCCCAACATGACGCCATAACCTGAAAACCCGTTTTCAGGCGTTTTCAGGACCTCTTATGGGCCTCTGGAGCACAAATCGTTATATGGCGAAATATCCAGTAGGAATTACAGAGATAGCACTAGTAGAAAGAGATAGCTATGCTCAGAACATTCGAGAAGTGTGTAACAGAGATAGAACTACTAGAAAGAGATAGCTATACTCGGAAAATTCGAGAAGGGAGTGACAGAGAGTGCACCGTTAGAGAGAGACATCTAGACGCCTCGAATGTTCTCGGCGCATATGCTGGACCTTACTGGAATATTCGCGCTTTATGTGGACAACGCTTCGAGAAAGCGGGTCCGCGGAATATAAAAGCCGCCAGCGGCCGGCGGGAGATACAGTGCGAGTAAAAGAGTCGGAGAGAAAGACTCTTAAGTGATTGGTGCGCTTTAAGTACAGTTCGCGTGAATAGTGAGTGCGTAATTTGTGTAATAGTGTGTTTGTGTTAATTAGTGAATTTTAAGTACAGTTCGTGTGAATTGTAAGTGCGTAATTTCGGTAATAAAGTGTGTGTTTTCATTTGTGGATTAATTTGCGCTTTTCAATCAAATACGAACCCCACGCTCGTAACAATATCATATGTGCCCTATATATTGGAATACAGACTACTGATTATTTTCCCGATGGAAAACACGTCAGACAGTATGCGTCATTTTCAGCCGCCTTAAGAGGAAATACCTACTACTGCTAATTTTTCCATATAAATCGAGGTTTCGTTCTCGCCTGTTTCCTCCTGCAAAACATAACCTAACGTTTCGAAATTTTAAGAACTGAATGGGAAGGAAACGTTCTGTGTTTGAACCCTTTCAATTTTTGCGTTTATTATTATAAAATTTGTGTACTGGACGTCTTTTCTCAGCCTACATACCGCCACCAACAGACGCCTAGTGCACAAAATCTAAAATGAAAAATATAAATGAAAACGAAAAATGTATTCATAACATCGTTACATGTCTGTTTGTTTGTGCTTCATTATTATTTACTAATTATATTATCAATATACATTACACGCCATATACATAATATTTATATTTATTTTTTTATTATTTCAGATATGCTGTAGAATTGTGCAAAAGAGCACCACATTTTGTTTCCGACGCCATATAAACAGTTACCAAGTGCAAACTTAATGTAAACTCCCACTTTTCATCGCAAGCACAAACAAAGCAAACCTTCAAGCATAAATGTTGCGCAAGCATCTCACCAGTAAGCTCCAAGACTATTTATTTCTATTTATTTGTTTATTTAATACCATTAATGTTAGCACTAACAGCTATACCTTACATGCTAACTGGCAAATTAATCTTAACGTGCGATGAATGAATGTATACATTGGATAATATTAATACCTAATAATTATTATTGGAATGTCAAACTATTACAAAATTATTGCAGGTAACATAGAACTTAGTCAAAATTTAATAATATCAATAATTATAATAGAGATGTCGGCACAAAAAGAAAATAACAATCACAGAACACTTAGATGCTTATGGAGCTAACACTAAACTTAGACTGTTATGGAGCTAGTCGTAACAATATTTTCCACGTATCGATACGAAGCGGTCAAAAACTTTGATTCTGGGCTAAAGAATATGTCCAGATGACTGTCACTGTCCAGTATATCATTTAGCAGCGTAAGAGCTTGATACAGGGGGGATGAGGCTAGTGCGCGGGTCCTAGATGGTGGGACAGCGAAGAGGACACGGCGACGCGGCCGCAGTTGCTTAGCAGAGAGACGTGGGACCCGGAGTCCTATAAGAGCCAGCAGTTGGGGGTTGGTCACCTGGCCTCGTATTACTTGATAAAAATATTTTAGTAAATACATCTTCCTCCGGGTCTCCAGTGATGTGTACTCAACCATACCAAGCACAAATAAAGTAGGATACATGTGAGGGTAGTAGCCGTATAGTTTCTTGTACAGGAATCGAACGAACGTCTTTTGGACCCTTTCGACAAGGAGGGTATATTCCTGCTCGTGGGGACTCCAGATGATGGCATTAGTCTCCAGCTTACTGCGGACAAAAGCATTGTACAAGACACTAATGGCGTTGCGGCATGTGAGTAATTTGGATTGGCGGATGACAAACCCCAGACACCTCCTGGCTTCGTTACAGATCTCGGTTATGTGGGGGTTGAATGTGAGTTGGGTATCAAACCACGTACCGAGGTCTTTAACTGTATCGGTACGTTTCAATAGTTTGCCCTCGATTGAGTAGTTAGAGCTAATTGGGTGCCGAACGCGCGCGTAGGTCACCAGGGAACATTTCTGCTCGTTAAGGGTAAGGCTATTATTATTGGCCCAGGCACAAACACTGTCAATGTCCGACTGAAGTAAAAAACAATCATTAGACGTTTCAATGGACAGTGCTAGCTTTAAATCATCAGCGAACAAGAGGCACGTTGAGTAGCTGAGTACTGCCGGTAGGTCATTTATGAGGATCAGAAAAAATAACGGCCCTAAATTGCTACCCTGCCCTATCCCTGACGTTACTAAGAAAGGAGCTGACCGAGAGCCTTCGTATTGAACGAATTGATGTCTAAGTGACAGGTAATTTGACAGAAATTCTAGTAAGTCAGGGGAGAAACCGGCCATAGATAGCTTTTTGAGTAAAACGTCATTATCAACTCTATCAAATGCCTTCTGAAAGTCGAAATAGGCTACGTCGGTTTGCTTTTTTAGATCCAGGTTATTAGAAATTAGCGAAACAATATTCAGTAAATTTGATGTTGTTGAACGCTTTGGCAGGAAACCGTGTTGTTCGTCGCAAAACCAACCGTTAAGTTGTTTATATACCTGGGCGTAGACTATCGATTCAAACACTTTTCCGAATACTGACAGAACTGCAATAGGTCTATAGTTATGAATGTCCGATTTGGCTCCCGATTTATGTATTGGCAGGACTTTAGTTGTTTTCCAGACTGACGGATACGTTTTATCTTTTAGTGCCATGTTGAACAGGTATTTGAGTGGTTGCACAAATGCCTCCCGGCAGTCCCTGACCAGGTATTGAGGAATTCCATCCGGACCTTGAGAGTGCTTGGGCCTCAGGCGATTGATTGCTGTACGAATATCCTCTTCGCTGATATAGTCGATTGTAATATGCCGGTTATTTGAACTCGAGGATTCCGCTGAAGCAGCCGCAGAAGCAGCCTTTGCGTCAAGTTTAGGAGTGTTTAAGACTGATTGTTGGTTATGATATTTTGCAATTTAAGAGAATTAATGTTTATGTAAGTATATTGTATTGCATATTTGTGTATGTTTATTTATTGTGTTCATTATATTACTGATATATAATACGTTTCTCTTTTGGTATAATGATGATAGTTGACCGGCCCTGCACCATAAAATGTATCTGTTTAGCGCAATGGTTGACTGGTAGAGAATGCTTTATGACATTAAGTCCGCCATTGGTACACTTTTTGTTTTGTGCAATAAAGTTTAAATAAATAAATATTCATATTCATATTCATTTTTATTGATAACAGTGTTACATGTCAACTTATTCTAAATTACATACAATTAATTATTCAATATTAAACAACATTATATTTTACATAATAATTACAATAGCAATTAATTTAAAATCGAACATTGATTTGTTGCACTCATTTTGTTGCACCTTCTAATTTGTCTTCCAAGAACTCTTCTACAGTATAGTATGCTTTTTGTACCAAAATATTTTTAAGTCTGTTGACAAACACTGCATATGAAATGTCATCTCTAGTTAAGTCCAAGTTCAGATGATTGTAAATTTTTGGACCTATGTACCATACACTTTGTTCTGCTTTTTTTAGTTTATGGGGTATAAGCCTTAGTGCATTTTTATTGCTGCGTGTGTTGTGGGAATTCTCACCACGTCTTTGAAATGATTCAAGATTGCCTTTAACCACTTTACATACTTCCAATATATACAGACACGGTAACGTTAGTATTTGCAGTTCACAGAAAAGCTCTTTTGCTGGTGCATCCCAGGGCACATCAGCCATTATTCTAATCGCTCTCTTTTGAATGACAAATACCCTTTGTCTCTCGGCAGCTCTACCCCACATATCAATTCCATATGCCAGGATAGACTGAAAGTAAGCAAAGTAAGAGTCTTTCACGCAAGACATGTCCAACATTTTAACAAGACGCGATAAGGCGAAACAGGCCTTGCTTAGTTTATCGCATACAATATCAATGTGTTGATCCCACTTTAACCCAGCATCTATGACAAATCCTAAATATTTTGCACTTTCAACGCATGGTACCACCAGATTATTTAATTGTATCTCTAGTTTATTAGTTGGGGCACCTTTAAGGTTTATTTGAATTACGTTCGTTTTCTCAAGATTTAATATCATTCCATTACTTGTGAACCACGCCCTTACGTCTAGTATTAAATTGTTCACTTTCTCTTGAAGGTCAGCAAAATCCTTCCCAGATACGATAAATGCGCTGTCATCAGCATAAGCTATTAATTTGCCATTCGTGGTGCATGAAGGCAAATCATTGACGAGTGCTAAAAACAAGTAATTACCCAAAACTGACCCCTGAGGAATAGATGTTGTTCCTTGGGAATAAGCTGATACTATGGGAAAAGTAGCAGTAATACCTATGTCCTCGTAAGGAAAGTGAATAACGTCATTGCAATTCACGTCATTTTCTTATTTTCACATTTAAGTAAGGAGTATTCATGTATGATGCGTTCACGTTCAATGATTTAAGACCTATATTAGAGGGATATGTATTTCGGACCCCATCTCCGTACTCTAGGTTGGGTACAACCAAATTGGGGTAAGTTAGGGACGGTATAATACAAATATTGTATTGTACGAATTTAGTACAACGTGTCGTGACATGCATCAAAACAAGATTTTAGTACAAATAGTAGGTATAAAGTAAGTGTAAGAAGAATTCTTAGGCGATGTCACTTTATCCCGTGCGGTGCGATAACGCGTCCAAACTGCATTATAGTAAACATCGACGACCACTTTGGCTCGATATGACGTCGCGGTTGGCGCGGTGTGTAGTGGCACCTGCCTACTGAGCCGGCGGTCCAGCCCAGGGCAAATATTTGTATGATGAACTCGAATAACTATATCATCGTCTAGTACCCATAGTACAAGGTTTGCTTAGTTTGGGGCTAGGTCGATTTGTGTAAGATTGTCCCGTAATATTTATTAATTTATGGAGGATCCAGCCGTCGGGTCGTGGCTCGCGTTTTACCTACAAGCCAGCAGGCAGTGATACGCTGATAAGGCTTACCTTACCCCATGCGAGGCTGCACTAAACTGCATTTTAGTAAGCAGTGAACTTTGTCCCCTTGCAGCCGGAGGGGTAGGCCACCGAAGTTTGCCGGGGCTCGCGATTTACCTATAAGCCGGCGGGCCGCCGGCCGGCAGGCAGTGATACGCTGATAAGGCGCGCAGACGCCCGCGGGAGTGAGTGACGACTAGTGAATCTTGCGAGGACTTGGATTTTTCGAATTCTGGTAAGTGTTTCGAAATCATTGGGTGAAATTATGAGTTTAAAAAAAAGAAAGTTTATTAATTTGTATTAGTTATGTTGTTATATGAAATGTATCGTGTTGAGTTATTATTTACCATTTATTATAACTATAGTGTTATATATTTTGAGATTCTAATTATTGTACAGCTTACAACAACCGATACAATTCAGTAAGGATAATTGTAATTAATTAAAAATATCTTTCAACATTTGTAGCGATAAATTGATTTTATACATTACTTTTGTTTTTTGGTAATCTTAATTTAAAGTTATCTTCATATTATTATTAAATTACCGTCACAGCCTTTAATTGGGTATTTATTTAAGTGTAGGTAGTGTAAAAAAGTGTGTAGGCGAAATAAACATATTTTGGTATTCTTACTGCATTTTTAATGTTTTTTTTTTATTATTTTCGATTGCACAATCAAAAAGTCAAAAATAATTAGAATTAGGTATGTCACTTAACCACGCCGTTAAGAGGCCTTATTCCTTTTAATATATTTTTTTTTTCATTTTATAACAAATATATTGATAATTTAAACCAACTTTTTGAAGTAAATAATATCTTTCCCCGAGTTCTAAGTAGTAACGTAGCTATTTCATGCTTTTATTGCGTGCAGTCGAAAATAAGCTGAAAAACTAATTTTTCGCGTGAATTTTGTCAATTTCGAGTACTTTTTTAAACAAAAATTATCAATGAAAAATTCAAACTATACGTTTCAAATATATATTAATAAACCCCAATAGCCCTGTTCTAGGTAGTAACATCAATAATATGTTAAGAAACACGTGTGATAATAGAGAAAAATGTCTAAAACAATCAGCATTTTAAAAGGAATAAGGCCTTTTAAACTATATTTTTTACTTTACAATTTGATAATATACTCCATCGCATGCCGCGGTCTTTAGTTGTTATTTATGTTTTTGACATTTTTGTTTTGTTACAGTGATTTGTTTACGGTAATTTTGTTTAGTATTATATTAACTACTTAAATTTAATATTAACTTTATGGCGTGATTAACGTGTATCAACAGTTTTGTAGGAATGCAAGTAAATACTTTCATTCAAGGAACTTATTTGTATTTAAAACAATTACTACTTTTAATTTACAATATTTAATAAACCAGTTTAATGTAAGATGGACCTTGCATTTTAGGAATTTAGCCGTATTTTACATACCGAGGACATTCTCATATTACCGAGCTTGCGTAATACAGTTTTATTAATTAGTAGTATGGTTATTGAGGTCGTTTCCGTTGAAACTATCAAAACAAACAGTCAACAAGAAAGAAACATTGGACCATTTATGTCATTGTGATATTTGTGTTTTTAGGGTTCCGTACCCAAAGGGTAAAAACGGGACCCTATTACTGAGACTTCGCTGTCCGTCCGTCCGTCCGTCCGTCCATCCGTCCGTCCGTCCGTCCGTCCGTCCGTCCGTCTGTCACCAGGCTGTATCTCAACAACGGCGATAGCTAGACAGTTGAAATTTTCACAGATGATGTATTTCTATTGCCGCTATAACAACAAATACTAAAAATAAAATAAAATAAATATATAAGGGGGGCTCCCATACAACAAACTTGTTAAAGATTATATATATGTATAGGTACGGAACCCTTCATGCGCGAGTCGGGCTCGCACTTGCCCAATTTTTATTTAATAAATAAGGAATAAAATATATACGTAACACTAAGATAATATATGCTCCAGTTTCAGATACAATAATATAGTATGAATTAAGATAATGTAAGTCAAAGTTCAAGACATAATAATAATTATAATACTAATTAATTAAGATATTGTTTAAAATTAAATAAATAATACTTGTACGCCCTATAAAGCTATAAAAAATAAGATCACGAATTCCGTTCATTTTATACCAAATTTATTCATTAATACTGCCAGATGTAGTGAAAAATTTAAAAAGAGAAATTTGTAAAAAATATATAAATGTACATTACATGAATACAAAATATGTATACAACCCAGCAAATATTTTTTTATAAGCTTTATAACTATTTTACTTTGGATCATCATCATCATCATCATCATCAGCCCGGAGTCGTCCACTGCTGGACATAGGCCTTCCCCAGTTCGCGCCACCATACTTTGGATATTAAGTACAATTATAGTACATATTTTATAATTATAGTAAGTGAAACAACTTTCTTCTTTTTGTTTGTCTGTGTAAAAAAAGAGAGATGTAGGAAAATAATAGTGACCCTTCCCTCCTATTATCTGTGGCTGTTAGGAGAAAATATGTTCATTAATACACGTTAGTTAGATTTAAACCGCCCCTAGATAAATATTGGAATATAAGGTCAGTCAATTCGAAAATGTCGGGGTTTTCTTATATAATAATTTCAATGATAATATACGAGTACGAAGGTGAAGGTGATCAATTAAATTAGACTGACTGCTAACGAAAAACCTGAATGTAACAAGGATATCAACCAAACCGCAAAAAAAATCCTCACGTTTGGTCCACGCTGGGAATTGAATCCAATACCTCTGAATATCAGCTCGGCATCTCATCTATCCGACCAGCGGGATATATAATAATCAATATCCATTAATGATATGATCAATCCGAAATCAGAAAAAGAACTCCATATTTCCCATCACGTATTTTTTTTAATACTAAACCTTAACGCACTTTGTCAGCATATACTATTATTATTTTGTGTTATTAATGGGTATTTATCTAATGGCATTACAAAACACTGGACCAATAAAAAAACTAGGATTCAATTTTTTGTGTGATATCTTGACTTTATAATTT
Source organism: Apotomis betuletana (assembly GCA_932273695.1). Classification (NCBI taxonomy): domain Eukaryota; kingdom Metazoa; phylum Arthropoda; class Insecta; order Lepidoptera; family Tortricidae; genus Apotomis; species Apotomis betuletana. The sequence goes on along the minus strand of OW026300.1, from coordinate 34,475,117 downwards.
CTGTCAAATATCATAATTATGATACATATAACACATAACTGATTCAAAATATTGAAACTTTGGCTTTTTAAATAAAATAAAAAACCATTTTTTTTAATGTATATTCTATTTTTCTGTTTATCTTTCATGACACATGTAAATTATGTTTAATAGTGACATTTCACATTACATTGTAACATGTCTCGTGCCTTCACCTTTTCATTCATAAGTCGTTGTTTTCTAAGTATTTAGCAATAACTAACTCGGTATATTAATGTCGACTGCATTTTTGAAACTCGAGTTGCACCGATTCAGACACCGAGTAGAGACAGCACGGTCAAGTCAAAAAACGTTTTTTTTTATAACATTAAAAAAAAAACAGTATTTATACCGGCCACATTCCTAATAGATACATCACTGTAGTGACAGTATAATTTTAACGATTTTATAATTTACGGCCTTATATTATGGCCCAACTAAGATATTGACCTATCCGCTCTTGTCGGTGCACGGTGCACGGTGACATAACGAGAGCGCACCGACCCGGCGAGGTCAATGCCGCGAAGGTCTGGGTTCGAGTCCGGACGACATTAGGAAGCAAGTTCGTTATGCAACAGATGAGTAAAAATGTTATCCAGATGCTTACCCAACCCCAGTCTTTTCCATAAATCCACACATAATTATTTATCCATGGTCAAACAAAGCTAACTTTTTAAGGTTCCGTACCCAAAGGGTAAAAATGGGACCCTATGCCTCCGCTAAGCGTCCGTCCTTCCATCTGCCTGTCACCAGGTTGTATCTCGTGAACCTAGACAGTTGAAAATTTCAAATATAATGTGTTTCTGTTGCCGCTATAAAAACATATACTAAAAACAGAATAAAATAAATATTTAAGTGGGGCTGCCATACAACAAACGTGATTTTATTGCTCGATACTGTCCATACCATACCGATACCAGACTGAATCTGATGAGCCGTGATAAGTAGACAGTTGAAAATTTCCAAAATGATGTATTTCTGTTGCCGCTATTACAAAAAAAACAGAAAAAAAATTAATAATTATTTAGTTGTACGGAACCCTCGGTGCGCGATTCCGACTCGCAGTTTGCCTGTTTTTGTAAACTCTTTATAAAGAAATATAAAAATACTGTATTGGAAGATTTTTCTGACAAACTTTCGACCCGTTCAGTATAAGTTGGATGTCTTCAAGTCGAAAGTAAGTAGACAGTAAGGGCCTTATCACACTTGCGATTTGCGAGCGAGTTTTCTATACAAATAAGCGCCGCGGCGAACTCGCTGCGTGATCGCCGCCATACAAAATTCGCTCGCAAATCGCAAGTGTGATAAGGCACTTAGGCTTTATGAAGGTGCAGTCCGTGAGCTCGAGATTGGGATTCGGGTTTGGATGAATTGGGTTCTTCTGAGGTTCTTATCTCGATCGCCTAAGACAGAGCGAGACAGATATAAAACTCGAATCAAATTCTGTCTGCTCACGATAAGCATGCTCCATCCTCGGCTTCATCGTCCATTACCAATAGATGACATCGAAATATAAGATGTATGCTAGAAGTTACCTGTCTATTTCTAACAATCAGACACTGCGTAAATAACAATGAATTACATTGTATTCCGTATACTTAACATAAAGTCTAGGAAGTACTAAAAGCACATAAGAAAAAGGAAGATGCAGGGTGCAAATTTACTTTTTAAAATAAGTAAATACGTCAGTATATTGACGTGTTTGTAATGCGGTAACTTTACTGACGTCGTTTTAGACATATACTAATATCCGTTAGGTTTCGCACGAAGACGATAATTGGCGCCGAGAAACGGACAAAAATATGTGATTTATGTCAATTAATATAGCTATTTAGGTAAGAGAGATTTGAAACGTAACTGGCGATTGTCCTAATCCATATATATTCCAATGTTTATAAATACAATCTTCATGGGATGAGCACGCGTATGGATTACCAAACTATTGTATTTTTATAATAATATATATACACATGTAGGTATGTCATCAAGCATATAGTGACCACGAATAATCCTTAACCTGTCACCGTAAGGCCTCGATACCTAACGGTGACTATCTAGGCAGTGCACGTTCGCCCTTTGCTACCGACATACAGACAGTAACCATATTCTTGATGATAGAGATCACATAAATAAATAACGCTAATACATTAATATGAGTCATTATTATGCATAAAAAGAATAAATTTATTAAATACGATTAGGTAAATTATTAGCAGACATATACATTTATCTATTTCTTTGCCATACATAAAATAAAAGGGCTTTATTACTGTTTTTCTAACATTTCTTTAAACATAAATACCACACATATTTATGTATATAAAAAAAATACTGAATTAGATTAGTCAGACACGTAAAAAGTAGTGTATTTTTATGGCTGTTTTGTTAGATAAAGATAGCCAAAAGCTAAAGCAAAAGCATATTTTCCGTGATCACGATTAAATGCGGATTTTCGGTTGCCAGTCCTTCAAAAAGAGATCTATCATCGCCAGCGAGGTCTGCTGCTTTTCCGATTTGCGTTCTTAGGTTTCCAGTTTTATGTTTCTGGTTTCAGATTTTTGTAATATTCTTGGCCCATAGTTCATTCACTACTCTTTCTATTTTTATCGCCAGCATTTTATCGCAGAGATATATATTGCGTTCCTTAAATACTTACACAACGCGGAACTTACGTAGCGGTAACGGTGTTTTTTTCTTATAAATTCAATGGATCTTCACTTTTAATTTGTCATTAATCATTTTGGAAACGGTCAAAATCAAAATGAATTTGATAGCAATACAACTTATAAATAGCATACGAATGAATAATTTGTATACTTATTATTTATTATAGCGGCATGAAGGTGTAATTACCAAGCTCCTTAAAATGTGGATCAATAACATATAGATAAGTATGTAGTGTATGTAAATAAAAACAAGCATAAATATTTAAAAACAATTTGAAAAACGTATGGCAACAGACGCTCTTATCATTAAAGAGCGATCTCTTTCAGATAACCTAATAACAAAACGAGGCAATATATAAACAAGGCATATGTAGTTGCTTATACGTATGTCTATTACATTTATGAATGAGAGGGATAGATAATAGCACGCAACGCAATGCGGGATTTTCAGTAACGTTGGGCCAAGTAGGTCAACCGAATACGCATTTACAGTCTGGCAAAAAAGAGTAGAAATTAAAAAGTGGCAATACTGTAGTGGCGTCCCTTTCTAATCAATCTAAGAAAGCAGGGACGCCACTACAGTATTGCCACTTTTTAATTTCTACTCTTTTTTGCCAGACTATATTTAGATAACAAAAGTTTTAAATAGTATTCTGGAACTTTCTAATTCGTAATAGCAGATAATATTATTGTTTGTCGAGCTAATTATTAATTAGGCCAAGCATGGAGTCGATACGTGAAGCATGTTATTAGCAAGTACTAATAGGGTATTTTTATGGTTTACATAAGTTTCAAGAACTTGCATGTGAACATTTAAAGCTGATATTTAAATATAAGCTTAAGAATTCTAAGAGTGCAACTATGAAACATAATTTGTAAGTGTTACAGAATTGTAATTTTCTCATTTAAATTTACATTAGATGAATCTTAAAAATGCAGGGTTGCTATTTCCTTGTTTTTTTTTAGGAACGTTATACATAAAAATGTGATGTTGTAGTTGTTATGAACTGGACTGTATGTTAGGTTAACTACCTACTGGCTTGCATAAAAAGAAGCTGCTATCACAGTAAAGCTGTACCATAGCAGTAGTTCAACTAAGTCTTAGCGCTACGCTTGAAATTAGTATGACTCGACGCGAATACTTTGTTGCGTACGCTTAGGGTTAAAATTCGATCATCATTCAAAACAGATCATGACCTTTCGCTGTAATCGAAAATACAGCTAAATTCTTTGTGGGGCGCGCGTCTGCTTAAGTCTAGTGTGAACGTTTTTCTACGCATTTATTTTACTGCCCTATGGTTATATTTACTGTGCTCCTACCAAAGTACAACAAGGCGGTTGACCTCCAACACCCCGAAGTTATTTAGCAAATAGATAATTATTCACAAAATATATTTTTCAAGTAATTACAGGGGACTTGTTAATGAATGTCTCGTTACCGCGGTGATTAGCACTTTTATGGGTGTTCAGTTTTTAAGTGTGTAAAATCGTTACCTGCGATGGTTGCTTTTATCACGCGATAAATAACTGACACAGAATTCATCACTTTTTCACAAAATGCCAGTGTGAGTGACAGATGCTCTGTCATTTATGTATTTCGTGATAACCATAACCATCATAGGCCCGGTACGGCTATAACTAATTATTTGCGAAAATGTAATGGGAGATTAATCAACTACAGTAAAACTCGCTGAAGACTTTTCTGGAGGGACCAGGCAAAATCCAGGTATTAAGGCAAGCTTTTTATAATAGCTGCAAGATACGCGACTTATTACGCAAGAACCCACCGAAAACAGTGTATTTCGCGGGAAATCGCATTTAAAGTCATAGTCAAAGACAAGCGGTTTCTACTGTAGGTATATTTCAGAAGTAGCTACATTTCGCATTGTTAAGCTTTGTTTAATTTCCTTATTACCAGTATTTGGACAACGACTGGTTCACGATCTATTACAAGTGCACATAATTATTCTACTTTAAACTTCTATGACAGATACTTCAATCGTTTATATTCAATAATTTCAATTCAAATTACTTAAACATTTGCACGGTCTCTTCAGTTTTATTTCCAGTCAAAGTCTTATTTATGTGTCTGCGTCCAAACCGGTGTCGGAACACGTGCGGTTTCCGAACCGATTTTAAACTTGCTTAATTAAAAAAGATTTGAACCAATTATGGTAAGTAAATGGCAAAGCACTAGCCCCTTGCCGATAATGTGGATTTATTATAATGTTTTTATCGGGAGGTAGTAAGACATGAAATTCTTGAAAACAACGAAAAGTATTTCTTTAATGTTTCGGATTCTATATGGCGTATGGCCTATGGCGTTCTAAAAAAAAGTCAATACTTTAATTGGCCCTATTTTTTAGGGCTTTTTTTTGTCGTCAATACTTACGTAAAGAAAATTTTTCGATCATTTTAATCAATATAACACACAGTGTTTTCTGTTCAGAGCAGCTATTTTATTTTCAACAAACTGGGAAGTCCTGTTTAGGGTCACAAGAATGACATGTAACGTTAACACGTATTAACAATTTCCTGGCACAAAAAAAATCTCATAAGTCATAAACAATAGCCAAAAATATTCAGTTATCGAGATAATTATGGAATGTGTAAAAAATATGTTCACAAACAATGGCTTGTACAGTTAAACGCTTTTGTGTAAATTCGTGTCAACAAGTCATTTTGCAGAAGATTGTGTCACAGTATACTAGCTACAACAGTAGGTACAAACGTGTAGTCTACGACGCATTCACGCATTAATAGCCACCCAGGAGCTACCACGCTAGGCTACGAGAGTGGATAGTTAGGATATACGAGTAATCACTTAAGACTAAATGTGAAATAGGAAATGAAGTTATCATAAGTGACCAAAAATTGTGATATCTTATAGAGTGCTGATGTGGCATTGGTTAGCTAATAGTAATTATAAATTAATATTATGAAATGCATTCTGACCACGCCCTGTTCTTAAACCCCCAAATAATTTAGAATTATCATATTTTAATAAAATTTTAAACGGTATTATGTTAAAATCTGTAACCGCTCCATTGACTCACGAAACTATGAAGTCACTAAAACAATGTGGTCGATCGCCGATGTTTGTGACGGCCCTAGATGAATGAACAGGAAATGACACTTATATTTTTAGTGACCCACTTTTTACCACCTAGTACTGACTAGTCATATCCTCTTCTTGTCCTCAATCATCATCCCAAGACAAGACACACATATCCGGACGAGCTTATGTAAACATCGCAGGGCCATGTATTTAATCAGTGACCCAGAAGATCAACATTGACCGTCAACAGAATTGGTTAATATGATCATTATCGTTCCTAACCATCACACCACGGAAACAAAATAGTCCATCCGTCAACTCTTTGCCTTCCAGAAGATTCCTAAGTTTTATTATATTTAAGAAATGTTAGTTGATATTAACTGTTATATTAGAAATTCGGATACCTTACCGCGCTACTGACTTATTACGGCAAACATTGCATTAGTTTTGAGTGGTCAACTTTATATAATTCACTCGGATTTGTTTCCTTCTCTGTTAGTTATATATGGGATGAGTCGACCCGTAATATATTATGCTAAAGAATTTCTAGTACCTAGTTGATAAGTTAATTCGTGAAGCAGTTGCGTCTGTTTTTTTCACGCCATGTGGTCCACTACTGGCCTTGGTTGGTCTATTACTGGTACACTCACCCTTGCAAGTTTTTGTGGGCATAATGATTCATAATCAAAAACTGTATAAAATTAATTAAATCTCTGGAAATGGAAAGTGACGGTATCTTTTTTTTGTTTCAGATATCATATATAAAAATGACGATACAACATGTGCCAAGTAAAGGAAGGATATCTATAATAAAATTCCAGAATTTCACCATACAACGGAGAAGTAAGTATGATGGCAATTACAAATAGGATAGGTACAGTTTGATTTGTTAAGCAGAACACCATGGTGTAAATGGTTCGGTTAGGCACCTTGTAATTTATTGCAAAAAAAATTACAAGCTGAAAGTACCTACATCCAAAACCCTCCTTTTTTATTCGGATTTTTTATTATTTTAATGTACTGCCCATGGTGAGGCATGGTTAACGGCAAAATTAGTTTTTACCGAAGCCAAAAGATATCATTTGTCTAAAATCTTAATGTAAATTTGAATATTAGTCGAATTAAGCTGTTTTTTTTTATAGGATTCAACTAAATTTTAAAAAAGCCTTATGTCAGAAAAATACTTTTAGGAAATGCTTAATATTTTTCATAAAAAAATACACTTGTCTAACACAAAATTGCATTTGTTCTAGAGCCTGTGATACGATTAGTATATGGATTCCTCCTCGTCTGCATAGGGATCATCATGGTGGCCATCGATCCCTTAGAACTCATCACAGATTGGGTAAGTCGAATAAACTGAACACTTACACTAAACACACCGTATATCTAACCAGTATTTTAAGAAAGTTCTAATTTCATACCACGAGAAGGCGTATAATTGTGTACATCACATTTTTATTCCACATAATGATTAATTTATTGATTTACTTATTAAGATACAGCCCACTTCTTTAAAGTCTGAATTCACAGGAGAACAAGACAGAAGTTGCTTGGCGGTGAAACCTTGTAAGATTGTAACCGTAACCACATAAGAAAGTGCGAACCGTCTGTTAAAAAATGGTTTGGGCAGGATCAATAGTTAGATTTTCAGTGGACTGTTTGATACCCGCGATGCATGGAGCTGCATCGTATTTGAGCAGTTTCCTCATTATTTCGCAGGACCGGTCCAGTTTGGCTGAACTTCGATAAAATGCCATTATTCGGCCGTCCCCTAACACCGGTTTCGTGACGTCAATGAAAAAAATCAATTTACTGCATCTTTATTGAAAATTGGTTTTTATTTCTAAGCTCGCAAGTTTTTTTCTAAGCTTGAGGTCGGAAATTTGCATTTAGAGTACCGATGTTGCTAACTGGCTTATCTCACTGGCCTTAACCGGAATGACTTGTGCTATTTAAAAATCCTACATGCGTCCATAGGCAAGTCTAGGTAATGTGTCTTGAAAATAGTGCATCTGTGTACTTATGATTTGGTGAGAAAAGGTGACGATCTTCAAGTAGCTATATTTCAGTCATATATAAAAACACGATCGAGTCTGGATCACTCACTAAGTAGCGTAAATACTTTCCTTATTTTCAAGTACACATAATATTTCGTTGATATAGTCGCATTGTTGAAAAATATATATTATATAATATAATTTATTATTTTATGGTATAGTGATCTATCCCATACTTGACCAGACCCGTTGTTGTACAGTTAATATAATAATAAATCTAATAAGATTCTTCAGTCTTTGTCATGGGTCACTAAAAGGGTCTTAAATGACTGTGACGTTTTTAAGCAAAATTTAGGGCCTTATTACACTTGCGATTTACGAGCGAATTTTGTATGAAGGCGATTACGCAGCGAGTTCGCTGCGATGCTCTTTTGTATAGAAAACTCGCTCACAAATCGCAAGTGTGATAAGGCCATTAGGTTCCAATTTGTTGCTTGCCATTAGGGGGCGTTTACAGATTATTCGTATAAAGATGTAAGCAACTTCCGTTCTTACGGTAAGCGACAAAATTGACCCTTATGGGTGAAAATGCCACAATCACAAATTGGTCACGCTTGGTAGACTAGTTCACACTTTATTTGTGTAAGATTTTCATGTGTACATTTCAAAAGTTTTTATTTTAAGTAGGTACTTCCTAGTTGTGATAGTGTATCGATTAGAAGATGTGTCTCCAGCAAGGCTGCGCCAGGGTCAGGGTGAGAGACTTGACATTGTGTTGATAGTAGATATTATTGATCTTATGTAATGACTTGCGTAATAACTTGTATTTTTAAACATTGTGTTGTTTATGTCATCACATTTTGATTTATTTTTTCCGACCACATAATATTGAGTGAATCAATTCATGGGACACACAATTTAATTGCACCGGAAAATAGAAAAAAATATTTCATAAATTGTTTTTCATAATATAAAACAGTTTTATACAAACTTAAATAAAGCTAAACTGGTCCTTTTAAACGTCAGCATGCAAAAACAGAATTTTCCTAATTTAATCATAAAATTGATTTATTTAAATTACTATACAATTTTTTAAATGGTGACTATTTAGATAATTGGCCGTTTTGCATTAATTGATAAAATATCGTACATCGTCATCGTGTCGTCATCATATTTACTGCCGCGGGAAATCTCGCTTGCGGCGTCATTTTATTTTATGGTTTTATTATAAGTTTTATGATTTTATTAATTCTCCATTGACCGAGCGAGCGAAGCGTCTCCATTTCAGCTTGGGTGCTGAAAATGCTTTCATATGTCCGGCTGTTCTCATGTAGAGGTCGCATTTCTCAACCGATTCTCGTGAAATTTTTGTCAGCACGTTCTGTATTTATATGGAATTATTATTTAGTTGATTTATATTTTCTAAAATTCAGCCATGTCCAAACAGATTCGTGAAGTCTACAGTCACTAGTATCTATAGATAGATAAAAATAGAATTAAAGGCAAACACGGATATCATGTACGATTACAAAAGAGGTATATCGTCACCATCAGACAGTTAAATCGTTCTAAAGCGACCCCTGTTAGTCAACCTTTGGGCGGCGTAATTAAAAGTTTATACTTGACTATTTTTTTTATTCATAAACTGACCAGATCGAACTGCAACACCTGATGGTAAATGACTTACGGGGTCGAAGAACTATATAAATAAATTTTTGATATCGTTTAAGGAAATGACCTCATTTAAATATTAGCAAGTTATTCGATATTGTGTGCTCGAATATTAAAAGCTCAAAGCTGATGCTTGAATCAGCTCAAATTAACAACTCTTGTTAGACAGTTTCAATACAAGGAATAAATAAGTGTCATTATTTTATGCATTATAAGCTACTTTTAATTCATGAATGACTACAAACTTTTCCACTGTCTTTTTTTATTTCTTATAAATTAAAATTCAATGTGCCAAATAAGGGACGAGTGTCAGCACTGGTACATTTACTATTCATTCGAACAAATAATACTCTTATAGACGACGTATAGGAAACATAAATGTCATATGTCTCAATGTTTATTTCTGAGAACCGTTTGTGTCTGTGTATCAGATTTATCGATAACTCAAATAAGCCAAGGTTCCACAGATCGCAAATAATAGAAGTGCATCAGCGATTGTTTGATGATCATATTTGATTGATCTGTGTTTAAGTATGTAAAATTGTTACCAAACGCTACAAGGTTGTTGACAGTTCTCGGAAGATATATTACGTTACGAGTTCTAGCCAATGTCTATTTCCTGAGACGAAGATATCGTTCTGCTTTTTTTTATTGTTGAAATGGGTTGTTAGTGTAAAATGCCGTGCAAAAAAGTAGAACAGAAAGTGGGACGCTGCAACAAGACCGAACGATGTGTCTGGCGGTAAGGCTGACAGTTTGCGGTCTATATATCTTTGAAACTGTAATGTTTGTGAAAAGAAATTTGCAATTGTTTAAACACTTTAGGAGTGTTCGTCTTAGGAATAAAAAAAAGTTTCATGCCTTCTAAAACAGCGTTTTACAGAAAAGGTGTACTTGTTATGGCTCCAAAAATGTATAACAATGTTCCGAGTCATATAACTAACTAGTATAGTAGTAGAGTTGTTAGTCCGCTGTTTTCTAACATAATTGTGCGCATCGGGTTACAAGCATGAAATTTCTACCACAGATAGTGTTTCACGGTGATTATTTTCAGATGTGGAGGGAAGTCAGATTCGTCCCCTGTGAGGCGGAAGAGCGGAGTGAATAGGACCAAGTATCCCTCTTTTCTTTCTTTATTGATGATCAGTTAAGTCTACTAGGACTTGTTTGGTATAGGTTTCCGTGTAAAACAGGTATCAGAAATTATTTTTTTATGTTACTTTTGTATAGTTCTAAATAAAAATATGGGTATATGGCCGAAAAGGTAAAAATCACAACAAGTTTCCTTTATTCAGTGAGGTAAATTAGTTCAATTTTGTTAACATTTAAATTATTATTAATATTTTAAAAAGCTCATTTAATCTAGTTTCTAAAAATATATGCATGTTGGGCACTTCTCATACAAACAGTAGCTTAAAATATATCTTTACGTCGGCGTAACCAACGTAAATCTCCGAACGCATCCTATTTCGCTTCATTAAATACATTAAATAATGATTATTAACATGCTTTTACATAATTATAATATTTGGTTTACCCTTGTTTGGTCTAATAATTTTTTGCCTAATTTTGATTTGCCTAATTTCATTTTGTCTAAAATTACTTTGCATATTTATTCAGTTTGCCTAATATTCGTTTAGTCTAAAGTCATTTCGCTTAATGAATATTTTGCATAATCTTGTTTCGCCGAATTTTCATATTGCCTAATTTTTGTATATATAATTTCATTTTATCTATTATTCAACTAATATAAATACATTTCCTATAAACGCAAGTTTGCCTACTACAATTTTTATATAATTTCAGTTTGCCTAATTTGCACAGTATATTATTTTACGTTTTTTTTTTTACCTATTATTTATTTATTTATTAATCAAAGTATACACCTTAAATATATTCAATTCCCTGCAAAACTTAAGGATGGAAAATGTTTGTACGGAACCCTCGGTGCGCGTTCGGGTCGCAGTTCAACCTAACACTCCTCCACACGTTATGTTCATAAAATAGGTTTCAACGTGATAGTCGTTAGTTAGAATAACATTCGGCAAAATAATCATTAGTTAAAATAACATTCGGCAATATAATCATTAGTTAAAATAACATTCGGCAATATAATCATTAGTTAAAATAACTTTCGGCAATATAAGAATTAGTTAAACTAATATTAAACAAAACAAACTTTATTTGAAGTGATGATTAGAATAGAATAGAATAGAATAGAATAGAATAGAATAGAATAGAATAGAATAGAATAGAATAGAATAGAATAGAATATATTTATTTGTCAAACATAGGTACAAAGCAGTTGTTACATTAGACAGAAGTTCTCTATGTCTTGCCACTAGGCGTACAAATTTGCGGGTTAAGTATTCGACCCTAATATAAGTTCAAACCAAGGAAATAAATTAAAATTAATACAATGTCAGCAGGTAGAAAATAAAAAATATGATAATACTAGAATTTAAAACAATATTAACTAAATTATATAAAACAATTACAAATCAATGTCATTAAGAAACTCTTGCGTATTATAGTAACACTTTTCGACCAATAATGATGTTAGCTGTTTTTTAAACTTATCTAAATTCAAGTCCCTGATACTAGGTGGAATTTTATTGTATATTTGGGGTGCCATCCCCAAAATGCTTTTTCGCACTAATGCAGTCTTACAGTCTTTACTGCGTAACATGTTTTGATATTGCGACCGAGTAGGTAGCTTGCGTGTGTTATTAATTTTATTAAATAAACTAGGATTACACTTAACGAATATTGCTATTTCTAAAATATACAAACAGGGCAATGTCAAAATATTGAGTGACTTGAAATAAGGGCTGCAACTATCCGTTACGTTCAAGCCACACATAGCTCTTATGCACCTTTTTTGTGCTTTAAATGCTATCTCCTTATCTACAGAATTGCCCCAGAATATCAATCCATATCTTAAGGTTGACATTACGAGACCGTGATAAGCTACCAGTAAGGCATTAGTGTTAATAGTTTTCGAAAGTTTATAAAGAGCAAACGCCGATTTGCTTAACTTTTTACAAATTTCATTAATATGATACTTCCATGTCTAAACGACTAAACGAGTTTCGACAAAGTGAACATTTATTGAAACAATAATTATGAAAACTGAAATTAGGCAAACCGTTGGTTATACTAAAAGTTGTTAGGCAAACTGAAATTAGGCAAATAATTTTTAGACAAAAGAAGGGAATACCATAATAATAATATTATAATACTATAATATTTACTATATACCTACGTCCTACAAAAACAAATTAATGCATTTAAAAAAAAGAATTTTGCTAATGTATCACGAGCACACGGGCTAATCTCAACATCAACAATTTATTTAAGTTACTGTTTATATGAAAAGAGCCCAATATGTATATGTTTTTAGAAACTAGATAAAATTTCCTATTTTTCAATATTTTTGTTTGTTGTAAATATTTAGGAGATATAACTAATTTATCTCCCTGAATAAAAAAAACTTGTTGTGATTTTTACAATTTCGGAAATACAACCATAATTTTATATGGTACTATGAATAAATAACATGAAAAATAAATTGCTGATATCTGTTTTACACGAAAACGATACCACACAAGTCCTAGTAGCGTTATCTGATCAGTAATATAAAAAGAAAAAGAGGACTCCTTTGTCCTATTCACCCCGCTTTCCCGCCGCACAGGGGACGAATCTGACTTCTTTCCACATCTGAAAACAATCACCGCAGAATACTCTATCTGTGGTAGAAATTTCGTGGTTGTATCCCGATGTACACAATTTCGCGACTTAGCAAAATGTACTGGAACACGCAGGCTAAGCTCAACATCAACATTTTTTTCAAGTTATTTTTTGTATGAGATGTGCCCAATATGTATACATTTTTAAAAACAAGATTAAATTTCCTGTTTAGTAATATTTTTTTAAATTGTAAATATTCAGGATAGATAAACTAATTTATCGTTCTGAATAAAAAAACTTGTTGTGATTTTTACCTTTTCGGCAATAAACCCAAATTTGTGTATCAAACTATTCTTAAATAACATAAAAAATGAATAGCTGATATCTATTTTACACGAAAACGATGCCGCACAAGCCCTAATAGGCTTAATTGATTAGTAATAAAAAAAAGAAAAAGAGCAGTACTTGGTCCTCTTCACCCCGCTCTCCCGCCACGCAGGAGACGAATCTGACTTCCGTCCACATCTGAAAATAATCACCGTGGAACGCTCTATGTGTGGTAGAAATTTCATACTTGTAACCCGATGCGCACAATTTCGAGGCTTAGCAACTCTACTATAGAGCATATTAAATTTTTAGTGGACAAAGCATATTAGTCAGTAAATGATTTTTTGTCTGACTGCATTTGATGCTGACTGTACACCCCGCTGGAACAGTCCATTAATAGTTAAAATTTGTATGCCTTGCGGCCGAACATGGTGATGTACATAGCTTTTATTTTATAAGATCTGTGCTATGTACAATTTTTAACCGTGTTGAACAAATAAACTATTTGTATTTGTAACACAGGGCCCGCGCCTGTTGGGTATCGCAATTCTGCTCACGCGCCACTTAGCCGGGGGTTAACGCGCAAAAGCTAATAAATTATCACTTTCCTTGATCGATGCGTGAATGTAGAGGTTGGCAAACACGTGTAAGGAAATTTCCGGTACTTGCGCCTTTTTTATCCTGATTTATTTGGCTGTATTCCAAGATATATTGACTTCGGTGTGTGGACGGTCACTAAGCTAATACGTCATCGTAAAGTTACCAGTTGAAAGTTGTCGATTTTCAGGTTTTAATTCAAGACATTTATTCCCCTCGCTTCAGAGTTCCGCGTGGTCGCTGTGTGACTCACTTCAAACAGAATGCCCAAAGAAACAGTTTTACTAATTATTTGTTTTGGAAATACAAGAGAAAAGTATGCCACTGAGTCACTATGTCATGTCAGGAGACAAAAAGGTTATCAGAGGAAACAAGCCATAGCAAACGTTAAAAATATCGTATACAAGCTTACTGGTAGAAATAGGAATTCCTGCCGGATAATCCACGCACATATTAGCAGCTCAAATATTGATTCATAGAAGGAAGAGTGTACCTAAGGTTAGCGCAGCCTCGTCCGCGATACCCGGCCTTCGCCGGCTTCCCAGCGAATACAAAACGGACATTCGCAACGTTATGTCACGAAATCTTGCTTTGAACTGGAAACACACACCAATGTCAATCATATATGAAACTAGATTTTGCCTGCGGCTTTGATTTGTTTTGAATCGCTGCTATCTCATTCTATCTGCGATTGAAACGAGCTTTAGATTGCACCGTATAGACAGTTGACACAATTTTCGCGTCGTGAATTATCACGTAATACGCTAATATGTGCGTGGATTATCCGGCAGGAATTCCTATTTCTACCAGTAAGCTTGTATATACGATATTTTTAACGTTTGCTATGGCTTGTTTCCTCTGATAACCTTTTTGTCTCCTGACATGACATAGTGACTCAGTGGCATACTTTTCTCTTGTATTTCCAAAACAAATAATTAGTAAAACTGTTTCTTTGGGCATTCTGTTCATTAGAACTGTATACGAATAATTTCATCAATATTCAAGTTCAATTCAAGAGAATGTAGCCCAAACCGGAAAATAACAGTTAATAAGTAGATATATATGTATTACTATTTAATCGGGGTGATGAAGTCGAGAAGTGAAAAGGCTTTAAACCTGTATACTTACAAAACTTACTATATAAAGTTCCAGACATAATCAATCTTATTATAAAAGTTAGCTGTTTTTAGGGTTCCGTACCCAAAGGGTAAAAACGGGACCCTATTACTGAGACTTCGCTGTCCGTCCGTCCGTCCGTCCGTCTGTCACCAGGCTGTATCTCAAGAACGGTGATAGCTAGACAGTTGAAATTTTCACAGATGATGTATTTCTATTGCCGCTATAACAACAAATACTAAAATGCAAATAAAATAAATATTTAAGGGGGCTCCCATACAACAAACTTGTTTTAGATTATGTATATATATATAGGTACGGAACCCTTCATGCGCGAGTCGGACTCACACTTGCCCAATTTTTACTCTTTCATATAATGCTCGGACATCATTTTTGGAGAAGATCACAAGTTGCGATGGAACCTATATAGTATATACATGTATTATATTAGATGTTACATTGTCTATAACGCGCGGATATAGGTTACTGTTATGGACTGCACTGTATTTACTGCCTTTATAGGTACATTACAAGATGGTACATTTTACACTTCCGCTATGAAACCCTGTATAGGGCACTGCAACGTTAACAGAAAATTTATTAAACAGTTAAAAACAACTTAATCTAGTAATATGGGTCAATTTCAACAAGACGCATTTTTTGTATCATTTCGGTGTGATTCTTTATTTTTGATTATTTTTAAGTTTTTTTAATGTGAAGAGATACTTTAGACTATATTATTAAACATATGTAAAAGGGACCCTGAAATCTGAAATAGTTTTCGAGATATTCGAGATCGAATATGAAACACACAACGGAATGATAAATGTACACCAGGATGATAAAATAAGTGCACCGCAATGAAATTTCATACGCCGGAATGAAAGAAAAGTGGCATATTATGAAAGTAATTTTACTTTTTATATTCGTAATATATATTATATTGGCATTACATAATAATATAATCATATATCTTAGTATGGTATTAAAAACAAAATAAAAAAATATTATTATTTCAACAATATTTATGAAAAGTTAAGCTACTTTTGATGTCATTCCGGTGCTTTCCTCATTTTGGTGGGGTTTAAAGTCATTTTACTACACCGGAAACACCGGGATGAGAATGGTGGAATGAGAAACACGACATATTTTTATTTCTTAAAAAAAAAGTAAGCCCTATATTCTAAAACTAATTCAACTCTTGTAATGGCGAGTGTACTTTACCTGATATATATAAATTTCAAACCACGCAGTTAAAAAATAAAGAAACTATAACAAACTCCGGAATGATATTTTTTTTGTCCCCTGTCCACCGCGATGAAATATTCACGTTTATACGAGCCAAAGTATTGCCACTATACACAACCGGCCTCGTCGAGCGCCGCAGCTTAACTAATTCTTTGAAGTGCGCGGGAGACGGGGGGCGTACTTGATCAAATTAGGGAAATAAATCGGTTCGAAACATTGTCGGCGGTAATGAGAAGTTTTCTCGGGACAAACGTATATGCACTTATTCAAGGGTATACAAAGGAGATATATAACGGGTAATGTGCTTTTTTCGTTACCTATTTATATGGTAATAAAATAATGGTAACAGATTTTCTTTGTCATGCGTAGTATTTGACTTACCCGGCATTTTACAAACAAAACCGGCTTGGGGACAACCCACCTTGATGAGAAATTTGGTCTAAATATATATTTTTTTATTATTATATATATTAATATTTAAATTTTAGATGTTGCCCGAGGTAGACAATAGCGGGCTGTATCCGAAAAAAAATGGTACTTTATTATTCAACCTTTCTGCACCTGCGTTTTCAGTCTTGCCATCAAAAAATACTGCTTGGGAAATTGACCCATATATCGTTCCCATACAAAAGTAGTTAATATTACAAAAAAAAAATCGTTTAACAACAAAACAACTAGCATTTTGCATTTTCCAAAATACTGTAGTAGATTAATACTCCATTCCATCATGCTCTGTTAATTATTACCTAATTACGATTGCAATATACGACTCGCTATGATCGCGCGCCGTTTTTGGTCAAATGAAAGCGGAAGACGGTGTAGTGAGAGTGAGCCTAAAGCAGCCATACACGTATCATCATCAATAGCCACGACCATGACCTTGCTCCAGTTGGTTCTGCAAATACGAAGAGACTGAATAAATTACGACAAAATATTCACAGGTACTTTTTACTTCCTTCACGAGCTCACATGATGATCAGGGGGCTTATGATGGTTGCGTTTATCACGTGATAAATAAGTGACAAAGCATCTGTCACTCACACTCGCATCTTGTCAAAACGTGACGGATGCTTTATCACTTATTTATCGCGGGATAAAAGCAACCATCATAGGCCCGCAGGTATCTTGAATTAATATGTGTAAATGTAGGTAAATAACGGCGACATTGGGATTTAATGCCGCTATTATTAAAATTATAATGGTTAGTTATTTGATTTGGAGTATTAACGGCCGGGCCTAATTTAATTTTTAGATAAACATCCATTTATATCGATAAAAGAAGTAAATAAGAGATTCTACTTAAAGCTATGTCCATACAAGGGTAATATAAAAATGTCGTCAGACATGTATCAGACCGTTTTAGTTATTATGTGGTACTTTCTATCCTTTAGAAAATTCACTACATAATCAAACTATGAAACGTTTGTTCGTTCTTATTATTTAATATTTAAAGAAACTAATTGCATACTTATATAGAAACAAGAGAAACCTCATCACTTTTATCATACCGATGATGTTTTTAAATAACGGTCCCTCCATGTAAGGACAGCGCCAAACGTCAAACCCTGAGAAAGGCAAAGTTAACAGTTGACACACGTCGAGCCCAAACAAGACCAAAGCTCATACCTGAAAGCTTTTCCCTGTTTTAATTATTGTATAGAGAGACTCACACCTGCAGACAAACTGTACAAACAGATTCACAGGGAACTGTATGGGTGGTTCTACTCACAAGGGAATTTTCCGCGGCTCACCTTATTTTGTATAGTTTAAATGGTCATAAATTTGGTATATTTTATTTTTTGACTGGCCCGTTTGAGATCAGTAAAAGAACGACCTCCGCTAGGCGTTAAGCTACTTTTCTGACCTTAGATGCTAAAAAAATGGTGTGCCGCAAATCACTTCATTTTCGTCCCTCCTGAGTAGAACCACCCGTATATACTTAAGTTGTATACTTAACCAAATAAATAATAATAAACAAATCTCTCGTAAATGCTTTCTCTTATTTGTTTTTTTATTAGGATTTTATCATTAACTGATCAACTACTATACCTGCCTGGAGCCTGGTCCATTATAGATATTAATATAAAAAGTCGTGGAAAACCTTCATATTGACGTACACGGCCAGCAACTGGGTCAAACACCCCACAATGTTGACGAGATATAAATTCACGTATTATTCGTTGGAAATATTCTTATAAATGACACTGTCTAATGGTGTTGCCTTCATTCCAAGTATATTCGCAAGGTTCGTTGGAGGTTTTAACTTTTAGATTATGCGCTGTCCAGTCATTAAATTGCTGCCAAAACCGATGATTGACGATCCCGCGTACGTTTCTATGTAACCGGATTGCTAGTTGGTAACACAATTGTGAACTCCGTAATGGGGAGGTGATGCTTTAGAACAGTAACTCGGAACTAATACAGGATACATTTTACTCACTCTACGGTAAACAGATAAATAATGTCATGACTTTTTCTCATTTGCATACCAAGTTGCTACTTTATATATAAATGTTGGCTCTTAAAGTAATCAATTAAGATAATATAATTAAATATCGCAAATCAAATAGTGTCTCGTGGAGATACAATATGATAGTATAAATAGCCAGATGTTATAAAAAAGTTGTATTTTGCCTTCTATTAAATCAGTGTGAGTCTTATTTACTTGTTTATTTAAGCTTATTGCAAATTACTGTATATCCACGATATTATCAAAATATTTATGATTAGAGATATCCTAGAGCCACTTCGAACACCGCCCTGGAGCAAACTTAGCTCAACCAGTTTAATATATTATAAGTGGCTTCATATTAAATCATTTTTTTTTTGTTAATTATTGTAAGTCTCCTATTCCAAAGTGTAATTTTTTTTATTAGGTACCCTTATGCAATAAAAATGCGACTATAAAATAAAACAAGCTGTCCAGTTACAGTTTATATCATTACGTTAACAAGTGCAGGATTAGGATTGGTTATGGTAGCAGAATTATATTCCATATAAGATACCTATGTAAAAAACATTCGCAGCTTTTAGCGTTCTATCTTGTTTATATCAAACTCGAGGGTTCCGTACCATAACGGAGATATTTTTTTGACATCTGAGAATTTATTTGATGAGTGCAATTTTTTTTTCAAATATGGATAAAGCTGGATTATGCGATCGAGGACACAAACGCGATTCTACCTATGCGTGATTCTACACAATATGGGTTCAACACAACTGCAGTTTACTACATTCGTGATTCCACACAGCCGCTATTTTAACGCAATCGGGATTCAACCTATTCGTGGTTCTGCTCAATATGGGTTCAACGCAATCGCAGTTTACTACATTCGTAATTCCGCTCATTTTTTTTTACAAGCTTTTATTTAGCTTGCATGGTATGTTTAAAGTATGTTTGTTCGGGTGAAATCTTGCAACTCAATTTTGAAGCAGATATCGTCAACCGATTGAGCTGAAATTTTGCATATAAAAACCGGCCAAGAGCATGTCGGGCCACGCTCAGTGTAGGGTTCCGTAGTTGCTCATCCTTCACAATAAACTGCTGTTTTAAGCCCGAGTTTTACGTTAAGAAAGATTTTAAGCTCTATAAAAAGGTCGTAAACGCCCTAGAAACTGAAATCACTTATTACCTTCTGGAAGTCAACTTACGACCTTTTAAAGAAAAAATATGAAATTTGGCGATAACTCAAAAACGGCTTGACCGATTTTGTTCAATATAGTTTTCATTGAAAGTGCTTATAAGGCTTCATTAACATGAATTTTTCCGAATTTTTTTGATCCGTGGTTGAAAAGTTACAGGGGGGGACACAATTTTTTTTTGTTTTTGGAGCGAATATTTACAAAACTGCTGACTTTATCAAAAAATAATGTTAAAAGACCCGTATTATTTTTACAAGACCTATTAAACGACACCCCACACACCAGTGTTGAAAAAACCGGCCAAGAGCATGTCGGGCCACGCTCATTGTAGGGTTCCGTAGTTACTCATCCTTCACAAGAGACGCCCGAGGTTTAAGTTAGAGAAAGATATCAAGTTCTTTAAAAAGGTCGTAAACGCCATATCAACTGCAATTACTTATTACCTTCTGGAAGTCAACTTACGTCCTTTTAAAGAAAATTATGAAATTTTGCGATAACTCAAAAACGGATGGACCGATTTTGATCAATATAGTTTTCATTGAAAGTACTTATAAGGCCTCATTTTCATAAATTTTTCCATATTTTTTTGACCCGTGGTTGAAAAGTTAGAGGGGGGGGGGACACATTTTTTTTTATTTTCGGAGCGAATATTTACAAAACTACTGGTTTTATCAAAAAGTAATGCTTAGAGATCCCTATTATTTTTAACAGACCTATTCAACGATACCCCACACACTAGGGTTGACGCGAAAAAAAAAATTCACCCCCACTTTAGGTGTTCGAGAGCTACCCAAAAAAAAATTTTTTTTTTTAGTTTTTATTTTACCGTTTTGTCGGCGTAATACATACACATACTCATACCAAATTTCAGCTTTCTAGTACTAATGATCACGGAGCTAAGCCGCGGACGGACGGACAGACGGACAGACGGACAGACGGACAGACGGACAGACGGACAGACGGACATGGCGAAACTATAAGGGTTCCTAGTTGACTACGGAACCCTAAAAAGAAAAATTCACCCCCACTTTAGGCGTTCGAGAGGTACCCGAAAAAAAAATTTTTTTTTAAATTTTATTTTACCGTTCTGTTTTCACCCGAACAAGCATACTTTAAACATACCATGCAAGCTAAATAAAAGCTTGTAAAAAAAAAATGAGCGGAATTACGAATGTAGTAAACTGCGATTGCGTTGAACCCATATTGAGCAGAACCATGAATAGGTTGAATCCCGATTGCGTTAAAATAGCGGCTGTGTGGAATCACGAATGTAGTAAACTGCAGTTGTGTTGAACCCATATTGTGTAGAATCACGCATAGGTAGAATCGCGTTTGTGTCCTCGATCGCATAATCCAAAATGCTTCAATCTTCATTTAGATGAAGCGATTTAATGAAAGCGTCTTTTTATATTTGGACCGATTTCTGGCAGTTAATATTATCTGTAGTCAAATAAATAAGTTCCTTGTCTTTACGTACCGTATTTGGCCTGGCTCCAGCTTTTGGCATTTCGCCAAGTGTGAAGGTTCGAGTAGATTGAGAGAGATCGTTAAGATATATTATTTTACTAAATACTAATTGCAGACTAGGTCTAAACTGAGTCAAGGGTAGCAAGATTTTGACCTATTAGGTTTGACATTCAAAATAATAATACGAACAAATAAACACAAAACAAAACATTGCAAAGTTTCTTGCCCAGAAGGTCAGAACGTTCTACTGGCTGTGATAATTTGCTACTTAGGGTGCACCTCTATCAGTAAAAAATATGACAATAGGATACACTTGTGTGCACTAATGGCAAAAGTTTGGAAACATATTAATTTTAATTGTACCACATCACATCAATATATTGGCAGGTTTTTTCTAAGTTACTAAATTGATAAAATAAATGTAAGAAAGTATGCTGACCGCTGCGTCACTATACCAAGTACGGAACCCTCGGCACGCGCTCGCAAATCAGTAGGCCTATGATGGTTGCGTTTATCACGTGATAAATAAGTGTCAAAGCATCCGTCACGTTTTGACCAATTGCGAGTGCAAGGGACGGATGCTTTGTCACTTATTTATCACGTGATAAACGCAACCATCATAGGCCCCTATGCAATGCACATGACATAGACGTGACGTCAGTCTCAAAGCCTGTCTGGATTAGTCCCCTTGACGAAACGACTCGGCCGACATTGGCCTTTACATACATAGCGGCAATGTTGCCAGCTCCGAAATTTACTGAGGCTATAACATTTTGAGGGAATAAGTATGTGTTTATTTATAAAAGCTACGAAAGTACGCTAAGGGGGGACGAATATGACGTTTCAACAATAGGACTCATTGACATTATGTTACTAAAAATGATTAGAAAAGTTACTTAAAACATTTGTTTAATAATCTTTTTCGAACGATTGATGAAAATGATGAATGATGACTGATGTTAATATTAATGTTTAAAGATTTATGATATCTAAAAACTTAGACTATGTGCAAAATGCAGAATAATGGAGCTAAAATCGGACGGAGTTAAAATAATTTTAGCCCAAAAACTTGTACACTGGTAACACTGCATAGCGGCTTTTCAAGTTCTGCTGCAACCTCATAAATGAACGCATACCTACACTAACAGTAAGACCCTAAAGCACGTGAATACTTGTTCTGTCACGTGTTCTTGTTTATGTGGCATCTCATCACTGTCATCAGATTTGTTTATCTAAACTCTAAAGTTAATTGTATTGCCTTGATATATTTCGTCTCATGTTTATGAAAAAATTAATCACCCTTTGTTGCACTTAGGCTTAGTCTGGTGTTTTTTTAGGTATATCTGTCTATTATATGTGTACGTAAATACTTAAGTGTATAAAAAATCCAAAAAGCATTCGTATAACGAGCAGAAAAATGCCAAATTCCATTTTGAAAAACGGATTAGGTACTAGTTGGACATTTAGCTTTTTTATGTTCGGTATGAGTGCAATGTCAAACGATTTTGTATTGTTGACCAGGAAATATACGAAGAATCTACTGTTATGATCAAAATATTAATAAGCCTAGCACTTCGAACACACACAAATATCAATAATTTAATTTTTCTATTTATATAATATTTTCTATTAATAAATAAATTTTTCTATTAAGTGATCAATTACTGGCGCATGATCAATTACCAGCGCACGTCTCCTAAAGCTGTTTATTTTTTTAACATAAACTTAATCAATTTTGTCATCAGAAATTGGAGATCCGTAACGACTCGTACGCGATGCACATGTGGCAGGCGCCCACGTACGAGCTGTACTCGGAGATATGGGTGTTCAACTACACGAACGTGCCCGACTACCTGGACGGCAAGAGCAAAGTGCTGCGCGTCGAGGAGGTCGGCCCCTTCAAGTTCCAGTAAGTGATCAATACCCTCGGATCAGCTTTACTCCGACATACTTTATTACCGTACTGTGCCGTACCGTAGCGCACCATATATTTCAGTGTATGTGAATAATGTGAATGACTTGTATGAAGTTGCTGAATTTTTTTGCTCATTCCTCTACCCAAAGGATGTCTGGAAGAGTCGCTTTTTAGCGATAAGACCGCCTATTATCTACAATTTTTTAGACGGTCCCTTGTTCGAATCCCGGCCGGGGCAAATATTTGTGTGATGAACTCGAATATTTGTTCTTGGGTCATGGATGTTATGTATTTATAATTATGTATATCGTCGTCTAGTACAAGCTTTGCTTAGTTTGGGACTAGGTCGATTTGTGAATGATTGTCGCATAATATCTATTTATTTATTTTATTTATTTATTTTTAAATTAAGGTTACAATTGTAACATTTTTCTTGTTGGTGTGCAATAAAGAATTGTTGTATTGTATTGTACCCGATTACCTAGACGGCGACGGGTCGCGGAGATCAGCCCTTTCAAGTTTCAGTTTAATATTCAATACTTATTTTAAACTGGTTGTAGCATAGAATGTAGTTGGCAAAAAACCCCGTGTGCTAGCATCAGTATGACCACGGCCCTAGGAAAAGCCGTTGATAGAATGGCTTGCTCGTCAACCACTCTGTCAAAGCGTTTCAGGATTCGTCGATTCTTCTTCAGTATAATTCATGTTATGACGACGAAAACTTCAAATTACATAGTCTTAATTAATGTTAGATTTAGATTTATTTCACAGAACATGCGGAACGTTGACATTTAAATTATTTTAACTCCGTCCCCAGATTTAGATTAGATTATTTATTTCATAATAAATAACAAATTACATTATAAATTATACTAAGTTAATTTACATGAATTGATAATGTGATCGTCAATAGAAAACATATAAAACTGAATAATAATCATTCAATTAACTCAAATACACCATCATAACATATTCGTATAGCTACAACAATCAAAATACAATGTCAGATAAAACAGAAATATATGTCACTAAGAAATGTTTCGTCAAATCGTTCAGTTCGTATTTCGGCGGTTTTTAAAGCTTTTGTGAGATATATATAATCATTGTATATGTATACATATAATAATTTATTTCCAAACACATCTTACAAAAGTTTCCTTATAACTAGAAGTTCTACTTCCTTCGGAGGGTCGATCAAAATCTAAATCAGTGACAAAGTTACCGCGCGACTGTACGGGTAGAAGTCCCTGATGAGTTTCATACCAGTTCGAAACATGACAATTTCACGTGAGTGTAAACCGCATAATAAAATAATTAATTAGTCTTAATTATAAATATTACTTACTTCTTTTTATAAAACAAAAACTGGATTCAACGAAAATAAATTCTCGTGTGGGAGCAAATTACCTTACATGAAAAAATATGTAAGGTAATTTGCTCATTATATGTCAATATTGAGGAGTTCTATCGATTCTTCATGTATTCCATATTCCATCATTGTAGTATTTATCTTAAGAAGTCATTTTATATATATTGGTTCATGAAAAAGTACCCAACGCGTCGACTTTGGCATCAATCTCCTCTGAAGCCGGTTGAATACAAAGAAGCAGCAGAAATTGTAATTAAAATTCGTGATACCATAAATTGGCCACACAAACACGAGGTGGAGATGCAAGGTTGGAATTGGGAGAGAAACGTGGCGGAACACGTGCCTGACTCTGCGCCACCACAACACGTAAATCTATCGCAACCTGTACCACCGGAATGGTTTATTGTGCAATTAAAATAAATTAACAAAGCTGCTAAGTCATTTAATAAAAAACCGACTTGCGTTATCATGTTATATTAAACTGCGCAAACAATCATAAATGAATATTTATGATAAACTTTTTCTGCATCGCTACCATAAATATTGCTATTAAAAATGACATTATGTGCGGTTGATACTTTATACTAATATATACTTACCACTTAAGATTTCTTAAAGTACACAAAAAAAGCTTTTTATCGAGCCACAATTCAATAAAAGGAAAAATAAGACACAAAGCTAATTATAAATTTTTTAATAGAATAGAACTTAATATACAGTGTGGTTTGTAATAGCATAAATAAATTATAACATAGATTCTACTTTCCAAAAATTTGGTTTGCGACTTTTGAAAATTATTTGTATTAAATAGTCATTTGTAATTTTTTTTTATGCGAACAAGCTAGGTATGTATTTCAAAGTATTTTATATTTCGAAGCGTGACAGCTATGAAAACGGTAAGCTGATATCATTGTTGGTCTTGGACAGCGTACCCACATTCAAAGTCCTATTTCATTTGTGCACCTCATAACGCGCGACAAATAAGTACTACACTGTCACTTTTCTTTCAATAACGTATGAGCCAGACAGGTGATTTTGAGTCGCGCGACAAGCAAAGTCGGGGCAAGATATGCTAGCCCTGATGAACAGCATAGCATTTGCTCAGCAACATACTATTTCTATTAAGTTATGACAGGTAGTCATTGTTAAGGTAAAAGGTGCAGTTAGAAGAGTAGAATATATATGTTTTAATTTATTGTTCCTATTACAGGCCTCACTCGGTATATGCCACTATTTATATATTATCTTCCGTAGAAAAGGATTAAGGTTTTATTTATCTAGGTGCAAAGGAAGAAACTGCCACTGGTGTAGATAATAATAAGAATAAGAAGAAGAATAAATAAAAGAAACGGACGTTACTGGTTTAACAGGGAACCTCCTTCGAAATCACTTAAAATACTGTACCTACCTAAACCTACATAATGGCAAGTTGTGGGTTAGGGATCAACAAACCCTACGGTTCATGAGGTCTTAGATTGGGATTCGGGTTTGGATGAAAACTGAGAGGTTGGCGTAAGAGCGAGCAAGACAGATATAAAACGCAAATCGTATTCTGACAACTTACGCACTCTAGATTGTAAATTTGAAGTTCTAAGTAGGTACTTGTAAATAAATAAATATCAGACAACCTTACGCAAATTGATCTAGTCCCAAATTAAGCTCAAGCAGGCTTGTGTTCTGGGTACTATACGACTTATATAGATAAATATATACTTAAATAAATACATAAAACCCATGACCCAAGCACAAATATTCGAGTTCATCACACAAATATTTGCCCTGGCCGGGATTCGAACCCGGGACCGCCGGCTCAGTAGGCAGGTCTCTACAAACCGAGCCAACCGCGTCGTTAAATAAACAGACAAGACTGGTCGGCATTAAGCTTTATCATGTCTTTTAGTTTATAATTGTAGTAGTTTTATTAAAAAAAAACCCTAAAACCGCGAGATCCTTGTTATGGCTGAAAAATAACCTTAATATCTTTATTAGTCTTTATTTCCTAACAGTATTCTAGAATTATTTTGCGATAACGCGATAACGTCACTAAGTGTGTTTTTTGAAAACTATGACGCACATTTAGTTTTTGCGGGCACCGGGGTCGCATTCTAAAAACGCGTAGGTACAATACCATGTTTTTACTTTGCGTTAACACTTTTCAGTAGGTAATCGTTGTTATTAACGTCGAATAATATATTTTCTGTACATTGTTTGGCTGCTTTTGAGATTTTCTTAGGAATAATACCATGACAACGCGACAACTAATCATATTCTAATTGAATAACCTAAAGCTAATGAAATGTTTGTCATTCATTTGTTCGCGGAAATGTAGTGAAATCCATAAACGGCTCGTTTACAAAAAATAACAAAGTTACAGACTATTTAAAAAAAATATTATAAATCCAGAATCATTCTCAGGAAAAATGTAATTGCGAATACTCGGATCACTGCGAATCAATAGGAAATGCGACTTCTAGACGAGAACAGCGGAAAAGTATCTGAACTCTAACATCCGGACATACGAAAGAATTTAGGGCCAAGCTAAAACAATGACGTTTGACGACGCGTTTGGCTCGGTTTGTAGACACCTGCCTACTGAGCCAGCGGTCCCGGGTTCGAATCCCGGCCGGGGCAAATATTTGTGTGATGAACTCGAATATTTGTGCTTGGGTCATGGGTTCTATGTATTTATTTAAGTATATATTTATCTATATAAGTCGTATAGTACCCAGAACACAAGCCTGCTTGAGCTTAATTTGGGACTAGATCGATTTGTGTAAGGTTGTCTGATGAACTCGAATATTTGTGCTTGGGTCTTTGTTGTTCTATGTATTTAAGTATATATTTATCTATATAAGTACGTATATCCTCGTCTAGTACCCATTACACAAGCCATCTTGAGCTTAATTTGGGACTAGAACGATTTGTGTGAGGTTGTCCGATATAAGTATATATAAGTGACGCTTCGCTTGCTCGGATTAAAATGTATAAGTAACAAAAATTCTTTGAATAGTTTCTGAAACACGTGAGGAACGTGAGCTTGCCCGAAGTTTTACTGGTTTATGGTGAGCACCATGTTTGGGATTTTGCGTTTAAATTTGCATCTTAATTCGTCAATAAAGTGATAATTTGTTTGACAACTTCACGCATCACGCATGATTTGACATTCATAATCGGGTAAGAAAACCGCAGAAAAATTACAAACATTAAACTGAAACAACTTAAAACTCGAAACTGAACTTGAAGTGTTAACATAATGCAAGATTTAAGATAAAATCACGTTTTATGTCATAAAAGGATTTTTGACAGCCATAAATGTTATTACGTCAGTCGTGCCACATAGAAAAACTTAGGTAGGTACCTACGTTTTGGTTTAAAACCATAATATTTTTATACTGTTGGAAAAACGTGTTACTTATTATTATTAAGAGGCCTTATTCCTTTTAAAATGCTGATTGTTTAGACATTTTTATCTATGATCACACATGTTTCTTAACATATTATTGATGTTTCTACCTAGAACAGGGCTATTGGGATGTATTGGTATATATTTGAAACCTACAGTTTGAATTTTTCATTGATAATTTTTGTTTCAAAAACTACTCGAAATTGTCAATTTTCACGCGGGAAATTAGTTTTTTCAGCTTATTTTCGACTGCACGCAATGAGAGCATGAAATAATTATGTTACTACCTAGAACTCGGGGATTCACTCCAAAAAGTTGGTTGAAATTATCAATATATTTATCATAATATGAAAAAAAATAATTTTAAAAGGAATAAGGCCTCTTAACCTACTAGATTGGGCCATACATTGCATTAGAGAATGAATGTAATATTCCAACATATCATCAAAATGGCTTCGTAAAAACATTATACTTATTTTGAACGTATGTGTCAAATTATTATAATCATGTTGTCTCTATGATTCGGCGTGAAATTAATCAATTATGTAAATCAACGTAAATTAAATGGTAATAAAACACGATTTGCTAATAAGAATGCGGCTTTTAGTGGCAAATCGTATTGTTTAAAATATTATTTAGTGTCATATCCTCTGTGTCGTTTGTCCTTAATTATGATATAACCTTATTCACTACGACGGTTCCATTTTGATTAGAAGCAACGACCTTAATAAAGCTTTAACAACATTTTTTCTTTTCATTTCCGGAATCTGTTTGTGTTCAAATGCTTTCTTGTTAATGACCCATTATAAATAATTTATGGAAAGAAAGAAAGAAAAGAAAATTTATCCAAATCGGATCACAAGTATCACTTCTGCATCTTCAAAAGTTAAATTAAACACGCTCAATAATTTGTATATTTTGCAGTGTCAAAAGCTACCATAGTAAAATGTTTAATTAAAATAACATTATGCAACACATTTTCATAATCGATGACATAAAAAAACTTACGAGGATAGATTAACGTTATTCTTTTAACACTCCCATATCTTTACAGGGAGAAGAGAACAAACGAAAACGTGACGGTGGACCACGAGAGGGGAGTCATGAACATCGTGCCCAAGATAGCACTGACGTTCCTCCCAGACGAGTCCATAGCCCACATCAAGGACGTCTCCCTGTTTATGCCCAACATCGCTTTAATTGTGAGTATCAGACTCGCAATCATTCGGCCCTGACTTGCGGCTGGCCTGACTATCACTTCGAGTGTCAACCATCCCTTCTTATGACGTTTATCACACAACATGATTGACACGCACGATCGCTATCCTACGAAAAAAAGTCATAATATAGAAGATCCTACGCTCGATTGGGGACAGGTTCGACTGCCCCTACACAAGACACTGCTGTGAACAGCATGTGTCAAAAAGCGTGTATGCTGTGTAAGTTTTTGTAATGTTTTTACTAACACTAGATATAGATTTGTACTAACAAAATAATATGAGTCATCCTTGTTACTCGAAATAAACGATTTCATTCATTCATTATCGTATTTTATGGACAAATTTTCGATTAAAATTATAATAGTAAATTGTACCTATACAGTAATAAAGTAAGTAATTAAATAGTTTTAGTGAGCGTTTTGTGCCAGTCACATACACTATATTGTATCTCGTTGAATGCCGAAGCTCCGTGTTTAACATTTGTAGCTATCATCTTTTACTAGGGCAGAACAGAAACTCAACTTGCACCAGGATGGCTTGCCCATGATCTCAGGAATGATCTTCAACTTCTTAACAAGTGACTACTCACGAACGAAGTAGCTTACAGTTTCTAGTAAAACATAAATGCGCAATTAGATTACGCTTCAGTCTGAAATAACCTTCATAGCTGGCATCGGTTCCTCTGTTATAAATAATGTCATAGTCGAAAATTTTCGTCATTATTGGCGTCGATTTAAATACCTCAACGATTCTTCCTAGTGATGTTATTGACCCTTCAGAACGAACCGAAATTGACGATGCAAAAGTGATACTTGTGATCCGATTTGAATAAATGTTCTTTTCTTTCTTCCTTTCCATAAATTATTTATAATGGTTCATTAACAAGAACGCATTTGACATTTGACATTATATTATACATTGAATACTTAATAATCAATTATTGTGTCTGCTTAGTTTATTTTTATTTTTAAAAAATTTGCATGCCTGTATGTAGGCTGAATACATGGTATTTTAATTGTATTTAACACCTTCAACACTGTATTCTTGGCAAATAAATCTTTGAATCTTTGAATCTTTGAACACAAACAGATTCCGGAAATGAAAAGAAAAAAAATGTTGTTAAAACTTTATTAAGGTCGTTGCTTCTAATCAAAATGGAACCGTAGTGAATAAGGTTATATCATAATTAAGGACAAACGACACAGGATATGACACTAAATCATATTTTAAACAATACGATTTGCCACTAAAAGCCGCATTCTTATTAGCAAATCGTGTTTTATTACCATTTAATTTACGTTGATTTACATAATTGATTAATTTCACGCCGAATCATAGAGACAACATGATTATAATAATTTGACACACACGTTCAAAATAAGTAATGTTTTTACGAAGCCATTTTGATGATATGTTGGAATATTACATTCATTCTCTAATGCAATGTATGGCCCAATCTAGTAGGTTAAGAGGCCTTATTTCGAGTAGTTTTTGAAACAAAAATTATCAATGAAAAATTCAAACTGTAGGCTTCAAATATATACCAATACATCCCAATAGCCCTGTTCTAGGTAGAAACATCAATAATATGTTAAGAAACATGTGTGATCATAGATAAAAACCGGCCAAGTGCGAGTCGGACTCGCGCACCGAGGGTTCCGTACAAACACTTTCCATCCCTAAGTGGTTAAGTTAAGTTTGCACCTGGTATGTTTAGCGCCCCATATAAATTAGGTGCAAAGTTAGGTATTAAAAATTTTTTTATGGTTTTCGTAATTATTCCTTTATCTATGCTATAAGACGTTGCTTCGTACCAAATTTCAAGATTCTGAGTTCACGGGAAGCACCCTGTAGGTTTTGATTCCCTTGCAAGTGTCGAAAATTTGCGGCATAAACGGCTGTATCTTTTGATTGCGTTGGCTTAGAAGTTTGATTTTTTCACAGCTTCAAGGGACAGTAGACTTGAGTAATTGATATAAATTTCAGCTTCATACCTCCACGCGTTCCTGAGAAAAAGGGTCTTGACAGACGGACAGACGGACAACAAAGTGATCCTATAAGGGTTCCGTTTTTTCCTTTTGAGGTACGGAACCCTAAAAATGTCTAAACAATCTGCATTTTAAAAGGAATAAAGCCTCTTAATAATAATAAGTAACACGTTTTTCCAACAGTATAAAAATATTATGGTTTTAAACCAAAACGTAGGTACCTACCTAAGTTTTTCTATGTGGCACGACTGACGTAATAACAAAACATAAATGCGCAATTAGATTACGCTTCAGTCTGAAATAACCTTCATAGCTGGCATCGGTTCCTCTGTTATAAATAATGTCATAGTCGAAAATTTCCGTCATTATTGGCGTCGATTTAAATACCTCAACGATTCTTCCTAGTGATGTTCTTGACCCTTCAGAAAGTTATGACACAACTGTTTGTTTACGTGAAGATGACGTCGTACCAGAAGCCTAGTGATAATAGGAGTAAACATCTTATGCGTAGAAACAGCTCTTTGTCACATCTGTTGTTATTTTTGTCAAAACCGTCAATACAAAAAAGGTTTCTGTCCGTTTGTACTAAGTAAGACGTACGTCTTTTAAGACGTCCTTTAGGCCTTGGTCGCCGTTTCTATTCGGCGGGCGAGAACTACCTTAAGTATAAAATACAGATATCTCGTTTGTACGCAGTGTAGTTTGCCTATTTTCTTTAAATAGGTACCCATTCCGTCGATTGATCTCTTTCTCGAAGTTGGACCTGCCTAATTGGATCGTCTGACCCAGATAGACGTATTCGTCGACAACTTCGAGGACCGAGTTCCCAACCAATACTGGGGTGGGTGCTACATGGACATTCGACATGATCTTCGTCTTGTCCATGTTCATCTTAAGGCCTAGCTGTTGGGATACTCGGTTGAGATCATCCAGCATTATACCGAGATCCTCCAGCGTCTCCGCCATGACCACGATATCGTCAGCAAACCGAAGGTGCGTGATGTACTCGCCATCAGAAAGAGATCAATCGACGGATTCAACTCGGATGGGCAGCGTTCGGGAAACTGCGAAGTGTCTTCTCGTCCAAGATACCTCAGTGCTTGAAGACAAAAGTCTTTAACCAGTGCGTATTACCGGTGATGACCTACGGAGCCGAGACGTGGTCTCTAACTATGGGCCTCTTAAGAAAGCTCAGAGTCACTCAGCGAGCTATGGAAAGGGCTATGCTCGGGATCTCTCTACGAGATCGAATCAGGAATGATGAGATTCGTAGACGAACTAACGTCATCGACATAGCAAACAGGGTTAGCAAACTGAAGTGGCAATGGGCAGGGCACATAGCTCGAAGAACCGATGGCCGTTGGGGCAGAAAGGTTCTCGAGTGGAGACCACGTACCGGCAAGCGCAGCGTAGGACGGCCACCCGCAAGGTGGTCGGATGACCTGTTCAGGGTTGCGGGGACACGCTGGATGCGGGTCGCTTCTATCCGGCCCATGTGGAAGTCAATTGAGGAGGCCTGTGTCCAGCAGTGGACGTCCTATGGCTGAAATGATGATGATGATGATGAGGTACCCATTCCTTCAATTGCTCAAAGGTTAGTTGGAACAGATCCCTAATAGGGATAAGTTCACCTTTGTACATGTTTCATTTGTTATCAATGTATTTATAACCAGTTGTTGTGTACAATAAAGTGTTTACATACATACATATATACGACCTACATACATATGTACTACCGCTCCCGAACATTTACAAACAGCAAAAAGACGCCGCGGGCGCGGGCCGCTGCCGGCTGCGGGTAGCGGGTGAGAACGAAGGCCTTAGAATAGAAGTTTCTACCAAATTACCCAATTGTATTAATCGTAATTTAATTTGATAATACGCGGTACTTGACAATAGAATACCTTTTCGTGGCACAGCCATAAAAATAGTTGCTTATTGTTTTATTTTATTTTCTTATAATTTCTGTCACACCTTTTATGTAAGTAATCATGTTTTATGTCTCGTCACGAATAAATGTATTTCTTTCTTTAGTAAAAACAAATTATATCATTGAAACCAGTAAATACATATTCAAAAATACACGGAACCAAAATAAACTATCACTAACTTTTGGACATTATACTATTAATAATACGACAAAAACTAAAAAGAAGACGTGTTTTGACTATTGATTTTTATGACGTCACAAGCCAGTGTCTTCATAGAAACTTCGTACGATTTGTTAAAATCGTTGTTGACGT
The DNA here is from genome assembly GCA_932273695.1 of Apotomis betuletana. NCBI lineage: Eukaryota > Metazoa > Arthropoda > Insecta > Lepidoptera > Tortricidae > Apotomis > Apotomis betuletana. Next base: position 34,441,479 of record OW026300.1, on the reverse strand, counting down.
GTCATAAAGAGTAGGTGATTTGAGCTGTCATCAAATACCTACTGTATTGAATGGGTTAACATAATGTGTGACATGTAAAATTGCAAAACATTTTATAAATAAATGAGTTATGTGTATGAGTATTAAATTAAGCTTTAATGGCCCTAAGTAACGCTACATTAAAATATCCCTTCATTAAAAATAATTAGTTAGTTGGACTTTTACAGAAAATTTATCCGCTTTTATATCAATTGATATTATTTAAAAATAGGTAGCTTCACGGACAGGGTACATAACAAAAATATGTATACCTACCTTGTAATCCTTGTATATTGGTTTTGGTATTGGTCATTCTCTGACAATTGCTATTAGCCACCATAGTCCTGATAAAATATTTAGTACGCACTTTTACTTTATTTTGATTTTTAAATCCAAACTTTTAATATATTAACTACGACATTCATCATTGCTAATTAATTGGGTTATTAAAACAAGGCAAAGGTCAAAAGTGACACGATAAGAAGCTTCTTAAAATATTATTTATCGGTTATTGACTTGGCTGTGTCTTGTTAAATATATCTATATTCTATAATTAATTGTTAATTCCTGTCAATAACATTAACATTGAATACGGATGGTTAACTTGAGACGTGGATAACTGAAAACAAATAAAAACCGACTTCAACGAAAAATATCGTATTTACGAAGACAACTGAACAAGTCCTTAACATTTGAGGAGTTATTTCGATTCCTTTTGTTTTCTTTTTGATTTTTTAGCATTTTTCGCCGGACGTGTCCGAAAATAATATAATTAAAAAAGCAATCGCTTTATTTTTCATTCCCGGGTTTTCCCCGGAAACTAATTGAAAACCCCCCCGGACGGCCTCCAAACTACGACAAATCCGGGGAAACCCGGACTGATGGCAGCCCTACCCTTACACAGCTGTAATAAGCTGAATAACGGCTGTATAGTATTAGTCCTTATTCGTGGGGATTTATTTGTTTCATAAATTACGCTAAGACAAACGGATTGAGGTCCTGATCTTCTTGGAAGTCGGGTGAAAATAGAGCCGGGTTAGGACTAATCTTTGTCAGAGATCTGGTTTCAAAATGAAAGAGATGGTAACATATATCTGCGTTTGCCATGTGAACTGGCAGTGATAACAATGTGACTTTTATCTTTTTTGCGTCCTGAACTATTCACGCTTAAACAATAGTTACAGTTCTTAGTAAAACCAATTGCGAAATGTTATCGGGATAGCCAGCTGAGAGAATATTCTGTTTATCTACGGCCGGATGATTTGTTTACTTTGTTACATTTAAGCCTTCAGCCATATTCTCGAACATTTTAGTCACGATCTACGCAGGCGCGCTAATCACTACGTATATACTAAACCCTAAAGTGAACGGCAGGTTAACCCTCCATTTGCCAAATTAGTAAATCGGGTTACATAATTGGTTGTAATCACGTAACATAGGTAATAGCACTAAACCGGCAAGGTGAACTGCTACCGGCAGAGAAGGGCCCGGCCGCGAAGGACTAGTTTTAGTAATTTGTCCGAATGTTCTAGTCTGGAATCTTAGTGTTTAAGCGAGGACATTAATTGACCTGACATGTGCTCAATAAATTGTCTTTGCTATATAAAAACCAACTAGTATCGATTGACATTGGACATTGACTTATTGTTTGTTCTTAAGGGACATAAAGAAGTCGATCATAAAACACGATAATTGTTTGACACTTCGGGAACTCTCGAATGCACTTTATCTGTAAGGTGACTTCACTCTTTTGGATGTCTAACCTTTCGTCAAGGCCTCGTGAAAAAAGAAACTGATGAACCTTAACCGATCCAATACCAAAAAGTGAATATAATACAAATATAATATGGGTACAGGTTAAAGGAAAATTCGTCATCTCAACGCTCTTAGGCGATCGTATTAGAACCGCACTCATTGTTGTAAGCATTGATTCATCCAAGTTTATATTCCTCAGGCGATCAGCACGGTGGCGGCGGACAAGCTGAGCTACCTCGGGAACGCTGGCCTGTACTTCACAGCCAAGGGCCTGGGCTCCAAGCTGTTCACAACCATGACCGTGGAAGAGTTCTTCTGGGGCTACAAGGACCCCATCGTCACGGCGGCACATAGCCTGTTCCCGGGGTGGATCGACTTTGATTCTATTGGGATATTGGATCGGGTAAGTCTAGATTACCTACATCTTATTATTTACATCTGTTCATTTCTAATTATAAACTGTAAAAATAATTAGTGGCTATCTGTAAAGTGGCATCAAAGAAATAGGTCTTGCAAACCGGAGTAGAATTGGTTTACTTCTTCTCTTAGAGTTTTCAAAAGCTCTGAAATAGACAAATTGAGGGACTACAGACGCCACTTGTGCTTCTATCTCTCTGCGGTCGAAGAAATGCCTCGTGCATTGGTAGCCTATTAATTCTTGCCTTGGTTCGAATCCTGACCGTTCAATGTCAATACCAACTCCTGAAACGATGCGATGACTAAAGAAGTCTTTACAAACTTAACATAACAATTGCATTTGCAGTTCTACGCCGAAAAATCTGCCAACGTGGAGCTGGAACTCAGAGACAAGAGCAAGCGGTATTCCATCAATAAGTGGGGTGACTCGGCCGGCATCCCCGAGCAGGGGTTCACCGACTTAAACACCAGGTAATCAAGAAGTTCCAACACAACGATACAGAACTTGAATGGCTAGATCAGATCTGCCACACAACAAAATTTATTGTTGGTTCTTACCTTCCACCAAAAAGTTTTTCAAGTCCTTCATCAGACAGGCCATTAGTTCTGTATTTTTGAATCTTTCACGTTTACTTTGGCTACCTCAAAATTTTTTTACTCATGGAAATTTCTGAAGACTAAATATTTTTTTCATCTTCCAGCACTCGGTGCAACCGCATAAAGGGCTCGTACGAGGGTCTCTTGATCTCACCGCACATGACAAAGGAGCAAGACATACTTCTATACAGACGACAAGCTTGCAGGATCTTCCCTCTCACCTTCGATAAGGAAATGAGAGGAGACAACGGAATCGATTATTTCCGGTAAGAATATTATTTATATTTGAACGATCCACGTTATAATATTGATACTCTCATTCTACAATTTCTAGATGCTTCAATCTATCTATATAATATATTCCTGGATAATGTTTGCTTGACTATATTTATTGAATCATGCTAAGAGACTTTACATCAATATTGGGCCAAGAATTGAACCTGAAGAAACTCACATTTCTTACACCATCTTACTTTGACTTAAATGAAAATAGAATAGGTTCAAAAGAATAGCTCTTGTTAAAATACTTAGTTTGTAGAACACGTAGAGATAGTGTTCAATTTTGCTACTAATTTGCTGAAATTGAGACTTAAATCATGTGATTACTTTGAAAATTTCCTGCACTTTAACGTAAAGGTTTAAAACAGCAACAGTCCTAGAAACAGCTCTTTCTTAATTTTTTGCAGATACGTAGTGGCTAAGAACGCGTTTAGCCGAAGCTCCCCTTACGCCTGCAACTGTACATCCAACTGCTTGCCTGAAGGATTTGTCGACATCAGCGGCTGCTTTTATGGTAAGTCCGCTATCAATATCTTTACTTGAAGTCCAGTAAAAATAAAGTTTACTTAAGCAAATAGAAAGTAGGAGAGAATATTGGGAAGTCTCTTAAGTGACATTACAGAAAGGTTGAGCTAATTCCACGGGATCTAAGGTAAGGTGGCTTAAGACTAACAGGGTTTATTGCCTAATGGGGTAAGACTAACAGTTAGTTAGTTATTGGACTGTGACAGTCTTCTCCTGGTGATAATCTTATCCCAGCTTACCTTAACAGATTATTCCAAAAGAAAGAATGGCATCATGCCACAATCCCGAAGTCCTTGTCGACGTCATACGTTATTAGTTTGAATACAATAATGGCGTAGCGTCATAAATTTTGTCCGTCGCCAAAACTGGCTCTCGCGCACATAGTGACCGCCCAATTTTGTCGTGTAGATAAATTTGAGGTCGTAATTGGCATATATTTGCATTGATTAGGCAGAGTTAAACTATCGACATTTTCTGTTATCCTAAAGTTGTCTGGCAGATATCGCTTTAGGCTTATACCTCCTGCTTTTAGCTTAATAAAAATGTTTTTTTATAAATAAATAAATAAATTAATTAATGTAAAGTTTTATATTTGTTACAAAGTAGCTAAACAATCATAAAATAATATTTACCTATTTTTATCAAAATAAATATGTGAACTGATGGCGTCTTTGCACCCTCATTGTTTCAGCGATGGACTTTGTATGTGACGTTGATGGAGCTCCGCCTGAATATAATTTACATAATATATCATGTTTTTTTAGTTGCTAGCAACGCTAGGACGCCAATTATAGTGTGTTTTTTTTTATTATTCTGGCGGTAGGATGTAGGACCCTCATAGTGTATACTTTTTTTTTTATAATTTCGCCATATGGTACGGCATTCAACGCCGTTATGATGATGATGATGATGAGTTAAAGCAGGGTTTGTACACCACATAACATAAATAGATAAAGAAATTGGTTTTTAAATTTAATATGTAACATGATCCCCTCAAGTTAACGGAGAAGTGAATGGCAGAGCAGAACTGAGTTTTGAGAAGGCTCTAACTAAGCAATGTCGCCAAACCGGGTCGTTCTTAAAAAATCCGTTAAAGTTTATGGGCGTATTTCAAATTAACTACTTGAACATGTCAGTAAACCTGTTCCCTGCATAACATTTGCGAGGTTTGACGTCACGAAAAGACGGGTCTTTGTACACCACATAACATTTAAAACAAAATGCAAGGTTTTGGTCAAGGACGCGCTTCGGGCGTCTTCCTTACGGGTCGGTTAAGACCCTGATTTGGTTGTGACGGCTTTACATCTACTTTTTTATCGTTTATAATGCCCTATTTCAATTTATCTTACAAAACTGGTTGTCGACGTTGTTGTTTGGCTTTTTTATTTCGCATGATAAATAAGATTTTAATGGTCGCAAAAAATTATCACATTTATCCTCATTAAATCAAAGCTTCATTCAAACAGGTGTAAACATAAAGTGTCACAACTTCACAAGACATTCACGACTTCCCCTTTATTAAAATTGTTAATATAAACGGCGTCGGGCGTAGTATGTGACATTTGATATTTGCATTTTTTCTTCCAGGATTTCCGATAGCTCTATCGAAACCCCACTTCATGGACGTGGACCCCGTCCAGGCCTCCTACTATGAAGGAATGCACCCTGATCCCGAGAAACATACCACCCAGCTCGACGTCGAACCGGTTAGTACCTACTACCCACCCGTCATGCTCATTTCCTTTAAATCTGTCTCGGGAAACGAAACAAGATATTGATCAAGATATTGGTTGATTTAGTCACTTCAGTAATTTTCTCTCTCTCACTTACTCTTGTAATGCATATAGACACCCTAGCTCTTCACTACTCGCGAAGATTGCCGAGGTGAAGTTGACCGAAGTTTTTTTTTTTTGTTTTTATAACGGCACAACATAGTGGCTCCACTTCGCCTGATGGTAAGCAAAAAGGGGAGCCCAAGTCGCAAGGGCAACTGACGAGAAACCAACGGTGCCAAGTCAGTTGACACTGCCATGCTGGCCCGAGAGATGCTTCTTCACGCTTCGTTTGGGTATGGGTTTCCGCAGCGAAGTGCCTCTCCACAATATCATATTCGCCCAACCCCGGCCAACAACGCGAGTAGTGTGGAGCCGCAATCAGACTTCTTACATTTTGGAGCAGAATTAGATCAGTTGACAGGGTGCTCTCTTTTAGACAAGTGAATGCATCTGGTTTTGTTTGTTAACATTATGTACTTCGCCCTTCACGATAATGAACCGCGCCTTAATATATATAATCACTAGTTCTAAGTGTACATATGAATTTGTTATTTTTGCGTTCCAGACCATGGGCATTCCGCTGGGGCTGTCTTCCAAGATGCAGGTAAACGTGGCCGTGCGCACTTCCTCAGGAAACCCCATCACTAGCGCCCTTAAAGACAAGGTGCTGCCCCTGGTCTGGCTGCAGTTGGTAAGGATCTTGTACTCTTTACATCAAACAGTAATAAACACTCGGCATGCGAAGCAGTACCTAACTAACACCATAGCTGTAAATTAGGCATCTCTATTTGAGACGCGTATATCTTACGATCGTTTAGCCTCTCGGTGGTACAACTTTCCTTCAGCTTTTTATCATTTAGTTATGCGATGGGTCAATTCACTCTTTTCTGTTGCTTGTTACCATGGTGATCTTCTGGGTCACTTTTTGAAACTACGATTTTCAGCTGTTATATTTACAAAAATCTTGTAAGTGCGACAGTTACAAACCCATTTTTATGCAGAGTTTCTCCAGGCGATAATTTAAATTATCACCATTCTTTAAGAACTTTAATTACTTACCCATGGGACAGAATAACGATAAGAAAAAGTTGATCCACCCAGATATAGGATAGATGTTCTTAAACTTATATCAATTTTCTCTTACAGTACTGCAAAGAGCCACCAGAAGACGTCATATCCCTCCTTCGTCTCCGGTTAGTGATCGCGCCGCCCCTCGTCATCACCATTGAAGTCCTCCTCCTCCTTGTCGGTTTCATCCTCGGCGTCCAGGGAGCGTACCGGCTCATGCGACCCAAGTACAAGCTAAAGGAAATCAGGACGAAGAACGAGAGCGTCATCAGGAGGACCAGCTTAATAATCAACATCGCCGAGAACAAGTGCTATAGGGAAGACGATGAGAAAGAAGCCGTATCGCTTCTGGGCGATCCTAACGAGCTCCATGAGTTTTTGAATAGAGAATCGTGAGGATAGAATGTGTCGCACGTCTAAAATAAAAGACATTGCGGAATAATAGGGATTAAGGCAGAAGCGCCTGCAAGATTACATTTCCTTAGGTCTACAAAAGGATGTCTATGAGCCTTCTCGATCGGAGAACAAAAACGTGCTTTATGGATTTGAGAGTCGTCGGAACTAAAAGTGACCAAAGATGGCTTTCGATAATTTCGATAAAAATTGTGTTAGGGATGCTCAGAATGTATAGTGAGAATGATTGAGATAGTCTCATGGAATGTAACACAGAACGATCGCAGTCGCCAAATTTAAGAACTACTTATTATGGATTTCTGCGATATGAATCATTATTGGTAAGAAAATACAAAACAATACTGGTTTGTTGTTTGTAACTGCTCGGCTCTCTACCAAATTTCATGAGCCTTATTCATTTTGTTCATTACTTATTTTCTCATAATTCACTATAACTATATTGTTTTTTGATAAAATTGTATATAGATAATTTGAAACATGTGCAATTCCAGTAAATGGTCCAAAATTTCCTGTATTTGTATTTCAAGTTTCTGCCTGTTCTCTAAAATTGTAATTCCTACAATGATTATAAGTACCGTTTAGTTTGTCGTGCGATGAGCCGAAGTATTGCCCAGAACGTGTTACCATCGTGGTATTTGTAAGTAGAACGGTGAGTTTCCTTATGTAATATGCCTATAATATTGATGAATGAGTCCTTATTAGGATAAGCTAAGGTTGTGAATGTGGTGCTAGGGAAAGGGTCGGGAAGTCTTATTGAGAAAGATTTAAGTATCCTAAAACACACACGCCATATGTCATGTTTGTAACATGTTATATGTGCATCATCCACAAACATAACAAATTTTGTTATTCAAAAGGTGATTACGTTATTACGTTATTTATAAGATCTATATTTCTGCTAAATTACAACAGACAATTATACCTATAACTTGTAGATATGCCTGCGCGTTATGGCTTTATCTGCCAATTTTGCTATATGTTCAGTCTTTAATAACAGTACTACAAATGTTTTAAACTCATAAAAAAAATGGTAGGCCCGACATGTTTCGTTTTTATGTCACCCTAGGCCGGAAGTGGGAAGAATCTCACTTCCTGGCCAAGGCAAAACGTAAAACTTTTGATAAACCACGGGCGGTGGTAATGCGTAAAGCCCAAGATCGCATATGTATGGCCCTCACCTGCTGTTCGGGCCACAAACTCTTGCGATATGCGAAGTTCACGAATTCACCGCTTTGTAATATTGTATTAAGAGAGCATGGTCTATCGGACTTTTTTATAAAGGCTCATCTTTAAAGTTAAGACATGATGCGGCGCGGCTTTTCACTGGTAACGAAATTAATCTTTCTCGATAAAACTGTGACCCTTACGTGATAATTATTATATATATCTATTTACATTCCCAATAATATCCAATATATGGTTAAGTCAGAACTGATAATTAAATTAATTTGTATATTTTGCGTATTTATATGTATTGTCGTAGATTGATGATAATATTTTGGAGGGATAGCTTTAAGCCTTGCATTAATGTTATTTTATTATTATTATAAGTATGAATGCTGATTTCGGGGGTAAAATCGGGGGATTGAAAGTCCCTCGAACCTGATATGAATAAATTGTATTTAAGGATTTTATTTTATTTGATGACGCTTTATGTTTTTTTTTGTGTTGTTTCATACTTATACAAAAGCCTTCCCTTTAGTTAATGTTTGGGTTTAGATCATCAATAAACGCTCGGCCTGGCTGTTTCGTTACTGTCACTGTTCAATCATACATTATCGCAGTCATTAGTTATAATCATTTATATTGAAGCTAAAATTCAATTTAAATATCAGTACGCATGCGTTATGAAATATAAGCCTTGCACCGGCCAAACGAAACGAATCAAAAATCGAAAAAAATCGAAACGGCATCGACTGTCTGATGAATGAAATTTTTCACCCACGCAGTGTCTTTGTGTATTGTATCGTCATGACATAATTGTAATGTTTGTTTCTATGTAAACATAATGAAACGTAAAAAGTCACAGTCACAATCACAACACAAGTTATTGAGATTGTGATACAGGAGCAATTATTGATTTGAAACACCTAACGCAGTAGTTCAAAATGGACCCAAAATTTGATTTATCATAATTAAACCTTTGGTATCTAATTGTAACTTAAGATGGTAGATGGTTAGTTTAAATGAAGTGAAGATGCCTGAATTATTTGCTCAATCAGTCTTATGTGTTAGGTTACCTATTTATTATTATTTAGTTAGATATATGTAGATGCAGCTAGAGTTAGGCTGTGTGCAGAGAACACATGTGTCTACATAGATGAAGCGTTCAAGAATATTTACACAATCGTTTCGGCTATGCCGAAACAAAATACAACGATTTTCGTGTAAAGATCCTTTTGATTATTTATGTAGAAATATATGTTACGAATTATTATTCTAACTAGTGAACAAATTGTCAATAACTAAGCTATCCAACTGAAAGGTTCGATAAATATATTTTTGTAACTATACAAAAGCTTCCGTTAAATACTTAGCACATGTGTAAATTTATAATTTAAAAGTGTGAATATCTGTTAAGATATGAAACATATATATTATAAGAATATGTATTTATTAAATTTTTCGTGATTCTATAATCGTTCTGAAGCCTTTAGGACATGTGTAGATGATGTGAATATTAAAGACGCATTTAGATCTCTAAAAATAAAGAGAGACTTATTTATTATCATAAAATTGTGCAATATGTAAATACTATTCTATAAAATATTGCTGGTCGACCTCAAGGCGGGATGGAAATTTAATAAAAGTTTGTATAAAATTAACGTAGCCACGACATACAGCAACTTTCGACTATCCTTGTTTGTTACCAATAATATTGATGTTAGTCATAATTTTAGTATTCAGAATTTAATTTTTTATTGAAGTTTTAAAAACAATAGTTAAATAATCAATTAGTCGGAATATTACAATTTTAAAACACTTGGTAACAAAATGGGAAACTTTAAAGTTACTATGCCTGCGTTTCTTTTTACAAACTTTTTAGAAATGTTTACACTGTTAGTTTGTTTGTAACTTGTGACCTCAGTGAGCCATGGTCATTGTGATATTATCGTTAATACACCACTAACACGAAGATACATTAGTATATTGTAAATATTACTTTAAGCAATGGTGTAGTTGTTGAATAAATATTTTTTTATGTCAATGTTTGCGTTTTATTTTGGAGTTTATTAGCATTTCCTCGTTCTATGTTCGTAACAATGCCTTATTTTATTGGACTCCTAACCGCAATAGTATATTACTACAGAGGTCGCGAACTAAGGTATTGCTGGACGAGATTGGGATTATTTTGCCTCCATTTTACTTTTTAAACATACGGAGCATAAGTCTATTTGAGCTCCATGTTTAACCGACCCAAAAATACGACGACACCATACGTATATTAGTTAATTTTTTATTTCGCAAGTATGCTTTCAGAATTTTTGTTTGTTTGTATATGTTTGTGACTGTCTGGCGACCCGCCAACCCGCATCGTACCAGCGTGGCGGGTTACGGTCCGAACCTTCAATGGAAGTAAAAACTTTACCACGGCCCCAAGTCCCCGGCGGCTCCAGTTGCAAAACTGGCGGAGACGGGCGTCAGCCGAGCACTGGAGCCAGGGGTGCTAAGAATCCCCGGGTGGGGTCCCCCGTCAAACGATCTCGGCTTACGATAAAACGGACAACCGACGTAGTTTATCGCTGGTAACCTACAACACGCGCACGTTGAGAACGGACGAGAAGGTTGTCGAGCTGGAAAAGGAATTCAGTAGGATGCGTTGGGATGTCATAGGGCTATCAGAAGTCCGAAGACAGGGGGAGGACACGATAGCCCTGAAATCCGGTAACCTGCTATACTACCGGGAGGGCGACCAGCAGTCCCAGGGCGGTGTCGGGTTTCTCGTCCACAAGTCTCTCATTAACAACATAGTGGCAATTTCGAGTGTGTCGAGCAGGGTTGCCTATCTGATACTCAGAATATCTAAAAGATATTTGTTGAAGGTCATACAGATATACGCACCGACTTCGACACACCCGGATGAGGAGGTGGACACCATGTATGAGGACATCAGTAGGGCCATACATGCTTCCAAATCGCACTTTAATGTTGTTATGGGAGACTTCAACGCAAAGCTGGGCAAGAGAGGCGACAACGAGATGAGAGTTGGGCAATTTGGATGTGGGCAACGGAACCGAAGGGGCCAGAGGTTGGCCGAATTTCTAGAGAAGGAGGGACTCTTTATGATGAACTCTTTCTTCAAGAAGCCGCCTCATAGAAAATGGACCTGGATGAGTCCCGACGGTTCCACGAGAAATGAGATAGACCTCATTTTGGCCACAAAGAGACAAATATTCAATGATGTCTCAGTGATCAACAGGGTTAAAACTGGTAGCGATCACCGAATGGTGAGAGGCACATTGAATATTAATGTCCGCCTAGAAAGGTCTCGCCTAATGAAGTCTACGCTCCGACCAACGACAGCTCACATACAAAATCCCGAAGACTTTCAGCTGGAACTAACAAATCGCTTTGCTTGCCTGGATGATTGCGCTTGTGTGGACGATTTAAATAACAGGTTGGTAGAAACTGTCCACGAGGTGGGGAAAAAATTCTTCAGACCCCGTCGCAAAGATAGACCTCAAAAACTATCTGATCGTACTCTTAACCTTATGGCTGAACGACGCTCAATGACGCTGCAGACTTCTAAAGATGCTGACACATACAGGCAGCTCAATAGACAGATCCATCGGTCCATGCGACACGATATTCGTCTCTTTAATACCAACCATATTAAAGAAACGATAGAGCGAAACAAGGGCTCCAAAGTGTTTGCGAGGGATCTGTCTATTGGTCAAAGCCAGCTGACGAAGCTGGAGACAGAAGACGGCAGCGTAGTGTCGACGAAGCCAGAGGTGTTGAGAGAGATCGAGAGGTTCTATGGGCAGTTATATACCTCGGTTGCCAAACCTGTTGACAAATTGGCCAAAGATCCGAGAGCCAAGCTTACCCGACACTATACCGAAGATATCCCGGACATCAGCCTGTACGAGATTAGGATGGCCCTAAAACAGCTTAAGAACAACAAGGCGCCGGGCGATGACGGAATCACTTCAGAGCTTCTGAAAGCGGGTGGAACCCCGGTACTAAAGGTGCTTCAGAAGCTCTTCAATTCCGTTGTGCTCGAGGGCATCACGCCGGAAGCATGGAACGGAAGTTTGGTGGTGCTATTCTTCAAGAAAGGTGATAAAACACTGCTCAAGAATTATAGACCCATCTCGCTTCTGAGCCATGTCTACAAGCTGTTTTCTAGGGTCATCACGAATCGTCTCTCAAGTAGGTTTGATGAATTCCAGCCTCCCGAACAAGCCGGGTTCCGAAAAGGCTTCAGTACCATAGACCACATACACACGCTGCGGCAGGTTATACAGAAGACCGAGGAGTATAACCTGCCACTCTGCTTAGCGTTTGTGGACTATGAAAAGGCCTTTGATTCCGTCGAGACATGGGCAGTACTGCAGTCACTCCAGCGATGCCGGATTGACTATCGGTATGCCGAGGTGCTGAGAAGTGTGTACAACAACGCCACTATGTCGGTCCGAGTACAAGACCAGCGTACGGAGCCGATTCCTTTGCGAAGGGGTGTGAGACAAGGGGATGTTATATCTCCGAAGCTCTTCGCCAACGCAATGGAAGACGCCTTCAAGCTTTTGGAATGGCAAGGACTAGGCTTCAATATTAACGGCGAGTACATCACGCACCTTCGGTTTGCCAACGACATCGTGGTCATGGCAGAGACGCTGGAGGATCTCGGTACGATGCTCGAAGGTCTCAACAGAGTATCCCAACAGGTGGGCCTTAAGATGAATATGGACAAAACGAAGATTATGTCGACTGTCCATGTAGCACCCACCCCAGTAATGGTTGGTAACTCGGTCCTCGAAGTTGTTGACGAATACGTCTATCTGGGACAAACAATTCAGTTAGGCAGGTCCAACTTCGAGAAAGAGATCAATCGGCGGATTCAACTCGGATGGGCAGCGTTCGGGAAACTGCGAAGTGTCTTCTCGTCCAACATACCTCAGTGCTTGAAGACAAAAGTCTTCAACCAGTGCGTATTACCGGTGATGACCTCCGGAGCCGAGACGTGGTCTCTAACTATGGGCCTTTTAAGGAAGCTCAGAGTCACTCAGCGAGCTATGGAAAGAGCTATGCTCGGGATTTGTCTACGAGATCGAATCAGAAATGAGGAGATTCGTAGACGAACCAAGGTCATCGACATAGCAAACCGGGTAAGCAAGCTGAAGTGGCAATGGGCGGGGCACATAGCTCGAAGGACCGATGGCCGTTGGGGCAGAAAAGTTCTCGAGTGGAGACCACGTACCGGCAAGCGCAGTGTAGGACGACCACCCGCAAGGTGGTCGGACGACCTGGTTAGAGTTGCGGGGACTCGCTGGATGCGGGTCGCTGCTATCCGGCCCATGTGGAAATCTATTGAGGAGGCCTGTGTCCAGCAGTGGGCGTCCTATGGCTGAAATGATGATGATATGTTTGTATCGGTCGGTTGTTTGTATGTAATTTTTCCTTTGTCGGTTTATTATTTCTGAGCAGATTTAAAATGTTAGAGCAGCGGACAATAATGGATTTTCATACTAACTTTCCCGGCCTAGTATTGCAGGCGCTATAAACAAGAAACTTTGTGTCTTCATTTCATAACAAAACGTATTTGCGAGCACGATTGAGAAAATAATTTTTTAAATTATTTTGAATAGCTTTCGCTTCTCTTGCTTGGTTGCTAGTTAAACGTACGTTTTCGCCAGTGTCGATGTGTAAACGATGTAAACATATTTAGATTCTTATCCATATTATTAACTCGAACTCTTTTTCTATAATCTCATAAGAGTAGGACGAATTTCACTATCTCACCATGCTCTGTTTGTTTTTAAAAGCTAATTCTGCGGTCAATTTGACTATATAAGTACTTAAATTATATGGTGAAATCAGGCCTTGAATGTATACAAATGCATGTGATATGGGAACTGGCAAATATTATTTAGAAAATAATCAAAAACAGTAATAAACCATAGTATTTATTTTGTTTTTACAATGTTGTTTACGCAAGTATATACAAATCAATCACAGTTTTTGAGTGGTTTCAAATTTACAAAGTTAACAACTATGTAATATTTATATAAATAAAAATATAATATTAGAAATTACTTCCAATGTTGTAAAATTAAAGAGTAAAACAATTATCATAAAAACAAGTAAGTAGTTAATCTTAGAATACTGTTAAATTACAGTACATTATACTCCTAGGGCGGTGAATTCGTGAATGTCCCAGATCGCAGGTGCTCGAGCCGAAGGCGAGGGCCATAAATATGCGATCTGTGGCTTTACGAATAATGCCTGTGGTTTGTCTAAAGTACGTTGTGCCTTGGGCAGGAAGTGAGATTTTCTACCCGCGGGCAGACAATCCCACGGCCCAGGGTGACGTATAATAGTTAACTTATTTATAAACAATTAAAACATATCAAACCATTGATACGAAAATGAAAGCTCGAAAAAAATCTCAATGCGCAACCTGGTGGAAGAGACCTTTCAAATAAACAATGCAAAGATCGACACACAAAGCATAAGGAACAATTTCGAAAGGTTGCTTGGGCGCTAGGGTGGCGGAAAGGTTAACGCGCTGGACCGGCAATCCAGAGGTACCGGGTTCGATTCCCGGTCTCTTTCACCCGGTTACTTTTCTTTGTGCTTTGATCTTTGTATCAATGGTTTAATATAAAAATTGTGATGTGTACCCACATTAAAAAAAATGAGACATTAAATATTTTCATAAATGTTTAATTGTAACATACATAAATTATAATATTATTAAAACATACATAACTGATAGTAGACTAGAAATTATATTTACAAATTTAATGGTAATCAAAAACGTATTATAACGATACTAACAAAACCAAATCACTAAATAGGTACGCGTAGTAGGTATTTTAATATTTCAGGTTCTCGTGTTAACGGCTGATAGGGACCTCGCTGACCGCGAGCATACAACTGTAATGTAACAATAAATACAATACAATACACTAACTGTTACATTACCGGCAAATGCTCACGGTGAGGCACCACCCTTAACTTAAATATAATTTAAGCCTATCACAGGCGACGCCCTCCACGGGCACCTTGATGACGATTTTCGACCATTCATCATAAATTAAAGCTATTCCTGATAACTTTTGCATAAATAAACAACGAAAACTATGCACATTATTAAAAAACAAATATCGAATCGAATGAGTAACCGCTTTCATGTCATGTTCGCTCTTAAGGGATACTTACCCGAACACCATTACAAGATCAATTGATACATGAGATCCTACGTCACCTTTTGGTAGCATGCAGGTTAGTACATGTGCTACTATATACCTTTATAGTATATCGCATCACCGTTAACGCAGAACGTCGTTGGTGAAACTGAAAAGTTCCATCTGGCTATGATAATCATTCCCTAACCGCTAGTGCTCACACATTGACGTATATCCGATATAGGCGGGTACATATAATGTGCCACACGATGTACATGTTTTGGTGCGCGTAAATCCAGAACACGCAATTCTGATGTACACTTCCTTATGAGCACTCTTGAATGATCGTGGTCTGCAAGTTCGAATCGGTGTACACATTTTGGTAAACATTACTCCTGCTATGGCGTACACGTGCGCGTATCTCCAGCGCAAGTGATGCTCGTCATTGCTCAAATCACTACATAGGTAGTATAAAACAAAGTCGCTTCCTGCTGTCTGTCTGTCTGTCTGTCCCTATGTATGCTTAGATCTTACTACGCAACGGATTTTGATGCGAGAGGAAGGTTTATATGTATTAACATCCATCATTTATCAGCATTGCACCCGTGTAGTGAATAACGGCAAGGACCTACGCCACGGTAGCCCGACGAATGTGTGGCACAAGTGTCATAACCTGGTAAACACGCCGCATAGCGCCGCATTAGTGGCGTAATTTTCAACGTTGGTACACCTGCTTCGAAAACACTTCCCTACCGCTAGGTGGCGTACACATGGGCATATATCCAGGGTACGTAGTGCTCGATGTTGGTGTACACGTCAGGCACGCCACGTCGCGCACAGCCAGAGCCAAAGGAGGTAAGCCCGCGTAACTCCCAGCGGCTGCCTGCGCGACACTGGAGCGGGCCGCCACTGTCGCCCTGAAATGTACAGGATTTGAAATTAATAAGAGCTCATGAGCTAAGAGACCTTTGCCCAGCAGTGAAATACAACTACAGGCTAATAGAAAAAAGAGCTAATTAGTGAGTTGTACTTTTTTTAAAGGATAAGCTAATAAATAAATGTGTAATAAGGGTGAAATAGTAGGAGGGGAGCGCAAGCGCACGGACTGCTTGTGAGGTTGAACCGGGTGAAGTAACTTGGAGTGTGGTGAAGAAAGAGTGAGAATCGGAGAGTCGTTGGTATCCAAATACCCAGCTTATAAAAGGTCCACAAAATCATAGCTCTCATTTGAAAACTGTTTAAGTCGGTATTTAAACGTGAATCGCTAAAATGTGCTGCCAAGTGTGAAATTCGGTAAGGGAGGTAACAATTAAGCAAGTTTTTTTATATTACTTGATATTATTTGAAGTTCGAGGAAAGTTGCTTAGAAGAGAAAATCTGAAAAAGATATCTGTTTAGCTGAAATCCCACTTTTTTTCCATATTAGCTTAGCTTTTGACAGAACGATGTCTGTCGGATCAGCTAGCATAGCAAGTAATAAGACAAAAAATATCCGTAACAGAACGTTATTATTCTTTCAATCTGATAATTAAGACATTTAATAAGTTAATAATTATTTAATAGTGATAGACAATCTATAATAAAAAGTATTAGTCATTAGATAAACTCATCAAGTTGTTCTAAACAAATATGTCGGAGGTCTTATCTTGATCTATTTAGATTGATGTTATGTTATTGTCTCGCGATGGGAGATATTGTCACAGTTTAGGCATTGTGATCAGTAAGTTGACTTCGCTTAAATTGACTGTGTTTCTTTATTTATGTTTCCATGTTGCCACTATAAATATTTACACAAAGGTAAATAATTATGAAAAAGCTCTTGTAGCGTAGATCCTAAGAGCAGTCGTTAAGTTATTTTGTACGAACTTGCATTTTTAGAATTTGTAGCTAACCTTAAGAAAAATCAGGAGTGGATGAAAATACATTTATCTAGAAAAATCCTGTTACATCTAGCTGTAATGGTTGCGTTTCAATTAAAATACGGACGCCGCAAAAAGGAAAAATAAACGCATCGTCTTTATCGTTTATATGAAGACAATATACTGTTTATATCGACACTGTGCTATCTTATATTATTATAGTTGTCTTCTTATTCAATAATAGATATCCTTGATGTTGGACATTGGAAAGTTAATTGAACACTTTCGCTTTCAAGGCAAAAACGGTTTCTTTCCTTACTTTTTGCGAAGAACAGAAATTTGTTTTCGGTCATTTGTGAGTTTCATTAAAGTCCTTTTTCGGTTCCGCACCCAAATGGTGATAATGGGACCCTTTTACCAAACCTCCGCTGTCTGTCTGTCCATCTGTCACAGGGACAGGGGACAGGGCTGTATTCTAACCATAATGTAGATTAAACATTTTCCCATGATGTGTAGGTACTAAACAACAACCGAACATAAAAAAAGTAAAAAATTAGAGTAAGTCCGGATAAAAACTAATTTAAACTTTTCTCAGGGA
This sequence comes from Apotomis betuletana, assembly GCA_932273695.1. Classification (NCBI taxonomy): domain Eukaryota; kingdom Metazoa; phylum Arthropoda; class Insecta; order Lepidoptera; family Tortricidae; genus Apotomis; species Apotomis betuletana. The sequence goes on along the minus strand of OW026300.1, from coordinate 34,423,820 downwards.
TTTCTATTTTTTTCTCTAACGGTTGAATGATAAGAGGTAGCCACCTGAAATTTTCATTAAGTACATATTTAATAACATGTACTTGATGAAAATTTTATTATAGTGCCAATAACAAATACTAAACTAAAAGCGGACGGAATCTTTAGTCCGGGAATCCGGCTCGAACTTGGCTAGGGCTTCTTTTTTTAACTCTATATTAACTTACCACGCACGCCCCAGTGCTGCCATCTGTGCTCCCCGCGCACAGATGCCCTTCGTTCAGCGGTAACGTCAGCGAGTACCGCTCCCTGCAGATCCTCAGCGGCAGCACAGGTACCTCCGCCTCTAAGAGCACGTCTGTCAGAGTCCCGTTCGTCTGTTCCCTTCCCCAACCAGTGGCGTAGCATTCGTCTTTAAAGTCTAATCCATTATTATCATCTATAAAAGGGTCTATCTCATCATCAAACATCAACTTCTTATCACTTCTTTCATTCGTTTTCCTCCTATCTTTAGCCATTTTGTTTTTAATCAGCTTAACAACACTGTCTAATGTTGCACTATCGTAGACTATATCACTTTTTCTCTCGTGATCCGCTGTTCGTATTTCCTCATCAGTTTTTCTGTTTGTGTGTTTGTTGCTGTCGTTGGCGACTCTAACGTTGTATCGCATGTTCTTGTTCTTTTTGCTGACGAAGCCAGAGAAGATAGACTTGGTTAAATTGTTTAGTTTTTCTAAGTATTTGGTAGCGGTGTCGGGGTTGGGTTTGGGTGGCCTCTTGGCCTTTTTGGGCGGGTCTGGGGCGACGCTCGGATGTCCTAGGTCTGGGCGCATGTAGAAGGACGAAGTCCTCTCTGTGTTGAAGGCTGCCGGCTCGAAGGGCGGCAGGCAGATGGTCCTGATGTGGCTGCGAGCGCTGACGTCGGCGGCTTTTGTTAGCTTCATTAGAGCTGGAATTTAATGGAAAAGAATATCAAGCATTGGTTACTTTGTGATCTATAAAGCCATTTGAACATACTTGTAGGTAAGTGTAGTTATTTTATGCGTTGTGCATAAATATACATCGGATACCTAACTTTAAAATTATAATGGCGTTGATCTAACTAATCAGACTTTTATTATTTTGGTAGTTTTAGTAGAGTTGTTAGTCCGCTGCTTTCTAACATAATTGTGCGCATCGGGTTACAAGCATGAAATTTCTACCACAGATAGAGTGTTCCTCAGTGATTATTTTCAGATGTAGAGGGAAGTCAGATTCGTCCCCTGTGAGGCAGGAGAGCGGAGTGAATAGGACGAAGTATACCTCTTTTGTTTCTTTATTGCTGGTCAGTTAAGTCTACTAGGACTTGTCTGGTATCGTTTCCGTGTAAAAAAAATAAGAGAAATTCATTTTAAATGTTATTTTTGTATAGTTCTGTATAAAATATGGATATATGGCTAAAAAGGTAAAAATCACAAAAAAAAAAAAAATTCTGTGAGGTAAATTGGTTAAATTTCGGTAACATTTTCAAATTATTATTATTATTTTAAAAAGCTCAGTTAATCTAGTTTCTAAAAATATATGCATGTTGGGCACTTCTCATACAAACAGTAGCTTTAAATATATGTTTACGTCGGCGTTACCAACGTAAATCTCCGAACGCATCCTATTTCGCTTTATTAAATACATTAAATAATGATTATAAATAAATAATAATAATAAATAAACTTTTGCTAATGCATCACGAGCACCCGGGCTAATCTCAACATCAACAATTTATTTAAGTTACTGTTTGTATGAAGAGTGCCCAATATGTATATATTTTTAGAAACTAGATTAAATTTTATATTTAGCAATATTTTTGTTAGTTGTAAATATTCAGAAAATATAACTAAATTAAGTCCCTGAATAAAAAAAAACTTGTTGAGATTTTTACCATTTCCGAAAAACACCCATATTTTTATATGGTACTATGAATAAATAATATAAGAAATGAATTGCTGATATCTGTTTTACACGAAAATGATACCACACAAGCCCTAGTAGCGTTAACTGATCAGAATTAAAAAAAGAAAAAGAGGACTATTTTGTCCTATTCACCCCGCTTTCCCGCCGCACAGGGGACGAATCTGACTTTTCTCCAGATCTGAAAATAATCACCGCAAAATACTCTATATGTGGTAGAAATTTCGTAGTCGTATCCCGATTCACACAATTTCGCGACTTAGCTAAATGTACTAGAGCACGCAGGGTAAGCTTAACTTCAACATTTTTTTCAAGGTACTTGTTGTATCAGATGTGCCCAATATTTATACATTTTTAAAAACAAAATTAAATCGGCTATTTACTGATATTTTTTTAAATTGTAAATATTCAGGATATATAACAAATTTATAGTTCTAAATAAAAAAAAACTTGTGAATTAATACCTTTTCGGCAATATACCCAAATTTTTATTTCAAACTATACCTAAATTACATAAAAAATGAATTTCTGATTTCTGTTTTACACGAAAACGATAGAGCCCTAAAAGCCTTCACTGCTCAGTAATAATGAAAAGAAAAAGAGCAGTACTTGGTCCTAATCACCCCGCTCTCCCGCCACGCAGGGGACGAATCTGACTTCCCTCCACATCTGAAAATAATCACCGTGGAACGCTCTATGTGTGGTAGAAATTTCATGCTTGTAACCCGATGCGCACAATTTCGCGGCGTAGCAACTCTACTATTTACTCTACATATACTACATAAGTATAGGTACTTATTTTCAAGACATTTGTAGTTTTGATCCTTCTACCAAGGAATTTCCATAAATTGGTGGCCAATGGAACCAAGGAAACATGCCGTTTTTAGAAAAAAAAAAGGTTACCTATATCGTGCTGGTAGTTGTGAAAGTGGTGATGCAACACGATCCTCTCGATGGGTACATATGCCCCCTTCTGCTCGGCGCGGTCCCACTCCCCAAGCACCGCCGTCCATAGCGCCGGTACTGGGAGATTGAACAGCTCGCTGGAATGTGAAGAAAAGGGCTGAGGAGCTTGGGTCATAGCTCTGACGAACGTATTTTATGGTTACCAAGGTTATAAACATTCGAGCTCAAATACTGCACGCAGCTAAATCTCTGGCCTCTCTGGCTCTGGCCGCCTCTGAGGGGAAACGCTGACTGTTAAGCAATAAGTACTATCGTGATTAGTTGAAGCCATTTCACGTTTATTGTAATGTAATAAATAGGGTGAAATGGTGTATTAGGTAAAGTCTGTTTTAGCTATCAGCTCGCTAAATTAATTCAGCTGTTATATGACTCTTAGGCCGAGTGTTTAAGATTTTTTCGGACAATTGATGTCGGAGTAACTATCGTCCGGAAAATTAGACATCTCGCGTCCAATCATGAGGTAGTAATATCTTCAACCTCGTAGCCACTTACGATAAGGCCAATGCTTGGTCAGTATAGAAACTATAGTTCTTGATAAAGGCTTCCCATAAGGTTTCCTTACTTGTGTATACAATGTGCCGTGGTGAGCAGCCACAGAGGATGCACCAGGACGCCGCCACACCAGTGCCCGATGAGCCCGTAGTTGGGGTGCAGGAGTTGCAACGAAACCTGGAAGACACAGCAGATTCATCACACGCAGCAGTCAAACAGTGAAGAGGGAAGATTTTATTGGCTCTCCTAACCAAGCATTACACATTCTTAAGATAAAGTAAAATCAGCTGAAGTGGTGGTTATAAACTAAATAATGAGTGAGCAAGATATACTATATCGGTTGTCTTGTTCAAATATGACAAGTAGAAACGGTTAGCCACGAAAGGTGTCAGGATCAAACTTATGCAAATATCCCGTGCCTCGATGATGTCAAGGTGTAGCTTTCCCCCAGAGTGCTTACAATCTAAAGGGTACGATGGAAGCCTAGGACAAACCCGCCACGGGCAGGCCCTGCGCTTGTACTCCCGTTTTTGATGACACGTAGATGTTTCACATAAAGTCGTCACAATCTAAGTAGTTTGATCCAAATGTAGGACAAACCAGCCCGTCTAGCACAACTATGCTTCGCGACTTTGGTCACCCTCTCACATTACTGCACAGAAAGAGAAACAATTATCTCGTGCGAAAAAAATGTCTCTTTTGACAGTTGTGCTAGAGGTGCTGCCACGGCCGGCCAAGCCATCCACGTGAAGTCGTCACAATCTAAGTGGTTCGACCTATTGTAGGACATACCTGCCACGGCCAAGCTCCACGCTTAGACTCCCGACCCTTGATGATCCGCAGCTGCCCCGCCGTGCGCTCGCGCGGCTGTCTCGTGTGCCGACGGAGCGGGACTCCACAGTCTGTGGACAAAACCGGGATTACCTATAACAACGCGATTTATAGTATTGAGGGTTACCTATCTGAAACACAGATTTATGTTTCCCATTCTGTAACGTTTCGCCTTCTCATTTGTCCGAAAGCCATTTTTTTCCAAAACTTTTCAAAATAATTGTAAAACAAACTTAAAGTAATGGGTTATTTAAAACGATGTTTATAAAATCCTGAGAACATCACAGGTTTCAGGAAACAAATACTTTCGGACAAATGAAAATTTGGCGAAAGGTTACAGATGGGATACAATATTTCGCGGTTGAGATAGGACACCCTATTGAGAGGGCGTTAACTCCAAACTCAGTAATAACTGCAAAAACAAATTAACCCGTGACCAGTAAGCATTATTTCGTTCAAGGCCGTTAGTGAGTAAAAAATGTTAATGATCCTGCTATCGTGGCAGAATTAAAAAAAAAAAGAAAAAAAAAACTGCCCTCCTCTTCCTCGGGCATATTATTGGACAGATGATAATGCTAATGATAATGGCTGTTGCAATATCTTATTTTCTGTTGTTTATTAGAAAACATATTTATAAATATTGACACAAAGGTAAATTATCATAGAAATTTTTTATTTGACCCGCTATGATGTAAGCAGGACTCTGCGACCCTACGTTTCCGGCGTAGTGCTCTCCCAACCGAGCTATCACATGGTTACGTCAATCGCACCAAATCTTTGATTCAATAATTTTGCGTCTTATTTTTTTTTTATTCTTAAGCGCATAACTCTAGGATGAGCGTCTTCCACGCTTATTGCTTTGCTTTACAGCTAGTGTGAGGACCGCGTGAGAGATGGCGCTATTCCAAATGTTTTTATAAAATCTGTTTTACGATTCTATTTTTAAAGTGGAAATACCACATTAAATTTTCATAAATATTGACACAATGGTAAATTATGAAAGAAATACGTAATCCACTATAAAATGTAAGCGTCCTGCGGGGCCTATGATGGTTGCTTTTATCAATCGATAAATAAGTGACAAAGCATCCGTCACGTTTTGACAAAACGCGAGTGTGAGTGACAGATGCTTTGTCACCTATTTATCACGTGATAAACGCAACCATCAGTCCATCATAGGCCCCCTGATAATTAAATGACGCCTAAATTATATGTTTATTTTGTATATGTATCTTTATTGTTGCATAATGCATTGCACAAACATAGATTGTATTTTTCAGACGGTGGGCTCTCGAACACATTATACTGAGTACTGAGTATTTAATCATCACTAATACTAATATTGTCGCTAAATTGTCGATAAAACTGTAATCATCATAAACGGTAGTAATTTCAGCTTGCAGCTAATGTGCGGCTAATAAAATGATTAATTAGATGATCGCGTGCATTCAACTTGATATGCGATGCGATAATGCTAATGTGGTGTAATAAATGTAACTTTATTACACTGAAATGTTCATTAATCGATTACTGGGTATTATTATTGATTCGATCTTTAAATGTAGAACTAAAACAAATATAACAATGTACATAGATTACCCACGTCACCTGACGTTTCGAAACATGTACAGCTTTCGTTTTCACAGGAAGACAGAGATTTTTTTTTCTGTCAAAATTACCTCCATTTTACAAAGTAGGCATTTTAAAAATCTGAATTAAATATAAAAATGTACATACATAGGTAGATAAACTAGATAGGTCTTGTGTGTAAACACAGGGAGTAAATAAAGTGTAAAATATAAAACATGGAAGCAATATGCGCGGGCCACGCAGTTAGATAGAAAAACCCTATTGGTAAAAAAATACTATTATGTACCTACTTATTTCTCAAAAATCAAAGGGGCGTATGTATTGATCCATATATCCGTCAGTAAAAATGCCGGAAAAGTGGAATTTCCGTGGGAAATTCAGTAAATCGACGCCGAAGAGACGGAACGCCGCCGGCACGGAAACTATACGTGCGTGCGCGCACGCTACGACACCCACTGACATATAGGTACTATAATATAAAAAAAAGTGCAACTAAAAATCATACTCGTACCAATTTTAACTTTAACGCCTTGCAATTACATGAAAATTGGCAATAACTTAAGCAGCGACTTGACTATAGCACTCATATAAGTTAGTTTTTTGTCGCATGTCGCTTTAGCAGTTTGTCGACGATTCATGTTATAATTTGTATCGAGTTTAGTAGGAAAAAAGGTTTTGACAAGTCGATTGACAAATGGCATATGACGACAACTAATGAGTTACCTATGTTAGAATCGTGCCTACACAGGCAATAAATCATGTGGACGCCGAATAAATGTTAAAATGTATGCAAATGTGGAAATTGGCATGACGTGTTTGGGTTTTCTAAATAAATTACTTAGTATTTTTCTCGCCTAAAATAAAAAAAAATGCTTGACAAGAGATTAGATATTCATAGGTGATGAATTTTTTTTAACGAAAAACGACAACATTTTCATTTATTGAAATTGTACATAACTTAGTTTAGGTGTTTTTAAGACTTGTGCAGAGTGAAGTCATTAATTGATTATTTAATTTAGGGCTTTGTTTTCATCAAATAGTTACTTTACTTTGTTCTTATTAAACGATACAAAATCATAGCGCCTACTCCTCTAACAAGAGCAATGCTTTAAATCATAATGATGGAACCGTAATAATTATTGTTTATAATAACTTTCCATTCCAGGTAGTAACAGCAAGAAATCGGAGTTCACGACCAGATGGGCATCTAGGGGTAAAAAATATACATCGTGTTAGATTTGTCGTTCACACCGTTTGTCTGTACAGTCAGACGTGTATTTAAAGACATAACAAATGGCTCATCTACTAAATAGCTCATTATTAAAGTAGTCATTGTTCTATGTTTTGCACCTGAGAAGCCTTTCCAAATGAACCTATGTCTATCGTGGCTCTAATTGTAAAAATTGCCCTAACTGTATACGAAGTAGGATCATTTCTAATAGACGACACGAATGAAAATAGGATTAAGTATGTAAAATTTATACTTAGGTGCTTAATGATTAATGAACTTGCGTGCGGAACATTTGTTAAGATAAAAGTGTAATACGCATAAAAACAAATATAAACACAATCCTGAGAAGTTTTCAGTAAACTCAATCTGACTATTTAGTAATTTTCGATTGTGATATGTAAAATGTTTTACATGTTCTGTAATAAACACATAAAGAATTGAGTTGATATGATATTTACTTTACTTTTCTAAGTATAAAAAAAACATGGATAATAATCGTGCAACTTATCGTGCGTATGGGCCAAACTTTGATAGGTACCGCTAGGGCAAGACATTACCAATTCCTGCAAAGATAGTGCCCTGAAAGGGAACTAATCTGTCTATTTTTTTTATCAACTGTGGGAGTTACCTACTGACTGATGTATTTATAAACTGATACAAATTCAAATAATACCATAAGTCATGCTGTTGCACCCACGACATACTCTTAAGTACTCTTAAACCTACTAGTTGAAGAAGGTTCGAGTTTATAGCAAACAAAGTTCTGGTTTCACTTTCTGTTTGCACAGCGCTTCGGATGACTTGAAGAGAAATGTAGCAAAAGGACATGTTTTCGAAGCGGAACCAGATGTCTTACGCTCTTCTACATAATATCAGGACAGTGTAGTGGAAGTCCTTCGGGATTTACGAATGACGACTGTGCTTGTGTAAGGTAGTTTTGTTCGTCAGATATGAATTATTGGTATTAATAGTATCGTAGCAGTGCAGTGGGTGTTACACGACTAACGTGTCTCAGTGGTGCAGGATAGGCAAAGCTATACCAAAATATTTTACACCTAACTCGCTCGGAAAATCTTCGTTTATACGCGAAATCTGCGTGCATAAGTCTATTTTATCCATTAGCGTGCAAAAGTCATTTAGAATTTCGAACACGATGATTGTGATTTGATTATCTGTGTTGCATATATATTTATTTTTAATATACTTAGTGTGTTTTTGTCTCGTTTATTTGAATTTGATTTGAGTGCGTTGTCTGAAATTTAATATGTTAAATAGAGGGCAAAATTAAACATGATTATTTTTATATTTTAATTGTTTTTCTTGCATCTCGCATTTTCCTCGTAGTAGTGAGGTGAAAAGTTGTGAGGTCAGCACGGCTGTAAAATTATTTGGCTTCTCGTGTCTCGAAAGCATTGCTACGATCAGGAATCTATCTTAAAACCATTCGCTTCATTTATGGTTCAATCTTAGATACCTTCGCTCGCTAAGCATTCAATTTCGACTCTCGCACCAAATAACAACTTTGCAGCCTTGTATAATAACCATTGTAGCCGATGATAGGCCACGAAGAATGACGCTACGTGCTGAAGTTGAACACACAACTCCAATCTGAATTATGCCTCGCACCTACACAATGTTTCCTATTACGCATATTGTATGCGCTTGAATAATACATGTAATTCACACGTCGCTACCTGCATGCAAAGCAGGGCGCATTGCATAATACTTGTCGATACCAATGTCTTAGCAACGAAAGGACGTACTTTTATCCCAAGTCCATTACTACCGGCTTTAAGATTTCATGAACAAGGTGCTCTTTAGAAATGAAATGAACACGAGCTTGTTTAAAATGACTGCGGCAAATGCGGAAGGTGTTTGTACAAATTTGCTCGCATTTTTATGGTCGTGTTACGAGGTGGTAACTAATTTCGCGCATTCCGGGTCTCTGTTTGGATAAGCGGTTATTTAATGTTTTGTTTTCAGAGCTTTGTTAAGAATACATTTAGTGTGTATAAAACGTAAGTACAATAAACAATAAAGGAATCTGAAACGCGTACCTGTGTCCAAATGTCATCCACAATTATTTAAAAACAGATGTGATGTTTTTGTGGGTAGACAAAGAGCCCAATGTTTATCAGAATCTTCTGTATCAACCTCCATGTCATGTATGATTTACAACAAAAATGCCTACAATATGTGCATAATTATTTATATAATAGTCTACCGGAGGATATTAAATTATTACAGGGTACTGATTAAAAAAAAAACAATTACCAAATTTCTATCCGAACTTTGTTTCTATAGCGTCACCGAATTTTGGGACATAAAAGGCGGAATATAGAATCATACTATTAAATTGTATGTACATATGTGTTTAAATTGTTTTATATTATTCATACTGTGACATTTAAATTATAATTATGCTCTCTATTTATTTTGATATAATCATACTGTGACATTGACATTATTATAGCCTAGTGAATTATTATTATTATTATTGTTAATGTTACATGTTTTAATTTGTGAATCTGATTTGATTTTGCATGTCGACAGAATACTGGATTTTTCGATAGAATACTGGACTATGTAATAATTACAATAAGACCTTGTACCTAAACCATAGATCAAACAGTATACAGATGTAGACACTCCATACATTAAAATACGCCAAGCTAATTCATGCTGACGTCCAGACGGCGTTAGTGCGCAATGATAGCAATTCATGGTGACGGCTAGATGGCGTAAAAATCAGTTTAAGTGCAGTGCAACACTAGCGGCATCTACATCTTCTTGTTGTAAATAATTAGAAAGCATCGTATACTTTCGAGTATTACGTCAACGCAGCATAGATGTCGTTTTACGGAGCATTATACAATAATCGAAATGTTTAATCAAAATCATAAACACTAACACTAAACGTGACCGTACCTAAATGCTAAATCATTTATAAGTTTATTAATATGATGAGCACCTACGTAAACTGGTTTTAATTTAATTACACCTTTTGTTAAAAAACGAGAGTGTAACACGGCACGGCATTACGTACAAAGTGTAATTCCATCACTATTATTTCTTTAACTATTTTATTTTATAAATAATGACACAAAGGTAAATTAAGAAAGAAAAATTGAATGCGATCTAACTACAATCGAAGCGGGGTATGAACCCGCGACCTCTGCGTTACCGGCGCATTGCTCTCCCAACTGAGCTATCCGACCGCTACGTCAGTCACACCAAATCTTTCATCCCTTAATCCTTTACGCTACTGGAGCGCCCTCTGTGTCATATGTTTTTTGAAATGCTTATTGCGCATTAGCCATACCCTAGGATGTGCGTTTTACACGCACGATCCCCAATCCCCATTGCTTTACAGCAAGTGTGAAGACTGCGAGAGAGATGGCGCTGTTCTAAATATTTGTATAGAATCTTTTTACCGATTCTATTTTTTTTTTATGTGGTAATACCACATTTTTTTTTTTATAAATAATGACACAAAGGTAAATTAAGAAAGAAAAATTGAATGCGATCTAACTACAATCGAAGCGGGGTGAATAGTTAGATCGCATTCAATTTTTCTTTCTTAATTTACCTTTGTGTCATTATTTATAAAAAAAAAATGTGGTATTACCACATAAAAAAAAAAAATAGAATCGGTAAAAAGATTCTATACAAATATATTTTATTTTATTTTATTATAAATATACTTATTGATAATATTAAGCAACTTTTTGAAGTAAATAATACTTTTCCCTGAGATCTAGATACAGTGGGACCAAAAAGAATATAAATCAAAAAGTGGCAATACTGTAGTGTCGTCCCATTTTCTTAGATTGATTAGAATGGGACGACACTACAGTATTGCCACTTTTTAATTTCTACTATTTTTGGTCAGACTGTAGTAATATAGCTTGCATGCTTTAATGCAGTCGAAATTAAATTGAAAAAATAGTTTATTGCTTGGTTTTTGTTAATTACGAATAGTATTTTGAAAGAAAAATCATTAATGAAAAATTCAAACTGTAGGTTTCAAATTATACGTAACATTTAATCGCAATGGTAATGGAAAAACAATTCTAAGTAGTAAAATTAAAATTATGTTAAGAAATAACATAATTAAAGAAAAAAACAAATTTCATAGAGAAAACTTACATCAGCATTTTTGAACGGATAAGGAGCCTTTTGTAACAAGATAGAAACAAATACCTCGATCGGTAGCGCGTTTATTTTTACATTAGTAACATTATAATAAGCAAGGGATTTCGGTATGCAAGAATAAATTTCATGTCGAAAAACGAAACTTGCAATAAGAGACGAGATTTTTTATGCCGGATGTACACACTCGCCAAGACAGGACAGGGCGAGACAAGCATGCCGTCCTTCATTTACTCATAGAGTTACAAAGTGACGGCATGCAGGTATTGCCATGTCTTAGCGAGTGTGCACAACCGGCATAAGTATGATCTGTAGATTTAAATCTCACTATCTGTATCAATTTAGTGTAGCTTGATTCTTTGTTAACTTGTAGTCCAAATATCCATTTAAAAACAAAAAAAAAAGATATATTGACTTACACCGATTGGTCACGAAAAAATCACGATATATCACGTCGGGGGAGGGAGGGGTATAAGGAGACCTCACGTGTATTTTTCTACAGTGAACGAACTAAGAAAAAACCGGCCAAGAGCATGTTGGGCCACGCTCAGTGCAGGGTTCCGTAGTTGCTCATCCTTCACAAGACACGGGCTTATAACAGCGGTTTTAAGCCCGAGGTTTAAGTTACGACACAGATTTCAAGTTCTATAAAAAGGTCATAAACGCCAAAGTAACTGTAATTACTTATTACCTTCTTGAAGTCAACTTACGTCTTTTTAAAGAAAATTATGAAATTTTGCGATAACGCAAAAACGGATAAACCGATTTTGATCAGTATAGTTTTCATTGAAAGTACTTATAAGGTCTCATTTTCATGAATTTTTACATATTTTTTTGACTCGTGGTTGAAAAGTTAGAGGGGGGGACACTATTTTTTTTATTTTCGGAGCGAATATTTACAAAACTTCGGACTTTATCAAAAAGTATTGTTTAAAGACCCCTATTATTTTTAACAGACCTATTCAACGGCACCCCACACACTAGGGTTGAAATGAAACAAAAAAATACCCCCACTTTAGCTGTTGGAAAGGTATCCGAAAAAAATTTTTTTTTAGTTTTTATTTTACTGTTTTGTCGGCGTGATACATACACATACTCGTACCAAATTTCAATTTGGTACGAGTATAGTGCACAAGCCCTTATTTTATCATTTTAAATCAGACACAGCCGCGACAGCGGCCTATCGGTGTAGTGTAACTCGGGTCTCGGGTGTCGGTGACCTTGTAATGCCGAATCTCGCTCGCCCCTCGACACGCACACATAGCCGCGAGTTTTGTTACTGCACACTAGTGTCGGTGTCGTTTCTTTTTACGCTAGTACCTATATATATATATTCTTTGAATCAGATGAGCTAGTATATTTATATGTATGGAAAGAAAGGAATAGGAAATAACTATTTTTAGAATTTTCCAGTCAATAATAACAATGTCCTTCCTATCTATAAAAAAAATCAAGGTTAATGAAAGATGATATCTTGGAAATTAAAGAGACCAATAGAATATTTTTTATTGCACACGTTTATAAGAAAAAAATATAAAACAATATAAAACACAGATAACACACAATAGGCGGTCTTATCTAGGTATATAAATATAATAACTGCAGTACCATCGTGCCCGCTGATGTGTAAGAACAATGTAATGTAATTTAACCTTTTGAGCGCCACAGTCGGCTGTGGCCGTCAACAAAAAATCGTGCCCCTGACGCCAAGTCGGCCACAGTCGTCCAAATTTTAATGATCAAAAACTTTGTAATTCTAACCGCTACAAGTATTTTTCAATCCCTGTTGATTTTGGGGCACATCTTAGTTTTTACTCTGGCGTCAGTGGCACGGTAAATTGCTAGACCGCTTGGCGGTCAGTAGGTTAAATCCTATCAAAAGCATAAAATGTTAAATAAGTGCCAAGTTCAATATCGCGTAAAACGTTGTTGACTTCTCCGACAAATGAATTGAGATGCGCATGCGCCAAGTTCTTTGTCGTAATTTTTTTGAGAAGAGAGGTACTTACTACAATGTTTGCTACTTAGAATATAATAGAATAGAATACTCTTTATTGCACACCTCAAGAAGAAAGAAATACAAATACACTTATACTTAATAGTTAATATAAATTATAATAAACAATTATTTACTCAACGCACTTCTTTTACTTGGGGTGTAATTCAATATCAAGATTGAACTTGGCTCTTATTTAAAATTGATGGAATATCAATACTTATAATGATGTGTAAATTACTTAATTATTATTTGGTAATTAGGACATCTTTTAAATAAAGAAAGAATTTTCCAAATCGGTTAATAAATAACTGAGTTCTGAGGTAACAAGCATAACTAATAATAATAAATAAAAAAAAACGAAACATTGTTTTCTGTTTTTATTCTGTTTACACACAAATTTCCCCTTTCTAGGACACCTGGAAGTAGGTCAGGTTTTTGATTCCTAGTCAGTGAGTCAGTCAGTGGAAAAGATGCCGTTTTATGGACTTTAATGTCTCGATAAATATTTTACCCATATTTATAAGATTTGGGGTTTTAGCTGTTCTAAAGGATCTAAATATATAAGCCAAATTTATTTTTTTTACCTTTAAGAGTTGGAATTATGGAGGGGTCAAAATCAAAAGTGGCTTCAAACGGTTCGTGTAATATAACACACGGCTGCTGCTCGCCAGTTCCTGGGGTGAACTTGGCTGGACACGCTGCCGCGTGGTTAGAAAACTACGATCCGACCGAATAATGACAGCGGCACCACAGTATAGATGCTGGCGCGGGCGGCGCGGACGGCGCGGGCGGCGCGGGCGGCGCTGACCCGACTAGTTCACGTCGATCCGCTTGCATTGTGATGCGGGCCGAGCGCGTACTTAAGTAGACGTACGTACACGGCTCGCTCGCACACATACAAACCGCGTGGCGAACTTTTGTTCGAACATTTATACTACTGCGGATGTGGGAGACAAAGATGTCTCGGTGTATTTTAAAAGCATTCTATTTTATTGTTTATTTTTCTTTACTCATGGCAACAAATATCTTGACCCCCGAAATAATTTTTGGTACCCCAAACCAGTATCACCTAAAAATCATAAGGAAACCAAAAAAGAAATTAAGTACTTGCACCAAAATAAGATAGCCTAAAATTCCAATCGTTCTACCTATTTTAGTCATAACTCATAACTGCACTTCTAATTGTATTACAAATTATTGCGATATTAGCTTCTAAAATGATTTACTTAAAATCATTCGCGAGCCGAGCGAGCGAAGCGAGCGTACCTTGGTAGCGGACGGCGAAGCGTCAGAATCAGAACCGAACTGCTACCAGTAAAGTAGATTAATGGGTTAGGTTATGTATGTTAGAACTGCGACCACAACAGCGAACTGAGAATCGGGTCGAGCGAGCGCAACAGCGGCTGCGGTGCGGAGTTCGGGGGGTTGGTTGAGCGCACGTTGACCGGGCGGGGCTTACTAAGTTTAGCATCATTAAAAGGCCTTATTCCTTTTAAAATGCTGATTGTTTTAGACATTTTTCTCTATGATCAAACATGTTTCTTAACACATTATTGATGTTACTACCTGTACCTAGAACAGGGCTATTGGAATTTATTGGTATATATTTGAAACCTGCAGTTTGAATTTTTCATTGATAATTTTTGTTTCAAAAACCACTCGAAATTGACAAAATTCACGCAGAAAACTGGTTTTTTCAACTGCACGCTATGTTACTACCTAGAACTCGGAGAAAAGTATTATTCACTTCAAAAAGTTGGTTGAAATTATCAATATTTTTGTCATATTATGAAAAAAAAAAATTAAAAGGAATAAGGCCTCTTAAACTTTATTTGGTTACATATGGGTAACATTAACATGCATACATTTTATGGCAATCATAGTGGTATATTTAGGTAAAAATAACGCATTAATTTGCTGGCTAAGAGGTTGTGATCATTTAATTGATTATATAGGGCTTTAAAATTTTATTTTTTAGGTTACATATACATTTGAATGTAGTTTCATATTAAAATGGTAATAAATTTCTGAAGAACGTTTCGTTTTTTTCGGTTTAATACTGACTATTGTGGAGTTATTTACTTTAAATAGGATAGCAAGTTGTACACGGTGTTAGTTTGTCTATCTTCTCCTGGCCTGGCACTCACTCAATTGCTGAAAGGTTAACTGGAAAAGATCCCTTATAGGGATTAGTTCGCTTTTATACCTATGTTCTTTGTAATAGATGTATTTTTAACTGTTTGTGTGTACAATAAAGTGTTTACTTACTTATAATTTTACATAAAATTGGTGTTTTAATTTGGTGCTCATTCACCATTTTTGGTAGCAAAAAGTGATTTTTATGCCAAGAAATTTTGCTTTATCTGGTGATCAGTAATATTTTACAACTTTTGGT
Source organism: Apotomis betuletana (assembly GCA_932273695.1). Taxonomy (NCBI): domain Eukaryota; kingdom Metazoa; phylum Arthropoda; class Insecta; order Lepidoptera; family Tortricidae; genus Apotomis; species Apotomis betuletana. The sequence goes on along the minus strand of OW026300.1, from coordinate 34,408,242 downwards.
TATCATTTAACATTAATTTTGGGATCAATTTTGATGTTCATTTATTACCTATTTTTGATAAGTAGTAAAAAGTATTTTTCTTGCTGTTACATTTTAAATCATTTAAATATTATTATTTTACATTAAAAGTACTGTTTTCATTCCTATATACAAATATTTGCTTATGAAATAGTTGTATGAAGTTGTTTATAATAATTACTTTGATCATTCCTTATTTTCATAGCAGGAACTATAAAAATCCTTAACTATGCACATAATAGTTTTGAAACTCTTAAGAATAAGCAGAGTAAGTATTTTGTTGTAAACCAGCACAAATAAAAAACCGTCTTGTGTTTATACCAGTGAAGAAAGAAGAGTGTAACTCTTCCTGTGCACATTTTCCCTGAAAAATATGTATAACTTGGGTCGCTTCAAGTTGTGAATGAATAGGCATTTTCTAGGCAAGCATGCTCCATCTCAGGCCCTATTATCACTTAATATCAGGTGCAATCAAAACCAAACGCATGACTATCATATCATATATAAAATTAAAAAAAACAGCGAGTTTATTTCTCGCTAGTGCTATTTGGTCATTGTTAGTTAATTGCTCAAACTGGGTACTAGTACTAGATGGGTGATTCTACACGTGTTTCAACCGCTGTCAGTCCGCTGTCAAAAATATTGAAAGTATGAGCTACACCGAGTTGGAGATTTTCATACAATGATATACTGTTTTTTTATTTTTATTTATTTAATTCCTTATATTTCACAGCATAACAGTAGAACCAAATCACTGTGAAATTAAGACTAAACACACAGATTTAATACAAACATTACAACAATTAGCAATTAGAAATATACTGACGAAGGCCGTTCATCCATCATCTCACAGAACCTCAAACATTCATCGCACACATCCAACCATCCACCTGCAAACACATCACAGTTTGGTGCCGATTCTAAGAGCGAGTCTGTTACCATACTGCTTACCATAATTGATCTAATTTAAAGCATCTAAATGCCCCATTGCTTTGATATTTATGACAGCGAATTGACGGCGGTTGAAACGCCTATAGAATCACTAAGATATTTAAAAAAAACATTTAAAATAATTATTTGATTTAGAAAATTTTAAGCTGTAACAGTAATACCTATATAAAATGGAAAGGAAAATTATTTAATATTAAATAAAAACACACACTCTCCAGCTTCAGGCACATTACTTCAGCCAGTGTTCAACTCTCTTGAAATTCTTCCCCGTTGGTAACATATCACCAAATGAATTGAATTGGAATGGCAATGGATTCTTAAATTCAATAACTATCCCTTTCATGTCTTCTGGATTGTTGTTCTTCCATGGCCATTCAATAGCACTTGAAACCTTTAAAAATTGCTTCCTGTTTTGGATGATCTATGCATGTCTTTTCCTTATCTTTTCACTTTAATTTAATGGATGATTTAACTTTAGATTCAAAACTGCTAATGAATGTTAACAGCACCCTTCAGATAGAAGACGAGCATGGCATTGAAAACACTTGTCAACACTTCTTGTTCATCCACAATGAGTCACAGATCACACTTTGAGCTCTGGACAAGACAAACTTTATGTTTATTAACGAACACAAATATGCACAAATATGGTATTCCTTCTTGAACTGTGTGAATTTCCTTTTAAATCTGAAAATAACAAATTCACTTGTGAACATGTTTTCATCTGTATGTGTCATGTATCAAATTTTTTTTCGATTACCTACAGCTTGTAGGTATCTAAAAATTGTAACTCGGATGATACTTACATATGCTTACATCGATTGCATTATGATATATCGTAACTCGTCGTAATAGAAATCCCAAAGGAATTTTTCCATCATCAGAGAGATTCGAGCTTTTTAATTTTACCAAAGTCTCCTTTAAATTACATGGGAGGAGTGAAATATTAAGAAATGTACACAAACAAAGATCACGTTTACGTTTACATTTTACACTTTTGCCTGCTTTTGCCTATTTGTATACAAATACATACAAATATGACGGAATGACAGTGACATAATGACATTCACAGCGCTGCCAGACGAGTGCAAGCAGCACGGCTAGCATAACTTTGACACGCGACTCTTTCTCGCGCGGGATATACTACCTGTCTCTATCTGTACAGTACTATGAGATAGTGACGGATGATGCTATCTCGCGCGACATGAGTCTGATTCACCATAGAGATTCACATTAGATTATTGTATAATGTTTGCAAGCTTCTTTTCTTTTATCTAGATTAATACCGTAGTACCAACATAACTACGACTTGTCTATGATTGATACTTACTTTTTACGCTACTGAAATATCTTCTCAAAATAAAACATATTAGTCAATCTGAACTGATTTTATTCATTTTTAGATTTCCATTAAATAGAATAAACTGTGGTTTTCAAAATATTGCACCTACATAGTTCAGACTTTTATATTCTATTTTATTATTTCTCAAAGTCATTGTTTTTACTTATACCATAGTATTTAATTTTGAATTTACCGCCTTTATTGAGGGACACGTCGGTTCGCGTTACATACTCTGTAGTTGATAAAGTGAGAGAAATCTTTAAAACAATTCATTATGGAATAAAATATCTCGTTTGCTTATTTCTACTACTATCTTATATTCGGATTTTCATATTTTTTATTGCATAGAGTAAATATTATAATTCCGCAACAGGTATAATTAAGCGACATCTATTGGTATCGTATAAAAAGTGCCTACGCCTACCAATCGAGCTAGTAAAGTAGACGTTGTATGCAAAAATGTATAGGTGGCGTCAAAAACAAATATTGAGATATGTTTTTATTTTTACTTTGGTGTTTATATTGTGTGTGCTCGTTAATTTTCAATATATTATAGTTTCAGAAATTAAATTAAGTAAAATTGAAAGGTTTTGGCGTAATCTAAAGTAAAACAAAAAGATCATCTGCAACGAACGATACTACTAACGATATCTTGTGTGGAGTAGCAGAACTATTCGGCCGAAGTATGTGGTGTCGTACTCTGTTATAATTCCTTTCTCTATGCCTAAACTTAAGTATTCCTGCAAATAAACCATTCTATTCTGTTCTATTCTATTCTATACCTTTTTGTCATTCTGACAAGAGAGAAAAAGATATGTGTTTGAATTTCCTTGACTGTACATAACTTTGGGGCTTATTTTAAGGTTTCTAATGACATCTACACTAAATATCTCTATCTACTTTAGTGATGAGCTCTACCTTACATTTTATAATCGAATCAGGCCCCCTTTCTTTCAAGCTTCATATTTAGAGGCCTAACATCATGTATAAAAGCGTACATAATTAAATATTTTAGTCGATTTCGTATTTTTTCGGCTACAATACCAGAAAGAAAGGCACATTTTGGAACTGCTAAACATTGGCCTGATAGACAGGAAGATGGTCCGCCCAAATTGGCAAATCAAATACTACTAGAAAAACTTGTAGATTTTCCTGTAGATTAAAAAAATATAATTATCATGTTCCGCTGTTGGTTTAGCCTCTACGAGTAAAGCATTCATTTATGCAAATATCACACAATTGAGAATTTTTGTATTTTCATACATGGTTAGGTAAAGTCAAAATCAGTTCCTAAAATCAAATTTTTGCTATATGTATAAGTGTATACAGGGTGGAACATTTGTAAAGACTGAGCTGACAGGATAGTGACATCTGAGTGATTTACAATCGACCTATTATAATTGTAAATTAAGCTGGATTTATAAGTAAAAAATAGTCATCAAAATAAAATATTTGAATATCAGTGACAACCCTACTAATTCAAAGGTTTTATTTACATTTCAAATTGACACCTGTCTAGGGCTGCCCTATCTAAATTGGTCGAACCCGGACAAAGACTTAAAAAAACCCGGACATTTGGCGTAAATCGTATTTTTGTATTTTCTTACATAGTTTTTTGTATTTTCTTACGTATTTTTTTCCCGGACGTGTCCGTAAATTATATTATTAAAAAAACAATCACTATTTTTCGTTCACATAAAATGTGTCCGGGTTTTACCCGGATGCTTTTTGTAAACCCCCCGGACGGCCCCCGGACGGCCTCCAAACTAGGACAAATCCGGGGAAACCCGGATGGATGGCAGCCCTACACCTGTCTAACTTAAGCGATGTTCAAAAGATGCTAGGGTTGATATGTGCAGATTTTTACACTAATGTTTAACAAACTGTAGTTCATTGGTGAAAAATAAAGTACTCAGTCTGAACAATTCCCTGTTTGCTTAAAAGTCGTTCGATCTGTTCCAACCTGGGGGCCTATGATGGTTGCGTTTATCCCGGGATAAATAAGTGACAAAGCATCTGTCACTCACACTCGCGCCTTGTCAAAACGTGACGGATGCTTTGTCACTTATTTATCGCGTGATAAACGCAACCATCATAGGCCCCCTGGTATATCTCGTTTTCCGTAGACTATAGCTTTGGTGTCTAGCTAAGAGTCAAAGTACATTATCCGTTGCGTTATCGTGACGTAGAAATTTACAACGTGTAACAAATTAAATACGCAGTCAAATGTATGAAAAAGACTTGTCTCAAACGTTAATTCATACATTGGAGACATGCGTTAAGCGAAGTTTAGCGGTGTGTCGATCCTTAATTCGTCGGCTAACTTCACGGAACCCCAAAACATAGTTATCCAGGTCGGTGTCGCGATGGTATCGCCGACGGAAGTGCCGTTCGCCGACTAATTGCTGCGATCGACGATTACATTCCGACCGCCGATATTATTGCACGGATTTTTTTTCGTTATCGGACTTTACATTGTTTATTTGATGACGCGGTTGGCGCAGTGGTACTACAGCTACTGTGCTGGTGGCGGGTTCGAACTTCGGCAAGGGCAAATATTTAATTATATATCATATGTTATTTGTAATAGATGTATTTTTTAACTGTTTTTGTGTACAATAAAGTGTTTACTTACTTACTTACTTAATTATTGTATTAAGTAGTTTACACTCACGTGTGGTTGCCAGGAACGGCCCATAACTATTTATTTTTTCACGAGTACTAAGTAATAAAGAATATTCGTAGACATTATTTACTCATTTTTTTATGGCTTTAACATCTAGCTGCTTTGGCCAGAGGTATTTGGCCAATGTCAACGTTGTTGATACGAACTTAATAAAAATATGACCCATTTAATATTCAGATGTGATTGAAGGTGCCATTTTGTTTACACAATAATTAGATACCTACAATCAAATACTGCCGTGTTAAGGTTAGATGGTTAAGAGGGAAGGTAAAGGAGCTCTAGTATACAAAATGGTCCCGTTGCAGCTAAACGGCAGAATATCACAATAATAGATCAGAAGTACTCGCAACTCCGGGAAGAAAGTATCCATGGTTAATGAACCATCTTTGGATGTCCAACTGTACGAAAATTGCTAATAAATCCGTTCAGCCGTTATATATAGATGACGTAATGTCCATACGAAACAAAAAACAAGGTGCATCGCACTGTTAAGACTGTTCCCGCAATCATGACCGCTGCTCTAAAGAAAATTAGTTTTCAATACAATTTTAAGATTTTATAATAGTACAGATTTAAAGCGTCATAATCATAATCATAAGGCAGAAGGCACATGACTGTATTTTATTTTTTAGACATAACTTGAACTGTATCAGGGCTGTGTAGTCCTCACTACCAGTGAGTCGGACTGTGTGACGGAGTATAACCCGGTAAATAAGATAAAGCACACGAGTGTAGAGTTTTATAAGAAATATCAGGATAAGTACCTAATGTTTATCCTCTGACATTACCAGAGTAACCCTCACATGATCGTACAAGTTGGACCGACAGCAAGAAAGTGACAAATCATCCAATGCGGTTGCGCTTACGCAGGCGACGACCTCATCACTGTAATGACGGGCTTTCTCTCTTGCATAATGGGATCGGCTGGGAATCGATCCAGTTAGGCTACGGCTGTGACACTAGAATCTGTGTGTAATCTAAACATACCTAAGTCGATCTAGTGACTAGAGCGACTTAGGTATGTTTAGATTACGCACAGAACAGAAAAAACAGTTTTCTTTTTAGTTCAAAATTTCAATGAGTGTGTTTTAGCTGTGGCTACGCAGGTTTTCTTAGACATTGAGGCGTATGCAAGGAATATAATACTCACCACTTCCACAGTTTTTTCTATTCCGTGGACACAGAGTGTACCCCAATAGGGTGTTTTTCAGCCCACGCCATATTGCGGATTTTTAGTGATACTATTTTTTTACTGGCAACAACAAATTTTTGGTAACTGTCTTTGAAAGTCGGTAAATGTCACTGATGTAAACAAAGAGGAAACAGGTCTAAATATACCGCAAATTCCAAGTATTTTTTGCATAATCTATCCAAAATTATTCACAGTGATGAAAGTAATTTTTTTCTTTAATGGGATTCACTAATTATTTCGGAAGAAGAACGAAGGATTGAGCAGCATTTCGGTAAACAATGTTTTGAATTGGTTAATGAAAAATCCTTGACAAATCGCTGCTGACGTTTTATAATGAAAATATATGACGTATTAAAAGTTGGTTTTAGCGCCACTATCCTTGGGCCTGAGCAACACTTGTTAGACTATAAAATACTACTTGAAATTCTCCGTTTGGGGCTTTTGGGAATTTATGGGATTTTTGTTTAAAACGCGATAGTAGTAGAGTGTGGCAATGCTAAATGTCCGTAGACCGCAAATGTGCACTGAGCTACGAATACACGCCGAATTGCCCGAACGTGGAGCTGTGTATGTACCATGGTTTGCGCCGGCGCATCGACTATAGCGCGGCTCTTGGAATACCTTGGCACATTTGCAAGTAGACTAAGGTGTCGATAAAATTGATCAATTCTTTTCGTCAGAATGAATATAGAAGCCGGCAATCTTGAACAAAAATGGCGCATCTGCGCATGTAGATTTGTACGTAAGTCGGCTGCATTCAAGGTTATTTTATTCCAATAATCTTTATCTTTATTGAAATTTGCAAGAAGTTTGTCGGCAACTGTAGGTACTTAAAGGGCTTTCCAGTTTTTACCGTAGTCTGATACATACATCTGACCTAAAGGTAGATCGCAAAACAACTACTACGGTATTGATATCTTTCGTGTATGATTGGTCAATGCCCTAGTTTTGCTGCCAAAGGTTGCCAGTAGCGCAGCGGTTGACGTAAATAATTGAATAGTATAGCTGCATCAACGCTTTTGGTCAAAAATAAACTGGCACTTAATCGTTTCGGTATCCGGGACATCTTGATGGTACTGCGATAGATCGCCCAATAAAGATCCGACGATATGAAGCCCATCTGTTTTTGTGATAAATAACCATCTGGTCTTGACGGTTCCGCATACAATTTAGTCAATCTTATACATAATTTCATAGTTTTGTCTATAAAGTTGCCGATAAATCATCGCAGTAGCTTAATGTGATGATTTTTGACTTAGCCATTTTAAGAACATAATCTAGCCTATATATTTCAATTGTAGTTATCCTAGCTGCATAAATCCATCATTTATTAAAGTTCATATAATACATCGCTATCAGCATATATGTAAGCGGGGTGTATCAGACAGATGGTATTAGAAGATTGAGAAGTCTCGTATTTGGCCTTAGGCATACGTACCAAAGGTTAACCCTCATTAAGCTACCTTCTCTGCTGATTACACAATAGCTTCCGAGTTCACATCACACGTAAGTTCAGCAGCAGTTCTGCAGTAACACTGTTCGATCACATGATAGCTAAATATACATACGAGTATAGTGTAGTATCAGAAAAATGCCATTAGGAGCTTAAGTAGTGTACCTATTTATTTGCGTATTTATTTTTATTTTTGCGGTGAATGGGTGGGACCATAAAAATGCATGAATTTGAATGCATCAAAAAATACGCAAATAATTGTAACGGGTTAGTAGGTACTAATTGACAGGCATGTTATTATATCGCTGACTAATAGCAGCCCGCCCCGGCTTCGCACGGGTGCAATCCTGATAAATTATGCATGTATTATGCATATAAACCTTCATCTTGAATTACTCTGTCTACCTATAAAAAAACGCATCAAAATCCGTTGCGTAGTTTTAAAAATCTAAGCATAGATACATAGGCACACAGCAGGAAGCGACTTTGTTTTATATATTAGCAAAGCAATATATTGTTATCTTAATTAGCTTTAAACATACGGAAAGCCTATTCTCATTAAACTAGCTTCCGCTACTGATCTAAATACTAGATACAGATCCACCAGTGGTATAGTATAATAGGTAATTCGATAGATATAGCCGTTTGAGCGAAATGTTTGTGATATGGCCTATTTCGGCTGGCTATTTAGACTTTTGCTATTCAAGATGTGTCGCATGTAGGTTAGGATTCTATGTAATAATTATAAGTTAGCTCGATCATATATAGCAGTAAGTAATCAGCTTAGAATAAAAAATCATTATGTTCAAAATCGTATTTCTTTTCTCTTAGTTTTAATTAAGTATAAGATTAATTTCTCTCATTATTGTATAGGATAAGATATGAAGCTTTGGTTGATAAAGATGTAAAACCACCATGAATAAATATATAACAAACATATAGAAAGCTTCATAAAATAGGTTTAATATTGTAATAAATAGAATTTCCAATAAGAATCTTATATGATAACTTGTCAATCAAAATATGTTCCACCAATGTATATTATGTATTACGAATGTGTATCTACTGAAATAAAGAGATAATGTTGTTCAGTTTGCACCTACACATCTACACGCACACATGTAAGAATTGGGCCACGCCCTTCTTACCCATTGGTCCAATCAAGGAATAATCTAGCGATCATTTATAAGACCGCTCGATTAACTTGATATCATTCTCTCAGCGACCTCCGATCAAGACACACTTCACGCAACATTATGTGAATTATCTTCAAGTGTTATTATTTCATGGGACTTCCCTATACTACTGAAGCATCCCTTTTACCAGTATAAAGTCAATTAAATTAAAATCAAGCTACAGTCTACTACTCATCACAATTGGTACTTCGAAAGCCGGATATCAAGAATCAGCGACCTCGAAGGAAGGAATTGGACCTTCGAGCACCGGATCAAGAAGGAAGGAATTGGACCTTCGTTCCAGTGACAGGAGGCGCGCAAGAGAATCATCACAGGGACGTGTAGCGGATTAAACCCTGCGTCCCTGCGCCGGGCATCACAGACAGGGTCGAATTAAGTTTCCCCTCGCTCTGGCATCAATCGGATCGTGGGTCGAATTAATTTTCCCCTCGTATCCGCACCACGTCGTGCATCACAGAACTCGGGTCGATTAAGTTCCCCTTGTTCTGCCATCAATCGGACGATAGTCCGCACCACGGCGTGCATCACAGAACTCGGGTAGATTAAGTTCCCCTTGTTCTGCCATCAATCGGATCTCGGGTTGATTAATTTCCCCTTGTTTCCGCATCAATCGGTCTTGGATTGATTAAGTTCTCCTTGTACTGCGTCATAGCGTTCACGTGTGACGCTCAACACAGCTTCCGGTACGGTGGTAACCCAGCGGTGTGAACAAGCCGTACTGGATCTGTGCAACGAGGGATTTACGCCGTAGGGATATTAGGGCTCATTAGCGTCGCACTTAGCCTCGCTAATGAATAGGTGTTAGGTATTAGGTAAATTCAGTGTTTTTTTTTGTTATTGTGTTAAATTCAGTGTGTGTGTTAGGTTAAGCGACAGTCCCCCCGTGCGATGTCTCTTCCGGAAAAGAGAGTTACGCGTTCTCAAAAATCACGAGACCAGACTCCGGAGTCCGGCGAAACGTCCACTAATCCTACAAATACTTGGAGCCACGGGACTGGCCTTTCTCATAACGCAAGCAGTAGCAATCCAAACGCGAACACAATGACGCCCGCGAGCGATCCCCCCTCCGCCCCCGCCCCGCGATCGAACGTAACCAATTCTCCCGCGCCGAACCCGGCCCCTGTGCCCCATACCGCCCGCGATTCCGCGTTAGAAGTAGGTAGGGACAATGTAGACAGGCCCGGTGATAGAAATTCGGACAATACGTTAGTTAATGCCAATAGGGAAAGTAGTAGTCAAATTTCTGTTTTAATGGCCGAATTACAGGTGCGTAAAGCCGAACTTGAACTAGCTCAGAAAGCAGCTGCGGAGGCAAATTGCCGGCTACAGGTGGCGCGTATTGAAGCCGCACACTCTGATAGCGCCTCCGCAGTTCGGGCCGATGAGAGAGTCTCGGGTTGGTTAGCATCAAATTACGGTAATCGTCCACCCGTTGTAGAAAACAGAGATTTGAACCCGGCTTATAACAGTAATAGGGTAGAATTCGGGCAAGTACGAAACGTCGATCGGGCATTGCAAGGCCCTCCTATACACAGGCATATTCCGGAATTGCCGCATTTCGACGGAAATATCTCGGAATGGATAGCGTTTAGGGCCGAGTTTGAAGACAGCGCGCCTCATTTCAGTAACGTAAACAATGTAGGTAGAATTAGGCGCGCCTTACGCGGTGAGGCGCGGATAGCGGTCAAATCTATAATGTATACGGTGTCCGATCCATACGAAATCATGGAGTCTTTAGAAAAACATTTCGGGGATCCGGAAGAAATAGTTTTGACCGAGATCCATAACGTGAAGCGCATGCCCAGGTTAGCCGAAGACTCGAGTAATATCGTAACTTTTGCCGGCCATGTAGCTAATACGGTAGCGACCATTAAGGCATTGCGCCAAGATCAGTATTTACACGCGCCAGAGTTAGTGAGTAAAATAACTGACAAATTAAACATGATAATTCGGTATGAGTGGGCAAAGTACAAACAAGCCAATCAGGGGACGCCTGAATTGGTCGCGATGGCTAACTTTTTAAACGACGTCAGTACGGCCACGAAGCGATCGCATCACAGACATTCAAAGTCCCGTGCAAACGTTCATGTGGTTAATATGAACCATGCCGAGTCGAGGCAGCCACAACAACGAATGCACGGTGGTGCGAGCCGCGGACGACCGTACTCGAATAGCTATCGAGACTACGCAAGCGACTCTGATTCGGACGATGACTCATACCGGGAATCGAACCGCGCCGCTACCGTAGCTACCGTAAATTCGCGCCCGCAAACGCATAAAAAAAAGCCCGCGCAAACGGTGAAACCCACGCAATCTCGACCGCCCCCGCAGTCGCAGAATAATTTCAATAATAATAGAAAAGATTGCGTACTTTGCAAAGGGAATCACAAGTTAGCCGTTTGCCCGGATTTTCTGAATAAGTCTGTCGCAGGCCGGTGGGAATCGGCCCGAAGCCTTAAGCTGTGCTATAGGTGTTTAGAACCTAATCATAGGCGCCCTATTAAGTGCAAATACGTCGCATGCGGTAAAAACGAATGCGAAGCGGGCCACCACAAGTTGCTTCACGGGCTTACAAATGAAGCGCAATCTGTCCGCGCAAGTGTTAGTAGCATAAATCAGGTTCAACGCGCGAATACGTACCTTATGGTGGTCCCCGTAGAAATTTCAGGCCCGTTAGGTAGTGCCGAAGCACTAGCTTTTCTAGACTCTGGTTCGACCATGACTCTAATAGAAAGAGACACGGCCGATAAGGTAGCTCCCAGGGGTTCGGGCAAACCTCTCGCGATCCAAGGCATTGGAGGTCAGATAACGGATCACGAGTCCTGTAGAATAAATTTATCGATTCGCGGTTCATGTACAAGAAATCTAGAAAAAATTTCGGCGTATACAATCGATAAATTAAATCTGCCTTCGCAAGAGGTTTCCCGCGAATTAATAGAACAGTGCGACCACTTAAAAGAGATAACGGATCAATTAGTATACGAGCGCGGGACGCCCACAATTTTAATTGGACAGGATAATTGGGGCTTAATTGTTTCGCGGCAGCTCCTTTCGAGTCCCTCCTCATCAATAGCTGCGGGCTATACCAACCTAGGTTGGATCCTTTTTGGATCCCAGGATAGGCAGGCAAATAGGGTAGCACGTATAAATCACATTCGTCCGGCCACTACCGAAGATGACATTTTAAGCTGTATGAAACAGCACTTCAGTATCGAGTCGTTAGGGGTAGAAAAGAAATTGCCCCGGGCGGACCCGGACCAACGTGCTTTAGACATATTAGAGGCTACATGTAAAAAAATCCCGGGAGAAAATAGGTACGAAACGGGGTTGTTATGGCGATCTGATGACGAAGTATTGCCCGACAATCGCGCGCATGCGCTACGCAGGCTATACAGCTTAGAGCGCAAACTGGACGGGGACGAAAGTTTCAAGGCAGAATATACCGCACAGATTGAGAATTTAATTAATAAAGGTTATGCGGAAATAATAAACTCTCGCCCTCCGCCAGAAGCGCCGCGTACGTGGTACTTGCCGCATTTTGCGACTAGGCACGCGCAAAAATTAAAATTACGTCTAGTATTTGACGCAAAGGCTACAGCCTATAATACTAGCCTAAATCAATCATTATTAACGGGGCCTGACCTGTTAAAGTCATTATTCGGGGTCCTGCTTCGATTTCGCGAGGGCAAAACCGCGGTTATCGCCGACGTAAAAGAAATGTTTTTACAAGTAGGCGTGTTAGAGCAGGACAGGGATAGTTTACGTTTTTTGTGGAGAGGAGAGAGCAGGACAGAAGATCCACAAGAATATCGTATGAAACGGTTGATATTCGGATCCGCTGCGAGTCCAACCACAGCCTTATATGTCAAAAACAAAAACGCGTTAGAACAAAAAAACGTTTATCCTATCGCCGCCGATATAACTATCAGAAACACGTACATGGACGACATGTTGGTAGCCTTAGATCAGGACGAAAATGAGGTTAAAAAGATAGTTAACGACCTGTACCACTTAAACATGCAAGCGTCTTTCGAGTTGCGCGGATTCGCCTCTAACAATCCAAACGTCATAAGCGACGTGCAACCGAAAACGGAGGATATTACGATAATAGGTAAATCTGATACCGAACGTACGTTAGGGCTTATATGGAACCATAGGCGAGACACGTTAGGCTTTAACGTAAATTTGAGAAACACACCGGAGGAGGTTCTCAACGGTTCGACTTTGCCGACTAAGCGGCAGGTCACTAGTAGCGCTATGTCCGTATATGACCCAATCGGGTATGCAAGCCCCATTTCCGTGTTAGGTAAAACGGTAATGCAGGAAATATGGCGTACCGGTATCGGATGGGACGATCAAATAAAGGATAGCTGTAAAGCGCCATGGATGTCGTTTATAGATAACTTACAAAAGTTACGCAATCTTGAGATCCCCCGACACGTCCCCGCACACGACCGTAAGGGCGATATTCACATATTTTGTGACGCTAGCGAGAAGGTTTACGCTACGGCCGTGTACTTTGTGGGTAGGGACGAGACAGGGATAATTAAATCAACTTTAATCGCATCCAAGGCCCGAGCAGCGCCGCTTAAAGTAGTGTCTATACCGAGATTAGAGCTTCAAAGCTGTGTGTTAGGCACTCGATTAGCGGAATCAGTCGTCACAGAATCCGATTACGTAATCGAGAATAGGTATTTCTGGTCCGACTCGCGAACGGTGCTAGCGTGGATAAAAGCAGATCCGCGCACATTTAAGAGCTTCGTAGCTCATCGATTAGCTGAAATCGAAAGTAGCACTTCGCCAGCGGACTGGCGATGGGTGCCCAGCGCGCTAAACGTAGCCGACGATGCTACAAAGGGCGCGCCCGCGAATTTCGATAGCACCCACCGCTGGTTTTTCGGACCCGAATTCATTACGAAAGATAAATCTGAATGGCCGCGCGAAAAGGCGTCATCTCCGCCGCCACCGTCTACGGGCGAAGAACGTAATAACGCGATTACGTTATCAATCCGTACATGCGATAAATTCGATTATTTACCTCCGATAGAACGATTTTCGAGTTTTATTCGATTGGTTAGGGCTACTGCTTGCGTTATAGTTGCGGCTGAAGTATTTAAAACCCGATTGCTATTGAGAAAACCCGAAATAGAGATGAACAATGGACATGTAAAGATTGCGGAATTACTCCTAATTAAGCGTAGCCAACACGCAAGTTTCGAAGAGGAAGTAAAATTGACGAGAAACGGTAATCCACTGCCGCGACGATCGCCTATCCACAAGATAGCTGTGAAAATGAGCAAGGCAGACATCATGGTACTCGACTCAAGAGTAGACCGAGGCAAAGTGGATATCCCAATTTTACACGCTAAAGAAAGCTTCACGAAACTGCTCATACAACATTACCATGAAAAGTATAATCACGGCAATCACATGACAGTGATGAACGAGATTAAACAGCGGTACTTTATAGTCGGTCTACGAGGGACTATGAGATATATATGCAATAAATGTCAATGGTGTCGGACCTATAAAGGCGCCACCCTCAAGGCCCCTGTAGGCGACCTACCTGTAGAAAGACTACTCGCATATCAGCCTCCGTTTACCGCTACCGCCATAGACTTGTTCGGGCCAATGCAGATTGCTATCGGGCGTAGAAGAGAGAAAAGATGGGGCGTGCTCTTTACTTGCCTTACGACCAGAGCCGTCCATCTAGAGTTAGCCGCATCACTCTCGGCGAGCTCCACCATACTAGCCCTCAGACGCATGATAGCACGTCGCGGAACCCCAACAATCATCTACTCGGACAACGGAACTAATTTTGTGGGCTCGGAACGAGAGATAAAAGAAGCGAAGAAATCGCTGCCCGAATCCATACAAGATCATCCCGCCATCCGAGAAATTACATGGAAGAAAATACCGCCCGGTAATCCCGCCGCGGGAGGTTCGTGGGAAAGAATGGTAGGCGCCATTAAAGCCGCTCTGAAAATCACACTCAGAGAGAAGGCCCCACACGAAGAGGTCCTACATACGCTCATTTTAGAGGCTGAAAATATCGTCAATTCGCGCCCTCTCACTCCAATCAATACTGATATGAGCGAACCATCCCTCACCCCGAACCATTTTTTATTGCTGAGATCCAACGCTAGTAGCCCATGGGGCACCTTCAAGGACGATACGTCCCTAAAATCATGGAAGACCGCCCAAGCTCTAGCCGACATATTTTGGAAGAAATGGATCGCCGAGTATCGACCGCTGCTATGTCCGCGAGCCAGTACTTACAGCAAATTCAAGAATCCTGCTATAGGAGACGTCGTGATAGTAGCTGACAATACGATGCCTAGAGGGACGTGGCCAAGAGGCATTATAGCAAAAACCTTTCCCGGCCCTGATGGCCATGTAAGGGTGGCCGACGTCCAAACTAACTCAGGCATAATCCGACGACCTACAAATCGACTCATCTACATTTGCTCCACTTGAATATTGTACTTTCGTACGAAGGGGGGACTGTCGCATGTAGGTTAGGATTCTATGTAATAATTATAAGTTAGCTCGATCATATATAGCAGTAAGTAATCAGCTTAGAATAAAAAATCATTATGTTCAAAATCGTATTTCTTTTCTCTTAGTTTTAATTAAGTATAAGATTAATTTCTCTCATTATTGTATAGGATAAGATATGAAGCTTTGGTTGATAAAGATGTAAAACCACCATGAATAAATATATAACAAACATATAGAAAGCTTCATAAAATAGGTTTAATATTGTAATAAATAGAATTTCCAATAAGAATCTTATATGATAACTTGTCAATCAAAATATGTTCCACCAATGTATATTATGTATTACGAATGTGTATCTACTGAAATAAAGAGATAATGTTGTTCAGTTTGCACCTACACATCTACACGCACACATGTAAGAATTGGGCCACGCCCTTCTTACCCATTGGTCCAATCAAGGAATAATCTAGCGATCATTTATAAGACCGCTCGATTAACTTGATATCATTCTCTCAGCGACCTCCGATCAAGACACACTTCACGCAACATTATGTGAATTATCTTCAAGTGTTATTATTTCATGGGACTTCCCTATACTACTGAAGCATCCCTTTTACCAGTATAAAGTCAATTAAATTAAAATCAAGCTACAGTCTACTACTCATCACAAGATGCATTTAAAGATAAACAGAGCACATCCCTAAAGTAGACGTGTAGTGGTGTTATACTCGACAAATCTCATTAGAAGCATCTTTCACCATAGTAAAGGTCAACCCTCATTAAGAGCTTCTGCTACTTCTTACGTAACAGCTTCCGAGCTCACATCACATGATAACACTTTAAGTTCAGTAGGGGGCCGCTAGTGAGTTCAGTCGGGTCAGCGTCGCTCCAGGCGCTTTCTCTCGGGATATCGTTTCACTTTTATCTGATCTTCCGTCCAGATAGAAGTGATATAACCTTCATTACATCTATGTTAGGGTGACGCCAGATTAGCGTAGTTTGAGTCGCGTAATTTGGGTCGCGCCATACATCATGTCACATGATCACGTCACACTAAGTATGGCGAGACCGAAATTACGCGACTCAAATTACGCTCGTGTGGCTTCATCCTTATGTCAAATATCGGTATTGAGCTATAAGGCAGCTCACCCTTCCGCTCTATTGCGCAATACCTCCTTCACATCACACGTATTTAGTTAAAAAAATGTCAGCTAATGTTATGGTGGGTCGTCGCAGCTCCAGGCGCTTTCTCTCGGGATATCGTTTCAGTTTTATCTGATCTTCCGTCCAGATAGAAGTGATATAACCTTACTTACGTCTATGTTAGGGTGAAGCCAGATTAGCGTAGTTTGAGTCGCGTAATTTGGGTCGCGCCATACATCGTTTCACATGATCACGTCACACTAAGTATGGCGCGACCGAAATTACGCGACTCAAATTACGCTCGTCTGGCTTCATCCTTATGTCGAATATCGGTATTGAGCTGTACGGCAGCTCACCCTTCCGCTCTATTGCGCAATACCTCCTTCACATCATACGTAGTTCAAAAAATAGCAGCTAATGTTATGGTGGGTCGTCGCAGCTCCAGGCGCTTTCTCTCGGGATACCGTTTCAGTTTTATCTGATCTTCCGTCCGATACAACCCCACTTAGGTCTATGTTATGTCGAACATTGGTATTGAGCTGTAAGGTAGCCCACAGTAAGCAGGATCTTCCGCTCTTCATTACACAATACCTTGTTCCCTCACATCACACGTAGTTCAAAAAAGGGGAAGCTATTGAGTTCAGTCGGGTCGTCGACGCTCCAGGCGCTGTCTTGGTTTTACTTTTATCTGATCTTCCAGATATAAGTGATACAACCTTACTTACGTCTATTACTCGTATCTCAAACATCGCTAATTATTGAGCAGTAAGGCACTCCTGCTCCTGCCTCACCCGGACGCCACGTATCATCGCCATCGTATTCAAACAATATTGGAATGTATAGATACTAACTGTTCTCGGGTGGAGATGATGACAAATAGTTGACGAACTCGTTCGTTCTGGATATTTAACAATATATAAACAAAGAAAACCATTTGAGTTGAGAGACTAAAGGTATTTAAGCAAATCAAAGTAATCTTTTGTATGCTTGATACAATACACTATTTGAATTGCCTGAGTCGTGGTTTTATTACTTTTCCCCACCAATTCATCACTTGTGTTTTAACTCATACTCAACAAAAGTTAAATCGGTACCATTTCGTCCTTTCAAGATCCTAATTACTTTGAAGACATCCTTGTTTCAACGAAGTCAGAGAACAAAACTAGACAAACGATTAATCCGAACACAATACAAATGAAAGCGAAAACAAAAGATTCAAACAACAGTCAATTCAAATTGGCTTACAATGAGCCTCTGTGAAAGCTTGGCTTCGACGGGGGATTCAAATGTAAGTACGTGGGTAAAATATATATAATAAACAGTCATGGCATTTAAGAATAAAAAAAAATTTACAAAAAAGAACCGACTTCAATAAAACTAAAAAGCAAAAAAAAAACCGTTCACGTACAGATTACATTTGACTCACCCTTTGAATCTGAAAGGGTTATTTTTGGCTTTTTAGTTTTATTGAAGTCGGTTATTTTTTTGTTAATTTTTTTTTTGCTTTTTAGTGTACTTATCATATTCATATAAAATACCTACTTAGGGCGGGGTGATCGGAGAGGTCTTGAAGGCATGCATCTCGGTTGAATTATCTCCTAACTCCTAACCGTTAAGGAGTTGTACCTTCCATCATCAGCTCAGCATTGGAAGGTGATGAATACCATGTGCAAATACTTAAATAGTTTTAGAAAATATATGAAAAATATTACGAGTGCCTATAACATTTCAGGAATTCCTTCGATTCCTCATGGATCTCACCATCCGATCTTCACCAAAATTTTATGGGACCAACCTTGAGATGTCTATTCATGAACCTAAAAAGAATTTTCCAAATCGACTCATAAATGACGGAGTTCTGAGGTAACAAACATGAAAAATAATAAAAAAAACACTCCTTTTTTTGAAGTCCGTTAAAAAGAAGAATATACCTACCTGCTCCATTTTTGATTCCACGGGACCTATGATGGTTGCTTTTATCACTCGATAAATAAGTGATAAAGCGTCTGTCACTTACAAGATAAAATAGATAAGATAAGATAAAAGCTTTTTCGATAAAATGCATTTGGAAGCCTATTTAGCCATATCTTGTTTAAAATGCCAACAATGGCACTCCATGCAGTTCCAGCTCGAATTGTAAAAATCGACAAAAGTGCGACATCTGAATGCCTCATCGAATTAAGCCCATTTTCCTCACACTTATCTTATTTATCCCCGCCGACGGGGTCCTTTAAGACCCTTTTAAGGTCCTTTAAGGGCCATATTTCGCGTTTTTCTCTGCATCATGGCCTGACTCTCTTTGCCCTCTCCCTCCGCCCGAAGTCAGACTGACTGCCCTCAGTCTATTCACGACGCAGTCAATGCGTGCCGTGCGCCCCCGTCACCCTCCCCAAATCACTCATGTGGCGCGGAGATAATCCCATTAGCGGGTTATACTTCCACACAAAGTCCGACTCACTGGTAGTGAGGGCTAACCAGCCCTGATACAGTTCAAGTCATGTTTAAAAAAAATATAAGCATCACTTCTCTGTTTGGAAATCGTTCATGTTTTGTAAACAGAAATGCAAAAAATAATCTATGAACCTATTTATGATTATTAATTTGTGTCAGAATTAAAATGTATGGCCGCATTGTTTCCAGAATCCAGATCTTATCTCATTGTAATGTACATGAGTAGTAGGATATGAAAGTATACGCCTTAGGCTGAACAGCCCCTTTTAGAATGTAAAGTACTTTAAATAGCATTTGAAATCGCGATTACAAAAATATTTTAAATATAAATGAACTTTAATAATAATAATAATAATAATTTATTGATAAAACATAATGTACAGAGGTGACGGTTAAATTCTATACTTAAAAAACAAATAAATTCACAATTTACATAACCTGAACTAGGGTTGCCCCTGTGTTTCAGGCAATGGGAAAGCCTTTACATTATTTAATTTAAGTACATATTCATCTATCTTACAGTAATCTTATTGTAGCTTAACTACTAAAATTTACACTAAAGAACTTAATTCAACTAAACAAATATTTATTTCATGACAGCCAGTAAGTTCTCTGTATCTTCGTACGTCATAGTTTGTAGTGACTCACGAAGCGCTTTCTTACATTGAGCGAAGCTTAGTGGATATAGGTCCAATTTCGCATTTAATCTATTGTAAAGAAATGGTCCCAGAAATATGAAAAATCTTGTAGAAAAAGCATGTTTTGCTTGCATGTTATAGGAGCAAACAATATCTTTACGCCTCTTGTTTTTATATTCGGTGCTGTAAGGAGTTATGCAGTGCTGCCTTAATACTGTGCCGTGGATAAATAACTGACGAACTGTTAGTACTCTACATTCACTGTATATAAGGTTAGTAGGGTAGAGGTAAGGACGATAGGTATGGACCTTTAGGATTGCTCTTTGGGCTCTTTCTAATTTTAGTATTGTGGTTTTAGCCAAACCTCCCCATGACGTTATGCAATACGTTATTATTGATTGGCAAAGAGCAAAATAAACCGTCTTGAGGAGCTGCTCATCCGCAATTGACCGCAGTTTTTTGAAAACAAATATTAACTTACGGATTCTATTACACAGCGCTTCCACATGGAATTTAAACGAGAGGGTTTCGTCGATTAAAACTCCGAGATATTTAATTTTGTCGGTACGCATTATGTCCGGGCAGCTGCATTTGACAGATGAAATGTTATTACATATGTGGGCATAGAGCTTGCGGTAGGTTATGTCTACGCTAGGTTTACGCATGGAAAATCTTACATACTGAGTTTTATCTGGGTTAAGTGTTAGTAGGTGATGCCGTAACCAGGTGCTGACGCTATTAAAGCCTCGCTGTGCATATTCATGTGCGTCATCTGCTGATTTAGCGGAAAAAAGCAGTACAGTGTCATCAGCGTACGAGATTATTTTACCATTTCCTATTTTTAGATCACAAAGGTCGTTAATATATATCAAGAATAGGGTGGAAGCGAGCACGCTTCCTTGTGGAATTCCGTAAGCGGTGTTTTTTAAGTCGGAGCTGATATTATTGTCTATCCTCACGCATTGGGTGCGTTCATCTAGATAATTTGCTAGTAATTTGAGTTGGGTACCTCTAATACCAAGTGCTTCTAGCTTTTGGAGAAGAATGGCAATGGGGACGGTGTCAAAAGCTTTTGCGAGGTCCATAAAGATTCCTATTGTCTGATTTCCTTTATCAAGTTCTTGGACTAGGTAATTAGTTAGTTCATGAACAGCGTCAGCAGTTGATAGCCCGGCCCTAAAACCAAACTGATTGTTTGATAGAAGAGTTTGTTCTTCAAGATATTTAATTAGTCTAGAATTAATGATTTTTTCTAATATTTTTGATATGGCAGGTAAAAGTGAGATGGGTCTGTAGTTTGCTACCTGGTTAATGATTAAATAATAGGCTGGGTACAATTCCTCGAAGACCATTATTATTATTTTTTCGATAGTCCTTGCTGTACGGATTCACTTGCGGACAGGTCATTTTTACCATGGTTTTTCCAAAATATTTTCTTAAATTTTCAATTTGACAGTTTGCAAGAGTGTTACGTTAAGAGGCATAAGTAAAATTAAAATAGCTGGCGCTTTTATTTGGATGTTTTTTTCTCATTACAAAACACCTTTATTCTTCATGGCGTTTGAGCTACGAAACAGCATAGCGACGCTTAAGAATCAATATTGTCTAAGCAACAAAAATACAATTTTACAGGAAGCGTAAAAAACGTTTTAAAAATTTAATTTTAATATAATTGAAAATATTTAAAAACGATTAAAATGATAAAAATGTATTAAAACTATTGTTATACGAGGCACCTCTGTAACATTGCCCTGAACAAAGATATTTGTAAGTTAGGTGGTATTGCTTCAAAGTAAACTTATATTTTTTATAATTTGTAAGATGAGTGGTTAGAGTAAAAAAAAATCAAAAACATGTTTTTATTAACGCTTCACAATATTAATTATAAGAAAACCTTGATAAAAATACTTTTATACCAAATTGAAAATATCACTGCTGTAGTAATATAACCGTACAAAAAGTTTGTGTAAGTTTGGTGGTATTGGTTTAAATATAGGACTGTTTTTATTTAGTTGGTAAGATAAGAGGCTGTAACGAAATTATAAATTCTTGGCTTAATTTAACTTATAAAAAAAGTATTTATACAAATAACAAGTCTTTGCAAAATATTTTGAAATACCGTTAATGGCACATAGGTGTAGCATTGCCCTAAACAAAGTTTTTGTAAGTTAGACAGTATTGGCTTCAATATTTGTACTTGTATGTATTTTAATTTTAAAGTAAAGATAACCTGGATTAAATCAAACAATTGAATGAAATATAAATATAGACCTCAGGCCTTGGTACAAACAGTTCAACATTTCTACTGCAACAAAATTACCAAAAATATAACTAAATTAAGCCGTTTGATTACAAATTGTATGTAATATTGACAGAATTTCACTAAGTGTTTATCACGGTTCTTCTGGAAAGATTGTCTATCTCAATTTTCAAATATACCTAACGGCTACTTTTTTGTAGAAATACACGAAATTAAGAAATATAATCATGCGTTAATTATAAAATACACCAAAACATACCTTATACGGCTTAAGTAGTCACAAAAAATTATGAATTTATCACATTTTACTATTTTTTCACTAGAAAATTAACGTTACGCACTTGCAGAAACTTGAAATAAATACTAATAACACTGGCGTCGTCACGGGATACCTGAGCCGCGCTCTATTGGTCTCTTTCACACGCGCACAGTACCTGCTGACCGCAGCGCCAATGTTTCGGCATTTTCGGCACCGCTCGCGGTGCCAGTCGCGCACTTCAATCGCGGGCAAGCAACAGCGGAGTATAGACGTTCGTCAGAGCACATAGATGGTATTGGCAGAAAAGTAAACGCGTTTAATAGTTAGATGATATTTCCATAGCGGATTGCTCATCCATTTCATGAAATAAAATTTAGACGATTTTGGCATGCTATGCGTTTTTTTTTTCTGAACCTAACTGTATTAAAAAGTGAAAAACGTCAAAATGTTAGTTAGCCGGTATTGATTCTTAAGCGTCGATAGGCAAATATTTAAAAGAAAAAAATATAATAAATATATTTGTTAATTACGACTGACGAATTCTACGTTTCGACTTGCATGGCTTATGACTTGTCATAGGTTTTAAAATGTGTATCATTCCAGTTAAATACAATGTCATTAGTGTCAGTAAGCGCCGCCGGCGCAACGTAACGAGTGTGATGCGTTACATACGCGGGCGCAACCGCTCTGCGCCGTGGTTTACTTTGCATCCGGTTCCGGTAGCTTAAGTTGAATGATTAGACAAGAATGTGACGTAAACGTTTTATTTGCTTTAAATTTGCGTGTAATTTTTGTCAGTCACATAATTTCAAGTGATTTCAATAAAAAATTAAAGTAGCAAATTAATGCAAAGGCTAAAGGATAAAAATTGAAAAGCTGGAACTTTTTTGGTGGCTGAAACGTTCTCATTCCTTTGCCATCGCTTATAAAAAAAAAAAAAAACTCCTGCGTGGGACTTCTACTGCAAAACAACAAAAATGCAGATAACAAGGTATACCTACGCCTACGTACAATAAAATAATACACACATATAATTAAGAGGCCTCCTTTTAAAATCCATTTTTTTCATATTATGACAAATATATTGACAATTTCAACCAATTTTTTGAAGTGAATAATACTTTTCCCCGAGTTCTAGGTAGTAACGTAGCTATTTCATGCTTTTATTGCGTGCAGTCGAAAATAAGTTGAAAAAACTAATTTTCCGCGTGAATTTTGTCAATTTCGAGTAGTTTTTGAAACAATAATTATCAATGAAAAATTCAAACGGTAGGCTTCCAATATATACCAATAAATCCCAATAGCCCTGTTCTAGGTATTAACATCAATAATATGTTAAGAAACATCTTTGATCATAAAGAAAAATGTCTAAAACAATCAGCATTTTTAAAAGGAATAAGGGCTCTTAAACTACAGACACTTTTAAGTGATAGTTCCCAGTAAACAAATTAACGTCTATGTATTTTAATTTGGGAATTTTATAGCCTTGTAACTTGACTTTTAAGCCAATCTATGTAATATCATACTTTCAAGTATTGCCATAATCCAATGCTGTCGAACTTTAAAATAGGTAACTAATTTTGTCTATTAAGTATATACAACTCAAGGTACTCAAGAGTTCTTCCTCGCAGCACGGTGAGGCTAGCCTTGTGATTTGAAGCCTCAATTTCTCCGATTCATAAGATAAGTAGATATTCAATCTCTTTCAAGATATACATAATAGGGTACGAATGATTAAGCTCCACTAAAACTAAGGTTGTTAAAGATCTGATTGGTATCTACAATGGGTTAGCAACAATCTGTGTACTTCGGTCATGGATGTTTTATTCTACTGGGTATATTATCTAGTCGCTACTTACAGTATAAACAATTGGAAAAGCCTCCCGAAGCCTTATATAATCTTTAATTGTTAGTCTAAGTTTCATGGCGCATTGGTTTTTATAGATAAATTATTATCCATGTAAATATTTTTATAAATACATAAATCATCTTAATTAAATCTTGAAGTGATGAGTGAGATTACAGTCAGTGAATGTGCAATTAAACTCGTTACAATATGATCAACGATCAATAGGTACTGACAATCAAACAACACCGGAACCGGACGCAAACATAGCGCACGTGGTAACCGCGAGTCTTACGCTTGCGCAACGAGAAACGGCGCGTGCGCAGCGTCGGCGCCGCTTTGCTCTTGTTGACCCTGTCACGAGATCTATGAGGTATAGCAAAACAGTTTAATTTTTAGGGCGCTGCTGTAGAACTTTATTGCGGTAAACTTGACATTAACACTTTCACGGACAGTACGTCGAGAGACGTGAAATAGGATCCTCGTGATACGGCACCACGTCTATGGGCGGTGACTTTTATCTTCGCAAAACTGCCACTCCGTTTTTTTTTTTATATAGGCAAATGCTTTTGCCATTTTTGGCTGCAATACTTTTGTATGAGTATTGTATATGCCGCAGCATATTTTTTCCGAAACGTAGCAAAAACTATTCACTGTCCTTGTACGTAAAAAGTCCGCTATTTGTAATTCTGACTTTAGTTTTGTGCAGCAAAGGCTAAATAAATATATAACTATAAAGATAAAAAAGGCTAGATAAAAAAAAAAAGTAAGAAACACTACCTTGAAATAAGTTGTCTTTATACAAGTGATCTACAATGGCAGCTTCTTCCGTGTCTTGTTAACTTATGTGTAGAACTCGGACGATTCTACTCAGTTTGAGCTGCCGCCTCCACGTCATGCTTAAAACACCAAACTCTGTTGGACAACACACCGAGCTCCAACCCGTCCAGCGTGCTGGATTGAATTTCGTTTAAAAACAAAACATGAATAATGGCATGATTTAATTTGACTCTCAAATGTAATCCTGCTCTAATCTAATGTTTTTTTTTATTCACACAAATCAATCTAGTCCCAAATTAAGCTAGCTCAAGAAGGCTTGTGTTATGGGTAGGTACTAGACGACGATATACGTACTTATATAGATAAATATATACTGAAATACATAGAACAACCATGACCCATGCACAAATATTCGAGTTCATCACACAAATATTTGCCCCGGCCGGGATTCGAACCCGGGACCGCCGGCTCAGTAGGCAAGTGCTTACAAACTGCGCCAAACGTGCCGTGTCATTTCGGTGCACGAAAAATTTGACACTAGGCCGGCAGCACGCGTCTTGATCATGACGTAGAAAATTTTACAATGAAGCTAACAATTTTAAAACTTTAGTGGATCATGCGGGGCTTGTATCCGCGTTTCCAACGGTGTTTGCAAGCAATACGAAACAATGCGATTTCATAAGCTTAATTCTTCAACCCTGTACAGAAAGGCCCATAACGACATATAAACGACATGACTTCTGCAGTAGCAACTCTGAGAAGGAAAACATCGCAAGCAGAACATCGTAATACTGGCCTTCGTGCGGAATAGAGAACCCTCGCCGTGAATCACCACACAGCACGTGGTGGAAATGAAAAGTACCGCGTTGCGCAACCAGCGAGAGGCTGCAGCACGCGATGGAATGCATTTTCACTGCAGCGGCGAGGGCCAAGCGATAGGGGGTAGCGGGAACAACGTTGCAAATATTCGTCTGCGCGGAATAAGAGGTCAACCTTCTTTTTTCGATCTGTAGTCGACAAAAACGTGTGTAATGTTTATTTGGGGAAACCAAAAAAAGTTATAATATATATTTTAACCGTTTAGGCGTGATGAAACACGAAAAAAAATAGGCCATACATATTTATATCCCAACAGGGTTTTTTTTAACCCACGCCATAATTATTGCGGATTTTTAGTGGTACTAATTATGTTTACTGGCAACGACAACGTTTTAGTAACTGACTTTGAAAGTCAGTGAATGTCACTGATGTAAACAAAGAGGAGGCAAAAGCCTCGAGCTGCCATTCTCGGCTTAATAATAATAAACAAAGAGGGAACAGGACTAAGATAGGCCTTCATGTTCATTTCATCTCATGTTTTATTTTTTATTTTTTATAAGTCTTATTTATATTTAACACGGAATACATGCATTGGTTATAAACCAAAAAAACTGATACTTGCACAAGCTTCGAGCCGCCATAAACGGATTAATAATAATAAACAAAGAGGAAACAGGACTAAATATTCCGCAAATATCTAGTAATTTTTGCATAATAAAGCCAAGACTATCCGCAGTGATGAAACTCAAGTTTTTCTTCAATAGGATTCAGTACTTATTTCGCAATAAGAACGAAGGACTGATTAGTATTCCGGTAACAAAGTTTTGACTTTGGTTGATGACAAATCCTTGACAAATCGCTACTGACGTTATTTAATGCAAATATATGACGTAATGCTTATCGTCATTATCATAAATGGCTCATCGTTACTACACGAATGGACGATAAAACGGTCATCAGGGAAGAATGGCGGCGTGTTGTGAAGCTTGCGACCAACATCTGAAATGATGACCACGACTACTCAGCCAAGAGTGAAACCGACAAAGAAGAAGATGATGTATGCACATTATTGCCATATGAAAGCTGTTTGTAGCGCCATAACAGGCAAAACCGACACTTTTTAGGCTATATTATGTATTATTTACTAAGCAACCACACAAAGTTCAAATAATTGTACCACACACCATTGCGTCACGGCTCAGTGCTCCAGGGAGCATGTGGCCTGCGGTCGAGTTACCTATGACTTAACAAGTTTGGTCGTTGCGTCACACCATGAGTGATTGCCACGATTAACTTGACGCGACGCTTATGACTTGACACAAAAAACTAACATTAAAGTTATGTCTACCCGGTTGTAATCAAGGGAGAATTATGGCTGCTCTAAGTGCAGACTAGTGGTTTAATAGTACATTACGTACGCAGTGAATTCGTGAATGTCCCAGATCGCTGGCGTTTGTGGCCCAAGCCGAAGGTGAGGATCACACTCACGGCCTAGGGTACATTACATACCTAGAGCGTTGAATTCGTGAATGTCCCAGATCGCAGGTGTTTGTGGCCCGAGCCGAAGGTGAGGATCACACTCACAGCTTAGAGTACATTACATACCTAGGGCAGTGAATTTGTGAATGTCCCAGATCGCTGGCGTTTGTGGCCCAAGCCGAAGGTGAGGATCACACTCAAAGCCTAGGGTACATTAATACTCTTTTTAATACTCTTGTTCGAAGTACACTTGAATACTGCTCGCAGGCTTGGTCTCCCTTTTACGATGTCCACAAAAACCGCATTGAGCGAGTACAGAGACGATTCTTGGCAATCTTGAGTTTCTATGGCTGCCAAAAATCTCGGTCCTTAAGGTCATACCAAGAGCGCTTAAAATTCTTTAATCAACTGTCACTCAATCACAGGAGAAAGGCTCTTGACCTGATATTCCTGTATAAAGTGGTCAACTGTAAAGGAATATCATGCCCGGACTTGCTAAGGAGCATTAATATTACCTTGCCAAGACGGCTACCTCGAAAGGGCACATATAAACTGTTTAAGGAACGTTTCAGAAGGACAAAGCTGGGTGGGAACTCGCCACTATCCAGGATGACGAAGTTTTACAATCACGTTCCGGTCTCTAGGGAGATAGATATATTCCATGACAAGTACTCGAGCTTCAGAAAAAGTATCATTGCATATCTGGTCTCCCTGGATTCCGGAGCGTGATGAGCCTCTGAATTCGGATTTGTACCATGTCTTTTATCGGTGTTATTTGTATGATTGCTTTTTGTTTGTTTTTGGATGTAAGTGTTTTTCTTTTCTTTTTATGTACCCACACTGCCTGCTATTGCGCTCAACATAGATTGACTGTAATGGCAGTCACTGCTTAGTGGCAATTTTTTTTATTCTTTAAAGAACCCAAATGTTAGCCGTGGTTACCTATAATTGGATAAGCATCCTGTTTGTCATTTGTGTACTTATTCTATGTTATAGTCTGATGTGTTATCTGTTGGTAATCCTTAAATAAATAAAATAAAATAAAATAAAATTACATACCTAGGGCGGTGAATTCGTGAATGTCCCAGATCACTGGCGTTTGTGGCCCGAGCCGAAGGTGAGGATCACACACACAGCCTGGGGTACATTACATACCTAGGGCGGTGAATTCGTGAATGTCCCAGATCGCTGGCGTTTGTGGCCCAAGCCGAAGGTGAGGATCACACTCACGGTCTAGGGTACATTACATACCTAGGGCGGTGAATTCGTGAATGTCTCAGATCGCTGGCGTTTGTGGCCCAAGCCGAAGGTGAGGATCACACTCACGGTCTAGGGTACATTACATACCTAGGGCGGTGAATTCGTGAATGTCCCAGATCGCAGGTGTTTGTGGCCCGAGCCGAAGGTGAGGATCACACTCACGGCCTAGGGTACATTAGGTACATACCTAGGGCGTTGAATTCGTAGATGTTTGTGGCCCAAAGGTGATGACCATAAATATGCGATCTGGGACTTAACGAATAAGCGGCCGTGGTTTGTCTAAAGTTTTCCGTCTTGCCGCGGCCAGGAAGCGAGATTTTCTCCCCTGGCAGAAAATCCCACTTACGGCCTAGAGTGACATGAATTACTATTTCGCTCTCGTAAAACCTACGAGGAAATACGGGTGGGAACGGATTTATTTATTTTTATTTTATTTTTATTTATTTATTCAAATTAGTAGATATTTTTTTGGTGTGTTTATGCTTACCCTGTCGCCACGCTTGGCCCGACTACCCTTAGTTACGAAGTTTGTTTGATACAGTACATTTCTGGATCATTGATACAGGGAATGAGACAGCCGTATAAATAAAGACTCTATTTGTAGCCTTTTGTGAGTTGAATCGTTGAACCTTTTTAAGGCGTTATTTGCTGACTGTTCGTCATTTTTATCATATGTCTTTTCAATATTAACATCCAAAGTAAACCTTATTTGGAAAATTAACTTTTTAGATTCAAGCCTCGTAATGCCTTCTTACGTAACCATGGTAACACTTGGTTTCCAATTTGGGACGTGCCGGGCACCGAAAATGAGAGTCATTTTATTTTATTGCGCATGTCGGTATTTTTAGACCAAGAAATTGTCGTATCAATTGTTCAATTTAAAGTTTAATAGGAGAATAATAGAAGGAAACCGCTAAGGAATGGAAGTCGCTCCCATCGTGTGTATTTCCAGAAAAATATAATTTGTGTGTCTTCAATGCAAGAGTCAATATTGCTGAATCAGCGAGCTACATCCTCGACCTTACCATCAGGTGATACTGAGGTCAATCGCCGGTCAGCTGAGAATAAAAAAAAGGAAACAGAGCAGTATTTTAAAATTAAAATTTTGCAATGATCATTTGTTTTAATGTATGTACCACATGGTTGTTGAGACACACAGGCGAGAACAATAGGTACCTCGACTTCAAAATCAAAATCAAAATCGTTTATTCTGTAAATAGGCCACAAGGGCACTTTCACATGTCTAAATCTGAGTCTACCGGCATTTCACAAGAGGAGACCGCTGTTGAGAAGAAAGCCGAAAGAAACTCAACAGTAAGTAATTTTTTCGTAAATTATACTTTAAACGAATACAATTATATTATAAATAGGTAATTGATACATGTTAGAGGAAAAGTACAAGATTCTCCAAAACAATGTTTACACTAATAATTTTGTAAAATAAAGTATGGAAAACTTGTATGGAAAAAAAAGCAGTGGTCCTCTAAATAAGATGACATAACTTACTACAATGTACAATACTACCGAAGATTTAAGGTGGTTTTCCACCGGCGAGGCGTGGCGGGGCGTGGATGGGCGAGAATTGAAATCGCGCTGACCCTTTTCCACTAAAAATTGACATTAATAGCTATCGCGAGCCCGCGTGGGACCTCGCAAGCCCGCGCGGGCCCGCGCGAGCCCTCGCGTGCCTGACCGAGCTCGCGGTTGACATTAAGGTCTTCGCACATTATAACAACTCAACGGCGACTCGATTCTATGCTAAATATTGAAATTTAAGCCCTATGTCATATTTACTAGGTTTAATTTCAAAAAAATGTACGACGCGTCGTCCACTCGTCAAGACAAAGGTTGTATGAGGTACATGCCATGATTGAAACCTACATTAAAAAAAAAGATACCAACTACAGAAAAGCTGTCAGTACTATAGAAAAACTAGTTGTTTGTATAAGGTCAGAAAAAATACTATTTAAAATTTAAAATATTTATTACAAACAATCTTTTTTTTACCGAGAATGTACTCTTAATGATTTTTTTATTATTGAAGATTGTAAATTATACAAGGCTGTATAGCGGTATTAATAACCAGGCAGGTTCTCTCTATGGTATTATTTTTTATTTTGTTATGTCACTGTAACTTTGTGTCTCTTCAGAAGAATATTATAGTTGCTGATATATAAAGAAATCTTGTTTATTTTCGTAATATTTAATAGGTTATGTGGCCCAGGCATGTGGCAAAGATAAACAAAGAGCAGTAAAAAGCGTGGTTCCTGTTATATCCCTAATTTACCTTCTGCGTAGCTGGAAGTCTCCATATTCCTAAGTTTATTATACAAACAATATTTGCGTCCGTACAATTCTTTATTTCTTCATAAATTAAAACTAACATGACAAGCAACATCAAATAGAAGTTTACGTGACGAGATAACTATTAAGCAACTAATTATGGTTTATTACTCCTTAGTCGAGTCACGTTTGCGTTATAGCATTAAATTCTGGGGACAAAGTTATGCGTACAATATCAAAAAAGCTTTTGCCTTACAAAAACGAGCCATCAGAACAATGGTCCGGATACCATCCTGGCAGTCGTGCAAAGAACACTATGTTCAATTGAAGATACTGACGGTGCCGTGTCTGTACATCCTCATAATACTGACTGATGTTGTTAAGTATCCTGAAAGATACGAAAGCAATGAAGAAAGAGAGTCACGACAAAGCACGCGCCGAAAGGATTTAATGAGAACGATTGCACCGAAACTCAGAGTGGTGAAACATAGTGTTCGACATCAGGCGGTGACATTGTATAATAGTTTGCCTAATGAACTGAAGGTGATAAATAATGTAAATATTTTCAAGCGCCGGCTTAGGGACTATTTGTTAAAAAAGGCGTATTATGATGTAGGTGAATTCATTAATGATAGTGATTCGAAAATGGCTTGAACTTGAGCAGCTCCACAATTAATCTATTTATTTGTTGTTTGTAAAGTTTTGTTTAAATTAAGTATTAGCTATGTAATTAGTGAAGGCTATTGTATGTTCAATTTCTATTGTTAAATTTCTTATAATTAATGCTGTGAAATTATTGACATTTTTATTTTGATTTTTGTGTGTTAGTTACTTAAGTACTATTTCCAACACGATGTAAATTGTTAAGGAAAATAAATAAATGAAAAAAATGAAATGAAATATCATCAAAGACAAAGTAGTCGACAGCATAAAACCTCATCATCCCCCCGCAATTCTAATTCACCCCGGAATAAGAATTGTCACAATCATAAAGTTAGAAACAAACTAATAACTATATCTATAACTAAAGTTAAACATTGAAAAATAAATAATTGATAAAACAAACAAGACAAAATACTAACTGCTCAGTATAGGAAGTGATAGTGGTCTTCACTCTAACTCCTTCCCCCCTCAATGTTAAACTTTATTTGTTTTAAATGACAATAAAATGTAGATCAACAATAAACCTCATAATAATTATGATAACACTTTCGGCATACAAATAAACTATTCAATTAAAACCTAGTTTCTCTACAAAATAGTTATGTTTCTGTTTTCCTAAAGCTTTTGTTAAAATGTCTGCAACATTTTCATTCGTGTTCACATACTTTACAATTACTAATCGTTTGCTAATCAAATCTTTAATAAAATGATATTTAATATCAATATGCTTTGACCTCTTACTGTTTTCATTTGACTCCATCAGTTTGATAGCGCTTTGATTATCTACAAGTAACGTTGAGTTTGAAAGATCTTGTAACAATCCCTTTAAACTAACTAACTCTGCACACGCTAGAGCCGCAGCTATATATTCAGCTTCGGCTGTTGATAAGGCGACAACGTTTTGTTTTTTACAGAACCAGGCTAACAAATTATTGCCATAGAAGACTACAGAACCACTCATACTTTTTCTGTCTGTTTTGTCGCCTGCCCAGTCAGCATCGGTATAGGCAATCAAGGGACAACTACTATCCTGTTTGTATACCAAACATTTTGATTTGGAGTGTTTTAGATATCGCAATGAAAAGTAATGAAAAGGGGCACAAAGCAATATATTGCCGCAAAAATATTCATAACAGGCAGTATTACACTTCCCAACGTGGTGCTCCTGTCCGAGGTGGCGAATTGTATAGAAGGGGTCGTGGCAGAATTCAGGGACGCGCTCGAGGTGTGAATAGAGCACACACATCAAGGGACGGTGCAATTATAGCTCATGAAGAGACTATAGAGGAAGTGGGCTGTATGATTGATGAAGAATTCAACTTGACTTGTAAGGCAACATTTGATCAATCAATTTCTTTTGTAGTGGATTCTGGTGCATCACAAAATTTTATATCTGATATTTATACACCATTTTTGGCAAATATAAAAACCTTAGCACATCCCGTACAAATTAACACAGCTAATGGTGAAAAATTGATTGCATATCGAAGTGGCAGTTTACCGATTGAATGTGGTAATGTTAAGTTTACTGTCGAAGGACTTATAGTAGCAAAGTTAGCATATAATCTTCTATCTGTACGGAAGCTGCTAGAAAAACCAAATGAAATCATTTTTAGGAATGAATACGCAAAAATTTTATTTTTTAATGGGTCCATTATATGGGCATATAATAATGGCAAACTTTATATTTTGCAGGGTAAAATTATAACGGAGGAAGTAGTCGCGGCTATACATTCAGCAGATGGCATGTTGTGGCACAGACGTTTAGGACACACCAGCACAAAAACTTTACAAAGGCTACAGCTACCACTAAACAGCAACGTATGTAACGCATGTATGAAAGGTAAGGCAACACGGTTACCATTCAAAAGGTTAGAGCAACCTAGGTCACGTCAGGTGTTAGAACTGTTACACAGTGATATAGCGGGTCCATCCAACATTCCAACAATTGAGGGTGAAGTTTATTTTCAAACTATAATAGATGATTTTTCACACTTTTGTGTGGTTTTCTTGCTAAAAAGGAAATCAGAGGCAGCTCAAAATATTATCACCTATATCCATCGATACGAAAACGAATTTGAGAAAAATGTTAAGAGGATTAGGTGTGATAATGGAGGTGAATACACTTGCAATAAACTCCGTCAATTTTGTGATCAGAAGGGAATAGTTTTGGAATATAGTTTACCATATTCACCAGCTAGTAATGGCGTTGCAGAGAGAATGAATCGAAGTTTGTATAACAAAGCAAGGACTATGCTTATTGAAACTATGCTGCCAAAGACTTTGTGGGGTGAAGCAGTAAAATGTGCAGCTTATCAGTTGAACCGTTGTACGTCTATGGCTATTAATTTCAAGACTCCTTGTGAAATGATGTATGGGACAAGAGACTTAAACAAACTTCGTGCATTTGGTGCAAAGGCGTGGGCATATATCTTACCTAAACATGATAAACTTTCGGAGAGAGCACGTGAGTGTAGGATGGTAGGATACAGCAGAACAGGATATAGTTTATGGGATCCTAGGAATAACAAAATAATTGTGTCACGAGATGTGAGATTCGATGAAAATGATATTGTTTACAAAGAAAGTGAGCAGACTGATAACGAACGAGAGTGGCTAAGAGTAAGTATTTCAGAAACAAATCCCATACATACTGATGGGATTACTGAGCCTGAACAAGATAATGGAAATAGAGAAGAGGTAATCATTGATAATAAGAATGTTGATGAGGAATTTATAGAACCAGAAGAAATGTTTGAAGATTGTGCTGAAGAGAACATACATGAGGGACAAGATGTTAGAAATGAGCATGTGACAAGAACAAGAAGTGGCAGAATTATTAAACCTCCGAAAAGATTGGAAGATTATGAAACACATGTCGCCTACTGTTTGTGTACGGGTGATCCAGGTTCTTACAAAGAAGCTGTAACGAAGGCTTTCAACAGCTCTTATTATCAATGATTACCTCTTCTCTATTTCCATTATCTTGTTCAGGCTCAGTAATCCCATCAGTATGTATGGGATTTGTTTCTGAAATACTTACTCTTAGCCACTCTCGTTCGTTATCAGTCTGCTCACTTTCTTTGTAAACAATATCATTTTCATCGAATCTCACATCTCGTGACACAATTATTTTGTTATTCCTAGGATCCCATAAACTATATCCTGTTCTGCTGTATCCTACCATCCTACACTCACGTGCTCTCTCCGAAAGTTTATCATGTTTAGGTAAGATATATGCCCACGCCTTTGCACCAAATGCACGAAGTTTGTTTAAGTCTCTTGTCCCATACATCATTTCACAAGGAGTCTTGAAATTAATAGCCATAGACGTACAACGGTTCAACTGATAAGCTGCACATTTTACTGCTTCACCCCACAAAGTCTTTGGCAGCATAGTTTCAATAAGCATAGTCCTTGCTTTGTTATACAAACTTCGATTCATTCTCTCTGCAACGCCATTACTAGCTGGTGAATATGGTAAACTATATTCCAAAACTATTCCCTTCTGATCACAAAATTGACGGAGTTTATTGCAAGTGTATTCACCTCCATTATCACACCTAATCCTCTTAACATTTTTCTCAAATTCGTTTTCGTATCGATGGATATAGGTGATAATATTTTGAGCTGCCTCTGATTTCCTTTTTAGCAAGAAAACCACACAAAAGTGTGAAAAATCATCTATTATAGTTTGAAAATAAACTTCACCCTCAATTGTTGGAATGTTGGATGGACCCGCTATATCACTGTGTAACAGTTCTAACACCTGACGTGACCTAGGTTGCTCTAACCTTTTGAATGGTAACCGTGTTGCCTTACCTTTCATACATGCGTTACATACGTTGCTGTTTAGTGGTAGCTGTAGCCTTTGTAAAGTTTTTGTGCTGGTGTGTCCTAAACGTCTGTGCCACAACATGCCATCTGCTGAATGTATAGCCGCGACTACTTCCTCCGTTATAATTTTACCCTGCAAAATATAAAGTTTGCCATTATTATATGCCCATATAATGGACCCATAAAAAAATACAATTTTTGCGTATTCATTCCTAAAAATGATTTCATTTGGTTTTTCTAGCAGCTTCCGTACAGATAGAAGATTATATGCTAACTTTGCTACTATAAGTCCTTCGACAGTAAACTTAACATTACCACATTCAATCGGTAAACTGCCACTTCGATATGCAATCAATTTTTCACCATTAGCTGTGTTAATTTGTACGGGATGTGCTAAGGTTTTTATATTTGCCAAAAATGGTGTATAAATATCAGATATAAAATTTTGTGATGCACCAGAATCCACTACAAAAGAAATTGATTGATCAAATGTTGCCTTACAAGTCAAGTTGAATTCTTCATCAATCATACAGCCCACTTCCTCTATAGTCTCTTCATGAGCTATAATTGCACCGTCCCTTGATGTGTGTGCTCTATTCACACCTCGAGCGCGTCCCTGAATTCTGCCACGACCCCTTCTATACAATTCGCCACCTCGGACAGGAGCACCACGTTGGGAAGTGTAATACTGCCTGTTATGAATATTTTTGCGGCAATATATTGCTTTGTGCCCCTTTTCATTACACTTCCAGCATTCTATGTTAAATGCGTTGTCCTGATTCTTACTTACATCATCTAATCTGATTTCCGCGTCAAGTAAAGCCGTTTTTGTCTTTTCTAAAGTTAAATTTTCGTTCATCGTTTCTAAAGCTGTTGTCACATTGTTATATTTTCCCGGTAATGCGAGTAGTAAATGTACCACTTTGTCTGACTCGTCCATCTTAGACATGACATCGATATCGCTTATTAGCTTGTCAAATTTCAAAAAGAAATCTTGCAATTTCTCACTATCGTCGCATCTCAATTCTATTAATTTCTTTTTTAAATTGTATTTATTCATTACACTTCTTCGATTGAAAATATTTTCTAAAGCGTTTATCATTTGTTTGGCACTTTTGCACCCTTTGACAATTTCTAGAAAGTTATCGCCTATGCACTGTACTATTAGTGATCTCGCTTCTGCATCCTTCTTCTTTTCTTCCACCTTTACATCGTCACAGGCCAATATATCGCTAAGGCCCTTCTCCTCCAACAACAACTCCAATCGAAATTTCCAATTACTAAAATTATTTCCATCTTCTAGACGGTATATAATGTTCTGTATTTTTGCTTGAGCCATATTTAATTTTGAAGCCTTCTGCTCCAACGATAAACCGTCGTTTTAATAAAATTTTACGTAAAACATGAAGTTGTCAAAAAAATATACTATCGAAAATTTTCTCAATTTCTATCCAAATCACTGAAAATTAGGAATATGGGGGAACCCATAACCTGTTATATCCCTAATTTACCTTCTGCGTAGCTGGAAGTCTCCATATTCCTAAGTTTATTATACAAACAATATTTGCGTACGTACAATTCTTTATTTCTTCATAAATTAAAACTAACATGACAAGCAACATCAAATATCATCAAAGACAAAGTAGTCGACAGCATAAAACCTCATCAGTTCCTGATTTCTAACAAAAAAGTTAAGAAGTGGAGTTTATTAAAAAATGTGTGTTGACAAGTTCGACGGATCGAATTTTAAACAATGGAAGTTTCAGATCAGTTGCGCCTTGAGAGCCAAAGGTCTTAATATAACGACACCGAAACCGACTGCGGATGCGGAGGTGGTACAATGGTCGAAAGACGATGGCATGGCCATGTTCATATTAACGTCGGCCATGGATCTAAAACAAATCGCGCTGGTTGAAAATTGTGACAGCGCATCGGAGGTGATGACTAAACTGGAATCTATTTACGAACAAAAATCAGAGCTGACCAAAATGTTAATACATGAGCGGTTCTATCAATATAAAATGACAGCTACTGACAACATCGCTCAACATATATCTAAAGTTGAAAGTTTGGCTAAACAATTGAAGGAAAATGGGGAGAATATCAGTGATACGGCCATAATGACTAAGACCCTCAGTTCACTACCAGCCAAATACAGATCCCTTCGTCAGGCATGGATGTCCCTTGATCCTACGAAACAAACTATGGTGAAATTGACTGCGCGTCTTTTAGACGAAGAAGCGAGCCTAAGTGTGGAAGAAGATAGTGAAATGGCTTTCTTTATGGCCAAACTGAAGCCATGGTCGTCAAAAGAAATGTATTTAAATGATAGAGGAAATCTGAAGCACCGTTTTCCATGCTACAACTGTGGAAAGCGAGGGCATTTTTTTAAAGAATGTCGTGCACCGAAGAAGAACTGTCAAGAGAAGAATATGTTGGCATTTCATGCGTATCATAATGAAAGTACAGATAACGAAAAGTGGATCCTTGACAGTGGCGCATCAGCCCACATTTGTTTTATAAAGGAGTATTTTAATGACTTGAGCCCTTACAATGGACTTTCTTTAAAATGAGGAAACCAGGAGGCTGTCAAAATACTTGGCCAAGGAAGTATTCTTATAAGGAGATTTGTTAGTAGTCAGTGGGAGACGAGCGTTTTGAAAAATGTTCTGTATGTGCCAGACTTCAAGCGCAATCTGTTGTCTGAAGGGGTTATAGCAAGACAAGGTTACCAAATCGTCAAGAAAAATAATGATGCATTAATTTATAATGGCAATGATTTAGTCATGTGCGCATCTTTAGGAAGGGACAATTTGTACGAATTAAACATTAAAGCTATTCAACAGCAGAAGTCCAACAAATATGGTGTCGCACACTGTTCAAGAAACTGCGTCTTCAATGAACCACCTACTACTCCTGTAATCAGACCAAATTTTGCCAAAATATGTTTGGAAGAAGTGGCAGCTGATGAGCAGCCATTTCATTCATTAGAAGAGGACGGAAATGAGCAACAAAGTAATGAAGGTGGTGCAGGTGATGAATTCAATGATAGTGAAGCAAGTATGAGAACTGTTGAAGATGAACAAGACGTAACATACATGCCTTCAAAGAATTTTGATGTGAGTGATGTAGGTTCACTCAACATCACTCTTAGCCCCAGGGAAAATGTAGTTGAGTCCAACTTTTTAACTTTTGGCGTCCCTGATTCTGACACTTATGATGAGGCTGTCAGCTGTGCTCAATGTGATAAATGGCATGAAGCCTGTCCAATTGAAGTGGGAGTACAACCAAATCAAACGTGTAAGCTAATAAGATCGTTATATGGCCATAAACAGGATCCAGGTGGAAAAGAAAATTGAGACTTAAAAGAACTTGAATTTATCTAGTTTATTCTTATATACGAAGTTAAATTATGTAGGGTTTGTTTACAGTTAGTTACCTATGTATAATTTTAGTGGGAGTATTGAAGATTGTAAATTATACAAGGCTGTATAGCGGTATTAATAACCAGGCAGGTTCTCTCTATGGTATTATTTTTTATTTTGTTATGTCACTGTAACTTTGTGTCTCTTCAGAAGAATATTATAGTTGCTGATATATAAAGAAATCTTGTTTATTTTCGTAATATTTAATATTTATTACCACAAAGCCACCTACTATCAAATAAATCTACTATTTTTTTTCAGTGTAAAAAGAAAATCAAGACCTAAACAGCAGCGGTAACGAACAACAAAACGCCTATCGATCGTGTGAAGCGGGTTTTTCTGTTAATTAATTTATAATCTGACGAAAGCAAGACGGTTCATTTTTACACCAACAAATATTTCAATTCCCGCACCGCACATCCTCTCCAATTCCTACTATTTCCACCGACCGAAGATGCGCTGGGAGGGGATTGAAAAAATGCAATACAAATTAAAATTCCCGCCCCGTCCCGTCACTCCACGCCTCGCCACGCGTCTTCCCGCTTAGCCGGTGGAAAAATCAGATTTAATCTCTACCCTATATTAAAAGCAATAAGGTTCATTTTTACACAAACAAATATTTCAATTCAAGTCCCGCGCATCCACGCGTCGCCTTACTATTTCCACCGAAGATGCGCGTGGCGGGGATTGAAAATTTGCCGTACTAATTTCAATTCTCGCCCATCCACGCCCCGCCACGCCTCGCCGGTGGAAAACCATCTTTAGACGTTAAAGCCACGATATGTCACCCACGCGACCTCGGTGAGAGCCTTAGAACTTAATCGTAAGTGGTGCAGCGATTTACAATTTTCTAAATAAATAAATATTAAGGGACAATCATACACAAATCGACCTAGTCCCAAACTAAGCAAAGCTTGTACCATGGGTACTAGACGACGATATACATAATATATAAATACATATATAGATAACATCCATGACCCAAGAACAAATATTTGCACAAATATTTGCCCCGGCCGGGATTCGAACCCGGGACCGCTGACTCAGTAGGCAGGTGTCTACAAACCGAGCCAAACGCGTCGTCAAATGGGCATAATTTACCAGAAGAACTGCTGAATGGACTAGTATAATAAACACAACTCCCTGTTCCTATTTGATTAAATTTGTGATAAAGAGACCCTGTTAAATGTTAAAGGTTACTCCAGATTAATAAAGAATGATCAATCCAAATGGGTCAGTAGGGAGGAATTATTTTTCGTCGAACGTTTCATGTCGCCTAAAAATCAAACAATCGCATTTGAGATTGTTATAAAACAAGACTGGCCTAACCTAACCTGATCAATAGGAGGATGTTTGCAAGAATTATGAAAAAATTGGGCAAGTGCGAGTCCGACTCGCGCATGAAGGGTTCCGTACCATAAAACAAGTTTGTTGTATGGGAGCCCCCCTTAAATATTTATTTTATTTTATTTTTAGTATTTGTTGTTATAGCGGCAATAGAAATAAATCATCTGTGAAAATTTCAACTGTCACCGTTCTTGAGATACAGCCTGGTGACAGACGGACGGACGGACAGCGAAGTCTCAGTAATAGGGTCCCGTTTTTACCCTTTGGGTACGGAACCCTAAAAATTATGACTAGGTATACAGTAGGTAATAAAAATTCTGCGAAATTATTTTTAGGCGAAGTGAAACATTCGACGAAATAGGTTTCTAGAAGTCAAAGGGCTCCCACTCAGAATATTTAACCTGCGCCACTGGTAGATACACCCCAAGCTTATATTACAATACAAAACTGTGATTTCCTTATGGAATAAATTACAAAAGTAAACAATAAGAATGATAATGAACATTTTAAAAATCAATAATCCAAATTTGGCTTGTGAAAATTTGTTAGTTCTAAATTTTATACAAAGGCATCATGTAACTTTTTCAGGAATTAGTTAAGTAATTTTTACAATATTATGATGCTTTAAAATAGGGATTTTTAATGTTTCAATCTTTTGGAGATGACCTAATGGTTTCTAATATTTATAACGATAATTATTCGTAAATTTACATATTATAAAAAAAAAACTATCTTTCCATACTTTTGGCCCGGGTGAACCTACCAATAATTTATGACGCAACTGAGTTAGTTTCTTGGCATAAAGTCTTGGCATAAAGCCGTGTTTACACTAACGAGTGAGAAGTCACATCGTGTCATCTGGCGACCCCAGTGAAAGGCAGCTAGGGTTGCACGAGCTGTCTAGGAAACGAAAATTATCGTTTTCCGCCGTATCAGGTAAATGCCAACGAACTGAGGTAATGCTATACGTAATTAACTGGTCGGATATCCTATCTATAGATATAATATCGGACTTCCGGCCGGCAGAAGGTAGTGATTACAAGATTATAATATTAATATTACTAAAAGATTACCTGGAATAAATCGCTCCTTAGCGATAAGATCGCCTGTTGTTACCATAATTTTTTGTTTAACTATTTCTTGGTTGTATTCGTTTTCATGTGGTGTGCAATACGAGTAAAGAATAACTTACTAACATTATGTTATTTAATACGTCTACTTCAAAAGATTGCCAATGCCACAAGGATGGTTTCGAGTGTTCTATAGAACCCGACTCCTACCGGCCTGTTGACCTGAAGACCTTTGAGCACCTTTGTACTTATTGCGCTCGAATAAAACTTAGCCAAATGTAATATACATATGTGACTTCTCAGGTAAATTTTATGAATTATTTTTTATTAAACAGTAACGTCTGCTGACGTAAACCAAATGTTTACAATTAATGAAATTGAAAAATTGAAAAATTTAATGGTTCAGACAGGAAACGCAGGTTCGAATCCTATCTGAACTGAACCATTAAATTTATCAATTAATTGTAAACATTTCGTAAATTTGATGTTATTATTTTATCAAATCTCTAAGTGTCCCTATAAAACAGTGGCCAGGGGCCTTTGATGGTTGCGTTTATCACGTGGTAAACGCAACCATCAAAGGCCCCTGGCCACTGTTTTATAGTGACTGTTGTTTTTTAACCCCCGACGAAAAAAGAGAGGTGTTATGAGTTTAACATGTGTATGTCTGTGGCATCGTAGCTCCCAAACGGATGGATCCGCCGAGATGGTTCTTATCTATGTTTGGTGGAAAGAGGACCAGTAGTTACCAAGATATTCAGCTTTAATTGGAACAAGTGACAAGATCTCAGCCAATATTGAAGCTAAAAATTCCAAAGTTTGTAGTTACGTTGAGTTTTAGTAGCATTTTCTTCATCACTCGTTGAATGAGGGTTGCATGACGACATGTGTCGGTGGTGTTTAATTTTTTTTATTGGTCCTTGGCGTGGAGGATTCACCCAGAGCAAGAGCGTGGACGAAGTTATTAAGCACTGGCGATGCAATTTTGAAGTGAAAACTTCTTTAGCGGCGCTTGGCAATTTTTAGATGGGTAAAAAAATTTAAACTCGCGGCAGATCCACGCGTCAGATTGTTAGTCAGTCGGTAACCTAGCAACCCTGTCTGTTTCAAAGAAAGGGGGCCTTCGAACAACAAAATGTTGTAAGTGACAGATGGTGAATCGTAATCATAAACATACATTAGTAAGAAATAGAGATTAAAATAGAAATCAAGTGTCAGTGAGATATAATAAAATCGGAGTTATCACTTCTGCCGGCACTCCCGGAGTGCAACCCGTCCTTTTTTTTTATTGGTCCTTGTTATGGAGGGTTCAGCTAGAGCAAGAGCTTGGGCCAAGTGAAGCACCCTAGCGACGCGCATGCGCTCTGATCCTATCGTCGGAAAGCCGCTTTCATCGTCGTACGTGCATAAAAGTAAAAGTGGCTAATCCGAGCAACCTTGGCCGAAACTAAACGGCTCCACTATAGATTGACTGGATTGTTGACGGTACACGCGCGCACGCAAGCGGTAACGTATTCCCTTGTTTTGTCTAAAAATAATTTGCCTAATTTCAGTACAATAACAACTTTTAGTATAACCAACGGTTTGCCTAAATTCAATTACTCTACACCACACCACACCATGATCACTTTATCGAAACTCGTTTTATCTAATCATCATTTGAAAGTTTGTTTTGTTTAATATATTTTAATATTAGTTTAAGCGGTTAGCTGCGCTAAGGGTGGAATCAACTTTTTTAGTGAGATTTGTCCTTTAAATAGCAACTTATCGATGTTTGCATTAGGTAGGGTACCGTATTCCGGCGTTTTCGAGGCTGGTTAGTTGACACCCTGTGGTTGCGTCACACGTTGCCTAGTTATCGTGTTTATTTACACATTTCTTGTTTGTTTACCTGATATTAGTTTAAGGTATTTATGGACCACAATTGCTTGAAATAAATGTATTTAATTTAATTTTATAATATATGTAAGTATCATCATCACTGTTGAAATTATGAGTTATGAAATATATCTAAAAGGCTTGTGTTTAAACGCCTACCAAATATGATTAAACGCCTACCAAATATGTTGATAAATTACTACCAATAAATTCTTAATGCTCACCAAAACGGATGAATGCTCACCAAATAGTGTATCCCAAACTATTCTATAAATAAAGCAAATAATTCTTTTTAACCGACTTAAAAAAAAGGAGGGGGTTCTCAGTTCAGTTGTATGTTTTTTTTTTTTTTTTTTTTTATGTTTGTTACCTCATAACTCCGTCATTTATGAGTCGATTTGGAAAATTCTTTTTAGGTTTATGAATAGACATCTCAAGGTTGGTCCCATAAAATTTTGGTGAAGATCGGATGACGAGATCCATGAGGAATCGAAGGAATTCTTGAAATTTTATAGGCACTCATAATATTTTTCATGTATTTTCTAAAACTATTTAAGTATTTGCATATGGTAGTCATCATCTTCTCATGCTGAACTGATGATGGAAGGTACAACTCCTTAACAGTTAGGAGTTAGGAGATATTTCAAACGAGACGCATGCCTTCAAGACCTCCCTGATCACCCCGCCATAAGTATTTTATATGAATCACTAAAAAGCGAAAAAAAAAAATTTTTAACAAAAAAAAGAACCGACTTCAGTAAAACTAAAAAGCCGAAAATAACCCGTTCAAGTACAGATTACATTTGACTCACCCTTTGAAGTCGGTGCCAAACCTCACGTAAACTTTAATATATAAATATAATAACTGAGTGGTTTGGGATCGATTTCAAAGGGTGAGTCAAATGTAATCTGTACTTGAACGGGTTATTTTCGGCTTTTTAGTTTTACTGAAGTCGGTTCTTTTTTTTGTCAAAAATTTTTTTTCTTACATCCTATAAAAATATATGAACACCATTAAAGTTAATTTCAGACCAAATAATCTAAATTACTGTTAAATGGATGTCACCAATATTTTATATTATTACTTCCATTTTAGTCATTTTTGCTGAGGCAAAAAACTAAATGCTCACCAAAATGGCTTTTTTCACCAAAATTTCAAATTGGTGCTAGGCGGCTAAAACTCGGTATCGGGGGGCTCTCGGGGCTCAAAAATATGAATCTGAAATCTTGT
The DNA here is from genome assembly GCA_932273695.1 of Apotomis betuletana. Taxonomy (NCBI): domain Eukaryota; kingdom Metazoa; phylum Arthropoda; class Insecta; order Lepidoptera; family Tortricidae; genus Apotomis; species Apotomis betuletana. The sequence goes on along the minus strand of OW026300.1, from coordinate 34,364,234 downwards.
CGGAAAATTCGGTCAAATTCGGAAAATATCGAAAAAAAAAACGATTTGTATGGAGAAAATTTCAAATTGATATAGCATAGCTAATAATGACTACCGCACATTATGGAGCGTTTTTTAGGGATATAAAAAAAAACTAACCTAACCTAACCCGGCCGAGTCGGATCTCTGAAAGGTGATCAGGATTAGATGGTTACCTAGCTGAAACACTAATTTATGAAAACAATATTTGGTGAGCAAAAAATCCATTTTGGTGAGCAAAACATCCATTTTGGGAAGCAAAAAGATATTTTTTGGTAATAATTTTGATGTTTTACGAAAACAATATTTGGTGAGCAAAAAATCCATTTTGGGAAGCAAAAAAGTATTCTGACTCAACATAAAATTATTCTGGTGTAATGTATATCGATTTTGGAATACAAAATGATTTAATTTGGGAAGCACTATATAGAGAGAGTTTAATTTAAATGGAAGCAATTCATTTTATTTGGAACTTAGTTTTGGGGTATAAAAGCCATTTTGGTGAGCGTTTAAATTGTTCCCTATCTAAAATACCTACATTTATGATATTTATTGCTCCTGAAAACTAGGAAAATAATTTTGAATTAAGGTTCAACCACGTCCCTAATCTTGTCTTAGAATTGTCCAAGTCCAAACCATAAACAAATTGTTCATTATTTTTTGGCGTGGGTTAACCATGTAGGTTGCAAAACTGTGCAGTAAATATTAGGTTGTGCCTAAAAAACTAAATTTTATTAAAATAAAATGAAACGGCAATAATAATTGTGTGCTGCAGAGTACTTGGCGAAACCGATAGCGTTTCCGCTATGACCGAGCAGAGCACGCGTGTGCGTGACAGAGACATCGGCAAGGAGCCGTCCACAAGGTCGGGCAAGGCCAGTGAGAGTGGAATACCGAGAAATTAAGTTCCAACAATGAAGAGTTTGTAAGATGGAAGAGCAGTTGGTAGTACTATCACTGTCAACTGATCCAAGGTTGGCCAGAAGGCCTTCACTCGTATTCTCAAGTCTTGGCTTCGCCGGAGACTGGAAGGCACCATATGACCATAGAGGAATTTCCTACTGCTTCCTGCCTAGGTTTTCCCGGGGGCTACAGTATACGGTTCTTCAAGAGGGGAGTAAATAGGTTCTTAAAGGGTCGGCAACGCGGGTGGTGCTCCTGGCGTCGCAAGTGGCCACAGGCGGCGGTAACTGCTTAACATCAGGCGGGTCGCATGCTTGTTTGTCACCATCGTAGTATAAAAAAAGAAAAAGATGAGCCTGGATGCGGTATCGGGGTCGCAGGCGCGCAACAACGCATCTGGTCTTCGGACCATCAGTTTTAAGAGTTCCTGTTTTGCTGGAACATCCTCAGTGGTAGCTACATAAATTTTGAGATCAATATGATAGATAGGTCAGTAAACTGCATAAGATTTGGCAGAAAGTACAAATTTTATACCAATCTATTAGGGTAATGTGCCATTTCGGAGAATTTTTGGAAATTTTCCTCTTTTTCTCTTTCTTCTCGTTCTCTTCCCATACAAATTGGGAAACGTTCTCGAGAACGGCACATCTCTCATTTTATTTTTAAATAAATTTTAAGTAAATAAATATCGGACAACCTCACACACATTGATCTAGTCCCAAATTAAGATCAAGAAGGCTTGTGTTATGGGTACTGGACGACGATATACGTACTTATATAGATAAATGTATACTTAAATACATAGAACAACCATGACCCAAGCACAAATATTCGAGTTCATCACACAAATATTTGCCCTGGCCGGAAGTCGAATCCGGGACCGCCGGCTCAGTAGGCAGGTGTCTACAAACCGAGCCAAACGCGTCGTCAAAATCTCTATAATTAGGAGTTGGTTTTAATTTAATGAGCCTTATGGATTCCTAAGCTTGAGCAGTTGTGAAAACGCTGTGATTTTACATATAAATGTTAGTAAGCCCCATGTTTCTTTAGATTAAATTAAGTTATACTTACAGCTACTAAAAATAAATTAATTTCCTTATTCTTTTGTCTTATAATGCGGCTGCGGTAGCCTTGACACTCACCCATGAAAGCATTGGAGAGTGAATCAATCAGCCAAGAGTCTCACTATCGCGCATCCGTAAAAACCCGGAATAATCAATAGACAAAGGTACCTTTCCATCATTCAGAGAGCAGGGAAATGATAAATTGACACATGGCTCGAGCAAAACACGAGAAACTGCGCGCGACTCCATTGTGTTGAGGTAATCGAGTGTGAATTATTGTTATTTGTAAAGCTTATGGTACAAACTGTTAATGGAGTTTTTAGGTGACTTTTTTGTTGAGTGATTGTGATTTGTTTACGATGAGCGATCTTGAAGCCGTCATATTTGGCACTCCCTGCAGGGCTAGCATATCTGCCGCAACCTCGCTTGTCGCGCGACTCAGCGTCACCAGTCCTGCTCGCACAGTATTGTAAAGAAAGTGACAGGTAGTATTTGTCGCGCGACAAAGAGTCGCGTGACACAGTTATGCTAGACGTGATGGAGTAATACGCAAGTGCATTATTACATCCAACAGAGTGATCACAAAATAGCGTGAATTGAGAAAATTTCAAATTATCAAATAGTGCTAAGTTGAAACCAATTTCATTCATTAATTTTCACGGAATCCGAAACCATTACTTTTATTTTATAGTGAAAGAAGCGTCGTCTAAGAATCTACACTTAGAATGACTTCGCACAAAAAGAACAGCAAAGATATCATTTCCATAATAAGTTCGCCTCTGTAAAATAGGCGTAGCGACCGTAGTTAGCTCTTTCAGAATGAGGAAGTTTTCCAATTGGGCTTTTAGTAATAAATTGGGAAATTTCAAAAAAATTGGCAGTCAAATGAAATGATTTTCACCACGACCTTGTGCACTAGAGCTTCCCATCCCGGAATTATATCGATTTTGATTCAGGTTTTATAGTTTTTTTTTTTGAGACGATCAGCAGCTTTTTTTCTGTTTATATGCAAAGTCCCGATAATATCAAGTAATGATATAAATGCGTGGGGTCTATATCGGATGGCATACAATTATTAGTCCTATCGTTGTGTTGCATAACGTATTTTGTCCTAATAACGTATGGCATACACTTTGTTCCGCATATTTTTGATTGTCTGAAATTGTTGCTCCTATTATCGCTTGTCCTAAATATTATTTTTCCTATCGTTTGATGTGGCTAAGATTCAACTATCGAATGATTGATGTGCATAATTGTAATGTTCCTAATATTTAATGTGCTAAAAATCATTTGACTACATTTCATTATAGCTAAATCCCGAAGATTTTAAAGCTAGCATTCTGACGCTCCGCTCGCTTCGCTCGCTCCGCTATCCATGGGCATAAAACAAACCTAACCTAACCTAACCTACAGTTTTCGGTCTTTAACCTAACCTACTAACTGCTAAATTTCAATATACCTCCATGCATTCTGAAGCTCCGCTATCCATGGTCATAAAAACAAACCTAACCTAACCTACAGTTTTTGGTCTTTAACCTAACCTACTAACTGCTAAATTTTAAAATTAGTACCTCCATGCATTCTGACGCTCCGCTATCCATGGTCATAAAACAAACCTAACCTAACCTACAGGTTTCGGTCTTACAATATTGGATAATGTGTTTTGTGTTATGACTACATGTCATTAAGCACAAATCTTGATGATTTTTAGCAAGCAGAATTTTCAAACGTTATTTACGTTACGTTACGGGTGGCGTTTTGCTCGCTCGTTAGGGTCACAGTCCTACCTAACACTCCTCCTCGCTTCGCTCGTCGTCGTACCTAACCTAACCAAAATCTGACCTGCCCGAAGGTAGAATACGTAACGATTCTGACTTCACGCCTACCATAGTTTAGTTTAGGTGCTGTAATTTTAGCCAATTTAATAATAGGCAAAATAAATTCTTAGGGCAATTCATGTTAGGAATATTATGCTTTAGGTAATTAGATTTTAGAGTTATCAATATTAGGACAAACTTATTTTAGGACTTTAAATGAGTATGCGCAAAAATTATTAGGACAAACGAGTAGTATGCCATTCAACAGTATGCCAAACATTCTCGGCCAAACATTTTTAGGACAAAAAACGTTATGCGATACGACAGGCACCCAAATGGGTGATATAACAGAACAAAAAACAACCATGCATTTTGCATTTGTTTTAAAGATTATAAAAATAATCTTAATTTCAATTACGTGTCGTTTTTAGGGTTCCGTAGTCAACTAGGAACCCTTATAGTTTCGCCATGTCCGTCTGTCTGTCTGTCCGTCCGCGGCTTAGCTCCGTGATCATTAGTACTAGAAAACTGAAATTTGGTATGAGTATGCGTATGTATCACGACGACAAAACGGTGAAATAAAAACTAAAAAAAAAACTTTTTTTTCGGGTACCTCCCGTACACCTAATAAAAGTGGGGGTGATTTTTTTTTCGTTTCATCACTAGTGTGTGGGGATTCGTTGAATAGGTCTTTTAAAAATAAAAGGGGTCTTCTAACATTATTTTTTGATAAAGTCAGTTTTGTAAATATTCGCTCCGAAAATAAAAAAAATAGTGTCCCGCCCTCTAACTTTTCAACCACGGGTCAAAAAATTATGGAAAAATGCATGAAAATCAGGCCTTATAAGTACTTTCAATGAAAACTATATGGAATAAAATCGGTCGAGCCATTTTTGAGTTATCGCAAAAATTCATAATTTTGTTTATGACGTAAGTGCCGCGCGGTGTCTCTACACTTCGAACGTTACATATATTGGTTAAGTACCATACTATATTAAAACATTTAGCTCAATCTGGCGCGTGTAATCGATAGCTTCCAGAAGGTAATAAGTTACTACTGTTACTTTGGCGTTTACGACCTTTTTACAAAGCTTGAAATCTTTCTCGTAATTTAAATCTTTCTCGTAATTTTCGTCTATTGTGAAGGATGGGCAACTATACGAAACCCTACACTGAGCGTGGCCCGACATGCTTTTCGCCGGTTTTTTTTTAACCTACTTATTTCCATTTGTAACGAAATCCCACAAACATCAAACCGTTTGATTGTTCTCATTGAATAGAAATAAAGTTACAACACAAATTCTATTTTTAAGAATTAAGCACGCGAAAGTGGCACCAATCCGGTATGCCGCAGGGAAATGATGACACTTACTGTTGTAATCTAATCGGATGCTGATGCTGATCTAATTAATTTTTATTAGGCATTCCACAAGTTGGGATCCTCATCAATACAAACAATAGGACCTAGACAATTAATCTCAAAGTTATAGGTACCTACCCAAGAGTTTGAGAGATTTGAAGAAACCAGCGTACAGTTCGTGAGGTGCTTTCGGGTTTGGTTGAAAACTGAGAGGTTCTTGTTTGGATGGCTTAAGAGCGAGCGAGACAGGTGTAAAACGCGAATCGAATTCTGACAGCTCACGCACTATACTACATCTTGTACTTCATATTTTCTTAGAGGCAGGCACTGTTAAGGACATTCGGTGATTTATTTGGAATAAAAAAGCCTTTTGTATTTATTAAAATTTTAATAACTACATATATGCGGCCCGGATGCCTACAGACGTACAGCCAATATTAAAAAAAAAAACTAGCAGAGTTTTCTTCGGACCACAGATCCGGCTCATTTCGTGGCCAAAGGATTAGCTTGGCTATTCAGTGGGGAAATGTAGCCGGCATCATGCCGTGATCTTGGGGTTATCGGATTTAGTCAGAATAGCTCTTATTTAATACGTTAAGTTGGTTTGTTGTTTTTTACTTGTTTTCCTTTTAATAAATATACGTATTGTATCATAGTCCTCATTTCGTTCGGTACATTAAACAAATTGATTTTTTCCATACTTCAAAACCTCGACTACTTATTTAATAATCGTAAATAGTTGTATCAACTCACAAAGCTCACAACAAAATGATTTAAAAAGCAAAATAGGCGCGACAAAGTGGAACTAATCAAAGCGACAATTTCGCCGATTGATCCATTGTGACGTCACACTATAATCATGTTACAGATTCCACTTTTTTATTTAACTTTTTTCCTTTCGAGCAAGCTGAGGTTTCGTAATGGCCGGATACTGTACCCCACTATAACACGGCGACTTTAATAATAATGATTTATGGTCTACTTTCCATTGTAGTGATCAAGTTACCGTGTGCAGCGTATTTCGGCGTAATGTCCAAATAAATGACGTTTTCATAGTCTGTGGTTATCTTTATGTGGTTGGTTAGCGAGTATTACATAATTTACAAATGGAATTACATAAACATTATGATTGGATTTTTGTTATTAGTTGCGATTAATATGGATTTGGGTTATCTTAATTGTTTGTAATCAAAATATTGGCGCCGTGTATTTTGGATTTAAGAGTTTAGTGTTTTGTTTACGTTTCGCAATAGGTACAACGGATATTATGATTTTGGATATTAATAATATGACATAATATTGCGTGACCTCAATTAATAATTTTGAATGTAAACGCTCAGTTAAATCGAGTATCGAACTTATTAGAAGCAAAATGGAAAAGTGTCATAGAATAGTGGAAAACAATCAAGGGCAGATTCATTGGGTGCTCCGTGCATAATTAATATTAAGGTTATAAACACCTTAATATTAAAAATAGATTCGTATTATGTATCATTACATATTTTATTACTATATTTTTCTACTTTTCGTCCTTGTTTTGGCTGTGCTTTGAACTTCTGTCTCTTTTGTTTACTAATATAATAATGTTTACAACTGAAAATTAGGTTAAGAAGTCGGTATTAAAACTTATAAAACACTAGCGGTCCAATTTCATTGACATTGAGCGTATTCTTATATCATGTCCATGATAAGGGAATTTATATGCGAAATTATAATCCAAATGTTAATAGAGCATGTCGCTCAAGCAGACATATAGTGTCTAGATTTTTTTACTAACACCCTATCACTATAGATTTTTTAACTAACACATATCTTTCTTCTCAGGTATAGTACGAATCCTTTTTTAAGGCCACAAACTTCTACTTTGAAATGAAAGGTATCATAAATGCAGTTTGTGTCCATAGTTCATAATGCACACAATATCCATTGGGTACAACAGCTCTTTGTTGACCTGGGGACGATGACAGTGCCTTCTCTCTACATATTTGAAGTCAGTAAATATGTGAGGAAGAACTTGAGCGAATTCCCTATCAGCAAGAGCTACTCTGCCAGAAGGAAACCAGGGCTTGCCGTTCCTGCACACAGACTACAAAAGACAGGTAAATCTCTGGGCATTATGGGAGCGCGTATTTATAACAAACTGCCTGAAGAGATTAGGGCTTCACCAAATGAGCGCGCGTTCACCCATAAACTCAAAATGTTATGCACTAAGAAGGCTTATTACTCTATAAATGAGTTCTTGGATGACTAAATAATAATATTTTTATTGAAATTTTTTAATAATTATTTTCTAATTTTTTACTTTAAAATCTTACCATCATTTTGACATCTTATTCAATATAATTAACTACTTAATCTCAATTATTAATATAAATTAAATTATTTGTAACACTTGACTTGTTGGTACTTGACATATATGTATACCAAATGTAAAATAAGAATACTGAATTTAATTTATTCTATGTGTAATAATAATAATGGCTATGATTGTGTTATAGCTTAGATTGACAATGTATGATTATTACAAATAAAAAATCTATCTATCTATCTATCTACCATTTTTTGTTAGAATAAAGCGAAGTGAATTCGGCCTCAAAAAAAGATTTCTACTAAAGCTCGTGCGTGGACACTCAACCTCATTTTCAATCAATCTAGCATTTTTTTGCATTGTTGTAGCTTTGCACAATGTTTGTTAATACGCGCGCTTAATTGAATTATCCTGTTGCTCTTGAAGATAAAAAAAAACATCGACCGTAGGTCATGCATCTTGTCCATCTTGCAATAAATTTCAGTGATTTCCGTAATGCATTGCGATGTGCCAAAAAAATCTAGACGCATATGCTGGTCCCAATCCGTTCAATAATAGGTTTATACCAGTAACTGAACATTTAAAAGCCATTCGCAGAAACTAAACCAAAATAAATCACAGAGTCGACTAGTGCAAAATTGATTCAATTAGAAACTCAGTATTTCGTAACAGTACACCGATCTCAAAGCGCAAGATTGGTTGCAAATTATCGTTCACTTGTCGATAGTTTCTAGTTATTATGTATTGTTCGGGGAAACCCCCTTATTTCTATTATTATGGATATTCAGAATATGAATTACGGGATGAAAGTGAAGTTTTACTGTTTATTAAACTTACGGAAACGGTTATTGTGATTTCGGAACAATAACATCGTAAGTGTCTCAGACACAATCGTAATTAGCTGTCAATCATATCTTTTATAAATTCTGACTAAGTTATAGTTAGAACCGTTAAATTTTGCGTATCAATTCAATAGCATAGTAAATATTTTAGTTGATATGCATTCAATACGTGAGAGTATTTGATATGATATTAGTTATTTATATTGCTTCCTTTAAGAGGGCAACGAAAGGAGATGATGTTTTGGATAGAGATGAAGGACCGAAGAATAAATAGCATAAGGGATCTTCTGTTCTATAAACAAACGTTTCATTCGATCGAACTATCATTTCATAGACAATTTTTACCCCCGAAGTAAGATTTTTCATAATCTTGAAAATGTTATCCTTGTAACAATCCAAAATATGTTACGGTTTTAGAGAAAAATGCTTTCAATGAAATGGTATGTCTATGAAATGAAACATTCTATGAAACTTTTGGGTATAAAAGAATGGTAACCCTAAGCATAAGCTACTATTTACGAAACAAGTTTTTTATTTCGATTCAAAGATACGTTCTTAAATTAAGACGAGTTTCGTGCCATAGATTAAGATTATACTGAGTACATTTTAATTGCTAGTATCTGACTACAACTACAACCATTAACCTCAAGTAGTTGACAACACTACAGTTAACACCCACGTTTCGTGCCATCGTCGTTATTCGACAATATTAAGAAAACGGTTATGGCGGCAGTTAAAACGCACGCGAACTCAAGCCGCAACTACCGAACGATTTTATGGTGGTAAATTTTATTATGTTTTCAAGCTTCAGATAGGTTTATATTAGAGTTTTCGATTTCTAATAGGTAGTGGAAAATTTGGGTGCATTACGTAGGAATTGATATGACTGAAAAATTAAGAGATGACAGGGCTAGAGAGAAATACATACAAAAATGTCAAGCACATGATAAATAAATAAATATCGGACAACCACTCACAAATCAATCTAGTCCCACAGTAAGCTCTAATAGGCTTATGGACACTAGACGACGATAAACATACTTATATAGATAAATACATACTTAAATACAAATAACATCCACTAACCAGGCCCAAATCATCACACAAATATTTGCCCTTCCCGGGATACGAACCCAGGGACCAAATTCTCAGTTCATGTGATTTGCTATCGAATTTGATAATATATCAAACGTCTTGTATCGAACGAAAATATCACTAAAATCTCCATTCATAGAGAAAATGGTATTCTCAGGTCTATTCGATATAAAACTCGATACGATATCGGTGATAGGTGCTACTTCACGTTCCATTTTCTTGATTATACTTATATGTATTATAATCGAGGAATATTTTTTTTACTTATTTTAATTTATTTGATATACAATAAACCATTGTATATGATGTTAATGTATGTAAAATACTTGTATTACTTTATTTTATGTAAATTTATGAGCTGCAAAGCAAAGAAAAGGAAAATTTGTTTCAGTGCTCATGGAACGAATGGAACGCAAGCATATCAACTTGTCAGTGTCTGACTTTTTTTATAGGCTCATTATTGTTAATCTTAATCATAAATTCGTAAAGGTCGTGATATTAATATTCTACATTAGTCGAGAAATTAATTATAAAATTGTCAGCGTCCATATTTTACTACAACAAATCAATAAAAATGCAAGAAAATCTGATAAATTATAGCTTAGACACTTTTGACAGTAGCAATATCACAGACGATAATTTTGTATCGGCTACGCTTGACCACTCGTTGCGTATCGAGTGCTGGCACTGGATAAATATCCCATTTGATATGACGAGAATACTGAATGTCGAGATTAGATGATATCCGCCATGTTTTTTCGATAAATATCGAGTTGGAGATTATATCAAAGGCGCGAGAATTGGCTCCCAGGACCGTCGGCACACTAGGCTTGGCTGGGCCAGCCGCGTCATCAATAAATAATGTTGATGAATAGCTTGTATTATTGCTACAATGCTATTGTGCAACCCCTGATGGGACGGATCATAGACGTAACAAGACGCCCGAAAAGTCGAAAAAATCAATTCATCTTTTATTGTGACTGTGTAAGTTTAATTCAGCCCAGATGATTAACTACTTATGGTCGTGGGGACCGTGTGTAATGTATGTTATATGACTGAGGGCATCGCATATTCGATTATAGACATTGGAGATCTAAAGCCGATGTAGTGTATTTATTGATTTGACAGTTCAAAATTGATTAACATCCACATGAAGATAGAAATTCAGCTAGAAACGTAGCCTGACCAGGGCATGCCTGACGCTATCACACCAGGGGGCACAGATTTATAAAGATTGGCCTATAAGATGGAAGGGGAGGCCGACAGATAAGGAAAAGGGATCACAAATCCAGATGGAGCGTAACCACAGAAATAGGTTCATGAATGTATTAACAAAATTTAAAAGGATTATGAAATGAAATGAAATTAAATGAAATGAAATGAAATGAAATGAAATGAAATATGAAATGAAATAATTTATTCAGTAAGTAGGCCACAAGGGCACTTTTACAAGTCAGATTGTGAATCTACCGGCATTTCGCAAGAGGAGACCGCTGTTGAGAAGAAAGCCGAAAGAAACTCAACAGTAAGTCATTTTTTCGTAAATAATACTTAGAACAATTACATTACATTAGTGTTATAACTAATTATTACATGCGTACACGTATAGGAGATATATAGATACTCCAAATCAATGTTAGGTAGGAATATTAAAATAAAATTTTAACGATCAATTTAAAATATTAAATATACCCAGAGATGTATAAAGTCTCTAGGTGTCACAGCATGCAATAAAATATAATTACTTAATTAATTTAATTCCACAGAGATGTATAAGGTCTCTCGGCGTCAATGTGAATAATTTACAATAGACAATAATTATTAAACCTACATTTCTTAGAGATGTATAAGGTCTCTAGGCGTCACAATATACAAAAAAGAAAAAATAAATAATGATAATAATAATATGATTATAGTTAAATTTCATTCCTCAGAGATGTATAAGGTCTCTGAGCGTCATTATTCAGTACACTAAGTTTATTAGAGATGTATACAGTCTCTAAGTTAAAAAATAAAAAATAATAACTTCAATCGAGAACAGGATGAAGTCTCTCACGTCAATTCACTAAACGCTGGTAAGCAGTTACTACACAATTAATTTGGCCCTTGCTAGTGTGAACAGACCGGACCCCACAAACGGCACCCGTTCACGAGCATGACGCATATCTCAGCCATCGCCTCCCTCAACCATATTATAGGGAAGGTTGCCATTAAATCTATAAATCACAAATACACACAAACACTATAGAATGTATTTCAAAATACTTCTGATTACTTGTAAATTGGTTTGGTACATATAGATAGCACATTTAGGTTTTAATGAGTTCTATTTTGGTAAATAAATATTCAATACCAACGATGTTGAGATTTTTTTTAATGTTGCCTTTTGTTATTTCATTTTTTGGTGCCGTGACCAGGGCTGGGCGATGTAAATAGTAATTTATTAATTAGTTGTAAAGTTAATTTTTGAATACATATATATTAACATTTTGAAATTTAATATAAATTAGGGTTTTTAAAAAACTTATCGAGGAATAACGGAAGAGTTCCTGCAAAGGGAAGCGCTTGTCAAAACTGTCGCTTTTTTATGGGGGTTAAAAAAAACTTACCTCTCGGACTGTAAGCTCCACTGATGTCCAAAACATGTCCGATAATTAAAAAAAATACAACACTCCTGCTCGCACTGGCAACACTACTCCGGGACAGCATCATCACGGCACACTACACAACACTGGGTCACTGGCTATACATTACTAATTAATACTACAATTTATACGTGACAATTAATAACATAATAAAGAATATTTTAGAGAATTTCTGAACGCATCTGTATTATTTTTATAATTCGTGCTCATAACTCAAAAGTTCCTGAACGCATTTGGCATTTGTTTTTTATTTCAGGATACGACCGCTGCCAGCGGCGTCCGATTTAGAAATGGCAGGAAAAAAGTGGCGGCCCGTTGTTGTTGTTGACTAACGATATGATGTTTTTACTTTTTTCCGCGCCTGTCATCCCCACTGGGAAAATGTTGCGCCGATACTGGGGTCGACAACCTTACCGTCTGTTTAAAAAAATATTAAGTAACAAAAATAATTATAAAATAAATTGTGAAATTAACACAAAATATACTTCTATGAAATGAAATGGATTTTACTAATAGTGAAATAAGTTAGTTTTTAATTTATCCTCATTATGTTTTTCTAAGATGTTCTTCACACCTTACGAAATATATTTTAGGAATCATGTGAACTATTGCGTAAATATTCTTCTACACTTACTATTTATCTATTAAGAGATATGGAGAGTACTCTGAGTACTAATACTAACAGACTACTAGCCTAATGTATCGACCTTAGAACCTAGACCAGGAATGAGAGCGAGATTATACTAATTTTCTACAGGATCAACGCCTCGGGACAATGACAAGTTTAGACTGTGTTCTTAGTACCTATTACAGTTACTACGGCTACCTGAAATACAGAAAGCTACACATACATAGATATTACATTTACATCAAAATATAATTTGAATACTAAATAAAATTAAAACATTATTAGAAAATAGGCTTGATGTCATGATATTCAAAACTTTACTTCTACAACTAACTATGACTTGAACTGTTGTCGACCTCTGCTCTATAGAGAGTGAAATGAAGGCTCGGTGGCGCGTGCGCAGCGTGAGTTGTAGTCGCCGGCCGACTCCGGCGCAGCCTGGACGCTGTGCACTCGACAAAATGGATCCCTGACAATAGCGCAGCTACGAAGGTTAGACACTGGGCACTTCAAGCTAGGGAATGCCAACCCGGTTATCTTCTCCTAGTAATGCCGGTCATTTGTATGGTTAAATAACCGGGTTTGCATTCCCTACTTCAAGCTTCAGGCTAACGCATAGGGGCCCCCTGATCCTAGATTAACCAGCTACGCCAGTGAACCCTGGCCCACCATGGAATCCTGTCAACCCCAAAGCCTTTGCAAGTCGTCGTGGCGTCAGCGATAAGACCCATAACCAGTTTCCTTATCCTGAAAACACAATAGAAATGTTGTTAATTTTAATAAAATACAAATTAATACAAAAAAAATCATTACAGGCCATTGAAGTTGTGAAATCACCAAATGTGACTGGGCTTACGTAAAACAAATATTGAAAACTTGAAAAATGGAACTGTGTCACTTTGACACAGTTCCATTCCCATCAGCCATGGTTCGATTTTCCGAGTGTATACATTATAAAGCTGTGTGCATTATAAAAAAAAAATTGTTCCGAAAATACCGAAAGTCATACTTTTCTGCTTATTCGTCCCTACTTTGAATGTAGGTAATATGAATTGATTGGTTGGCCAACCAATTTGTAAACACAACAACTCTACTCAAGTGCGGTTAAAATTGACATATCCTATCCTACACAGAAAAAAATCCTTCAGCATAACGAATTTTTAGTAAATTATTGATATTGATCCATAGCATAGGATATAAACTATTGTTTATAAGCATACATAGATATGCCTGCAAATGCAATAGGCAAAGCTATTAAAACTACACAAAACAACCATATTTCTATAGTTACCATCATAGGCCCCCTGGAGGCAATAACCCCATTGAACTGGAGGAGCTTTTCTGTGATGCTAATGAGAAATGTGACCTTTTTGGTGAAGAAAACCTGCGATGCCTTCGGTGAAGTAAGCATCGAAACGAAACTACGATAACGTGTACCAGTAATGGATCAATTAAGATTATTAGTTGACCAAAATTCTTAATGAATCCTTATGATTTTCATATGAATGGAGTCAATTAAGGTTGCATGTGTAATACTCATTTAACACAATACGTTGATATACCTAATATAACTAAATTTAGAAAAAGAAAATGCATGAATAGAAAAATGGTCCTTCGAACCACATTTCCTCACAGCATTTAGCAATGTGATAGGGACTCGTAGAAAATATCTGTTTTAAGGCTAATTTAGACCTTTTATACTTTCTACTTAAACTCCATCTTGTGGCATATTGACTATGTCAGTTAATGAAATAGCTAACTTTTACTTTCATTCGACTAATTTGATTTAAACGCCATCTAGAAGAGCATTCGTAAACTAACAAAGAAAGTCGATGTGGAGGAAGCAATGTAACGCATCAGCTTCGGGCGTGTTTCACAGATGGCGCAAAGATCGCAAATTAGGTTAAATTGCAATAACCGTACGGCTATCTATCCCTCTCGCTCTCTCCGTTAACTATGACCGGTGAACGAGACAAAAACTCAGTGTCAATGTATCGTAACGTAAACATTTCTGTTAGTTGCGATTCATGTTCCACGGTGGCGGGTGCGTTACCACGGATTCACCGAGTTTAATCTAAATTAACACGAGTTTCAATACGAAATATCAGTTAATCGTAAAACTGAATCGTGCTTCGAGTTTCAAAATAGTGTTCTGTGTAAGTTTAAGTCGATTTGTGAGTGTTCTTAAGTGATGCAGTCAAGTTTTTGTAATACTAACGGTATTTGTGCCTCGTGAACTTTGTCTGAATTTTAAGACACACCTAGCTATTGAAGGCAGGTTTTTGTTGGGATCACAAAAGGAACAGGATGTAACAGAACACGTGCTATTTTCACTGACAACTATAGATATAACGGTGAGTTACTTTTATTTATTAGGTGTATTGCGAAATGAATGGGGCATGTCCGATCAATTGGCATTTGTACCTATGGATTCATGATCGTACTAAGTAGTCAATACAAGATTAGATTCGATTAGATTCTTTATTTCATAACATAAAATGTCAACATAAATTACGCTAAGTCAATTGACATGCACTTATATGTACTATGTTCGTCACATACATTATTAACAAGTGTCTAGATTAAGTAAATAACTGTGACATAATGTCCATATGCTGATACAGGTGTTAATTATCAAAAAAAAATCTTATTGTACTGACTACTTTACCATAACTGATCACCGATTGACATCAATGTTACCTGATACTATTTACAATACTACCTGTATTTTTATGAGTTCTAAGATATAGCACGCTGATTCAGTAACAGCCTATTCACTAAATTCTCATCTTATAAAATCGGGTACAATTAATTGGCTGTAGGTATGGCTCAATGCGTTTACTTTAAACACACAAATTAAATAAAAAGATGTCTAAATAATTGGGAGATCGTAACATATTATGTATACATGTACATAAAACGTGAAATACATTTTCAAAGAATAAATATGTACTAAGGCGAACTTATCCCTTTAACGGTTCTCTTCCAGTTAACGTTTGAGTCGATGAGTGATAAATGTAATGTACCTAAATGGTAGACAAACCACGCAACATGTACTATTTAACTGCAAACTTGCAGCGTGGAACTTCATGTTGATTCACCATTTTTTTTTACCTTTAAGGCAAAGGCATCGAGCCATACAGCCAATACTCGAATCCGATTTTAAAATATGAACATTTAGCTACGCAGGTTATGAGCGTCGGTTATTAAAGTGTTTTATATTTTTTTACACGTCTGGCAGATACAGACATGGCATTTAGACGTCGGTTACAATACAAACGGCCTTGCGCCAAAGGTCCGCCATTCTCCGGTGGTTTGTCACGCACGTCGTAAGATGTCGAAAATGCAACAATTATGAATCATTGAGCATTGATATGATGTCAATAAGCACTTTTTTTTACAAAACTAACCGACTTCAACGTGAAGAAGTTGAATTTCCGAGAACGATGGAACGAATTACTATAAAAACCACCCAAATCATCATCAGGTGCCCACAATATTTGAGGAGTTTCCTCGATTCCCCATGGATCTTATGGGCAACATAAAATGATCCTAATACTCATACCGAAACAAATAAATAAATAAATAATACTAAATATCAGACAACTACACACAAATCGATCTAGTCTGAAATTAAGCTCAAGAAGGCTTGTGTTATGGGTACTAGACTAGAGAGAATGTATATCGTACATTCTACCTTGATTCTACCAACCGAACAACCATGACCCAAGCACAAATATTTGAGTTCATCACACAAATATTGGCCCTGGCCGGGATTTGAACCCGGGACCGCCGGCTCAGGAGACGAGTGCTTACAAACTGCGCCAACCGCGTCATCAACAAATTCTGGCGTGTAGCTGTATAAAATAATAGCAATATGGAACACTTAATAATATTTACAGTAGCAGAGGGCTTGATATCTTGCAGCGACTTCGCTTGTCGCGCGATTCAGCATCACCCGTCTTGCTCGTACGGTATTGAAAGGAAAGTGACAGTTAATAGTTGTCGCGCGACAAAGAATCGCGTGTCACAGTTATGCTAGACGTGCAGAGCTAGCATGCTGCGACTGCGTGCATTTGTCGCGCAACATAATGTCCCCTGTCTTTTTCACACAATATTGAAAGGAAAGAAACAGGCAACATTTGTCGCATCTGGCGTAGGTAGGTAAAGCCTGACCAGAAATATATGAGGTTGCGCCATATTGCGGAATTTCACTAGAACTAATTTCTTACACTGGCAATGATTGTATGATGGTTTGTCAACAATGTCAATGTCATTCGTGGTGGCTTCTTTAAAAGACAAATATTTGAAATTATCCAAAGAAAATGCCGAAAACCATTCATAACCGTAAACATAAAGATTATAAATAAAGTGTAACACGTGTTTACTATACGAAAAACAGTTAGGAAGAGAGTGCATTCCATTAAATGATATTACGAGGTTAACCTAGTGGAACTGACAGGTACTTAAACTAATGTAATTATAGTGGGTTGCGATTGGTTGCAAAATTGTTACCATATAAATCTTATAAATAGCGCCCTCTTGACAATCCTCATATATTTCTGGTCAGGCTTTGATATAAATATGCTTTAAAACATTAAAGTATTATTATTGTACGGAACCCGTATTATTTGTCAAAGTTCCAACTCGCACTTGGCCAGTTATTAATTGCAATAGCTGCAAGTGTAGTCTTGTGAATTAGCCTCTAATTGTCACGGTTGGTTAACCGAGGGCAAGTCAAGTTATTAAAAGTGGTTAATTTGCAAATTATTTTGTATCTTCACTTGATTTTCCCACGGACTCATGCGTAGTATAAAATATTTTAAGAAGCCATTTAGTTTGACTGAGCAAGCGAAGTGTAAATGTAAAAATGGAAATTCTCTTCTATGTGCGCATGTTTGGATGTTCGATTGTTCAGATTTTCGCCTGTTCTCACCTACAGGTCACATTTCTCAACCGATTGTCATGAAATATGGTAAGTCCGATAAGTAGAATATAGTTTTGTTGACTCATATACCTACCTACGATTTTTTCCAAAAAAATCTAAATCAAAATAGTTTATGGCGTACTACAAGTACCTACCTAATTGATAAAGGTGTTACAATTATCATAGTGTCTTCGTAGTATGTCGTTTCGACGTACAATGATTATATAGCGGAAATAATATTTTACGTATTTTTAATTGTAGGTACATAGTCAAAGTCAAGTAGGTACATGTAGGGAAGTTCGGAATAAGTAGTGACAAACTAAAAAAGACATCAACGAGTTACAGTGAGCTGTTAGAATGCGATTCGCGTGTTATACCTATCTCGCTCGCTCTTAAGCGATCCGGATAAGCACCTTTCACCCAAACTCGAATCCTAATCTGAGTGCTCAGGAACTCTACGAGAGCTTGAAATGTTTAATATGCAATAAAAAATAAAAATTACCTATTAATTTCTTAAAACGTCGCAATGATTATCATTACCACGGCCACAGTTAAATGTTACTTAAAGACCCCCCAAGCGTGACTCATCTCCATGCGGGCGATAATGATTAAATATGACGTCATTAAGACACTGTCGGGGTACTTATTGCATTTTGCGAGATGCACACTGCCGTGCTTAAGGTAAATAAGGTAATAGGTTATAAGTAATAATCTAAGTAAGTAATTTATAAGTGGCGGCACACGAAAATGTTTGTGAGCGCTTTATCCGCCAACAAACTGTCCTCAGTTTGGTGGAATATAAATGTTATACAGTATACCAAAAAAAAAAACAAAAAAAAAAAAAATCGGCCAAGTGCGAGTGGGACTCGCGCACGAAGGGTTCCGTACCATTATCTGTAAGTTTGTTGTATGGGAGCCCCCCTTAAATATTTATTTTATTTTATTTTTAGTATTTGTTGTTATAGCGGCAATAGAAATACATCATCTGTGCAAATTTCAACTGTCTAGCTACAGCCTGGTGACAGACGGACGGACGGACGGACAGACGGACGGACGGACGGACAGCGAAGTCTCAGTAATAGGGCCCGTTTTTACCCTTTGGGTACGGAACCCTAAAAAAGCGACATTTAGGTATGGAGCTCCATATAAAAAAGTCGCCTTTTAGCTTAACACGGCAGCACATAACACCGGGGAGCAGATGTTATCAGCAGGGTTATGATTATTATTAAATTTTATGTTTCTATTGACGATCATATCAAAATTCATGTAGATTAACTTAGGATAATTTATGTAATTTGTTATTATGATTATGAAATAAATAAATCGAATCTAATCTATCTAACAGTAGCTCAAATGTTAGCTGCTAGTTAATAAATCGGAGGACTGACACACTGAGGGCTGAGGGCTACTAGTAACCAAAATAAGTTGTGTAATATTATATTAGTATAATTTTGGTTCCTATACTGAGCACAATTTGGCTATTTCTCTAGTAGGTAGTTATTTTTTTTTCAGTGTGAAGCCCCTAATGTCTCATTCTATGCAGTAGACATTTCATCGTATTGGTTATGATACTAGCTGTGCCCCGCGGTGTTACCCGCTCATCCCACGGGAACACTAAATTTATTCGGGATGAAAAGTATCCTATGTCCTTTCCCGGGTCTCAAACTATCTCCATACCAAATTTCATCTAAGTCGGTTCAGCGGTTTAAGCGTGAAGAGGTAACAGACAGACAGACAGACACACTTTCGCATTTATAATATTAGTACTATAATCCAATGTATATTATATATAATCCATACTATAATATATATTATATAATATACATCTTATAGTATGTAAATATATGTATCATTGTATTTATGGTAGTCAAGTTATACAATATACATGTATTCACTTGTATCTTGGATGCTCTCCGAACGATTAATTTTCTACTCTGCACCCACTTGAAGCATCTCTGTTTGGCCCTATGGTTGACTGGTAGAGAATGCCATTAGGCATTAAGTTCGCCATTTGTACTGACTTTTGTTTTGTGCAATAAAGTTTAAATAACTAAATAATAAGCCCCTAGCAATATAAATATATAATTATTGTATTAAGCGGTTTACACTCACGTGAAATTGTCAGGAACGGCCCGACATGTTTCGAACTCGTATGGAGCTCTTCATCAGGGACGGCTGCCCGTACACCGCCGTGGCAACCTCGTCACGTCCTCGTCGTCTCGTGACCAAACGATACGAGTTCGAAACATGTCGGGCCGTTCCTGACAATTTCACGTCAGTGTAAACCGCTTAATACAATAATTTAAATATGTCTCACGAAACTTTAAAATAGAATATAAAATAATTTTACCCGCCTTTTACGAACCCGAATTGTCACACATGCGGTTTATATCAGTCATTTACTAACCGATTCCTATATAATCATTAGTCACTCATTTTCCACAAAATATTCCTTGTCGTATGAGGAAATACCACTAATAATTATTCCATATAAATCGAGGTTTTGGTTCTAGGGTTTGCAGAACCGGGAAAGTTTTGTATGGTAGTACTGGGAATTCCCGGTACCGCCATACTAAAATTTCCCGGTTCTGCAAACCCTAGTTCCCGTCTATTTCCTTCTTACGAAATTTATGATTGGAAGAGAAGAGAAATAAAAGAGCGCCTAAAATGTGTGTACTAGGCGCCTATTTTTGGCTAAAATTCCAGCTCAAACGGACGCCTAAAACACAATTATTATTATTGCATATCAATTGGGCCTTTTGTGTGCCGCATCGACCATAATTGATCTATTGTGGCAGCCCTGTCTTAAAGCTCACTGCTGAGGCCCGTTGAGTCCAGGAATTCCCAGATTCTTTGGGCAGTGAGTTGTTGTATCTCCTCTGGGGACACAAAGTGTTGCCCTAACCCTAAGTGGATACTTCTTTTGTGCATAAGTGGCCCACAGGAGCAGAGGATATGCATAGCTGTCTCCTCTGACTCTTAAACACACCTAACCTCGCCTAAAACACAAACCTTACAGTTAAAAAAAAATAAGTCTAGCTGTTTTGGAGTAATCGGGGAATATACATAAAATTAACATGCCTTCAAAGTGACACCGTTGAACCTCTTTTTTAGGGTTCCGTAGTCAACTAGGAACCCTTATAGTTTCGCCATGTCCATCTGTCTGTCTGTCTGTCTGTCTGTATGTCTGTCCGTCCGCGGCTTAGCTCCGTGATCATTAGGTAGTATTTTCATTTCATTTTTTTCATTTATTTATTTAGCCATAAATTGTGATACAATTTTACCCGAAGGTGTAGCTAGGAATGTATGCTTATATCTAACATTTAATTGCCTTAATATTTAAGTCATTAATTATAGTAACAGAAAATTAGACAATACAATACATTAACCAATAATAATAGTAATATAATAGATTTTATCTACGCACATATCATTAGTGCTCTAAAATGCGTTCAGAAACCGTAGGAAATGGCCAGCATTACTACAACCAATTTTACTATGAGGACTTTCTTATCTGTGGCAGTAGGTAAAATCTGTACTGTAATGTTATAACAGTATCAATTTTTGTAAGGTTATGAGTTTAAATTTGGCACAGCTGTCAAAACTAAAGTAGGTCTCTATTCTAGTATCCATAGATATTAATATTGTTATCGATACGAAACGTCAATTCAGTATGTTTTTTTATAAAAACCGCACGACATTTGATCTCGAGTGACATGAGAATATGGATACATTCGTTTGTATATGATTTAGAAAAAAAAACATGCGTCTTGACGGAGGTTCGAATTGCCGCCATTATTGTTGTCATTTGTTTGTTGGTTCTTTGCTGTTACGAAAATATAATTGTGATAAGTATATTGTAATTCACATTTTAGTTGAAAATATTGTTTCAATGTAAATATAAATTACAACAAATAATCTGTTTATGTATTTGTTCAGATTTATTTCTTACTGCATTAGTATATGTCGTTTTTAGATATTTTACAGGTAGCACTAGTGGTGCCGGTCATTTCCTTATGGCTTCTGAACCCATCTTAGAGTACTTATGATATGTGTGTAGATAAAGTAGTGTATACAACTGTACATAATTAGGCCTTAAAACACTCGTGTGATCCTATTATGAAACTCGCTGACGCTCGTTTCATAAAACCACACTCGTGTTTTAAGGCCCCTCATTATGTATCAGTTGCATAAACTACTATAGAACAATTCAATCGATACGGTAATAAAATACAATTAATCAATTTGGTTACATTTAGACTAAATTAAGACTGTACGGTAATAAATAAATTAGACATCAAAAAACAAATACCTATTAAGAGTCTTCATTTGATTATTGATGATGATGAGCGTTGTAAAACTCATCAAGACTATAAGGGCATAAGACAATCAAGTGTTTTTTTAAAGCATTCAAAAACTCAGAATCAGTCAATACCTACCTACTAGAAAACTGAAATTTGGTATGACTATGTGTATGTGTCACGCCGACAAAACGGTAAAATAATAACTAAAAAATATTTTTTTCGGGTACCTCCGGTAGGTACACCTAAAGTGGGGGTGTTTTTTTTTTCGTTCCAACACTAGTGTGTGGGGCTTGAAATCTTTCTTGTAATTTAAACCTCAGGCTTAAAACCGCTGTTTTAAGCCCGTCTATTGTGAAGGATCGGCATCTACGGAACCCTACACTGAGCGTGGCCCGACATGCTCTTGGCCGGTTTTTTGACGTTGGTTACAAACAAGGCCACAGTCTGGCAACTAAAACCTTGCTAAAAGCGCTTACCAAGTTACTTCTACTTTTATTCGAAAATAATACTGAGCTAAACCTTTCACAATAGAGACTACATTTATCTCTTATCACGAACAAGGTGTTTATTATGTGGCAGTGTTGTTCCGAAAGGTCGTAAACGCCTTACAAACATGGAACGTTCATGAGACCTTATTGAATAATTTTATCCGGTTGTGTTGCAAAGCTGAGGCATAGGTCAGCAACAATTATTGTAGATGTGTAACGGCCTATATGTGTTTATTGCAACTGTCTCACTTGCTCACTCTTAGGCTGCTTGTTGAACCAATTAGACTAAGTCTTTGTGAAGCCTAAAATAAGTGCATATATCTGAGGATGTGATTGGTTAATTTTACACAGCTTCGTTCCGCTCTGCTCCAGTGGAGAGCCAGCTTTGACTGAGATACCACGACTTTTCGCGAAAGTGTGTCCCGCTCACTCGTATAACCGCCCCGCTCGGACCTCTCGCTCAACCGTTCGCCGCGTCGCTGGTCGCGCAAAGTATGTGTGTGACCAGCCGCATTGATATATGACAAAAGTCACCGACATGGCAGTGCTATTCGGTTCGTTACCTATAACCGCCTAGATTCGTAGGTACTATCTGTCCGTAATCAGAGATGATTCCATTTCTTAAAGTCAAATTTGACAATCGCCATCTTTTTTAACCTCTATTTTACAAAGGGCTACTCCGATGTTCGAAATTCGATTGTCATATGTAGTGCCGTTTCAATCACCGAAATATAGTTTGACAGAAGAGCTTTCTGGTAGGTACTTATAGCACTACTTTGACACACGACTCCTTATCCAGTGATAACCTTAGAGTAAGCAATAGTTAAAAGTGATAATAGTTGTTTATTTCTTTCTATTCAGTAGAAAGTGAGGGAGATGAGCGATGCTCTGCCACGTGAAATATTAGTCGTACCAGTAGCATGTCATTCTAGCCCATCATGATGATGCTTGTTTTAAACTGTATGTGAATCAAAGTTGTCAAAAGGTGTATCGTAATCGTATATCGCAGCGAATTTCAAAATTGTTGGTAATGTTCTGGTAAACAAGTAATTATTGGTATAGTGAATTAATCAAAGAATACGGAGAAGGCCATCGTGAGAACATTCTCATTTTAATATTAATTGGCAAAAATAAAACATTTAGACCGGTCATAATTTCGAGACATAGTTAAAGAGTAGTGTTTTTCAAAAGGGCTTATTTTGGTATGAGTTTCATAGAGAAATAAGCCCTTTTGAAAATAAACTCAGTTGGCGTTGCATAAGTCTGCATTAGAGGCCGGCCCGCTTCCAAACTGGTTACAGTAATGCCAGCACCGATCAATCGGTAATGCGACCAAAGAATGCGCTACATACATATTATGAGTGAGCTCTGAGGTGTCTAAAAAAATCTTAGGCAAGCTGCGGTGCTATGATGGTATATTCTTAATTGGAAATGGATAGCTTAGAAAATTACAACTACAGTAGGTACGATTATAGCATGTGAAGAATAGATGAATAATAATAGTTACCATAACTTGAATCGAGATCAAAAAGCCGCGGCAAACCCCAGTTAAAGTGATCAGTTTTTTTTTACTAACCCAAGTAGCACAACTGGGTCTAAATAGCTCGTATATCATATCTAATTAGATGCTTAAGTGAAATTTACCACCATGACTAAGTGCTATATAGGTGGCAATAACCCTTATGCCACCTATATAGAACCAAAAGGAGAAAAATTGCAGCCTATTTTTGGTGCTAAATAGAATCCATAAGAGCTCTCACAATTACCTTAAGTGGTAATTAGAACTATGGGTGAAAGTTATGCGTCCATAAGAGATCTCACAATCACCTTAAGTGGCAATTAGAACTAAGGGTAAAAGTTATGCGCAGTGAACGAATGAAAACATTTCAGTTCGCTCAATGAGTGATAAATGAGTCGCCAAATTATCTTTGAGTGGCGAGGCAACTGTCAAATTGTGTTGTGTGTAATACGTGATCTGCCATATTTATTTTGGATTTATACGTCTGTTTGGTGAGTGATTAAAACTTTACGTTTACAAGCATTGAAATAAGCACGAAATTCTTGCGAATTTTTTGTACTGTGAAACTATAGTATGTTTTCTTTGTAAATTTCGACGGGCCTTTCATTTGATCAGGAATATTAAAAAAGAGAGTGCTAAATTAAATAAGGAATAGATACTGATAAGAAATAAAACTGTTAAAAACCTGACCTAATGATTGTAGGTTACCTACAATGTTAAAGTAACATCGTCAAAACTATCAAAATTCTGTGATTATGCGTGAGTGTGATAAAATTCTGGTCAAAATAATTAATTTTCATTGGCTTCCATTTGTAAACATGGCGAAACAAAAAAGATCTTACAGTGTTTATTTTCACTTATTTGTTCCTTATTTGGAACTATTAGGTCTAATAATCACTTATTTGTATCTTGCGAGTGGCAAAGCAGTGCAACTATTAAATATATTTTGACAAGGCGCAATAGGAACTATAATAGAACTTTTAGTTCGTTAGTGGTTTGAAATAAGTGAAAATAACTGCTTTTGGTTCTAAGAATCTCCTATTGAGACCTATTTATGCGTTGGAGTGGCAATAAGGTGCTTCTTAGGCCTTAAAGTTGCAATATTTTTTGGTTCCAAAAGAGCCGTAAAATTATCCCTTTAGCCACTATTGGTGATATAATTCGCTATTGTACTAGTCATTTGGAACTTTTAGTTCCAAATAAGGGTATGTTGCCACTTATATGTAGAAGTTGCTTATAAGTGATTTTAAGGCCTTATATAGCACTATTGCTTCTTATTGAGTGACTATTTGAACCTGCATGCAACTTTAAGTAGCAAAATCGACTTTATCCCACCATAAGTAATAAAGTAGAAACAAAAAACGTTCCTATGCAACTACAAGTGATAGGATGAACTCATATACAGTTTTGAGTTGTGTTTAGAGCTATAAGTTGCATCAAACACTGTTAAACCACTCATTTAGAACTTAAAGCTGTAAGATAAGCTGCAAAATTCACTAATGTGCTGCTTGGGAACCTGCACTCCTGACCTCACTGCTGGAAAAAGGCACCATCATCATATGACTCGATAGACGTCCACTGCCGGACAAAGGCCTCCAAAGTTCTCCAGAACGATCGGTCTTGCGTCGCCCTCATCCAATTTCTTAGAAAAGGCATAGTAATATTTCACAACAGGAAGGATTTTTTCTCAAACATGCAATGAAACAGGCTTCGAAGTATCACGTTTCGGGCGTAACAATTTGAGAGAATTGTAAAGGAATTTCATACAAAATTGAAGGCCTAGGCCGGGAAGTAATTATTTTTTAAACATGGCGTCTGTATTCATGAACAATCTAAAAAAAGCTGTTTTTTTGTGTTGCATTTTTTTTATTGCATATGTTTGAGAAAAGCTTAGCTTAATACATGCCTTAGCCGTGAAAAGGGCTTGCCGGCTTCGTATCACTACCGGCGTCTGCTGTAATGTACTGGAACATTGCTTTTGGAAAACCGTCTCACGATATAAGGAAATAACTATAATAGGTATACATGAAAATAGGATACGCATTATTTAACTCGGAATCCTACTTCAAATTCCACATTGACTGTTCATATTTCCAACCAAGCCATTTATCCAACAGATCGGTTACGTTAGTTACAATCATTAAGTAAGTGTAAGGAAAAAGTGAACGCGTATCGCCTTTTGCGAAGTAGGATATCCAGTCCTTCCTCGACAGACCGCGTTCCGAGCTGTGGGCAGCTAGTTCTGCTAAACGATTTGAAACTACTTTGAAACTTAGTCGTTTATCCTATTACCTTAAATGACCTATTCTTCTATATAAATGTGAGGTACCTTACCTAAGTATACAAATACATATATGGGCGGTTGATTTGTCGGAAACAATCGAATGATTCGGATGAAATTTTGAATGTAGACAAGGTAGCTTTTAAAATTTATTTGGATCTGGTATTGTTTAAGTCCCATCATCATGGTATCAGCTGAACTGCACAATGACAGCTCAAAGGACAACGATTTTCATACGTGTCAGTAATTAACCACGAAAAGCTTTTTCACGAACGACTTTATCACGAAAAACTTTATAACAAATAGACTTTATCACGAGAAAATCAAATCACGAAAACTTATTCGCGAAAACTTTATCACGAAAATTACCTCACGAAAAGACTAGGTATAGCTAGGTATCACGAATCTGGAGCCTGACCTGTAGGATTCAATTAATTTGTACGTATTTAACCTGACGAATAACGAACATAGATACAGTGCAAAACGTTTTTCCATCGTTTCTAAAATGATGGTATGGCGACGAAAAATGTACTATTTCTGTCTCTGCTTAATTTAATAATATGTAAAATCTGATGCATGATGTTATTACTCACATGCACAGTTGATGCGGTACATATTCTTAAAACGTGATTAAAATGAATGAGCGCACGCGTCCAATCAACAGGGCTCTATCTGTTGCACATTATGCATCAAGGCCGGCTGCATTCTTATGGAAGATAAAAACCCCTTCCACCATAGAATATGGTACATTCTGACCTATACGTGCCTATACACATCTATATTCTAACCGTAACATAACAACCCAATCATAGGTACCAGGTACTCAGCAGATTCTAGGTATTCGCCATCGACTGGTTGTACCTGTTAGGCAAAACAGTAACAACTTTTTGCCTAATTTCATTTAAACTAATATTATTTACTCACCTAATTCACTTTGCCTAATTTTAATTTGAGTGAAAGTCGTTTTGTATAATCCTTATTTCAAAGAAATTTATTTCTTCTATTTTTGTTTAACCCATTGTTTCTTTCGTATAATCTTATTTTGTATAATGTTTGTTTGACATAATTTTGTTTGTATAATAATCATGTCGCATAATTACATTTTATATAATCTTATTTCGTACGTAACATCGATTTCGTACTTTCATTAATTCTAACCTAACCTACAGTTTTCGGTTCTGAACCCACTTTGACGCTCCGCTATTAATGATCATAATACAAACCTAACCTAACCTACAGTTTTCGATTTTAAAACTGAATTAGACAGTAAGATTTTAGTAAAAACGTTAGGTAATGATTAGTTAAAATAAGAATCGACTAATCGAATAATAGTCGACAAAACAAGAGTTATGAAAAACATAATTAAAGTAATACGAATTTCGACAAAAATGAATTTATACATATTGACTTTAGACAAAACATTCATTATAGTACAAGTTGATAGGCAAACTGAAATTAGACAAGTCAAGGGAATACCCCATCGACTAGGCAGGTTTTATTATTACAAAACGAGACTTAATTGCGTTTAAATGGGTGTTTCTTGAATTACCTCGACGTTTCGAACATGACGTTACGTCCATGGTCTCAAAGGGGTTAGGGAAATTTGTGTACCATTGGGGAGTTTTGTGTACCATTGTGGAGTTTTGTGTACCATTGGGAAGTTTTGTGTACCATTGGGGAGTTTTGTGTACCATTGGGGAGTTTTGTGTACCATGTGTTATTTGGGAGACCCATCAGCTATTTACTGTAAGCTCAGTAAGTATGTATTTTTAGGGTTATATAAAAATCTGTCGGCAAAAATGGAACACTTATAAAATCAGTCAGAGTTTTCTATACAAATATGAGCCGCGGCGAATACGCTGCGTGATCGCCTTCATACAAAATTCGCTCGTAAATCGCAAGTCTGTTAAGGTCCTTAACCTACAATACAGGCTGCGTCCTAGCGCAGGGGCCAGCGCAACCTCAAATTGTTAAGTCTTATGTGCATTGATCATTTAGTTTTATTGTGGAAAATGTATTGTATTTTTATTGAGATTTTGTTTCACATTCCACATTAGTAAATAGTACTAATAGCGGACTTAATGCTACGAGTATTCTGTACTAGCCAACCATAGGGCCAAACTAGCAGTTGGTACAAATCAATAAATTCAAAATTTTACATCCTTTCTCCTCGTTTTGGATCTGCCTTTGGATCACAATTTATGAATATAATTTGCGTGTTTATAAGTAATGGCAGACAACTTTCCTCAAATGATGTAATGTGAATATTATTAATAAATCTATACTTACACATATTACAAATTATATATGTACGAGGAAACTCATATTTAAAAATCATATTTGAATGAAATGAAATAATTTATTCAGTAAGTAGGCCACAGGGGCACTTTTACAAGTCAGATTGTGAATCTACGGGCATTTCGCAAGAGGAGACCGCTGTTGAGAAGAAAGCCGAAAGAAACTCAACAGTAAGTCATTTTTTCGTAAATAATTCTTAAAACAATTACATAATACATTTGTGTTACTTATAACTAATTACACTGGTATACACGTAAAGTGTCCAAAATCAATGTTAATTAGGAACATTAAAATGAAAATTTAACGATAAATTAAAAATATTAAATATACCCAGAGATGTATAGTCTCTGGGTGTCACAACATGCAATAAAATATAATTACTTAATTAATCAAATTCCTTAGAGATGTATAAGGTCTCTAGGCGTCAACATGAATAATTTACAATAGAAAATAATTATTAAACCTAAATTTCTTTGAGATGTATATGGTCTCTAGGCGTCATAACATGCAATAAAATATTTTAAAATTATTTAATTTCCTCAGAGATGTATAAAGTCTCTGAGTGTCATACTATACTAAGCTGTTTCTTGTTATTAAAATACCATTTCATCAGGGTTTTTTGCTTTGACAACCCACCACAATAATTAATATATATAATTAAGGAAATTAAAATGGATTTTTCTATTAGTCACTGACATGTACCTAATCGTTTTTTATCGCGTTTATCGCTGCCCTTGTAATTATAATATAACAGATTTTAAATTTTATAAGCATTTCATTACCTTGTTTTGACTGACAGATGGGCCACTATGTAAGTGCTCCTATAATGTTTTTCCATTTGTAGTAAGGAAGGCAGACTGCTGCCTCTGCTATTCTTTAGAGTTCCGACTGCACAGTACATCACTATGCATGAAACTACAACTTTTTTAGGAACTATTTTAAACAAAAACTGGGTAAGGACCAAAAAGTTGGGCGAAATTTTCCCTTCTGCTGGTATTATGTACCTACGTGAGATGAGATACAAACTTGCCTATTTTGCATAAAAAATGTGGTACTAAAAAAGAAAACCGGATGAATACAAAGTAACTAGTAAAGTACCAGTATGTTGAAGTACTTTGCAGATAAACCAGGTGTTGTATTGTTCGGACGCGCTTTCGTTTTTCTTTCTTTCTTCTGCCACAATGCCGATTCTGTTTCATAATAGAAATGTTTGTATTGAAATTTCGAGTTTGTCATATTTTACGTAACGACAAGAAGTTGAACAAATGACCGCTATTAAAACATTATTTTTAAAAGCTGTACCCACAAAGGATCTTAGGGTACGTTTAAATGAAAAGCGCTCAAGGTGCGTTTACAACTATGTATGTACAGTAAAGGAAATTTAAACGCGTACCTTTTTGACCCTTATTGTCATTGAGACAAGACCGAAAAAGGTACGTGTTTAAATTTCCTTGAGTGTACATGTTTTTTATTCAAAATGTTTTTTGTACAGTAGCGGCAAATAACCTATCATATTGCAATATTTTAAAATTATCAGCATACAAGAATAATTATATTTAAAACTTCAAATTAGAACTCGGTGACAATGATAAAAAACTAGTATTAAAATAAACATTTCTAAAACCTTTTCCAATTAAAAGTGTGGAATGAAAATGTCTTGAAGTTGGAATATTTAAACCCTGTTTCCGTTCAGTTTACTTACATCAGTGACATCTGGAGACTTTCAACGTCAGATACCCTTAGAGTAAGGGTCAGCTCACACCGAGACGCGACGCGACGATACTGGAAGAGGCCGGTGATTTCGCGCTGCGCCGCGCGGCGCCGCGAGACGCATCGCGGCGCAGCGAGGCGCATCGTAAAATCGTTGGCAGCACGACGCCTCGCTGCGCAGCGAGGCGCCGCGCGGTGCCGCGTCCAACCGCCCCGCAGTCTACCTATTGCAAGCGCATGAGAACGGCGGCCTCAGGCTGCGCCTCGCGGCGCCGCGCTGCGTCGCGCGGCTTCGCGAGGCGCAGCGCCGCTCTTACACGCCGCGCGTACCGGCGATGCACCGCTGCGCCTCGCGACGCCGCGCGGCGCGGCGCGGCGCCGCGAGGCGCAGCGCTGCGTGGCGCAACGTATTATGTATTCTCACGATGAAATGTGTCCCTTTTAATGTAGTAAATAAAGTATAATTTTGAGTCACTCTATTGAAATGTGCGCGCAGCGTCGCGTCGCGTCGCGTCTCGGTGTGAGCTGACCCTTAGGAATAGTCAGATACCAAACGTCCTTGCCAGTAAAATAAATTAGTACCACAAAATCCGCAATACGGCTTGGGCCGAAAAACAACTTGTCGGAAGTTAATACTGACTAATAACGACGAATCAGCTAAAATGCTGAAAAGCCGATGGGAATTGGGACATTCCGCTGATAACTAATCAAAATGTGTAATTTTATGAATAGTTTGTAGTACGACTGGTTCAGCGTTAAACATTAACAAACAAGTTTCGTATCCGCAAAGGACGGTCGTTGGTCTCAAACGGGCCGGTTACTGTACCTACTATGTGACAGTGTGAAATGTTTAGTGTGAACGGTATGTCCGTATGCCTATTATGGTACGTTCCAAATGTTAAGAGCAAATTATGTGAAACTGGGACAAATGAAAAACGACCTTACTCTAAAAACATGGTAGTTTGTGATTTGTCACCATTTTACGTAATTCGTTCTTAGTTTAGGATAGATTATACTTAGAACTAACTACGGACCCCTGTACCCTGGAGGTTTGTTCTGTGCGTTGTTGTGATCCATTTTGGCTTTGTACTCCCCCTACTCACTAAGGTACTAAGTTCACTTATCTAAAGGGGCCTAGAGTCAGGTCTCTTTAGTTAAATTTCATTGAAGACTGTGGTACAAATTAAATAAGTTTATATTAGACGCGGTTGTATCATTTAATATTAAAGAGACCATCAGATTGACTCCATATAATAATGCATTGTCTTTAAATTTACATCAGTCGCAGAATTTCAATTCAATCAGGAACCATGAAGTGTTTAACTAGCAAGATTAGTGATAGATGAACAGCGAGAAAACTGAAAGCAAATAAAAGTGAAGGGCAATTGTCCCTTTCCTTTGCTGGATATTCGAACCGTTGTAACTTAGTTAATTCTGTAGTCAGGCATGTATTCGACTCTGATTTTGAGTGATCTCGCTATCGTATTGTATTTTTCTTTTATTGACATTATCTTGCTATGAACATACTGTCAGTGAAATACCAAATAAGAGACATCTCGCTATGAAAATACGATTGGAAGACAATTACAATCTTTACGTCTGCTATTGATCGACGCGCGTGTGTTGATACTTATAAAATGAATAACTATCTTTAATGTTCCCAGTCGAATACGGGCCATGAATATTTCATTCACATTGCAGATTCACACTGTTTCATAACTCACTGTAATTAAGCAGGCATTCGTGTAGTAGCTCAGATAGATAAACCGGCGTGTTCACGCGCGCGAGTCGATGTTTACAAATAGGTAACCCGCTTCCCAGCATTATGTGGCCGATTGTATCGCCGATCCGACTAGTGATTAGTTAACTAAATATGCCGCTTTTACAACGTGAAGTGTTAGTGTTGATAGCACTACCTAAGTACATAAGGCCACCTGAGGTAAGTATTAGGCATGTAGACTTTTTTGAGGATGTATTTCGATTCTATTTCTTATTGGAATCAAATGTCTGTATGGGACTAACTACAGATAAACTGCTCTAAAAGTCTGAAATTACCGTCATAGTTCAACATTCCTACTGAGCGCTAAAAACGCTCCATACAAAATGGCCATCTACATTGACGACACTTGTGGGTTGGGTACCAATATTATTTGTATGGAGATGGAGACAATAAGTAACATGCCATTTTCATCGTGAAAAAGTGCATTATAATTTTCTTAAATTATTATATGAGGCCTCGGGAAAGAAATTTAAGATTCTTTTGCATAAAAAAAACAAACGTAATTTTTTTTGTACCTATAACGGCACATTAAAAAAAAATATGTTTGGATTTTTTCTTTGTCACAGTATGACATATTGAGCTATCTTTTTTTCATATAACTACATTTTTTTCATATACTTAATAATAGGTAGGTATTATATGTCAGGTATTCAATCGTTTCACAAAAACGTTTCACAAATATACATTTCACGTATACGTAAAATTAATTGAGTAATTTGCTAAGTTTTCATTATTATGATCATTAAACTATTAATAATAGTCTATTATAATCATTTGCGCGACCAGAAAGATATCGTAAAATTGTTCGTTGAGTTCATTGGAGAATAATCGTTTTAATAATAAATAAATAATAATAAATAAATGTTCTTTATTTCAGGTAATGAGACCCAGGGCATATCAGCATGTTACAATACATACAGTAGGTAAGATAAGAAAAAGGGTTGTACCTTGTTTTGCCTAACAACTTTTTGCCTAATTTCGGTTTGCCTAATTTCATTTAAACTAATATTATTTAGCGTAACTATTCACTTTGCCTAATTTTCATTTGAGTGAAAGTCGTTTTGTATAATACTCATTTCACATAATTTTATTTCGTCTAATTTTATTTCGTCTAATTTTATTTGGCCTAATTTTTAATTAGTATAAACATATTTTG
Organism: Apotomis betuletana; assembly: GCA_932273695.1. Lineage (NCBI taxonomy): Eukaryota > Metazoa > Arthropoda > Insecta > Lepidoptera > Tortricidae > Apotomis > Apotomis betuletana. Next base: position 34,331,091 of record OW026300.1, on the reverse strand, counting down.
CCTAACAATTTTTTTGCCTAATTTATTTATTTAGCAAGCGTTCTGACGCTCCGCTCGCTTCGCTCGCTACGCTATTTATTGTCATAAAACCAACCTAACCTAACCTACAGTATTCGGTCTTTAACCTAACCTACAATTTTCAAAATAAGAATCGACAAAGTGAGTTTTAGATAAAATAATATTAGACAAAACAAGAGTTATGAAAATGATCATTTAGACAAAACGAATTTCGACAAAATAATAATTATGAGAAATGATGTTATACATATTGACTTTAGATAAAATGTTCATTATGGTAAAAGTTGTTAGACAAACTGAAATTAGACAAAAAAAAATTAGACAAATCAAGGGAATACCAAGAAAAAGGTGTAAAAATAAAAATAAAAGTGAAACTGAACATAAAAAGTTTTAAGAGAGCTAAAAACTAAGGTTGAGGTATGTACCAACTTACTCATAGTTTCAACGGTTGGTTAACACTATCTTGTATAAGTGTGACGCAAGATCTACGCGTTTTTGTGCTCCTGCGCATAGTAGCAGGCGCGGAGAGCGTTACGTAGTAACTATGAAAACCTAGCGTTTCTTGCAGGTAATTAGGTAATGCTTATAGCAAACGTAAACTAAGATATTCTAGTTAGTTAAGTATCCTTCATGATTTACCTAAGGAGAAGAACTCCTAATAATACCTAATAAATAATTGATTAAATAAGGGAGATAAGTATTTGTCGAACATTCAGAAGAAACCCACTTTGAGTATAATTAATAGATTAGATTAAAAGTGCTCAGTTGAACAACCTATTCATTTAATACATGGAGCAGTGATTCCCAAACTTTTTCACCTCACAGCGCACTTAGGTCACTACAGGTCGAGAATTAAGTATGTACCCGGTGCCCTTAGCTACTGGCAATAGACTACCATGATAAGTTACCGAAGTTTAGTTTCTGGAAAAGACTATTGTATTTTCCATGACGGACCAAGGCGCCGCGCTGAGACGCACAGTTTGAAAACGCCAGTGTACAGTTTTCTGTTTATGTTTTTCTATCTTTCATATGTAAACTCTGAAGTTCTTAACACACGAGGGTTTATGCTGCATTTGTTGACGCTCTCAAGGGAATCAAAACCTATAGGTACTTCCCGGTGACCTGGAATTAATTCTTGTTGGTAAACTCACCGATAGCCGTACAAAATTCTCGGTGTGCGAGTTCGACTCGCACTTGACCGGCTGTTTTTAATCATGGCGCTACTCTTGGGGGCAAGTACGTACAGTTTGAGCATCTTTGCCCTATAATATAAAAAGAATCAGAACATTTGTAACTGTTGCGTGTCGCTATAATGTATCGCATTGTTCCCCTAAGCGCCACTCCTACGACCGACCATTGTCCGCCGCAATGGCTTCTGACTGTACTTTCTCTGTAAACGTTTTTGGCAGACGATTTATTGCGTCACGTATGATTCAATAGTGTTCCTTAAAATAAGGCAGGGTTTTTTATTGTTGCGGTTGACTGTCACGGACATGCCACGACTTTCGGCGGCAAGCGGAGGGCGAGCGGTTGAGCGAGAGATCCAAGCGCGGTTGCCGGCCATACGAGTGAGCGAGATAGATGTACCGCGCACCGCTTGCGCACAGTTAACGGTAACAAAAACATCGAAAAATATTCGGATATCGCTTATATACCGCTTTAAAAATATTGGTGGCTCTGTGTGCTGTAGACCCAGGCCCGAACTTAGAGGTTCAGGGGCAACGGCACTCGGCATTTGTGGCCCCTTTCTTGAAACGGTTTTCAGCAAATTAGATAGTAGGTAGTTGTATTTTAAGTGATAAATAAGGCATAAGTATGGTGCAGGTCCTGCTTCTGAGACTGCGGCCCCTGGACTGGCTGGGTCCCTAGGCTCGGGCCTCGTGGGCCTAGGGGTCAATACGGCACTTGAAGACCTCGAGAGTTTGTTTCAAAATGTCTGAAATTTGTATTTTTTCATGTTTCCAACCCCCATATATTCATCATTTAGTAAAATTGCGATAAACTGAATCGACCAAAAAGAACTGAATTATCGAACCTACTCACAACATTTTATGACACTCGGTTGAGAAATGCGACCTGTAGGCAAGTAAGGCTTTACTTGCCTACTTGGATCTGGACAACCGGACATATATTATTACAATCAAACGGGACTTCATCGCGTTCAAACACCGTTCATGGTCTCGAAGGGACGTCCTTATTGTTGTAGTAATATTTGAAAATCCAGTTTTATGAAAGAATTTTGAGCCAAGCTGAAACGGGGACGCCTCGCTCGCTCGGTCTATTGTACATCAATAAGGATGACAGCGTCCAATAAAGTACGGTACTTACGTTCATAGCTCTAGTACAAACGATAGCTACAAGTGACAGAAAATGTAGCGCCCGCACCACTCACTTGACGTTGCGATCCACATCCGCAAAGCATTCACGATTGGGAAGCTTATTGCAAGAGTATGGGACTGTAAACCTGCATTCTATCCATGCTCTTATACAGGGCCAAATATCTCCGGGAATACCTACGAGTCAATTGGGATAACATTGGCACACATTGACACTGTAACGCGGCAAACCTCCATGGTGGTGCACTGGCCGCTGACAAACGCCATTAAAAAAGATAGGCGTTCCACGCTAGTCTTAAGTCTTTTGTCTTTTTTCTCAGACACGAACTGAACCTTGATTGCTAATTAATATTGTACATTTAAAAATTAAATCATGTGATATTGCTTATGTGGTGTTACGAGTTGATTGTAATTGTACATAATACTATGTAATACTATTAGGTATTCTGTGATAATACTGTAAATTTAACGCTGTATCATAAATTGCTGATCAAATACTTGTATGGGCTGCCGCTTTGCAGGTAATAACACACTTACTTTACCGTGTAAATTTTTGTATTTTGAAAACCCATTTATGAGCTTCTTTGACATTTTTATCTCAGTTTGTTTAAAATTTTGACATGTAATTGTTTAATCTGTTTTATAATTAATTCCGCTGTTTTTATTATCAATGTCATCATATTTTATCTCTTAGTATTAATACATGTGACGATCATAGAATAAGTGCATGTAAATTGACTAAGTGTAATTTGTGTTGACATTTTAATTTTATATTATGAAATAAATAAATCTAAAATCTAAATCTAAATCTTACACATTACTTGCCGTTTTCATTGTTTTACTATTACACCGCATAGATAATGTATTTCAAATGCTGTTTATGGGCCAATTCTATACGGAAGGGCTAAAGTTACCCCTATTGTCTGTTTTAATTTAAACGTTATTGCCATTACGCTGTCACATTTGTAATAAAGTTGGAAAAATATGTAGAAATATTGTATATAGCAGTTTACATTCACGTGAAATTGACAGGAACGGCCCGACATGTTTCCAACTCGTATGGAGCTCCTCGTCAGGGACTGCTACCCTTACAGCGGCCCGGTAACTTGTCACTAGTTGTACTGACAAAGTTAAATATGTCTCACGAATGTGTGCTGGACCTTGTGACATCCGTATTATTTTAAGTTGGTTTTAAAAAACGAACTCCGTCAAAGAAGGTCTATCATTATCTTGTTTGAGCCGCGGAAATGAAAGTGGGATGCTTTTTACCTGATACAAAAACTGCAATTTATAGCTCGAAATGTTTTACAAACCAAATACTGTTCTGTAAAATACGATGGAGATGGAGCGACATAAGCGCCCGCAGCCGATTGAACGAGATTCAAACTTACACTGTGGACTTAATAGCTAGGTATATATTATTGTCTTGGATGGCCGTAGTTTGATGGTAACGCAGAAAACGTGATAGACGAGACCTTTAACTTGCTATGATCATTATTTATTTCACACGCTTGTTACGTGACAAGATGAAAAATTGGTGGGTCAAAAAGTCAGTTATCTTTCATCAATGAAATTAAACTGTTAATAAAACTTAACCATCTTATTAACCAATTATGTACGGCAGTTCTTATTGGCTTCATTTAGCGAGCTTAATTTGTATAATGGTGATTTAAAAGATTTTAAGGTTTTTAGGAACTGTTCGGAACGCTAACTGAGAAGTGAGAACGCACCTTTAGATGCACTTATTATGCTTGCCTGTGACACTTCTGTACATACTTAGTAATATTTCTACTTAAAGGCATTCTCTATAATCAAACATGTTTCTTTACATTTTATCAATTTTATTAAAATATTAGAATGTTGCCATTGCGATTTTTTGGTATAATATTTGAAACCTAATTATTCATTGTAATTATTGTTTCAAAAACTTCTCGACTGACAAAAATCACGCAGACAACTCTTTTGTAACTTATTTTCGACTGCATGCAATGAAAATGAAACCATGAACTTTCTAGAACTCAGGGAAAAGTATAATTCCGTAATTCGCTTTCAATTTTTGTCATAACATGTAAAAAAAAAAACATTTAAAAATGTATAAGCCCTCCTAAGCGATACAAACTTCTGCGCAACTGTATCTTCTGTGGTGTACCGTCGTGCACGAAGCACCACATTATGCGAGTGACCTCCGCAATTTGCCACCGTTACCTACTCCGGCGATTACTGTACAGTTATGCGTTAAGCCGGTCCGAGTCGTTATCACCACAGACATACATCACGCACCCAGATCGAATCGCAGCTTCGGTCAGACGAAATTACATCGAAATTGTCTTTTCCATGAAGACTATGTGTCACACGGCAGATAACGCAATACAGCGCCAATTTTGCCACTATCTGCTACACATGCACAATTTAATGGCCTATTTATGAATGAATTCATTCATAAAAAGCTCATGCAGTTCTGCAGCTAGTACGGTCAGCATCAAAAATAGCTGTCAATTTTGGTCATGGTATAAGAAAACAGGGTATGCTACTCCGGAATGATGGGTTATTCGTTGTTTGGTAAACTGAGACGCAATTGGCCGCAAATCGTATCGATGCGACCCACTGGCGCGTAGGTATTTACCACTACGAGTGGCTACTAGGTCTTCCGATCCCAGCTCTAGTCGGTACGAACGTGAGGCCGAAGCGAGCGAACAGGAGTGCGAGCCCGAGTCAACAGCCACAGTGCGTAGGCTATTATCTAGCACAGTTCGTGGTAGTAACCCCCCTCAGCGCAACTTATGACTGCATCTAGATCCCTAATTCCTGCGCCTACTCTTGCGCAATGCGAACCAGATCAGCGGCACAATGGCGTTGCGATATTTTGCACATGGGGCAACACGACACCACTAATTGAGCGTGAGAGCGTGATCTACATGTTTTGAAATGATTGGTTCGAATTACGATTAGTATCATTACAGTTTTTTTCTTGTCGCTAAAGTAGATGACATTCCGGGTGAATATTCAGCGTTTGTAATAAGGCATATTTTTATCGTCATTCCCATTTCTGTAAATATTGATAGAATAGATGATTTTTGTATATCGACAACATTCAACATTCGTGGAACATTCCAGAGACGTATAAGATGTGTTGCAGAGTTTTTAGCCGAAACTGCCGAAACCTCATTGAGTTTTGTTTCTGCCGTAGAAATACAAAAGTCGAGGTTTATTTTGTTTGGTCTTCGCGAATTGTCAGTCAATTTTGCTCTGGCGTCACGGATATCTTTGAAAACTCCTTGTTTATTGTCACTGCAGAATATACAGGATGACTTCAAATTAGTAATACAGATCACTTCATTGTATTGTAGCTCAGTTAATAATAAATAGTATATTACATTAAGTCAATTCTTAATCTTTAACTATCGTTAATTTTCTGGCAAAACATACAAGTTCCAATGCCTGGTTACCTAATCTTCTCTTCGTAGTCGTGCACTCTTGGCAGAGTGGTCGTGGTCATGGTTAGGTCGATTCTTTCGCCACAGCTTCTCTCGTGATGCGCCGCCATATCCGTCACTCCTCGTTATTTACGTTAGTTACGTCAATCAAAACAAGAAATTAATTGACATAATTTCTGAGAAGGCACCGCTACAAGCAGGTATTTCGCGATGTAAAATAAAAAGATAGCTTATCTCATTTTACGAATGTAGGGGTAAAGAAAAGGCATTTATTTCAAATACAAAATCTTGCGGATAGCTTTTTTTTGTCAATTGCCAATATGTAATAAAAACATGTTTACTTCATACATGTCAGGTGATTACCAAAAAAGAAACTGTTGATTTGAAATAGTTTAAACGTCTTTGTTTTAAATCATAGTGATGTATCTGTATGTACTGCATCAAGCCAAAAAAATGGGATATTTTAAAACTTAAAAATAAGATATATTTTTTAAGATGTGTACATAAGGGTTGGTGTGTGCAAAACATTAATTTTGTATTTCCAATTTGTTGTCACCCTGTATTATTACTTAGGCAATATAGGGCACCTAGTGTCATAAATTCTTTCTACAATAGTCTATATTCGACACGCCTAATGACCACACTTCATCTCAAGCTGGTAATGACAATGACAATAACACGTCCCAGTTACGCTGGTAGCTGCACAGTGCACGTACAGAATTACAAAATAGTACAAGTTGAAAACTTAATTCAAAATAACTTATTACCATTTTAGGTGTTCCTGGAAAGTGAGCCTTGTTACTGACAAGTTGAGATGATATTTAGAAATTGGGTTGTAAAAGATACGTCATTAAGATTACCAAATTGGTTTCACAACTAGATTTTATTTGGTCGATTCGGCCAATTTTCACCAAGTTTGGAAATTGTGGTACGTCTCAGTTTTGGGGTTTATTGGTCGTTAAGTTATTGTTTCAATTGCACAATTGTGTTAGAGCGTGTTAGTTAATTTGGGCTATGCGATTGTATGACAACGTAATACGGCCTTATTTTCAGTCAGGCTGTTTCATTTCAAACAGTTGCGAATTAAATCTAAACATTAACTAAACTGATGATTAGTTGTTTAAAAAAATTATATGCCACACACGATATTTACTAATAGCGGTGTTGACTGACGTTGAATTATACAACATACTATAGATATATGAATAAAATTTGTTCCATATGTCATGAAAGAATAAAAAAACAAAAGAAATAATATTTTAACAAAAAGCGACTTCAAAGATACGCTACGTTTTTTTAATCCGAAAGAAATTTTGTGATTGTGCTCAGAATCCTCATAATTTAAACAAGTGCGAGCCCGACTCGCGCATGAAGGGTTCCGTACCTATACATATATATATAATCTATAACAAGTTTGTTGTATGGGAGCCCCCCTTAAATATTTATTTTATTTTATTTTTGTATTTGTTGTTATAGCGGCAATAGAAATACATCATCTGTGAAAATTTCAACTGTCTAGCTATCACCGTTGTTGAGATACAGCCTGGTGACAGACGGACGGACGGACGGACAGACGGACGGACGGACGGACGGACGGACGGACGGCGAAGTCTCAGTAATAGGGTCCCGTTTTTACCCTTTGGGTACGGAACCCTAAAAAACAATAATTGCATGACAGCTATGAACTTAAACGCACTTGTTTACGGTGAAAATGGCAAATGACTTATTGTCTCCGTACAAGTATTGGTACCCAACCCGCATAATGACGTCACAATGTAGGTGGCCATTTGTATGGTGCGTTTTTAGCGCTCTGTAGGAATGTTGAACTTGGACGGTAGTTTCTGACTTTTAGAGCAGTCTAATCGTGCTAAGTCACATATACGAGTAGACATTTGGTCCCAATAAAAAATAGAATCGATTGACATATCCTCAAAACAATTGTCTAATCGCCTATTGTCGCAACATAGTTGCACCAAATGGGTCTCGGATGGCTCTCAATTAAGGCCCCCGTCAATAGGGTCGATCCAGTAAGGTCGCAGTCATTACTGTCAAGGTCATTAGGTACCAGGCTCGTTAGTTGACGAGTAGAAGTGGTTTTGGTTGTTTAATTACTTTTGCACTTGTTCCGGTATTTTGACATTAAAGTGTCACATTTAGACTTTTTTTTATTTACCTGATAAGTATGTCCCATTGCTAGGCAAAGGCCTCCCCTCTTTCTCGCCAGTCGTTTCGGCGAAGAGCAAGTTCCTGTCAAGCGTTCTTGAATGCATCCCTCCATCTCCGTGGATACCATACCTGCGGTATCCACTCAGTGGATAGTTTGGCCCAACGTTCTTTACAGAATAACCAAATAAAATTTTCTGCAATTTTTAATATGTTAATTTCCCAGCGATTTTTCAATATTTCCGGCGTCGTATTTTTAAACATGATAAGTTTCTTTAAATCTTGTGAAGTATGGAGAGAATTAGGTTGTACGCATCCACTTTGTGACTTACTAAGTTTTTTTGTGGATTCATCCAAATAACAAAGGCCATAGTTGCCCCTCCACTTTTTATTTCTAAACATAAAAAAACCCACTTCTAAAATAGCGACGCCGTTCTTTCTCATCATCATATCTAAGAGCTAGGCTCTTGTCGGTGGAGCAATTTCCATGCATCTCGTACTTGAGCCTTTTCCTTCACAGCCGGGTACGACACGATGTTCACCTTCTCCTTTATTTGGTACATGTAAGCTCCCCCTGGTCTTCCTCTCTTTCTCCGCCCTTTAATCTTTCCTTCTATTAAGTCGGAAAAGTATAAACAAGAAGAAAACAACTATTACGAAGTGTCCCCATGACCTACTGTACACTCAATAACCGAATCAATTCGATATTCCCGGTTTAGATAAACTGATTAGATTGGATCTGCATCGGGTTAATTGGTCCAATTGACCTCAGCTCCGTTCATGATTAATCAGTACACTACTTGTTTATGTCATGGTCAAGATATAGTTTCCAGTATTGTGACATTTGTGACGCGCATCAAACTGTAAAATAACGTTCCTTATTTGGTTTTATCTGTTAATTCAATACACTCCCAATGTGCTTACAATTGTAGCTACATACTTCGGGGTAGGTAGGTAGATCTTCGTTGCATAAGTGTAATTCACGTTGAGTCAGTGTAAATGTATATTTATTTTACCAATGAATAATCGGAATATGAGTCACTGTCATGTTTAATGGTACACGACCTATTTGGTCTGACGTAAAAGGTAAAAGGCGAATTGTGAGTGGAAATTAATGCAGGATTGTCTTAAATCTTATATACGGAAATCCTGGAGTATCTTTATACTGTGAATAAATAAGTACTAACAAGTCTAACTACCTATAAGTCACTTTACAAAAATGCATTCTAGTTGCGCAATAACATATCAATATAAATTCTTCCTCGCACAACGCATAATCATTGCGATTCAGCGAGGAAATGCTGCCAGCGTCTTCGGGACCATGCCGCAGGAGCACAGTTTTGTAGATTTATTTTAACTTAATTTCATTTATTTTAGATTTTAGTTCTTTAGTATAGTTTTATCTTTTTAGGTTTAATTTTAATTTAATTGTCTTTTTTTATTTTCTTTTTTTGTCCCAAAGTTATGAATAAAAATTCCAATGTGTTCCTCCTAAGTGTCCAATTATTGCATTATTGAAGGTGAAACGTTTAAAAAACATTCTAGGGCTCGGGTTGTTCGTTAACTATCAGTATTTGTTAAGAATCCAATTATTTAAATATTTAAATTTTCCTGCAATATATTATGATAACAGGACGAGTAATGCTATTGTCAGCATATAACATGAACACGATATACATCCCAAAACAAAACCCATAATGTTTGAAAACACCGCGTTGGTCGGACGTTTTCGTCGAGTCAAAATACTGGCTATTATTACACAACTAGTGCATAATTGTAGTGAACTTGTGACGTTTGGTTGTATTGTAATTAGTTATTTTGTAAGTCACTATTGTTTTGTCTGTGACAAGGCTTTAGTAACGCTGAGATTCGTCTAAGGCTGTGAGAACCGCACTTGAATTTAAAAGGCGTTTAATGCCGCAATAGTTTCGTTTTGTCTCAACGTCATAATGGTCACAGTCAAAGCTCTAATGTGTTTTAAGGTTGTGTATAATTACTTAATTAAAATTTCGTAAGACTTAATCTTTACTATTATTCTTAAATAAATAAAATGTATCTTTTGTAAGGTCCGTTATATGGATAGCCAAACCTTATTAATTATTGTAGGTACTTTGTTTTAATGATTCGGACAGTATTCGGACCATGAAATTATGATTAATAAAAACCATATACTTTCTTACAAGTCCAGGCTACTGATATTTGTGAAAGCTATAATTGATTCGAATTAATACAAATTGAGTTGTAATATGTGCATCTTCCAGTTAATTCCGGACCTAAAGAAGCGAAAATTTTAAAGAGAAGCAAAGTACATTTAGAAAATAATTTATGTGACCCTTTAAAACCCTTGTTGGGTTAATAAAATTACATACAAGAACTACAGTGCGCAATTATAATGTTGGCCATACCTGCGTAATATCTTTATTATACAGATAATAACCGCGTTCCGGTACATGGAGCAGGAACATTAGGTACAGAATTTCATCGCTTGTGGATACCTTAGAATGAATACGCTTTAGAACGAGGGTCTTCTTACAACAGATTTGCGAAGGATGAAGCCGGTTTTGGTTATATATGTGCGTGTCTACGAACCAATCATGGCGATGTTTTGCTTGTGACATTGACGTTGTGACAGATGCGCACACGGACGAAACTGAGCCCGTGACAGGCCGTGGCTCACTAAAACTGGCTTCACTTAAGCGCTGACTAGGATTCTAGGTGTGTAACATTATAAACAAAGATGATTTTGAAACCCACCACACGTTATAATTTATACATTACTCAATTGACTGATGGTTTCTTTTTTTAATACCTCATACCTTCCTTGCCTTGTTCTCGTCACTCGTCATACCCGTCATATTTTGTTCATGACGATAATTATGAATTGAATAATGTCATAAGCTACGACCTCATACAAAATTTGGCATGAAATGTAAAGTCAGAGTCAAAAATAATTGTCAGTTTCTTTTGATGCTGATCTTTACGCTTACATTACTTTACATATACTTAGCAATGATACGAAATGCCTCCTTCAGACAGACTTTTTTGTCCTGGTTGAACTTCGGCAGCTTGCCACTGCGCAATGCGGCATGATCAATTTAAAATAATTATTTTTTATTGCAAATTCACACGACAAACGTAGTTTTCGATTGACAAGCGACTGACGACGGATAGGTGCCAGGGCACCTATCTTTGGAAACACGGGAACGCCCAGTGGCCACTTCCGTTAGTCCCTTTCTTCCATGCATATAGCCCGTCGAATGAATACACTGACAGATAAATATACTTGTTACAGGCACCACAAGATGGAGTTGCGGTGGTCCCTCATCGTGCTATGGGCGGCATTCGCTTGGAGTCCAGGTAAATTAATTAATTTAACTATAATTAAGAGCTTTCGACCCTGAAAGTGGTGATGCCGTCAAGGTGACGGCATATTAGCCTAGAGGGAGGATAATAAATCGTATGATATCGAGTTCAAACCAAAGCACTCGCCAGTTACCTCTATTTAATCGATTGGCGTTTAATAAAATAAAATATGGGCATTTTAGTTACCTCTGAATTTTCTGAACTTATGTACTTGTGTTAATAATAGGTAGGTAATATTATAGAAACCTTTACCAAACCATATATACTTGAATATCTTTAACAAACCTCCACATCAATGAGTACCCGTGGTAGACAGGTCTATCAGGTTTTACCTGCGCCAGGGAGACATAAAATGTTAGAAAATGATAAAAAGTGGAAAGATCTTTGTAATTTCTTCATCAAACTTTCTGTAAAAAAAAAATATAGCTAAGAAACTTAAAAGTTCCGAGAACAGTCGTCAACTTTTTTGAAATGAACTGCAAACTGCACTATACCTAATCATTTTATCACTAAAGCGACGAAATCCTTATAAACTCCAAAGTAAAGGTAGGGGCATACACGGTAGTTTGCTCAGGTGCGTTTGTTCTTACTTGAATAAAAGGATCCACTTTGAAGACATTAATGGTCTTCTAATCATCCCCGGCACCGATAACTTCTGGTGTACCTCAAGGTTCACATTTGGGAACTTTGTTGTATATTGTTTTTATAAACTAATATTACTTATGTACAAATCTTTGGACCTTTACTGCCACCAGCCGTCCATATATCGCCAGTACACTATACTTCCTCTTAAAGCAACAGCTATTAAAACCAAAAGGGGTGTACAACATTTCTACACATTTATTTCACCATACCGTTCCACCCTACTACGGACTGACTGACCCACTAATTAACTTGGTAGCACTAATTGGGACGAACTGCTCGAAAACAACGCACTCTTGAATCGCAGCGTGAAACTTTCTCTCAGTGTTCTTAGCACCTTTTGAGATGGTCCGGACTCTCTTGATTTGGATCTATGGTGTAAGAATAACATTCTTATTGTAGCAAGTAGTATTTTACGCTTAGAGCAATGATAAATAGAGGTCCCATAACGTAAACTCTTCTAACAATTTTTTTCGCTAATTTGTGCGGGGGCGTGGTAAATACGTACAGCACACCACCAAAGGATCGATAAAACGCACACTATGGGAAAATTCAACACATCACAAATTACACGCACACAGACACAGATTTCACGTAACTATGCATTTCTCAATAATTTTGCGTGGTGCTTCAGACTGTCCCGAATAAGTTGGTCAGTTGGTGCGCCTGTATCCCACTCCAAGAGAATCCTTTTTCTACCCCGCTGTCGCCATCTATTAGCGGCGCCGTCAGCGCGAGCTGTGTCCTATTGAAAACCTCTGCCTCTGCTGTTCGGGCCTTGCATCTCTTAAATTCGGTCCTAGAATCAGCCCCAAGCTATGATGTATTTGCAAGCAGATGGTTAATGTGTGCAATGAAAGTTTGAGGTTCGGTGAGATGATGGATGCTCGGCCTTCTTCTGTGTAAATTTATAATTGTCTTTAGTTCTTATATATTCTTCTGTATGTAGGTAACCTGTAAGTATATATTCTTAGTTTCACCGTGCTTTGGTTGTATCTGTTAAGCTGTGAAATGTTATAAATAAACATTTCTCACAGGGAATATCTCTTTTTTTCCTGACAAACGTAAACGTCCGTACTTGGATTAACATTCAAGTTGTGTGGGGCCTAAAGGTTCGAGACTCTTCCTATAATGTGCCTTCACGTTTCACATTACTCTGCGGCTCATGTCTTTTATACAAAACAATCGACCCATTATTCTGCTACATCGAGAAAGAAGAACATACATAAATATTAAGTATTCGGGCCTGTAATCCGTAATTTCGCGTACTTTCTCCAAACGGTCCGACCACAGAACGGTTACCATCCAAAATGGGTCTAAGTGCTGTCATTAAGACTATAAAACACATACCACAAAGTTTAAGTGCACACGTGTATGACATTCACAATATCATATCATTCAATAACTTATTATATGAGGGCCATACATTTAACCGACAATACATATGTACAGATGGCATTTAACTTATTTTTAGTACTTTATAATAAAATCATTATTATTTGGTAAATAATGTAAATATACAAATTATTATCTAGACTCAAATCTTTGTTTGGCGTTTTGGTTGACTGGTAGAAAATGCGATTTGGCATTAAGTTCGCTATTTTTACTGACCTTTGTATTGTGCATAAAGTTTTATATAAATATCTAACTAATTAAAACCTGAGCAACGAGAAAATCCTTTCCTTAACATTCTAATCATGTATTCCACACAATTAAATATGAATAATTGCAATATGCCAGGTTCAGCGAACACTCTGCCTGCGTTCACGCAGGACATGAACAACCTGCCGCTGTCAGAGAGCACGCCAGTTGGACAGGTGGTGTACACCTTGAACGGGACGAACCCCACTGGCGGACGGGTTAGTATCTTGTAATGTAACATTTTATGAATAACCTGCCACTGTCAAAGAACACGCCGGTCGGAGAAGTGGTGTACACCTTGAACGGGTAACCCCAGCGGCGGACGGGTTAGTATTTCGTAATGCAACATTTATGAACGACCTGCCACTGTCAGTACACATCGTTCGGAGAAGCTGTGTACACATTGAACGGGGTGAATTCCAGCGGCAAACGGGTTAGTATCTTGTTGTTGTTGTTGTTGTCCTAAGGCACCTCGGAGGTGCAGAGGGCCTTCATCAGCTCGCGCCACGCCTTTCTATCCTCAGCAACTTTTTTGGCCTCGCTCCAGCTCATTCCAACGGCTCGCAGTTCGCTCTCCACGGTGCGCCGCCATGAGTGTACCGGCCGTCCGCGTCTCCGCATTCCGTCCGGCGGCTTCCACTCGAAAGCAATGCTTGCGTTGTTCGCTCCTCCACGCCGAAAGGTGTGGCCTATCCATCTCCATTTTCGCGTCGCGATGTTCACACTTATGGGTGACTGGTGGCATATCCTCCACAGGTCGTCGTTACGCATTGTCCTCGGCCAGAATACGCGGAGAATAGACCTCAGGGACTTGTTTACGAAGACTTGCAGCTTGTTCGTCAGGCCTTTAGTCACCCTCCACGTCTCACAGCCAAACAACAATACGGACTTGACGATCGACTCGAAAAGGGAGACTTTAACACGACGAGTGAGGACGTTGGACTCCCACACAGGCTTTAGTTGGGCAAACGCAGCCCTGGCTTTCTTTATTCTGCTGTCGACGTCATCGTGTGATCCTCCTTGGCATGTTAATACGCTGCCTAGGTACACAAACTTGGGAACAGAGTCTAGGCTTTCTCCTCTCAACGCCAGTGGACTTGTTGTGCTGGACTTAATACGCATGTCGACCGTTTTGCGTCTGTTGATACGCAGGCCCATAGCTTCAGCTTCATCTTGAAGGCTCTCAAGCTTAGCTTCCAGATGGGCAAGAGTAGGCGAGATCAACACGATGTCATCCGCGTAGTCCAGGTCCTCAAGATCATTTGTGCTCCATTGTATACCCCTTGGTGTAGCGATGACCTTCCTCATGACGTCGTCCAGCAGAATCACAAACAAAAGTGGCGATAGGAGACAGCCCTGCTTAGCACCTGCAGTTATTTTTATCGGCGTTCCAAGCTCCTTTTCGTGCACCACCCTGCAGGTACTACCCTCGTACAGCGAACGAACGATGCGCATGATACACGTCGGGATTCCTCTCTGCTTCAAACATGACCACAGCGCGCTCCATTTTACGGTATCGAAGGCTTTTTCGAAATCCACGAAAGCTAAGAACAGTTCCGACTGCCATTCGACACATTGTTCGATCAGGATGCGTAAGGTATTAGTGTGGTCTGTGCAAGAGCGACCGGGGCGAAAACCTGCTTGTTCCTCACGTAAAGTAACAGCTACTGACGCCGCAATACGATTGAGCAGGATTTTCGCAAGAACTTTTGCGGCAGTCGGTAACAGTGTTATGCCACGCCAGTTATCGCACCGAGACAGATCACCCTTTTTTGGCACCTTTACTAGAAGACCTTGTTTCCACTCTGTGGGTACTTGTCCAGTTTCCCAAATACGCGTAATCAGGGGATGCAGTAGCGTCGCAGACGTAGCAGCATCCGCTTTGAGCATGTCCACGTGGATATTATCGATACCAGGCGATTTACCAGGCTTAAGGGACCGCAGGGCCGTGACAGTTTCTTGGAACGTAGGTGGTATCGTCGGTATGTCCAGCAAAGTGTCCACCGCGCCAGTAATCGTCCGCTCGGGGCCCGATGACTGAGCCTGGTTCAACAGGTTAGAGAAATGTTCCGTCCATCGTTGCAACTGTTCGCTGGAGGTGCACAGCAAACGACCGTCACTCCCTTTCAGTGGTTTTCTCGTTGCACGAGTACTACGGCCGCTGAGCTTGCGGGTGATGTCATATAACTCGCGCATATCCTTGCGGTGGGCGGCAGTGTTTGCGCGTTCTGCCAGCTCATTAGCGACTCGTCTTCGGTCACGACGCGAGATCTTTTTTATCAAGGAGCGAAGGCTGCAATACTGACCCTGTAAACTGGATGTATCAGGCTCCGTAGAAGACAGAAGCTGGATCTTGATACGGTTTCTATCCTCTATGGCTTGCCACAGCTCTTGCGACATCCAGTTCTCCCTTCTCGGATTGGCATAACCGAGCACTTCCTCACCAGCTCTTATGTAGGCTTTGCGAACACGTGTCCATGTTTCCTCTATTTGCTCGTCTTCAAATTCCTCTAGAAGCTCGTACTGATTCCGTAAGCATAAGCGGAAGTTTTCTTTACACTCAGGGTTCCGGAGTTTTCGTACTTCAAAAATTCTAGCCGACTTCTCAGATGCGCAGCGAGGGGTGGCAAGCTTGAGTCGCACTTCAGCAACGACTAGGTGGTGATCGCTATCCACATCGGCGCCACGACGATTCCGCACGTCCAGCAGCGAGGACTTCCATGTGTGACTGATCGCAACATGATCAATCTGGTTGCGTGTTACGCCATCTGGAGAGACCCACGTCACTTTGTGACACTCCTTGTGCGGGAAGAGCGTACCTCCTACTACTAAGTTACGCGCAGAGCAGAGGTCACCAAAAAGTTCTCCGTTCTCGTTTATGTTTCCGGTAGCTCCGTGGGGCCCCATGTAGTGCTCACGATCAATGTTGTCCGTACCTAGCTTCGCATTGAAATCGCCTAACAAGATGGTGATGGTGAGTATCTTGTATTAACAGCAAAAGCACCGCAGGTACAGCAAACAACTTTAAACATCGAATTTGACGGATGAAATCGGTGGTCACGTTTCTTGTGCGATAGGTAAATCTAACAATAAAATTACTAAACCAGATGGTAACATCACTGAGGTTCTCATGTGTTTTCATATTTAAACCCACGTGGACAACCAATAGCTAATGAGGCTAACAATACCAAGGTGTTATAAATGTCTCGTCATTTAATTATATCGTTAACAATAATACTTTCTGTCTGTTTCAGGTCAAATATAGTTTGGTGGGAACTGACAAGTTCTCGGTAGATCCGGTCTCAGGAGATGTCACTCTAGTCCAACCTTTAGATAGAGAGGTAAATATGCCTTATTTACTTAGTTCATCACTCTGAATCAATGCGTCTCTTACCGCGACGTTGATTTTTACTTGCCAGTGACGAGACTATAATGTAAATACGGATATAGGTACATTATTGTCTTATCACTGGCCAATATTAAACGCATTTGCATCTGTTTTATAAAATACTAATTTGTGCTGTGGATTTTGTATGAATAAAATAAAATAAAATACCCTATACTGAACTACGAAGTGCTTTCTAAACGTGCACGAGTATTTCTGGTGGTATATAGTACCTATATAGAGAAACATTTTAATATCCTTGAACATGTTCAAATAGTTATATAAATTACCTAGCTACACTAACAATACAGGGTTACGGAACGCGAATAGCCCTTCCGAAGGCATTACGTGTGTCTCAAGATGGACCAGTATCACCAGTATTTAAGTAGAATCGTATCGTGATTTTGTTATTGACATCAGACTTTTTCTACGACTGAATAAGAAACATTATTTAAAACAATAAAAAAAACATTATTATGGCATGCATTATTATGGAATTCATAGCGGCTTCTTTGCATCTTTTTTTAAACAGCCTAGTGTGTTAGATTGTTTTGTTCCATCTACATGTTCACCAACTCTCCTTTTTTAACATACTTCCGTTCAAATTTTCAGGTAGACGATACACTGAAGTTCCTAGTGTCCATAAAGAATGAAGACAACGAAGGACAGACTGAATCCGTAACTGTGATAGTTTGGGACGAGAACGACAACCCGCCTACATTTAAAAATGTAAGTCATGTATTGTAAACTCATCTAGAAGTTATGTGAAACCTCGGTTGACCACGACGGTTGTGGCGGAAGTACCACTGTTCAAGCTCAGGTCCGTGGAATCATTGGATTCTTCTTTCCTATACTATTATTAATTTATAACATTTTATTGAAGTCAATTTTCTATGGAAAGGGGGTTCTATTTCAGGAATCTTTTCATCGCGATGCAAACTCAACGAAGTTGCAGGCATCTTCTAGTACCAATATAAAAATACTTAACCAATTTCTGTTCACGCTCCGGGGCCGAGGTTGCGTGACATTATACGCATTTTTTTACCAATGAAATAGGTCTTTTGCCTCATCTTCTGTCACTTAATTTTATATAGAACAAGAAATCCTAATAGAGCGATTGGGATGTATTCCAAATAATGTACATTGAGTACCTAACGCACTATGTATTAAGTTTCGTCATAGTTTAAGAAAATTATAAGGCTTTACTTTAATCTTTAAATGGTTTTTACAGAGTCCGTATGAAGTAGACGTACCTGAAGATGAGCTGGTCGGCAAGACAATCCTGCAGAACATTCTGGTGGAAGACCGGGACTCCGTCGGAGACAACTTGGAGGTTGGCTGCTTGGCTAACGAACAGGTACTCCGAAGTCCAATAAATTCGTCCCTTAATAAATAAGTAATCAAATAGAATCGATACCAAACACTGGGAGGTTATGTCTGAGGATCGTGACCTTTGGAGGACACACTTTGTGCGATGGTGTGGTTGCACATAATGAAGTATGGTTTGGTTTTCTTTGCCACAAGCGCGACCTGAGCGTGCAGCTCTTCATCGATAGGCGCAAGATTTATTTGTCAATCAATTATGCGGCCGCGGCTGTCGCTCTCGTATCGGGCTATCCACCCATCTTCGAAAGTGCCGCGGTTTATTAGACGCTGCTTAACTCATCTGTTATAGATGTAAAAGGCTAATGATGATGAATAAAATAAATAATTATCAGAAAACCTCACACAAATCGATCTAGTCCCAAATTAAGCTCAAAAAGGCTTGTATTATGGGTCCTAGACGACGATATACTTAGGTACATAAATATATACATAGATAAATATATACTTAAATACATAGGACGACCAGCACAAATATTTGAGTTCATCACAGAAATATTTGATCTGGCCGGGATTCGAACCCAGGACCGCCGGCTCAGTAGGCAGGTGCTTACAAACTGCGCCTGCGATGCCTGCGTCCCTATGAAAGTAGGCATTTAGTGTATCCATTTATGATCATATTTTTAAAAATGATAAAATTGTGGTGTTTACCGACATGTTTCATAAATTTATCTTGTTTTTTGTTCCAGTGGCCCGACGCGTGCGAAATATTTGGTGTGGTGACGCTCCAGTCTTCGGCCAACAAGTATTCGGGTGCCCTAGTCCTGAACAAATCCCTGGACTACAATGAGAAACAGTTCTACCAATTTCAGCTTTACGCCTCCGTAAGTAACTTTGATCAAAGACACCTTTCCGAACAGTTCATTAAGTCCATACAGTTGACCGAATCGGCCACACTGTAGAAATCGGCCATTTTAAAAACGTTAAAATGTTCACTAACATTCTAACGCTTTTAAAATGGCCGGTTAAAATTTGTTCTATGTGTGGTTTTGGGGAGACAATAGTAGAAGAAGTATTGTAATAAATAAGACGTATGTAATCTTATTAAAACTGTCGTGGTTTATCAGGGCGGAGCTTCGATCAAAATCAAAATCAGTGACAAAGTTACCGCGTGACTATCCGGGTAGAAGTCCCTGATGAAGAGCTATTAAGAGCTATACGAGTTCGAAACATGTCGGGCCGTTCTTGACTATAATTAGGACGGATGTGTGTAAACGCCTTATCTCCTTACCGTCTAAAATGTTCTCTTTGAAATCGTATTTAATATAATATAGAATCGGATGTAAAAACGTTTATAAGCGCTTTATATAGCACAGTAGCTACAATACTTCAGACTATACGAGTAGAGAATTTAGCTCACTACGGTTTATCTTTTCATTGAATAACCTCATAAAACCCCATTTTTCCAGGACGGTCTCCTAAACTCAACGGCGCCAGTGGAAGTGAAAGTGGTGGACGTCCAGAACTCTCCCCCCGTGTTCACGGGCGCGCTGAGCGGCTCGCTGGCGGAGGACGCGCCCGTGGGCACGCTGGTGCTGCTGGTGAGGGCCAGGGACGCTGACCGCGCGCAGCCGAGACAGGTGGCGTTGGAACTGCTCACCAGTAAGTTTTACTATCACTACATAGTATAAAACAAAGTCGCTTCCTGCTCTCTGTAGTGTTTTATGTTGTCACTTGAGTAATAAACCAGTTGTTGAGTACGCAGGTCGTTTTATTATAGCTCTCATATTTGTCCCTATACTTAGATCTTTAAATCTACGCAACGGATTTTGAAGCCGTTAATCCAAGAGGAAGGTTTATATGTATAGTACATGCATAGTTTATCAGCATTGCACCCATGCGAAGCCGGGGCTTGCTAGTTTATACCATTTTCGGCAATTAGGTAGAGGCAAAATATAGACTTATTGATTGAAATTTTGTTTTTGGACAAAA
This sequence comes from Apotomis betuletana, assembly GCA_932273695.1. Classification (NCBI taxonomy): domain Eukaryota; kingdom Metazoa; phylum Arthropoda; class Insecta; order Lepidoptera; family Tortricidae; genus Apotomis; species Apotomis betuletana. The sequence goes on along the minus strand of OW026300.1, from coordinate 34,310,794 downwards.
GCGTTTTTTGAGATACGTTTAAGTAGTACTGTATTTTCTTAAATAGACGTTAATTGCTTTACAAGAACAATCAAATGAACCGTTTAGGAGCTGTTCAGGAGCTAGCTCTTATGGCTGTCTCCCGTCTCATCAGATCAGCTCCAAGATTGTATAGTCAAACACTACGCAAACAAACACTACACTACACATAGGCACAAATACGACAATAATAACTTCTAAGATTACATTGTTAGTTACAAACAAAGTTACTCACAAGTGAAGCTAATTAAATGCTTGTTAAATGTATATAGTTCTTAATTGAAAACTGTAATTTTTCCAGATCCATTGGATTATTTTCTGCTGGACAGTGCCACTGGGGAGCTCAAAACAGCCAAGCCATTAGACAGAGAAGCATTGGCAGATCCTTCATCACCTCTCAACCTCACGATCAGAGTAAGTCCTAAGTTTACTTGTTCTTGCATGGTTCAGTATTAGATGTTTTCTTTGACTTTATTTTGACGAGCGAGACTTGATAATAAATTCGTGTTACAAGTTTTTTGAGGGGTCTTCTATGCATGTCGTATTCTCTAAAGTTCTAATAGATTCCCAAATATTAAAACCCATCAACGACATGTGATGAAATAAAGATATTTTGAGATTGGATTTCCAATTTCCGAGCTCATCCATATTTCTAATGCAACCTTTTCCTACAGGCCAGCGAGATAGTGAACGGCTCCCCGCTAGTCTCCCCTCTGACGTCATCAGTCGCCATGGCGACGGTGACCATCCGGGACGTGAATGACGAACCGCCGAGGTTCTCGCGCGCCGAGTACCGCGTCGAGGTCCCCGAGAGCCTGCCCGTGGGGACACCCTTGCCGAACCTGGATATGGTCGTCACTGATACTGACGTGGTGAGTGTGGGACTGGTGCAATATTGTCGACGATGACGGCTTACCGACGTATATAAAAAAGAATGTTTGACATTCTCTAGTTTAAGCTGGGTGGGTCAGTTAGGTACCTTGCGTCCTCAGCGCGTCTCCAGAGCAGAGATAGAAGCCCCGCGAAGCGGGGATTCGTCAACTTGCGCACAGTGATTATGAGTATTGTGACCCCATCATAAATAAACAGAAACTAAAAATGGGTGTGTGGGAAAGTACTAAGTTAGTCCAAAATTAGATTGTTTCAATAGCAAAACAAGGGCGCCACCCTTGGTAACTACGACGATCATTAAAATCTATACAGCTAATGGTCATTATAGTAATTTTTATTTCAGAGCGGATCTTTCATGCGCCTTGGTCTATAATCGTATCCCACACATGACGGGACAAATCTATTACGTTCCACTGAACCTTGGTTTTAACTTCCAGGGTTTAAACTCCGTGTTCAGCCTCCGCCTGTCTGACGAGATGGGAGCCTTCATCGTGGAACCCGCTACTGCCACCGGCAGTGCTTCAGTCACTCTCCGCTTGAACTCTACCTTGGATTATGAGGATCCCAATCAGAGGAAGTTTATCTTGGAGGTAAGCGTGGATTCGCAATTGACATATCTGTGTCCTAGGTCTGAACTTCTTGTTCAGCCTCCGTCTTTCTGATGAGTCTTTATTGTGGAAGCAGCTACCAACACCGGCATCACTTTGGTTACCTGAACTCCATTTTGGATTATGGGGACCCCAATCAGAGGAAGTTCATCTTAGACATAAAGATTCAACACCAAAAAGTCTGGGGTTTTCACAGACAAGAGGAAAAGAGTTGAATAGGCATAAAGGGCTATAAAATTAGGTTAAATATTTTCCCAATACCACACCAATATTACTCGTATTTAATAGAAACAAAAAATATTAACAATGACTCACAAAATAATACGTTTTGAGCAATAAGGAAGAACTGGTATTACGTAGACTAAATAACTAGGGATTCAAAATTCACATAAGACGATCAACTTTACATCCATGCTCAGGATTCTAGATTTTGGCACCGTAAGCTGTTTCGAAACATAATTTTGTACGCATTCTAGGTGATCGCAGAAGAACTGCACACATCTCCACGTCTGTCATCCAAAGCCAGCGTGATAGTGACGGTGACTGACGTGAACGATAACGCACCTATCTTCGCTGATGACGCATACTCTGCGACTATACCAGAAAGCGCGCCAGCGGGCACCAGGGTAGCCGTGGTGAAGGCCACGGACCGAGACACCGGCAGGTGAGAGTGACAGTACAGAGCCAGCGTGTTAGTAACGGTGACCGACGTGAATGACAACTCGCTTGTATTTGCTGATGTGGCATAGGTTGCTAGCGTGCCAGACAGCGCGTATACCAGGGTAACCGTGGTGAAGGCTACTGATGGTGACTCCAGCAACGAGAGCAGCTCCAGTGAGACGCGCCTGTCTTTGCTGATGAGGTAAGGTGTGCTAGAGAGCGGGTAACAGGCTTGCCGTGAGGAAGGCACCGGCAGGTGGGAGCTATTATGAGAAACTTGCGACGAATATTCTTATTTACTTGAACAAAAACTGTTTAAAATTTGGAGCAGCAGGCCGTTTCCTGGAATAACCGCTAAGAGATCTGTAGAGTTCTGTTTTTCGTCTGTGAGAGGGTTTGAGGCTCTTTTGAGATATAATATAGTAGCCACACGCTTACTGATCGAGTACATTTTGAATGGCAGTATCTATGCACTGCTGAGAGGTCTTAACTACTATACTATGTTATCTTTTCTTGGCTTCTCCAAAAGAATAAGCGATGATGACTGAGCTTTCAGTATTAATGTTTTTTTTTTGTTTGCAGATTCGGAACAGAGGGCATAGTTTACCAACTGTCAGGCAACGGCGCAGAGCTCTTCAGGGTTGACAACCGCAGCGGCGCCATCACGGTCGCCCCGTGCGTCACCCCTGGCTCCCAGCCGTGTCTCGACTACGAGACCAGGAGGGATTACTTCTTGCAGTACAAGGTATGTATTGATGGTGATAGTGTCGTGTTTTGCCTCATTAGGACATAAAGGTCCTGTGCGGAAAACTCCAGTTTCTTCTATTGGCCATTAACTAGGCCATGGGCTAGGTCGTTGACGCAGTTTCTGCAGAATTTATGTCTAAAAATATCTACAGTGATGAAAGTAAGTTTTTTTTTCAACAGGATTCATTATTTATTTCGGAAGAAAAACGGAGGATTGCGCAACATTCCGGTGAACAATATTTTGAATTGGTTGATGACAAAACGCTAATGACGTTTTATAATGCAAATATATGACGTATGCACATTGCTACCATATAAAAGTTGTTTGAATCGTCACTATCCCAGTGCAAAACCGCAACTTGTTAGGCTCTAATTCCAACGGCAATCTACCGGCTGATGTAGAGCAAAAGCCATAAAGTATCTACAGCTGTCTTATATTTCTGTCTTATGTTTTTTGTGCAGGCGATAGACGACGACGGCTCCGGACAGATGACGGTGGTCTCCCTGCAGATCTCCCTGCTGGATTCTAACGACAATCCACCGGTGTTCAGCACCAGCGTCTACAAGGCCTCCATCGACGAGGACGCGGTCAAGTTCGAGCCGGAGTTGCAGGTAACAGAATTAATCCATGTCCATAGTAGTGGACCAGTTCAACACAACATTTCATCCAGCCCTAACTTTTTGTAGTGTCACCAAAATCAAGTGATTGTAAGCAAAAGCAACACACCGTAAGCCAGCGGGTATAAATCTCCCAAATATCTTTACCATGGATACCTTGCGCTATCGCGTCCACGGTCTTCCCGCGATCATCTCGAGATCATCATTCCGTATTGTGCGGGCCCAGTTAATAGGCGTTGTAAGACATCAATTGAAAATGCGCACTTTTTTGCTGACCGCATTGCATGATATCTTTAAAATCGTTTAGAGGCGTATCTCTAGAAGAAAGCGAAGCCAGTAGCTTACTAGTTTGTAGTTGTGGTTATATTTAGGTTCCGTAGTAAAAAAACTTATCCTTTTATCCAGGTACAAGCCCGAGACATAGACACCTCATCCGAGATCCGTTACTCTATCATCGAACCAGTGGACCATCCCTTCTGGATCGATGCCATCAGCGGAAAGATCTCCGTGCGCCCCGAGCTCGGCATCATGTCCAATGACAGCAGGATCGTGCTCACTGTTCTGGTGAGTACCTAACTCATTTTTCATCATTATAATAATTTGTTAAAAGAAAACCCAGATTTGGATATTTTACATCTAAAATTTGTGTTCTTATCGGCACTTACCGTAGTACACTAAGCACGTAGTAATTTTGATGTAACGTCAGTAATTTATATAGTTAAAGCATGCTAGTTCATATTGCATGCACTTTACGTGTAAACCTTAATTCAGTTCTTAAGTTTATTACTTAACTATCCATTTCTAAATGAATATAGGCTAATACCTTCCACAGGGTATCGTAAATAAATCCACCACGTATCTGATTACTAGTCGGGTTTCATCCTAGTGCGCTTGACTTGGTGCAGTAGCCATAACGCTTTCTTCGAGCTTAAGTATAGAATACTCCAGGTGGTATGAGACTTGGGTTCTTCGATCAATTTATTCTATCATTTCAATCAAAGGAGCATACTAAAAAATATAGTATCACATTGACAGGCTACGGACGGCGTCCACAACGCGACCTGCAAGGTGGAGGTCAACATTCGAGACGTCAACAACCACGCGCCTGCCTTCGACCATGACAGATACGACGCGGACATTTCCGAAGATGCGCCAATAGGTAAGTTCATCAGTTTATATCTAAGAGTAATTATATTATGTTATGAATTGTTATTGGCACAGTGTGCTCAGATGTACCGTAGGTTAAGAATATATTTATCAAAATGTGTCTTAATGAGAACTGTCTAGGGAATAAGTGCATGGTTGTTGTTTAATTGTATATAGATTATTGTAAGTCTACTCTGTACCTACTTGTTTTTGTTTGATCTCCGTTCAATAAAATAAATAATCTACTCGACCCTATTATCCGTCCGTCCCGCGTCCGTCAGTCCGTCTGTCTGTCTATCACTAGGCTGTATCTCATGAACCGTGATAGCTAGTCAGTTGAAATTTTCACAGATAATGTATTTCTGTTGCCGCTATAAAAACATATACTAAAAACAGAATAAAATCGATATTTAAGTAGGGATCCAAAACAACACACGTGATCGGTTGCTTTAGTTTTGCACCTTATTTGTAACCGGAGCCATACATACCAGGTGCAAACTTAACCAGACCAGATAAGATGGGATAAGGTTTGTACGGAACCCTCGTTGCGCGAGTCAGACTTCCACTTGACTGTTTTTTTTTATTGGTATTGTTTAATATTTGAATTGCAGAACGGTTATCCACTTTATTTAAAGGTTACGATTTTAAACGCGATATCGTTATTCAGGTACCGAGGTAGCAGCTGTGCGTGCCACCGACCTGGACAGCGGGATAAACTCCGAGATCAAGTACGCCATCCAGAAGGGGGCGCTGGAGTCGTTCGCCGTCGACAACGTCACCGGCGTGGTGACTGTGGCTTCCCAACTGGACTATGACAAGAGGAACACTTATCGGATACAGATCGTGGCTTCTGATCTTGGTAAGTTTCTAAATAGGCTCCGTATGTGGAATGAGCCCTGCTGAGGTTTTCCCAGGGGGCTACAGTATGCGGTTCTTCAAGAGGGGAGTAAATAGGTTCTTAAAGGGTCGGAAAAAGAATTAAGTACATCTAATACTTTAACATGTGGCTCAGAATTTCTCGGGGACGTGAGTTTGATTACCGACGAACACATCTAGTCGCCTTGAAAAAAGCATTGCCTATGTAGGTACTTACCATTGCCCTACATACATACCTATGTCTAACTCTTTGTAACTTCAAATATTTGTACGTCACCCTAGGCCATAAGTGGGCACTTCCTGGCCAAGGCAAGAAGCAAAACTTTAGACAAACTACGGGCGGTAATTTGTAAAGCCCCAGATCGCATATTTGTGACCCTTACCTTCGGTTTTGGACTAACACCTGCTATCTGGGACATCCACGAATAACCGCCCTAGGTATATCATCATCCTCCTAGCCTTTGTCCCATTTTTTGAGAATGAATTCTCAATCGGGGTCGGCTACCTAAATCCCAAGATGTGGCGTAGGCACTAGTTTTTACGCAAGCGACTGCCATCTGACCTTCCAACCCAGAGGGGAAACTAGGCCTTATTGGGCTTAGGTGGTTTCCTTACGATGTTTTCCTTCACCGAAAAGCGAGTGGTAAATATCAAATGACATTCCGTACATAGGTTCCGAAAAACTCATTGGTACGGGCCGGGTTCGAACCCGCGACCTCCGGATTGAAAGTCGCATGCCCTAACCACTAGGCTACCTCCGCTTGTCCGTCCGCCCTAGGTATATATAATGTACTATTTTTCAGGCATGCCGAGCCTTACTGGCACCACCGAGCTCACCGTCCACGTGGTCAACGTGAACGACAAGAAGCCATACTTCACGCCGCCCATCCAGCGCGCAGAAGTCTCCGCAGACGCGGCCCTGGGGACCATCATACATAACCTCGTGGCGCTGGACCCTGACATCACGGACCACGGCCAGCTGGTGTACGAGCTGTCGACGGATAAGCTGATCAAGGCTGTGGATAAAAATGGACAAGAGGTTTGGAACAGCATAATTATTTTCTTTACTTAATCTCTTATTGAACGAATGTAAGGTGGGTAGAGGATAGTATACGAGTAGGTACTGTCAATGCCAGCAATACAAACCGTAGAAATTTTCACATAATATTATCTCCGATATCTCGGATACACCTGTGGTATACCTTACGAAATCGCATATTTGGTGATATATTAAAGTATACTCGAATTAGCGCCATAGTAGCTCTAAAATAATCGCAATAAAGACATTGTCAACGAAAGCGGCTCTCACATAACCCTACAATACAAAAGAGCTGATAAGTTCCCACGTATATAGGAATTAAGGGAGTTAGGTAACTGCGTATCCTGATATTTTGCATAAGTAAGTTTATATATGTACGCTATGAATTACGCTATTAGGTATTGGTATTAAATCAATACATAACTGTACCCACATGGCAAAATTCTTCTTTAAACCATCTTGTTCGTAGTCGATGGTCTTTTTAATTGATTTCTATCGTTTTCAGGTATCGGATGAAGGCATATTCGGCTCCTGGTTCTCAATCCTGCCCAACGGCAGCGTGACAGTGTCTCAGAGGCTCGACAGGAGTCGCGCGGCGGTGCTGACGCTCCCTGTCACCGTCATCGACGCGTCGGCGCTGACCTTACAGCAGGCTGATGGTATGTACTACGACATAAAACTTGAAAACGTAGTCTGCTGTGCAAAAAAGTAGTATCTTTATATAAATTTCATAGTAAGATACGACTTTGGCTAACAAAGCGAGGCAGTAGTGTAGATCTTTGAGCCAGTGAGTGGTATAACATGTTCTTTTTTCTTTACATGACAACAATTTTACCTATGAAACAAGCTGTCTTATTATTAGTACCTTACCTATGGAGTGTAGAAGGGAAGGAGCAGCATCCTCATATATCCAAAAGTAGCAGCTGAAAGGTGTTAAATCGGCGGCGCTAGTGTTGCAAGAGAGCTACACTAGTTTCCGGTTCTTGATAGATCAAACCAAAATAGATCAAATAGTAACTATTTATGAAAGTCAAAATGCTGCAATAGTTAGCGACTTTCCCCATTTTTCAACTATTTAATAAAAAATCTAATCAAAGATAACACAATAATCAATCACGAGTCTCCATTGTTTTGTTGTTTTGGCAACGCAAAGCAAATAGTTGAAATTCCGCTACCCGCCATAAGTTGAGGTTTAATATCCTGCAGTTTACAGTAGACAGTTTCACTTACTCCAGCTACTCCAGCGCCACTTGTGGAGTCGTTTGGAACTTAATATTTACTGCTTAACACTGGACACTTCTTAAAATATTCTGCTACGAAAGATGCTGCTCCTTAACTTCTACACTCCATAATCTTACCTCCATAATCACATACATTGCTATTGATTACCAACTTGCGAACTTTCAAATTAGCTGCATTAGGTATCTCTTGTGTGTGAATTGTGCCATACACTGACTCTACTTGAGTTACTTGACTCTAGAGTTTCATCGATCGTTTTATGTAGCTCGTATAGCGCAAAATCATTTTTTTTATGATATTTAACACGATTTTCATCCACAGGTGAACTGATCATCACCATAGTGGACGTGAACCGGCACGCCCCCATGTTCTCGCAGCCCGCCTACGAGGAGAACCTGGTGGAAGAACAGCCGGTCGGCTCCGTGCTCAACACCTACTCCGCCACCGACCGGGAGACGCCCATCGCCGCGATGGTCATCTCCCCGCCCAGCCCTTACTTTCAAATCGATAACGTTACAGGTACAGTGCAGACCTTATTTAAATAGTCATGAAACAAAGAAAAAAAAATGAAAATTATATAATTTAAATCCAGAAGAAATTGTGAAATTGTTTCCTTATAACATAACTTATAATTTAACCAAACAATAATTGTATGACAATAACGAACTTAAACGCGGTTTTTAGGGTGAATATGGCAAATGTCTTATTGTACCATACAAATATTGGTTTCATAACATATGATGACGTCACGATTAGGTGGCCATGTAGCTTTTTAGCACTCCGTAAGACCGTCAAAGTTCAACAAAACTTTGACGGTCATTTTTAACTTTTAGAGCAGTCTAAGTGTAGTTAGTCCCATACAGACATTTGATCCCAATAAAAAATGGAATCGTTTGACATCCTCAAAATTTAATGATTTTCGTCATGCCTAAACGAAAAAGCACTAACTGGCAGATTAGAAGAACGAGAATGCCAGAGAAGTTTTCCTTGCGGAGATCTTCTTAACGGGAGTTTAAGTATTTTCGTAACAAATACAAGCGGGGCTCTCATTCGTCGTCGTGTTACGAATACCAATAAGTACGTGTATATATCAAATGATGTGTGTCATTTTCATCGCTACTATTATATCATAATAACATGCCTTATTTCCAGGCGTGGTGAAGTCCACGCAGCGCATCGACTACGAGAAGGTGCACAGCATCAACTTCACGCTGGTGGCGTTTGACTCGGGCGTGCCCCAGCTGTCCACCAGCGCGGCGGTCCTTGTGCACGTAAGTCTGCCGTGCCTGGTTCTCTGCCTTTTCGCCGAATTACGTTTCGTCAAACGTTTCATTTCGCAAAAAAATTTTCACTGAAACTGTAAACTATTTCGAATTGTTATAAAACAAACCTAACCTAACCTAATCTAAAGGATGATATTTACAACAATCTGAAATAGTTTACAGTTTCAGAGAAAAATGCTTTTGGCGAAATGAAACTTTTGCGAAATGAAACGTTTGCGACACATAATTCGGCGAAAAGGAAGTACACCGCCGTGCCTATCTCTTTCTTATCATTCCCACCTTGTAAGATCAGAATCAACCTCGAATCCATTTGCTATAATTCCTGTAATTTGTTTGCGACACACTAATTTGTATGTTTGTAAATTTTTAATCCCTGCCGGCCTTTAACCGCCAAAATGTTGCCATTACCAAATTGTCGCTTCGGTTTTAAAATATGATTCAGTTGCATTCAAAATCGTCAAAATTTTCTAGATTGTAAATGCAAACGACGAAGAACCTGTATTCGCGGCCGCAGAATACGACGCAGGCGTACAGGAGCATGCGCCCGCGCACACCAGCGTCGTCACTGTCAGCGCCGTGGACAAGGATGAAGGTGGGATGGGATGTGGCTGGGTTTAACAAAAAAGAATATAAATTTATGAAACATGTAATGTCTCATTTTGTTTAATGTGGGTACACCACAATTTTTACTTAAACTATGAATACAAAGATCAAAGCTTAAAGAAAAATTTAAAAATCCAGAGGTACCGGGTTCGATTCCCGGTCCCTTCTACCAGGTAGCTCCTTTTTCAATTTTTCTTTAAGCTTTGATCTTTGTATTCATAGTTTAAGTAAAAAAGAATATGTCCGGAATAATGCTTACTCTCGAATATTTTTTTTAACATTACTTGAACTGTATCAGGGTTTTTAGCCCTCACTACCAGTGATTCAGACTTTGTGTGGGAGTGGGAATTCGCTGATGGGATTATCTCTGCGCCACAGGAGTGGTACAGACTCGAATAGTACCTAACGACAAACTAATATGGGTTTTTGACATTACTATCTGAGAATACTCTCACACTTATTTGTGGAGTAAAAGTTTGGTCAAACGCAGCCTTAGTTGTCTGATAATAAATCCCGATTAAAGTTGTTTCTTCACTTCTGAGCACACGGGCAGAAAAAGGCTTGAAATATAAAACACAATCAACGTTGATTCTATTTTTGTCGTGATACCACTTTAATTATTTCGTATATAGATACAAAGTATAAATAAGTAGCCAAAATTGTATGCGATCCATCCACTCCATTGCAGTCCATCCATCCAACTGCAGTCCAAGTGCGAAATAAGAGAAAATTTTGTCATCTTATTTTATCCTTGGTAACAATTTGTAACTACTTGTATGTACGAAATATGTGATACTCAACTTTTTCGACGTATCGTCATTTATTTTATGTCAATAAAAACTTTGAGGATATAACGCGAATATAAATTAGAAAATAAATTAAGGTAGAATGGATCATAACTATCTGCCTATCTAAGCGCCACTTGACAAAATTTAAAATGAATAATACTGTCATTTCACTTGGAATTTAACTTACAGATGAATTCGGCCAAGTCCGCTACAGCCTAACTGGAGATCTGGCTAACCTGTTTTCCATCGACGCCCTGTCCGGCATCGTGACTGTCGCCGAAGGTGCTGACATCGACCGCGAGACAACGAGCGACATCTGGCTACATGCGGTCGCGAGTGACGGCGCGCCGCCGCGGTCACAGAAGAGTACCAGTGTCCCTGTAAGTTTAGACTAGCTTGATATGAAATTGTCTTCCTTACTTACTCCGATGACTGAGTGACCCAAAGAAATAAGAGATTTCGCCACTCCTGACGATTAAGTGCTGTCTCTAGCAAGTTATCGGCGTTCAACTCCGCCAGATCCGCCTCCACTGCATCTCTCCAGCGATATCTGGGGCGGCCGACGGGCCGTCATCCAGTCGGTCGACCCAGATACATATGCTCTCCTGACACTACGATCATCCCCCATCTGGATCACGTGGCCGACCGTAGTCGGTGCGCTTTAGTTTCACCCATTATATTTGGGTCAGCCATAAGTTCGATGTTCTTCAAAACTCTCCATCCACGATTACTGTTGATAATAAATTTGTCACTGTGGTAGGTCGATCATGTACATTTCCACGTGTATCAAGAAGTTTGGCAATTTCTTCATCTGCCGAACTATTCAAAAGTGGAATTCTTTGCCGGCACATGTTTCCTCGTTGGGACCGTTTAAACGAAGTGTGAAGAAGCATCTCTCGGGCCAGCATCGCAGCGTCAACTGACAAGGCACCGTTGGTTTCCTGCCTCCCCTTCCTGAGCTCCCCTTTTCATCAGGCGAAGTGAAGCCACTATGTTGTGCCAAAAAAAAAGGAAAAAAAAATGGTCCACGTAACTTCTTTTTTGGAGTAAAGCCTTATACTCCCAAATTTAGACTTCACATTTGTCGTGCCAAACAGCATAGCAGGAATGCTCATTAAACAGGTTTCCTTGTTCCCAGCTCCACATAAAAGTGATCGACATTAACGACCACGCCCCCGTGTTCGCTCAGAGTGTGTACAAAAGCACGATCTCGGAGAATCTGCAGCTCAACCCTCCGGCCACCATCCTCCAAGTTTCGGCTGAGGACAAGGATGAGGGACTCAACGGGAAAGTGGAATACGCCATCTTAGAGCAGAGCGTGCCAGGTTAGTGTTGAAGTAAAAGTGATGTCATGATGTAACTGTTGGTTTCAGAGAGCCTGCCACCATCTTAGAGGTCGCGGCTTAGGACACCACTTCCAAGATGATTACCATTTAGTCTAAGAAATTTGATCCCTTCACACGAAGAAGAAGACAAGACAATCCAATATTATCTATTTCATTTATTTTCCAGGCACCTTCTCCGTGGACGCGACAACCGGCATCATCTACCCAGCGGCCCCCGTGGCCGGCAACACCACCTACCACCTCACGGTGTCGGGCACGGACCGCGCCGGCGCGGGGCTGGCGGCCGTCGCGCGCGTCGACATCTCCGTGCTCAGCGTCAACAAGCACGGCCCCGTCATCGTGCTGCCGCCCGACCAGCGCCCGCTCGAGATACCCGAGGTATCCACGGCTGACCTTAACAGACCTTTGGGTATCTCTCTCTCTTCCTGACTATGTATCCTACATGGTGGTGGGGTCAGCCTTTCCTATCTTCTTCCTCCACTTCGCCCTATCCATGACTTCGTCACCGGATCATCCTCATGTCTGCCAGTAACACATTTGTCCAGGTGGTCTTAAGTCTCCCTCTAGGACTAGGTTTGTCTCCGCAGACAGACAAAGCGAGCACTTGGTTAACAGACCTTTAACAGACTTTAAATTATTAGTGCCATCACCTTACATCATCATCTCATTTTGGTATTCTTAGTTTTTATTTGGAAGTTAAAGAATCAGACAGCTCAAGCTATAACGCTTTACTGCTACTATATATTTTCATTCTCAGCTTAACGTATTTAGTTTTTTGTTGGATTTTAGGCCACAATCGCGTAACACATTCGATCATCTGGCCGTTTTAATATCCACAGAATGCAGCGCAGGCGGACTATCTCATAACTACAATTAAGGCTACAGACGAAGACAGCGGCGAAAACGGGCGTGTATCCTACTTCCTCAAAGTAGACAACAAACGTGTTAGCGAGACTCCGGAGTTCAGTCTGGACCAGGACACTGGGGAATTGAGGACCAAGACCTTCCTGGATAGGGAGCATCAGTCTGAGTACCAGGTGAGCGAACCAGCGGTGATGTGATGAGCGACTAAATTCGACAACAAGTGAGTCAGTCTGACGTCAGAGTTTAATCAGGACCAAACTTTTTTAAATGGACAATCAGAAAGCCTTTTCTATCCTGAACTTCGACCAGAGGTTCAAAACCTCCTTAATTCGGTGATATCAGAACTCTTTTAGCCGTATTACATAGAAAAATATATTTTAGTTTGAACTAACACAGAAACACAAAGCATTGTTGTGTTCCGGTGTGGGGGTAAGATAGCCGGTGAAATTACTAGCATAGAGGCATTCTATCTTCGTCCTCCGGGTAGGCAAGCACTTGTGACTCCTCTGGTGTTGCAGGTGTTTATGGGCGACGGTAATCGCTTTCCATCAGGCGATACGTTTGCTCGTTTGCCCCCTTTGACATAAAAAAAAAAAAAAACAAAGCAGTTAATTATATTGGTGCCGTGACCGGGATCTTGTAACAGAGCTTAATACGAAATAGGCTTCAAGAATGGTTGTGAAATCAAATATATCATTTAATTTTAAGTCAGTTATGGGTTTTAAATAGTTTTTGTGACATATCCTATGTTTTGGTTTATAACATGTTATTTTTTTAGCTGGTGATAGCAGCGGTGGACAACGGCACGCCAGCCCAGTTCGAAAGCTTGCGCATCCTGACGGTGGTGCTGGCTGATGATGACGACAACGCGCCTCGGTTCTCGTCTCCTACACATCAATTTAGCGTCAAAGAGAATCTGCCTGTTGGAGTCATTGTTGGTAAGAACAGACTGTTTTTTGCTGTCATTCACTTTGTTCGGATTAGTGTAAATTTTAGTAACGATCGATCGAATTCTTCTGATTGTCCTACGAACATGCATATACATATTCTCAATTTATAGGTACGGTGAAAGCAGTTGATAGTGACTCCGGTGATAACGGAAGGGTGTTCTACCACATTTTGGAAGGAAACCAGGAGGGAGCGTTCTTACTTGACAGGACTCAGGGTGTCATTCGGGCTAATGTCAGTTTTGACAGGTAAGTTCCTAAATGTAATAGATAAGACAACTTAAGTGAATTTTATCTTATCAGATTATAATCAAGAACTGTAGGCTCCCTTAACGTAGTAAATACGTTGTATGTAATGCTTTCAAATTCGGACATAACTATAGTAGCCATCTTCGTTTCTGTTTGGTTAGATTGTCATGTTCTTGGCAACATTTTTTTTAGATATCTGTTGCAATTTTTCATGTGTGAAGTTTCGAATGCGGAGCTCAACACTTCACTAATTAAGGCTTACGTAACCGTAACCAGTACAGTCACTTCACTTTGTCATTTCAATTCTAGAGAGAAGCAGGCTGATTACTCCCTGACAATATACGCGAGCAACAACCCGATCCTAGAGCGAGCCGCCGCCGACTTCAACTCCGTGGACAACAGCACCGAGGGCCAGGAGACCAGCGTCACCACTGTCAAGGTCAAGATATTGGACGAGAATGACAACGAACCCAAGTTCCCTGAAAAGGTTTATTATGCAGGTAAGTTATACATCCATAGTCATTAGTCCACTCCTGGTGGTGATTTTTAGGCAATTTGTTGCTCTGAACGCGATCGCCAACGCATGCCAAGCGCAGCGATTATAAACCCCCGCAAATAAAAAGACAGTCGTTGTGGAGAACTTCGGGGGAGGCCTTTGTCCGGCAGTGGACGCTTATCGGCTGATAATGATGATATCACTCTAAAAACAGATGTCGTGGTAAGTTCTCATCAGTTTTGATCCTCTTTGATCATCTTTCTTTCTCTATGGAATGAGTATTTAAAAGACAGTAAACGAATCACTCAAAGTTAAAGGAAGAAATTAATAATCAAGTAGTTAGCTCCATCCAGTCATTTCCTTATTGCATAAAAATTTACTGATTATGTATCTCCCCATCTGATCCATGTTACGCAGGCTCATAACAACTGATGGTGAAAACACTATTTTTAGACGATATTTTCCTTCTAGAAATTCTTTATCTGTTGCCTCGTGAATGAAACCGCTTTAAGTAGGGCCTTAAAATATTCCTTTATTTGTATGTTGCCAGCAATAAAACACACGGCCCGCATAAATGAGGCCATTCTCTCCGTGGCTGCCGACGACCCGGACCTGGAAGAGAACGGCACCCTGATGTACATGGTGGCCGCCTCCAACCTTTACAAGTTCGGCGCCTCGCACTCCAGCGGCAGCGTCGTGCCGTCGCCCTTCAACATCACACAGGAAGGTCGGTATACAATTCGTTTGGACTTCTGACTTTGACTCCAGAAAGATTAAAACTACTGCGGCTGCTTTATCTCGCAATGTTACTGTTAATTTTCAGTCAGCATTGTGTGAATTTGACGGATCGCATGGCGTGATCGGATATGTAGATTAGGGTAGGTTAGGTTAGGTTCATTTTATAACTTTTTATAGAAGTAAATGGTGTCCGTAGAATAACAATTATGCGAAATGAACATTATGCGAAACATAACATTCGATAAAATAATTTTCTGCGAAACATTAGTAAGCCGTACAACTCTCCTACAGCTACATTTGTATATATTCCCAGGAGTACTGATGACTGCGCACTACATGGCCGAGTACAACCAAGACCGATTCGTGCTGGATATTATCGCACGTGAACTCGCCCCACCGCACCGAGATGCCAAAGCACAAGTCTATGTAAGTATCTAAGGATAATCAGTATAGGACAATGACAACTTCGTCACTTCACTTAATTTATAGGGTTTCGTACCCAAAAGGTAAAATACGGGACTCCGATGACCGTCTGTCTCTCTGTCTGTCTTTCTGTATGTCTGTCTGTCATGAACTGTGATAGCTAGACAGTTAAAATTTTCACAACAAATATTATAACAAGTTAACAACAAATCCTAAAAACAGAATAGAATTAATAGTGGGGCTCCTATACAACAAACGTATTCGGTTGCGTTAACTTTGCACTTCATTTGTATGCGGCGCCATACATATCAGGTGCAAACTTAACCCAGTCAGTTAAGCTGAGAAGTGTTTGTGCGAAACCCCCGTCGCGCAAGTCTGACTCGGACTTGGCCGTTATTATTTTATTTTAGAGTGTAAGTCGCTGAATATACACCATCTTTAAGCTCTGGTTTCCTAGGATAGCGGTGCCGTCATATAGCGGCCGTTTCCATACTTTGAACTAGTACGAAGTAAGTACGAAGTATGGAGGCCGCTATGTGACGCGCTGGATTCTTATTTCCACGTCTCTACGACACAATATCACATGTCGTTCCACGACACGTTACGTCTGAACTTGTGTTTTGGTTTCAACACTTTCAATACCACTCTATAATTGTACAATGTATTAATACTCACGCCTCCACAGTGTTATGCCGTAGCGATAAAAACCCAGGAAATACGCATTATCGCGAGCTTACAGAGGTTATGGGTATCACAACGCTATCCTAGGATTCCTAGGAAAGCCGAGCTTTACCTCTGAACTTTTCACACCCAGATATGGATAACGGACCGGTCGTCCCTGATCCGCATGGTGGTGTCCCGCGGCTGCGCGCGGCCCGAGGCGCCCGTGCGCCGGCGCCTCGCCGCCGCCAGCGCCGCGCTGCTGGTGCCCGCGCGCAGGCTACACTTGGTGCACGCCGACCGATTGTACGACGATTGGTAAGCTATGAAATAGTACATTACGTTACAAGGGTGGTAAACGAGGAATTACAAACGAATGTCTATTAGAACTTAACGGCTTTAACGGCACGAGTTTGGAATTCCTTTACCACCAGAGTCACGTACGACGATTTTCGTCACACCTTGGTGGAAATGAAATAAAAGTAATAAATAGTTGTCAATACCAAAATTACTGTGGATGAGGCCCTAGGGCGTAATATACAACTTACTGCCCGGTTTCTAGCATGTAAACCCTTGATTTACGAGCAAGTGTGAAGAATATTTTATTTCGCCCCGCTTTCCAATCACTATCACCCTTAATACCCTTGTTAATACGGATGAGCCACTGCTATTCTCGTTCTCTCCTGTTATGCGACACACTTTCTGTGCATATTAATGTTTGCCAATCTTCTTGGATGTTTTCTGTTCTCTTTCATTTGCTCAAAGGTTAACTGGAAGAAATCCCTTACAGGAATAAGTTCGCCTTTGTACATATCAATTGTTTAATGTCTTTCTTCGTTTGTATGTAAACTACATATTTGTATGTACAATAAATAGTTTACATACAAACATAACTCATCGTCGTACGGAACGGAACCAAGTTATTGCTTCCCTCTTCCAAAGATTTTCGCTTTTGCGCAAGGCATCAAGATTGTACCGACATCGACATACCTAAAGTAGGTTCCCCGTGGTAAATAGAGTCGCAAATGGTCTAGCAAGGTTTCCAAAGTGACGACATTTTTTTGTGTTTGCCCCAGTACGTGTATAGATAACGTTTAAAATGTTAGAATTGCATTTTCGTTTACCACAACGTTTCCATTGCAGGTGTGAGATCCATCTGCTCCCAGTAGACCCGAACTCGTACCAAGTTCTGCCCGTGGAGCGAGTCCTCGAGACCGTGGACTCCAAATACGATGAGCTCAAGGACGTGTACCAGGAATACGGCGTCGAAACACTAATGGCGGCCAGCGCTATTTCCAAAGGTAATAAATAGATCAAACTCCTTAAAACCTTCTTCTTTTTGCTTGCACACGGCTCAAATCTCTCAATGATTTATTTTTGTTTGTACTACTACTGTGTTCTTGTGTGAGCAAATAAATATTTCTTTCTTTCTTTCTTGCTTTCTTTCAATTAGGCTGCAAATACAAAACAAATACAAAATACAGCGGATCAACATTGCCATTCAACGCGGCAATGCTGCCAGCCTTCTGGGCGCGCTGCCAATAGACGGCGATTTGGGCCATTTTTTTTATCTATAGTTTATTTTTAAGTCTAGTTTTTAATTTTTACTTTAAGTTTTTATTTAAGCTTTCTATACTAAATACTATAAAGAAAGCGTTTTCCCGCAATACTAAAAACTTATTTTTTATTAAAGCAGTAACGTCTGCTAACGTAAACTAAATGTTTACAAAATGAAGCGAAAATTGAAAAATTTAATGATTCGGACAGGATTCGAACCTGCGTTTCCAACGGCTTTCCGGGCCAACACTGGCGTCCTCCCAATTGGACCACCGAATCAGATGTCAGAGTCATTGAATTTTTCAACCAGTTGCTTCGACATGCCTTAGGGTGGCATCGTAGCGCCATCTACCGTAAAGATTTAGACTTTATCGTCGGCACCATCGTCTCAAATTTGTTGAGAATCGATAGTAACGATGTGCTACACCCAAATTACTTATTTTTTATTAAAGCAGTAACGTCTGCTAACGTAAACTAAATGTTTACAAAATGAAGCGAAAATTGAAAAATTTTAATGATTCGGACAGGATTCGAACCTGCGTTTCCAACGGCTTTCCGGGCCAACACTGGCGTCCTCCCAATTGGACCACCGAATCAGATGTCAGAGTCATTGAATTTTTCAACCAGTTGCTTCGACATGCCTTAGGGTGGCATCGTAGCGCCATCTACCGTAAAGATTTAGACTTTATCGTCGGCACCATCGTCTCAAATTTGTTGAGAATCGATAGTAACGATGTGCTACACCCAAATCATTAAATTTTTCAATTTTCGCTTCATTTTGTAAACATTTAATACTAAAAACCTTTTAAATAAAACAATTTAAACGGATTATATCGCGTATATTAATTATTTGAGGGAGGCTCAAATAATTAATATACGCGATATAATCCGTTTAAATTGTTTTATTTAAATGTGTGACAGTCGCGGAAACCGAAGAAAATATTACTAAAAACCTTTATTGGTCCAGTAGGTTGTATTAATGGTAAGAAATAACAGTAGGTTTTATTAACTTATGATTTTCACATTTTCTACATTATTAATTTTGCTACTAAATTCACTGGTTTTTGTTATTTATTATTACTGCGTCCTCCTTGTAAAGCCCAAAAGAAGTGCATATTAATCTGAGGAATGTACTCGTAATTGGACCATTTTACACAGCTGCGCTCCGCTGTTTCAATGGAGCAGGAGCCTAAACAACTTCATTTGTATCTATCACTTCCTACCCAAGTATCTAGCACACATGCTGTATGGCTTATACAGCCCTTACACAGCTGAAATAAGCCGTATAAGGCCTGTATAAGCTCTTATGCAGCGTTTATATAATTTGTTTCCTGTTCCTCAGCTCCAGACAGTTTCGACCCGGCGCTGGCGGCGCTGATAGCGCTGCTGATCGTGCTGTTCACCGGCATCGTCACTTTCGTCGTCGTGTGCGCATGCCTTAAACATTGGTAAGTGTTCCATCACTAACATAGTATGAGACATGGTCGCTTTCCTGTTGTCCGTCCCTATGTATGCTTAGATCTTTAAAACTACGCAACGGATTTTGATGCGTTTTTTTTACTAGATAAAGTGATTTAAGAGGAAGGTTATAATTTATTCCGGGATAAAAAAATAGCCTATGCGTTAATCCAGGGTGTCAGCTACCTCCATACCAAATTATATAAAGCGTGAAGAAGTAACAAACATACAAAATACCTACACAAACACACTCACACACTTTCGCCTTTATAATATTAGTGTACTTAAACATTGGTAAGTGTTCCATCACTAACATAGTATGAGACATGGTCGCTTTCCTGTTGTCCGTCCCTATGTATGCTTAGATCTTTAAAACTACGCAACGGAT
Source organism: Apotomis betuletana (assembly GCA_932273695.1). Lineage (NCBI taxonomy): Eukaryota > Metazoa > Arthropoda > Insecta > Lepidoptera > Tortricidae > Apotomis > Apotomis betuletana. The sequence goes on along the minus strand of OW026300.1, from coordinate 34,291,152 downwards.
TTTGATGCGTTTTTTTTACTAGATAAAGTGATTTAAGAGGAAGGTTATAATTTATTCCGGGATAAAAAATAGCCTATGCGTTAATCCAGGGTGTCAGCTACCTCCATACCAAATTATATAAAGCGTGAAGAAGTAACAAACATACAAAATACCTACACAAACACACTCACACACTTTCGCCTTTATAATATTAGTGTACCTAATTACTATTTGTTGTCATGGTATTTCACAACATTCTTTTTCGATAGTTCTTTTGTCATGTCATCGGATTACGTTATGGACTAAGTGAAAATTTGGGCATCTTTTATATTGCCCGGGCACTGTTAATAACGACCAGTTATGCTGAAAAGCCTAACCTAACCGAGCTAAGTCATATTGCCCGCGAATTGTAGATTAATGAAAAATTATATTTATGAAAAATGCCCAATTTAACACTTGATCTATAAAAAGTTGAAAATTTTAAATATAAACAAGTTTAATTTACCTGCATGATGTGAAGTTAATAAAGCAGAAAAGTTTTAAAAATATACATAGGTACATATTACTTGTATCGTATAAGGAACGGAGCGTAACTCATATGAATTTGTTTATAGGGTGATACCCCCGCCATCACTACAATCCAGCAAAGGCGACAGCCTGGCTCGAAGGCGGATCCTCGAGGAGCTGAGCACCACGGAGAATCCACTTTGGTTGGAAACCAAACTGCGGCCCTACGAGGAACAGGAGCTCACCATGAATGTGTTCGGAGACCAGGCCGAGCAGGGTGCTGTTGAACCTCCACAGGTAAGATTGTCTAAGGTCTAAGTCTAGCTAAACAATCCTCAACCCAACCAAAAATGTGGTTTCACTTATATGTTGTTGATGTATATTAGTTTTATGGTGTCAAGTATGCTGTTCTGTTTGTGTAAGATTCTCTTCAATCATTTATTATTATTATAAAAACCTGGTTACAGACTGATAACACTTACGCAACGATACAAGGCAGTCGAGCGACGGAACGGTTTGGTGACTACGCGACGCTCACTGGCGACTCGCCCACGCCGCTGGAAGCTGCTCTAGGATTCCAGGTAATAACATCTCTCAAAGTCTGTTCCTAGGGAACTATTTCAGTTCTTGGGGCACTTGCGAGTTAAGTATTTGGTTACTTATTTGAGTGTTTGTACCGGATAAATTGTGGTCTCAATTTTGTCAAAATGACAGCAGATTTTAATAGGACTTGAACTATTTTTTAAAAGTACGAGATCTTCACTAACTTGCTTGAAATATCTACCACAAAAATCTTCAGTCACTTTGCCGAAAAGTAAGTCAAAAGAAATGCTCGATTTATGACCCATTTGGTTTCGGCAACCCAGCTTTTCAAAGTCGGGTATAATGATACTTAACTTATACAGACAGTCCGTAAGCTGCGATTCGGATTTGGGTGAAAACTGAGAGGTTCTTCTGTAGATCGAGTAAGAGCGAGCGAGACAGGTATATAACGCGAATCGCATTCTGGCAGATCACGCACTGTACTCGCATATAGTCTGTAGCATAGGTCGTTAAACAACAACGATGCTTTGTTACAGGGGAGTACGTTCAAGCCGCCGACCCCCGACACGCCGGAACCGCCGCCGCGGCCCACTGCAGGCCTGGGTCAACTATGATGGTAACTATTATTATAATGTCAACTATTTTCCATGAGAAGGTGACACTATCACCTCTAGCATTACTGTCTTACGCGACTATTTCTCGCGCGAGATAATTATCCGTCTCTTTCTGAGCAGTCTTGCTCGCACGGTAATGCAGGAAAAGCGAAAGGTAGTATTTGTCGCGCGACAAAGAGTCACTTTGTCACAGTTGTGCTAGCGGTGTTGTAATCTATCTACAAACGAGAAAAGCACCTGACAGACCTATCTACTTACCAAAAACCCGATGTTCTATAATGGTTGAAAGGTTTTCTTAATTAATTTACTGTCAATGAAAGGACATCATTTCACTGTTACAGTTTGTTTTTTTTTTTTTCTTGTTTCTTTCATTGGATTGTAAGTTTTTCATTTTTATAGAAATAATTTTCTTTCGCAGATGGTCGACGAATCTTGCTACATATTAGTAACTAAATTTAGATCTTAAGTAATGTAAATAGAATCTCAAATACAGTGCATGTTGGCAATGTATTATATTCGCATTCGTCAATCACAAAATAAATATTCTGTTTTATTGACTGCATATATTTTGTTACCAATTTATTATTTCGGTTTGTAATACGTTGTCAACGTCCATTTAACTATTACAAAGATTTTGATAAAATTATGTTCAAGAAATGTGTTGAAGTGATCGTGCTTTGTTTATCTGTGGGTACTATTATAGCTGGAACTCGGCTGGAAAATGCTGAAAATGGCAAAGCTTGGTCATATATTTCAATATATACCTGAGCTATAATTTGTTCCAACGTATTTTAGGCAATTTTTCCCTGGAGTTGCTTTTAAGGTTGACTTCTACGAGGCCTGTATTGGACATAGTCCTTGTATTTACAGAATAAAATTAATCAATCTGACCACGACTGATGATGACTGAAAAGACAAGTCATTAAATGTGTATACGTTTTTAATGTGTATTCTAAACATTCCTTATTTATTATTCGTTAATAATTGAGATAATTTTAAGACAATGAAATTTGACTATTGTAGAAATGATTGTTTCAAAATTAAAGCGTATGTTTACGTTTTGGTGCCGTGACCAGGATCTGGGCTGGTCATTATATTTTTAGATCTGAAAAGTTAAGCGTCAATCGGCTTATATTTAGTGGTTATTTACCTAATCCGGAAGACATTTCAATGGAGTAAATAAAATCACATGCCTAAGTGAATGTGTAGTGAATACAATATGGGCTACGGATGGACTGTTTACGCAATATCACATATATTTTGCTAATCTTAGCCATTTAGTTAATTCTATTCTACTTGGTTTCTGTTAAAAATAACTTGTGTTTTAATTTATGTAACTGTGTTGTAATTATTCCGAGATATTTGTACTCATTGTATTATATAGACAAATAATACAATAAGTACAAATAAGTATCTAATGCGTCACTTCAACTGCTGTGTTATTTTTCTACTGTAATTGCTTTTACCATTTTCAATGCCATAATATTTATTATTATAAATGTACAAATAGTGTACAAAGAATGTCTAAATTTAGTTTTGTTTTATTTTGGAAGTTTAAGAAGTCGACGCAAAAATTGTTTGTAATATCATATTTTATTTTTAAACGTTTGTCTTAAGTATTTAGATGTTAAAAAGTCATTTCTAGATCTGTATATGTAAATACTGAACTATTTTTATACCTAAAAGTATTATTTAACAACGAAAAAATAAAGAGATCTTATACAAATTAACTTGTTTTTTCTTAGCTCTTAGAAAGGGTTCGATGTAATTGAAAAGAAAAATTTAGTTATATTTTTTATTACAAAAATATTTTACATTACAATTAAATATGAAACAATTGTTACGTAACTATAAAATACATTATTAATTAGACAACAAAATTGTACTAGTAGGTACTTTTGAACTTACTTAAGTGGTATTAAACAGTATAAGTTATATCCAGAAAAAATCCTACTTCATATTTGGAGCGTTTTATGTGTTCATTAGAGAGCCAATAAAAAGGACACCATTACATAAGTTATGGTTCTATTGCAACGCTTAGTTACTCGTACATGTGGGTATTCGATTGAAGAAAGATTCTCAAGTAACGACCACGTACCGGATGACATCGCGTGAGAGGGCCTCGTACTTGGGGAAACAGCGATTTTCTGGGGATCGCCGTTAGATGCGGATGAGGCAAGACCGGTTACGGATACCCTTAGGGTTGACCTTTGTCCAGTACCTTTACCACGAGTTTACAGTGACAGTACTCGCTAGTGACTGCGTAAAGGATTTGTATGTAGGATTTTAGTTCTTCAAAGTAACCGCTAGGCGCTGTACTATTCCCCATACAAATCATTTACGCTGTCACTAGCGAGAACGGTCACTTTAACTCGACGTAAAGGTAAAGTACAATGTACGTAGTCCGGCTGAGATAATGATAATAAGTATAACTTTTTCAGAATATAACTTCGTCTTCTGCTATCACAGTGCTCCTAAGTACGTTTTCTAAATTAAGTTAAATTAGGTAACATTTTAATAAACTGCATACAAAGCACAATTACACATACTTAATTTAACATTACACTATATGCACAAGTTTTCACGAATACAATTTAAGAGTACATAATATCTAAGCATATTTTAAACCAATTAAGAGTCTCATAAAATAATGTGTATATTTAATATAGAGTTTTTTTACTCAATTTTAATTACGCTGAAGATTGTACACATATACGTGTAATATACATGTAATCAAGAAGGTTGAATAATGAATCCTACTCTGTAGATCTGATAAAAAAGGTGTGGCCTTTAATAGGGACAAACAATTGAGACAGATCTTCTTTTCAAACCGAACAATTTAGTTTGTACTATTATTTAATTAGTTTGTTTGAAGTAATGAACATCGGAAAACTTTTTTTTTATGTAGCTGAATGTTGATCAGTTTGAAGACTAATCTTTGTTTTAGAGTATTGTTCCTTTTAAACGCTAACCCTAGTATGTATATGTATGTAATTACTTATTAAGTCACTTTATAATATATTATATTAGCTAGTATAGCGACAACTTAGATCACAAAATAACGTTTAGTGCATTACAAAGTGGCGTTACGAAAACATTAACCAAGCCTCTTACCTAACGCTTACTTTACAATAAATTAAAGGTTTATTTATACTATGTATGAGACCAATTATTGATAAGGCTCGAGAGTAAAAGGGTCTCAAGTACTATTTAAAATTGTATTTTATTGACACTTGCATAGAGGTTTCTTATTGCCCTCACTTTAACGTTACGAGCTAAGAGCATCTCATAATTTATAGCCGTAATTATTTATCAAAATAGATGGCACTTTGACGTAAAATACATTCACTTACAATACAGGCATAAGTACACAAGTGAATGTCCAATAAGTAAGTCGTCAGTGTCTTAAATATGGGACGCTAATCGAATAGAATCGTATTTTCTCCAATAAAATTACATCAATTCGAATAACAAATATAAGGATACGTCACGTTGTTCTTTATTTAGAACAATTTACAAATTACTCCCCTTACATAGAACATGCTACACGCACCCGTCCTTTATACAGGGGGCCCTTGAGGATTGCGAAAGATTTTAACCACGCCTATCTGAGGTCCTAAGGAGTAATACATGTTATACGAACCGAACTGGATTTGACTTTTTACAGTCAAATTAGATGTGTCAGTCTCGCAACGTCGCAATCATGAAGGTGTTTTGAAATAGAGATTTTTTATCCGGAAATATCTCTAAAACAAAGCCGAAATCAGCGTACACTATCGGACATTTTTACCATTAAATCCGTGGTTATAATCATTCGCAATCCTTATGAGCACATTCCATACTTTATATTATGTCCTTTATATAGGACATACTACAAACGTCCATTATAAAGGACACGCTACGCATTAACGCAGTTCTCGAGCTCCTCCGCAGCCCGGCCGGCCCTGGCCCTCGTGTTCTTGCGCAGATGGCTCAGCTTGCGCGTGGCGTGCACCACCAGGTCCTTGTAGGAGCTCCGCGAGTGTTGGATGTCGTCGCGCACGCGGTTGATCTCGTGCTGCGCGTTGCTGCGCAGGCGCTTGGCTCGGGGCGTCACCTGGAATGAACGATACGTATATACAGATTGACGTCTAGAGTCATGATTAGATTAAAATGACAACCTGGTATATCTACATAAGTTGGTGTGTTGACCGTATCTTTGGTTTCATGCTTCCTCATAACTAAGAAGCACTTGCTTTACTGATTTACGTACTCTAGCAAACTTTACACGATAATGATGTATCTGTCAGAATGTGATTCACGTTTTATACGTGTCTCGCTTGTTCTTACGCGATCCAGATTAGAACCTCTCAGTTTCACCCAAATCCGATTGGCAACCTGAGAGCACACGGATGTTAGATAATATTTTCGTCAATTCATAGGATAGGTGTTATTGTACCTCACATGCCAGCCCGCAGTCTCGGAACAGTTTATCCACCTTGTTGATGTAGTCTTCGCTCTGAAATTAAATCAAAAAACTATTTCATAATTCAATATAGTCGGATTGCTAACCTACAACGATCTCTCACATCAACCTCCTCAATAACTAAAATACGTTCAGCAGTTGAATGGTGTCACAAATCATAAAAAGTTCTGTATGAAAAGTACAAGAATGTATAGAGCATTGAATGAACAACGGTTTTTTTTCAGCTTATTTCGGTTCAGTTGATAGTTTAAGACTGATAGTGATAACATAACACGTGTAAAATGTTTTCTGTCGCATAAATTGCCTGCCGCTGTCATGTCGCAATAACTCGCTATTTGGCGAGGAGTCAATAGATAAATCACTAAAATGGACGACCATAGCTAATTAAATTGTGAATGTTACTGACAATTGGAATATTACAAAATAAATCTTCATATTTATTGTAAGATAAATGTCTTGACAATAGGTAAGTACGTTCAAATTGTTAAACCGTTTGTATCTTATAGTTTTCATCATTGGCAGTTTGGCATAAAAAATGGGAGTGCATGAACAACAGCCGAGCTAGAGGTAACATACTATAATATACCTAGTATGATATCGATACCTCATACATCAATACATACTATAATATAGTATGATATCGATACCTCTAGCATTGTACTTTCCCCCGTTGTACATGCATGACCGCACACTTGTCTAACTAAGCTTACCCCAACACCATTTTGATGGCGCTACTGAAGGTTTTTGTAACTTCCAGTAGTTCCATCAAATCCTGGCGTTTTGGTGCATACAGCTTCAGATCGTCCATGTACAGCAGATGAGAGATTACCGTACCCCTCACCCCTCACCCTCACCCCTGTCAAAGCCGGCAACCTAGGTCTGAATCCTTCAGCTGAGTGCGGATTCAATAGCATACAAATACAAATACTCTTTATTGCACACCTCCAACATCACGGAATATACAACACAACATGAGATACATTAAAATAACAGGCAGAGGTAAACAACAGGCGATTGGATGCTGCCAGCATAATCGGAGTAGAAAAAATGTGACTTGTTATATAAAAGAAGAGAATCCAACTATATGCTGCTGGAGGCTAGCTTTATAACAATTGAGAAATGTATTGCAGTACAGTACATTTCTCAATTGCTGCAATACAGTGGATTGTGAGACCAAATAACGGATGCCCCCAAACTAGGCTATGCCTGTATCTTGGGGTGTAATACTTTGCATTACCTAAACCTATTAAAATATATAACTGTGTATTTTGCATATAAATGAGCATATTGTACCGAGGTTCTGAATTCTGAGATAATATATCGTCTCACCTTGTTGAGATGCATGCGGAAGACAACCATATGGCCCAGCAGGAATTTATGGTGGTTCTCGGCGCTGAAGGTGGCGGCGCGGCGCGCGTCCCGCACTGCCTCCGCCACCTGCAGGTCGAACTTGGCTGCGCAGTGCTCCGGCTGGAAGGCAACAAGGCCATGTGTCAGAATGGTACATTACATTATACTACAGAGTTTATGTAGAAAAGAACAGTTTCCAGCTGCCACCACATCAGAGGGAACGAGTGACACCCAATGGGGGAGCGAGCCAGGATGTTATGGCAAGTCCGTGAGTGATTCTGGACTGTGGAAAATAATGTTGTTGGCCAACTAGAATTTAGTTAAAGAATCATAATATTCAAAACTGTCAATAAAACACTATTCCCATGTCGTTGATAGTGATATTATAAAATTACTGGAAAGCAGATAGTATCGATTATGCCACTCGCGTTTTAGAAGGAAGTGGGAGTAGGAATACCTTAGTCTTAAGGAAGGAAAAAAGATTGTGGTTAGTACTAATCCTAGAAAGTTTACGAAAGTAGGAATGAATTAATCGGATTCAAAATGGATCTGCCAATTACGGATTGAGTTGCTCTGCCGAAACTGGTACCACGACAGTGTGGCACCTCATGATATGAGGCATTAGTGTTTCTGAACTAGTAGCTAGCATACAATTGGTGGTCTAGAAGTAAGTAATTAGAATTCGAACTAGCCGAGAAAGATCTGGCCTGACTTACACGATATAGTATAGATAATTGAAAAGATTAAGGAGAAAATTTGAGACCGAAGAGAGAATGAAGAAACGAAAAGTTAAAATAAAGACAAAGTTAAGTTATATTCAAAATGTTGCTTGAAAGTTATACCAAATGTCATCTAATTAGAATTACCAACAAAGATCCAAAGATCAAGTTAAACGTCTAACTAAATGTTCAGGTGATAGACATCTTTGTCCAAATATTACATGTGTTGAGGTAAACTAGCCGTTCTAATTAGTAATTAGGAAGACGATGTCATGGACGTAAACAAATATTACATACTATAATAAAGTTTTGTGGCACATTAAATTCGGTGCGCCATTGATGAAAGCCGTCAATAATTATAGACGACCGGGACGGGTGACCTCATTGCCGCTGTGGCCACAAAAGTGGCGATGTAAACTATTGCAAATAAACTATACGATGCACTGAATGGAAACTATAAATTTAAACCCACTCAGGGCAGTCAAAATTTTAGTATACACAATATTGTAAGTGCTAAATATGTACAACTAATTTGGTAAGTACTAAATTAAACAGCGGCACATGAGAAATTTAGATGTCACCAGAGGAACAATTTCAGCCATTATTGTATAATACGAAAATAATAGATTTATGTGACATTTGGAATGACTTTACTTTCATTATATTATTGTAAGCTTTACAGAACAAGAAAAGTTTACAGAACTCTTTCTATGTGATCTAGAAATATATCCATGTGATCTGAACATACCATAACGGTATCAGCCAAAGAATTATCATAATCATAATACGCTGAGTGCAAAGCTTTTGTCTATGACTCTAGTCATAATGATTACTGGTATAGCGAAGATCGCTCTCTTGACGTACACTTATACATTAGCTTCCTGAACACTAAGTTAAGGCATCACAACGAGAGTGTATTGGCATATCGATCTGATCACTTGTAATATTTATACATAAGTGTAATAATATTATAGTTGCCTAATGCCTATTTTTTTATCTCTTCCGTCACACCGTTTATGTAATTATGTATTATGGTCACGTCACGAATAATTGTATTTCTTTCTTTTTTCTTTAGTGTAAAAAGTTCAACTAAGCTAACTAAGGATATCAATCAATGGGAACCTTAACGCGTGTTTCAGCGCAGAAAGCACATTTTGTGGCCACACGTGCGCAAGCGCCCGTCACTGTCAAGGTAATTCGTAGCGACGTTCTACATGACGCGCGTCGCTCCGGCTGAACTGAGCCCATAGCTGACGGTGCAGCTAGTTAACGGGATCGTTCATTAGGAAGATCCAGCACAGTTTCGAGTTTAGTCAGAGAAAACACATAATTTTTTAGATTATTGCACTTGTGAAGAAAACTTCTAGGGCAGTCGATTTTTAGTTAAGTATTGAGCGTCAAAGTCCGTGTAACGCTTTGGTGTAATAGCTGTCATGTTACATGTTATCTGATTCGGTAAATAAATAAATTATAACGGTGACGAGAAAGAGGTACGGTATAGTTGCAAATGACAAAATTGCCTCACATATCGATCAGCTGACTGCAACTTCCGCATCTTAATCGGATTTGATTCTATGAATCTAGTATACTCTTACAGGGATCAATAATTATTTAAGGAGCTTAGTGGCAATTTTGATTATCATCATCGAAAATGTCAGAGTCAAACTCTTGGCGGTGTATCTGATGATGTATGTAGTCCGCATCTAACTCTGTCCATGGCCACTTCCTTGACTTCCCTATACGACATGACGTCTTTTTTCTCTTTTATGTGTTTAATGTTACTTATTATTGGCCTTCCTCTACCTCGCTTCCCTTGAACCTTTCCTTCTATGATGTTATTTATACAAGCATCATGTCGTATAAGCATTATTATTGATGATGGTAAAAGCAAAACATCACAATGACGTCATCGGATGCGCACTAGCAACTATAAGAAATAGTAATATATCACTATCACAATAAAGCTAGAACATAAATTTGAAGCAATCAATCGGACCAACCCGGAAGGAGACTGTAAGGATTTTTTCGAAATGCATAACCTCATTATGACGGACATAGGTGCGAAACGGGTTACCCGTCACTAGGCATGACGTAATTTTTTTTTGAGGATTTCAATCGATAATTTTTAGGGTTCCGTACCCAAAGGGTAAAAACGGGACCCTATTACTGAGACTTCGCTGTCCGTCCGTCCGTCCGTCCGTCTGTCACGGCTGTATCTCAAGAACGGTGATAGCTAGACAGTTGAAATTTTCACAGATGATGTATTTCTATTGCCGCTATAACAAAAAATACAAAAAATAGAATAAAATAAATATTTAAGGGGGGCTCCCATACAACAAACGGGTTGGTTGCGTTAACTTTGCACCTCATTTGTATGGGGCGCTGTACATACCAGGTGCAAACTTAACTTAACCACTTTAGGATGAAAAGTGTTTGTATGGAACCCTCGGTGCGCGAGTCCGACTCACACTTGCCCAATTTTTTTATTGCGATCAAATGTCTATTTGGAAGTAACTACACACAGACTGCTCTAAAAGTCAGAAATGACCTTTAAAGATCAATATTCCTACGGAGCGCTAAAAACACTCCATGCAAATGGCAACCTAATCATGACATGATAATATGTTATGGGTACCAATATTTTGTATGGAGACAATAAGTAATTTGCCATTTTCAGTAACTTTGAAGTCACATATTTCAAAAAGTATTTATTTTTATGGACTTTTCTTTGTGTCATGATCAAGACATATTGAGCTAATTCTATAGGTACTTACATATAACTACAGTATGCTATAGAATTTAATATCAGTCGTCATCGCTATTTAACTTATAAATGATTGATTCTAACACGCTAACTTATGTAATTGTCATAATATTAAAGTGAACATGACTATGGATTACTAAATTGCTATGACGGTGAACTGCACCTGTTAGTTATTATGGATACCACAGTTTGTGAAATATTTTAATATGCATTTTCCAATGCGTAAATAAGTCTAGCGGGGAATTTAAAGAAGGCAGAGACATGTAACATTGCTGTGACCTACTACCTACTATCAACTGTGTTTACCGACGTACTTAAGTAAACCACGTAACATAACGAGTAATATTTGTTTTAAATATTATTTAAATAAAACAACCATATATTAGACAATGTAGTAGTATAGTATTATATAATCTGTGATACTGGACATTCAGATTCAGACTATTATTCATCGTATTATTGGAAACGTCCAACATTGTCAGGGTGTCATGATTGTACATACATATATATTTGACGACGCGGTTGGCTCGGTTTGTAGAGACCTGCCTACTGAGCCGGCGGTCCCGGGTTCGAATCACAGCCAGGGCAAATATTTGTGTGATGAACTCGAATATTTGTGCTTGGGCCATGGTTGTTCTGTGTATTTAAGTATATATTTATCTATATAAGTATACATATATCGTCGTCTAGTAAGTACCCATAACACAAGCCTTCTTGAGCTTAATTTGGGACAAGATCGATTTGTGTGAGGTTGTCTGATATTTATTTATTTATTTTATATATATATTTATTTATGTCAATAATAGATTTCTTGTTATTATTCCTTTATAATATAGCTAACAACAAGAGTAGTAATTCGCAAAAATTTCGCATCAAATTATGGGTTCATGTAAAAAAAAACTATAATGCAATTACATATACGAGTAGGTAAGCATCTTTGTCTTCTAATTATTCAACCTATGAAATTTCTCAAGGAGCCTCAGGGAAGGAAACATAATATATAGGTACCTAGATTACATATAATTATGAAGTAATATTCTGCAAGCTTTTACGGTTTTGTACACATACTTCATTCGCTTAGAGAGAACTTTGTTAAACGAAAATGTATAAAACATCTATCACAAAGTACGGATTTTAAAATATATTATGAAAAAATATCAATCCGAATAGCTAAAAATATGTTAATGAACAAACATTTTCGAAACATAAATACTGCAATGATTATTTAGACAATTAAAATCTTATGACTGGCAGCTAGCAACGCGTCACAGACTAAAATGTTTTCATATGCAATAATCGCCGACCTTGCAGTTTATGCACTTCTTTATATTTTACGAGTCGCAGTATACGAGTCGTTCGTCTGATCTTTCTGGGTCGCTCGGCTGAAAGAATGGGTTAAGTTTAATGATTGCAATTTGTGACTTTATACAAGGTTAATACTCGTAATTTCAATGCGGTAGTTAGAATGTTTAGATTTGTGCCAATATTGGATTCATACACGTAATATTCAATAGTTAACATAGGTATATGGATGCGTATGAGTTATGCATATGCGATTCTGACGTTATAACTTGCAGATAAGTAAACCGTTTAACCAAAAGACAACTAGACTTTATCTGCTGATCGAATATTAATTTAGGTATATAGGAAAGATATTGTTGGCTATTTGCGTTTTGCTAACAAACTACATAGACTATGTTATTACCCTAAACGTCGCAAGAAACCCTGGTTCAAACCTAGGTCCCGTTAAAAATTGTCAGGAACGGCCCGACACGTTTCGAACTCATATGGAGCTCTTCATCAGGGGCTATCCGTGCTGCTACGTGACTCGCGGCCCACTGATGAATATGGCCCACGGCTACCTGTCCCTGATGAAGAGCTCCGTATGAGTTCGAAACATGTCGGGCCGTTCCTGACAGTTTCACGTGAGTTTATATAAATAAATAATAAACAAATAAAAGTAAATAAAATTAGCTAAAGTAATTAATGAGCATGACCTATACTGTGACATCTCATGGTAATGCAGTTTGATGACTCAATATTCGTAATAATAGCCAAGGTCAGGTCTGAATGTCGTCATAGAGTTACAAAATTTGCTTGAAATACATCTTACATACTATATTTACGTATAATACAACATAGTATTTAAAGGCAAATGCCGACAGTAAATCGAATGTACGATTATTAATACTGTTTCATTGCCCACTATTATTTATTTATCACTATGAAATAAGCGAATTGCATTATATAATATGTCTCTCATCATTTTGATTCAATAAACGAGATTATAATATGATAGAAGTTGTAAATATCATCGGGCATAATCTGAAATGTGCCGTTTTGATCAAATCTAATACAAAATTCATCTCAGTTGCGACGGGAATTGAACTGGCGACCTCATAGTTTCCATTATTAATCAAAATTGACAGCGATTGAGGTCAGCATTGTCATTTATGTTAATTGGGTCAATTTTTATTTTGTCGAGTAAGTACTTTAAAACATTCAATATACTCTATGGTAAGTACTATGTTTTAGTACAAAGTACGAAGCTCAGATACGAATGTTCCATACATTTTATGTAACTCAATGGAACCATTTCTAGGACATAGCGCTAAATCGGGCTTACCACAGTCAGAATAAGCAACTTTACTTTACCAACTCACCAAATTTGATTGAAATATGAAAATAAAATCGACAACACAAAAAAATTGGCCCATTTAAGTTCTAACTCATTCAGTAACCTAATAGTCCCTAAGGAAAAATATGTTAACCACGCGTGCAAAAACGCAAGAAAAAACCTTCATAACTTTGTATGAAATTAAAGTAGTTTACTTAATCCACTCACGCGAAAGAATTTTCATAAACCTGACATGACCTGAATGTTTGCCATCGCACGATACAATTATACGTTTAAATAGTTAGTAAAGTTAATCGTGGCCGTAGGTACGAGTTTGCTAACGGAGCGACCTGCGCCCGCGCCGGCAATGCGAGGGTCAAGGAGCATTTGCATCCCATGCTTCGTTATATCGAGTTTACTATGTTGAACAACGCAAACATTGCAAAGGAATGGATTTCGATTCCGTCGTGAGTATTTTCTGAACACTGCTTAGGCATTATAGAAACAGCGTTTTCACTTGATAAATAGGTCAATCAAGGCACAGATCATATAATACTAGATCAAGGATTCAAATCAATGAATTAGGAAGGCGGGTTTTTTACAGCATTTGTAGATATTTTAAGACATGACTTGAACTGTATTAGCGCTGGTGTTCCTCACTACCAGTAGTCCGACTTTGTGTGGGAGTTTAACCCGCTAATGGGATTATATCCGCGCCACAATAGTGATTGGTTTAAAGGAGAGCACCTGCTCTAGGTAAGTCTTGGTACTCCGTCCAAGTCTAAACATCTGTCATCATTTAACTGCGTATCTCCTGTCGTGGTTGAGGACTCGAGTTAAAGGAAGGTAGTAGTCAGTGGTTCCGACTTCGTAGTAGACAATCAAGAAGACGCGACAAATAAATGATACCAATCAAATTACATTTTTAGATATAACTATAATAATTTCCAACTTCATGCATGTTCCCTATTTAAGTGTGCGGTGAATGATATGGATATTAATAACGGTAAACCAAGTATACCGAAAAGAATAATCGAATTTATGAATTTATGAGTAAATTAAGTTTACGATATTTACAAACCGTCTCTGCGACTAAGACAGAAGGATTCAATTGGAATATCTAAAGGTAACCAACAAATACACGTATCCTCCATAATGTAGGTATGTAAGCTTTGTAACCCGACTATTGGGGCAGATCAAACGCCAAACAGCAAACGGTTGCATCGGAATGTGAGATGCACCACGCATGCGCAATTCTAGCCAGCATGAGATTAAGGAGGCATGCCCGCCGGCCTGGTATTCGCTTTGTAATACTATATCCTTATACAGCATTTTGAAGACGTGTTACAAGTGCATTAATGTGAACGATATTATTTTACAATCGTATTAAGCCTTTAATTTTCTAATGCAATGTAATGGAATATGTTCGGGCCATGACTTGTCTTCATCAACAGTTCATAAAGTAGGTACCTATATAGTGTTAAAAACATTCAATAAAAGTGAATCGCTAAATGTGCAAAACTCGGTAACGGGTGAGCTGATGAAGCATTTTTTTGTTTTCTTCAATTGTAAAAATTGCCTGGCAATGAGATAAACTCCCTTTTCTTTTGCCATACAAACTCAGCAACAGAAGATCGTCTGTGGTGCCAGATAGTCTATAATAAAGGGTTATCATAATTCTACAATTACTGCCGTGTTATGTTGTACATGAGACCACATGGTAGATCACCCATGCGATGGACTGACCAGATAAAATCTGTTCTGGGCTAACCATTGCATGAATGTACCAGAAGTGCTGCGAACCGGCGAGATGGCGGGACATCGTTAGGCGGGCGACAGCAGCCCCCAACCCTCCCTCATGACGACCACGACCGCTCTGACAAAACCGAAACGTAGAAGAAAAAGTATTGTTGTACCAGGTTTTTTTCAATGTGCAACAAAGTATCGGAAAATTTGAGCTTTCATTGGTTGACTAACGTGATTGATGGAATAATTCTTATTAGACAGACATGCATTATTGCTCAAGCTCATATTGTAGTTATTTCTTATGTACTTGTTATTGTAACACGATGTAATGTTTTTTTTTCTAGATTAGATATAGGTCGGGGTCTGCCAGCGAGCCATGGAGCGTAGCATATTAGGTGTAAAATTAAAGGATCGCATCCGGAACACCACGCTGCGCTCCAAGACTCAGATAGTCGACGTAGCGTATCTCAGAAAACAGCCAAGTTGAAGTGAGACTGGGCTGGTCACGTTTGTCGAATGCCGAATGATCTGTGGGCCAAGATCGCTACAGAGTGGAAGCCCAGCAGCCAGAAACGGAGACGTGACAGACCTCATCGGCGATGGACTAGACTCCTTTATATAGGATTAGCCAGAAATAGCCCAAAACCGGGAACAATGGAAGAAGAGTGGGGAGGCCTTTGCCCAGCAGTGGGACATCATGGACTCACAATAATAATAACAATAATAATAGATATAGGTACCTTGCCTCTAGAACAAGTTCCGTACTGTTACTGTTCATAACGAAATGTTGAAGGTTTGATCTTGCATCATGTTTTGCCGACGTACCAGATGAAATAATATTGCATATTATGCATACCGAGCGAAAGCATGCACCGACGTAAATATTGAATGACGTGTGAGTACTGCTCAGACTACACTGGCGTAATGTGCTATATAACTTCGTATGTGCATAGGACCTTTTACTGCAGCATATGTAATCGGACGTGGTATTGTGTTATTTTTAGGCGTTGATTAGAAACACATTTGTCACGAGTCATTTGTATTTTTGTGATGTGCTGCACTTGCTTCATTTGGAATGTTTCTGTAATTTGTGGTAGTGACCGACTGAATTCATTTTCGGCTAAAAAACAACCGAAGCCGGCCAAGCGGAAAATCAGAAGTCTGCGAATTATCGCATGCTTTGTGCCATATCTCGGCAATATTGAGTGACGTTCGGCAAATCTTGGAGTGAATCAGTTCAGTCTGCATATGAGTATTAGTAAAAAAAAAATGTTTGAATGCTTTATTGAAATGATGTACTGCAGTGGATCGAAACAAGTGATAAATGGAGAAAGAATGATAAATGGAGGCACTACCCTCAGTAATAAGAAATACGGTACAAAAAGAAGACTATACTCGCATTCAATTCTTCAAACACGTGACATTACATGGAACCTATCAACCTACCAATACCTGCTGCTTGTCACCGGTTCATTCCATTCAAATGTTCAGTGCGCCAATGCCCACGTTAGGAACGCATAAACTGGGCCAATTGAACCAATGCACTACTTGGATTATTGCGATGTATTCCTTGTTGTAACGAAAGTACCTTCCGTTTCATTGCATAAATAAGTAGAATATTCCTTGAGTACATTGAAGTTTTTCATTGAAGATTTCTAAAAAGATCATCGAATAGCAATTGATTCGCGAGGGCAAGGATTCTTAATCAAAGCATGTGCGGTGACACAATTTATGAATATAGTTCCGTAAACAATCGAAAGGGAGCGCACTAATAGCGATGAGCGAATCAGTGATAAGAATAAAGATTAATCATTCGGTAACAGTTTATTTATATATCCCTGTCTTACACACCCCTCCTTACAACGATAAGGCACAAACTCGTAATCAATCATAGACCATTTTGCACTCAATTGAAAGTGCCTGAGATTCAAATTAGAATGGAGTATTTATTCAAGTTAATGCATTGTAGTTGTGAACGTAAGACGTGTACCTTCTCAGAAATCCCTCACCATCACGGCATTAGTCTAATTTGGGTTCTTGGCAATAGTTATTCGATAGATTATAGTCATTCATGTGCAGCAATTGCTTTTAGCGCCTTGAATGTCTATAATTTGAATGATAAGTGACACGTTTGCGCCTGTTACTCAAGATGTGATATAATCCTCATCATACTTGAAAGCTATGCACGTGTTTTTGTCAGTAGACCGTTTTCTATTCTCTGACAGCCCTTTGGCCGTCGATATGACGTATAACTAACTTTTGTTTACTTGATAAAAACGGAATTATCTTGATCTCTCTATCTCTACTTTCCTTAGATACCTTTCAACATGAAGGATCACTGTGTCTTGTAATTTTCTCCCCTAACGCTACTAAATACTAGGTAAGAAACGTACTGTAGACTTTAAATTCACGCAATGTTTATTTCGCATTTGGGGTGAACACTGGATGCAGCGATTTCACTTGTGTGTGAACTTTCATTTAAATAGTTTAAACGGATTATATCGCGTATAGTATAGTCATTATTTGAGCCTCCCTGACGGTTCGGCGATTTTCCAGTTACCGTTGTCAAAGGTTGAGTTCTTTAAATTCCAATTTTTGTCCATAGCCACATCCTTGACCTCCTTGACATTGACTTGATTTTTGACATCCTTGTCCATACCTGTGAGGATTACATGTTTAAATTTGGGTGGCGAAGCGGCATGTGATTATTGCAGAGCTCCTGGTGCAGACTATCCACCACATCATCTACAACTGCCTATATCGAGAGTACCTATGCCGGGGTATCCCTGGATTTATTCTCTCTAAGTGTGAACGCAGTCTGATGGGTGAAGGAGCTAGATGTTAAATTATAGTTTCATATTTTAGTTTTTTTGTTTTAAGCGACATGACATGTAAGATTAAAAAAATATCTCGATATAGAAAGAGGGAAAAATAAATCTGCGACCGCGGATTTATGATATTTGCGACGTTTTATAGCTTCCGTGTTCGTAGTTAAAGAAAGATTTTAGGGAGAATCAACTTTTTGATCGACACAAATCTGTACACAAACAATTATTTCTTTTCTGTGTACAACTTTATGTGCATGTTAAAACATTCAAGGCCCAAACTGTTAAACTTCATATATATAAACAGAAACCATGTATATTAAAAGAAGCCCGATTTCGAGGTAAGTCCATAGATTTTGAGTATATCGCCAGGGACACTCAAAACTGTCAGTCAAAACACTTTTAACGTTTTTCTTGGATCAGACATGATTGGAAACTTTGTGAAATCAAAAATTAGGTACTTGGTTCGGAAATCCCGTTGCACAGTTATCTAAAGCGCACATGTCAAGGAAGCCAGTTCAATCAGGTCACACAATGTTACTGGCAATGAGAGCATTACATACCTAGTGCATAATGGAACAATCGCGTTGCATCAGATTACACCCGTAGAGCGCAGCCGCCAATCCGCCAGCATTAGGACGGTTAAGGCGAAGTCTACGCTGTGGTAATATTTAACGCCGATTTTGTACATTTTAAGGTTTAGCACTAGCAGCGCCCTGGGCGAGATTTCTACAGCGCCCCCTAAAAATAACGGGGTTTTCGCACCATTTTGGGAATTTACGAGCGAGAGGATATAAAGGTTCGCCTGGGCGCCCCTTTATATCCGGCGATCTGGCCTACCCTACCGCGCCATACCCTAACGGCGCTACTGAGCCTAGCCGATAATGTACTATTGGCTCTGTAAGTTGTATACCTCGCGAGTTTGATTCGAAATTGCTGAAATTATTATTTTTGTCACCCATGACACTACACACCAATTCACCTAATTCCATACACACACCCAGAAGCAACGTGTAAACCGATAGCACCGCGCTTCCGAAATAGTACACATTGAGAGGCGGTTTTAGTAGGCTACTGGGGGTGGTAATAACTTGTAAAATACTGGGTACCGCTGCCCGTAGAGTCAGGCATGCTGCCAGGACTGGCCTGGCAGTATCTAATGAGACTTTCCTCCTACCGCCCAAAAAAAACATAATATATCTCAGCTGCGTTGAAAACTATCGAATTGTCATAGGAATCGGTTGAGAAATGCGGCCTATAAGCGAGAACATCAGAAAGCCAACGCCAACGCACCGCCAAATTCTTTCTCGGAAGTTTCACAAACATGGTATCGTAACTCCAGCCTTGGTACGCAATAAATTATGTTTTGGTACAAGAGTGTACACTGATAAGAGATGTACCAACGAGAGTTAAGATATGTACGACGACAAGCGGCGCGGCGAGCGGTTAAGCGAGAGTTCCAACCACGGCGGCCATACGAGTGAGCGAGAAACACGTACCGCGCACCGCTGCCGCTCGCCGCAAAGACCGAAATCGTGACCGGTATGTGTACATTAGCTGAATGTGCGCATGTCTGAAGTGCATCGTATTCATATATCATGGGCTTTCAAACTGCCGAAGATTAGGAAGATTCACTTTACGTTAAGTTTAGCGGTACAGTCTGAGCGATACGGTTGAAATTGCTAGTAATTGTGTTTCTATTAGGGACTGTTTGACTAAGTATAAAACGTTTATTAGACGTTTTGCGATTAGGGATTATATAGGGAATCTCTATTATATGGCACAGTTAGCATCTATCAGTCCATCAAATACATTTACCACATATTTTTATATAAATTATAATATAATAAAATACTTCAAATTTTTGGATGTTACTGCATATTATATTCTTTAGGCATAAATTATTTAGTACATAAATAACAAAGATTTGTCACTTGTAAAAGAAGTAATCAGGCTTCGGAGAAATTTTATGTATAAAATGTATCGTATTATATAATATATTATCTTTCTGTTCTATAATACAAACAATAACCATAACTGATGTCGTTCCGATGGTAGGTAAAGATAAACCAACTAGGCCCATTTTCGCATTTATTTATTTATTTAAACTTTATTGCACAAAACAAAAGTCAGTACAAATGGCGATCTACATGTAGTAGGTACCCTTATGATAAAACGAGTAATACAAAGGAATAAGAAATAAAATCATAATTGAATACTTAGTCATTTCCTCCCTAACTACTTAGTGAAGTTGTAATGCTAAAGTACTAGACATACAGATTATAGTACCTCTATAGGTAACCTGGGTTTGGAACATGTGCTTGCACTGATGACCTATTTGCAAGAGATTATTCACATGAATGCCGGCATCAGGTTTGGTATGCATTTGGCATCTCAGTTGAACTACATATTCATACTTACATAGCTACTCACATTTACCCGTTATTGAGATAAAGTTACCGACTTTCCTACTATTTTCTATAAATAGGTAGTTTCTTTCTGATTTCACAGTTTCAGAACGAAAAAATATACCTATATTGTAACCTTTGCCCTATTCATATTTGGCGTATTTTTTTTTCCTTTTTATTATCAAACATATGACCGATTATGGATTAATCCTTGGTATCCATTGGTTCCAGAATCTATCTTAATGGATATGGCGATGAAATGAATGTCGTCATTCATATTGTTAAGGGTAAGATTTCATAAGATACTCACAGCGTGTCTCGTCGTCTTCTCTTGCTCCAGATGTGTCTCCTTCTTCCGGCCCACCATCTCCTTGATGAATCTCTTCATGTCCCCACCGACCCTCGCGGCGTACTCCATGTAAAGCAACAGTTCGTCATCCCTGGCAGCCCTAATCTCTAAAGAGGGAATACTTAGCGCCTCCTGCGACATCTCCTCCTTCAGGCGCACCATCTTGATGAACCTCTCTATGTCCCCGCCGACCGTCGCGTCATACTCGGCGTAGAGAAACAGCGCAACATCCCTGGTGGACCTTGTCTCTAGAGAGGGAATACTCACTGCGTTCCTTAGCGTCTCCTCTTGCTCGTGCCTCGACTCCTCATTCAGGCCCACCATCTCCTTGATAAACGTCTTCATCTCCCTGCCTACCCTCGCGGCGTACTCCGTGTAAAGCAACAGTTCGTCATCTCTGGCAGCCCTAATCTCTAGAGAGGGAGTACTCACAGCGTTCCTTAGCGTCCCCTCCTGCTCTTGCCGCATCTCCTCCTTCAGGCCCACCATCTCCTTGATGAACCTCTTCATGTCCCCGCCGACCCTCGCGGCGTACTCCGTGTAGAGCAGCAATGCGTCATCCTTGGCGGATCGGAGTTCGGTTCTCAGCTCGGGCGTGAACCGTTTCTCGACGTCGTCGACATCGTTGAGGTCGGGCTCGCTCTCGCTGTCTCGGACGTACACGTAGGCTGGCTGAAAAAAAACGTGAATTATTGAAATTTTTGAAACTATAAGTAGCCTACAGCTTCGACGGTAATTTTTTTCTTTACCATATTTGGGTAAAAAGTAGGTATCCTTTAACCATCTTTGGTCTAGCTATCCCTGTACTAAAATTGGTTAAAATCCGTTCACACGTTTCAGTGTGGTGAGAGGACCAAATTTTACCAACAGATGGCGCCCCACGCAGATACATCGCGCTGTTAAAAAAAGATCTTGATATAATGACCCCTTTTCCATACGATTTTATATTGCAAAGAAAACGATCAAACTATAGGTAGATACAATGTGTTAACTTAGCACATTAAAATATATTCAATAATATCCGTTTAAATGTTACGAAATAGATTTAATTTAAATAACTAGTAAAGAAAAAAAAACTCCTCAAAAGAACTGTAAATTTAATGACGATTCTAGAGATTTGCCATAACGTTTCTCATGAGGCTACATTATAAAGCTCTCTTAGAGAACATACAGGTATACAGGTTTGTAAAGGTCAGAAAAACGCGTGTGTCGTTAGACATTGCCAGCGCTCATAAATAGGTACTTATTATTTTTTTGAAAAACTAATTAACTACCTAACTTACTCAGTCTCCCCTTTGGTTTAATTGTTAGTAAGTGACCGAGCCAGCGAGGTCTATAATGGGGCCTTGTCACTCCGATAATGTTAGCCTCGGCCATCAACTCCTGAATTTCAGTATTACTCCGGTTCGGATCCTCCCAGTGCTATAAACATGTTCAGTGTGTTGTTTAGTCTAAAGATACAATTGCATCTGTTAACAAGCTTTGCTGACCCCGGAATACTTTAGAAACTTCGTGAAAACAAAATTGCAAACTTTTTATTTTTAACGGCGCCATAAACGTTATTTTCACGGAGCGATGCGTACGCACCTCCGCGACTAGGTTTTAAAAATATCAAGGCTCTAGAAATACCAAGTTTTATGAATACTAGATTGAAACGGAACAAGCAACACGTCGGTATGACCTTGTTACTTCAGTTTCAGTGCATGGGTCATTATAATGATTATTACCGGCCTGTATTTTCTTGCACATTTCCTTCACTGGCCTAATCTGCTTATACTTCGGGAGCCGGTACATTTTGGTCATGAAAAGTATCCCAAGTGTATAAATTTTACCATCGTCACGCGGAAGAACAAACTAATTAATCAAATAATCATCAAATACAGACCCTTATGTATTCAAGGACATCCCATTTTATACTATGCTTTTAATTGTTGATATAAGATAGAAGACAAAACATTCAATATTACCACATTTTCTACAAATCTATGTACCTGTAGTCCCTACCTATCCATAAAAAAAACTTAATAACTTAAAGAGCACCTGTTTTTTTTGTCAAAATCATGTTTTTTTACTCTATAACGACAAAATTTCATTCATTATTAATATGACTATTTAAAACAGCCAAAACCACTCAGTTATTATATTTATATATTAAAGTTTACGTGAGGTTTGGCACCGACTTCAAAGGGTGAGTCAAATGTAATCTGTACTTGAACGGGTTATTTTCGGCTTTTTAGTTTTACTCATATAAAATACTTATGGCGGGGTGATCAGGGAGGTCTTGAAGGCATGCATCTCGTTTGAATTATCTCCTAACTCCTAACCGTTAAGGAGTTGTACCTTCCATCATCAGTTCAGCATGAGAAGATGATGACTACCATATGCAAATACTTAAATAGTTTTAGAAAATACATGAAAAATATTATAAGTGCCTATAAAATTTCAGGAATTCCTTCGATTCCTCATGGATCTCGTCATCCGATCTTCACCAAAATTTTATGGGACCAACCTTGAGATGTCTATTCATGAACCTAAAAAGAATTTTCCAAATCGACTCATAAATGACGGAGTTATGAGGTAACAAACATTAAAAAAAAAAAAAAAAAAAACATACAACCGAACTGAGAACCCCCTCCTTTTTTTGAAGTCGGTTAAAAACAGGGGTAAAACTTGCGGAGTACCGATTTTTACATTCGATAATATTTATTTATTTATTTATTTATTAATTAAAGTGTAAAGCTAAAAACATATATACAATTTCCTGCAAAACGGTTTGTACTGTTTGTCTGCAGGTATGAGTCTCTATATAATATTTCTACAATAGTTATTGCTAAACACTTGAGTGACACTTTGCATAGACAACTTTATCACTCAAGTGTCAGCAATAGGTGCTTTTTTAAGTACTTTTTAAATTTAGACTTATTTTGTTCGTGTCGGATATATATTCTCGGGCAAACTGTTGTCTGTATATTTTTATATAAGCTATACAGCCAGAAACGGATTAGCCAGTTCTTTCCCTTAGCCCTTCAAGTGCTAAATAATTGAATGGCCGAAGTGCAGAGAATCATGCAGTACCTTATATACTCTTCCTTACACGAAATTTACAATAGACATTGTATTGTATTGTACCGCTCTTCTTGTGAGTTGTGAATATTACAATTCCACCATGTGATGTAATTAATGGTAACCTGCATAAATATATCAAAAAAAATTGTTGCTATAATAAAATGCAAGAATATTATTGTGTTCGTTAATATCTGACAAATTAACATGACATTTAAAATACTCGAATTATTAATTATAACCCATTTAGCTTTTAATAGCTCAGTTGTTTTAAATGTCGACATATATCAATAGATATGTTAGTCCTCAAGGTGACATCACATCTGCTTCCTTTTGTATTACAAGAATCATTTCGTTATTCATACAACAAATCACAGGTGTTAGTTATAAGTACTGTAGTTATATGCTGTGTGTCATTGGGTTGCTGTGATGGCATGCGTATCAAATCAATTAAAATAATAAATTGTATTATTACTAGTAAAAATTATTTGTTTACCTTCGTATTTCGTTGTCTGATTTTGCTGATTCTGTCAGTTGTTTGTATGCAAAGATCAATAATAGTGTGAGCCACATCTTTAAAACAAAAGATCTCTTTACACATTCGATTTTGTCTCACACATTTTTATGGCACCTGTTGTTTATTCTTCAGCAATAAAATAACAATAAGATATAAAACACAATGTTACAGAGCGATAAACAACGGTCATATTGAAATGTTTTATGCGTTTTGAAACTGCACTTTGACGAGTGCCGATTTTGAAGTAGCCTTGTTACAGAGGCCGCCTGAAGACCGTTCGGATTTATTTTGGTGACGTCACAAAGGAAGCATTAAACTAGCTTCCTTCGTGTATGTTTTATAGTTGTTTTATGTAAAAACTATCGTAGTCGGCCGGTGGGAGTTCATTACCATCGATTTAGTGACTCAACTCAATTTTTTTGCACAATTCGTTTGGGAGGCAAATATTATTTCGATCAGTGTAATCTTTATGGGACGGTCCATTTTTCGGGATGAAACCATGACGCATACTCTTGTTACTTAGCAATTCATTGCAATGTTGTTGCATGGAGGAAGGCCAAACTTACATACAAACATTGGTATATTTTAATCTAGAGCGATTCATTTAAGTCGACGACGCGTCCGACGAGTCTAACACATACAGGAATCCACCATAAAAGTTCAAATCTCTTTTACATTTACATAATAGAGTCGGGAACGCATTGGTTTAATCATGAAGACTTAATCTATGGTATGATGCGCTTCATGCGGGGCGGGTCTCAACGGGGCGGTTATGGAGTGTAGAAAAGGAGGCGCACTATCTTTAATGGGAGATTATTAGAAAAAGTATCCAGCGGTATAGCCTAACAAGGGTAGGTCCGACCCACAATACACAATATACACCCCAGAGATAGTGGCGCTATTACAAAAAGGTTTCATATTATAGCAATGTACCTCTACATACGTCATATATTTGCATTATTAAACGTCAATAGCGATTTGTCAGAGATTTGTCACTAACCAAATTCAAAATATTGTTTACCGAATGCTGCTCAATCCTTCGTTCTTCTTGCGAAATAAATGGGTGAATCAACTTTTTTGTGTTCTTTACTCTGTCCCCGTTGTCCAAGTGACATCTTCATACTGTTTCATAGAAAAATGCTTAGGTTGTCCGAGGGACAAATTTTGCGTAACCATAGCAACAAGGTGCAATTAAAATTTGATTCACCCAAATACTGAATCGTATTGAAAACAAACTTGACTTTCATCACTGTGGATAGTTTTGGCTTTATTGTGCAAAAAATACTTGAAATTGGCGGAATATTAAGTCATGTTTCCTTTTTCATTAGTGACCCTCACTGACTTTTAACGTCAGTTACCAAAAATTTGCTGTTGCCAGTTAGATAAATTAGTACCACTAAAAATCCGTAATAAGGCGTGGGTTGTTAAACCCCCTGTTGGGCTATACTATGCTGTAGATGTAGATAATAGGTCCAATGCCGTCCGAATTAGGTGACAATAGCGCTAGAGTAGCAAGATAATATGAAAAAAACTTTTTAGACGGGGCGAGGTGAGTAAAGTTGAAAAACTTAATATTTTTGGTGACCATAGTAGATAGTTCGTTTAAATAAATACAAAAGAAACGCACAACTTGCATTAAAAAACGCCAACGGAACGGATACTTTTATACAGCCTGCCTCTGACTTTGGGGCTTTGGGCAGATTGGAGAGCACAATTATATATGTACTGTGGCACAATTAAAGTCAGAAACAAACCGTATAAAGATAGTGCTCCTCCGTTTCTACACTAGAAGCGGGTTTTATTCGCATAAAGTTTACATAATATGATGAGTTCTTAATAGGTACAGTTAGATTTGTACCCAGGAATCCGAGATTGAGCCGTCCAACGGGATCCGAAAGACACAACTAGTACGGTAATTAACTTACGGTTATCAAAACGTAATAAGCTTAGTGTTTATTAAGTTAGTAATGATGTAAATATGATGGAGTCTTCAGCTTTATTGACAAGGGGTGATGAGAAGGGTCATACTGATTGTGAGCAACTGTCACTATGGGACAATCCACGAAGTGTCGAAAACAAAAATCATCTCATCATCATCAATCACCATCTCAGCCGATAGACAAAGGGCTCCACGCTGCTTGGGCAAAGGCCTCGCCCAAAGTTCTCCACAACGATCGGTCTTGCGCCGCCCTCATCCAATTTCTGCCCGCGATCCTAACCAGGTCATCGGTCCACCTCGATGGGGCCTTCCCACGCTCCGGTCCGCGGCCGCTACTAAAGAACCTTTCTGCCCCAACGGCCATCGGTTCTTCGAGCAATGATGAGCCCATTAAAAAAAACATCTAATTAAGAGTTAATTAATAGCTGATTGATTTCTAACTATACAAAATGCATGGACCAACTTTTTTCTTGTGAGTTTGTGGTTAAGTTCTATTTTGTTACTACTTAGAACAGGGCTATTGCGATTTATTGGTAAATATTTGAGACCTACAGTTTGAATTTTTTCATCGATAATTTTTGTTTAAAAAAATTCACGCTTAAAACTGGTTTTTGCAACTTATTTTCGACTGCACGCAATGAAAGCATGAAATCGCTATGTCACTATCTACATATATATATAACTTAGGGAAAAGTATTATTCACTTTAAAAAGTTGGTTGATGATATGAATATATTTGTCATAATATAAAAAAAAAATAAAAGGAACAAGGCCCCTTAAACTAGAGTCAAGAGCACTCAAAGTAAACAAATCTTATCCGACGGAAACAGATCAAATTGCACGCTGTGTTTTGATAGTAACATAGACCTAGGAGCCGGGAGCTGTGGGAACTGTATGTGTTGTTCTGAGAATAGTGGTGAGTGTTCGCTCTGTACAGGTTGTTGTGAATTCCGGGGTACAGTCGGAGTCATAACAAATCTAGTTCGGAAATAGCGGGACGCCGTATAATAGGGATGTCGTCTGATCAAAACTTTCGTGAGATATATGTAATTATTGTATTAAGCGGTTTACACTCACGTGTTATTGTCTGGAACGCGTATGAAGCTCTTCATCAGGGACTGCTACCCGTACAGCGGTAACTTTGACAGTCCCTGATGAATGACCATACGAGTTCGTAACATGTCGGACCGTTCCTGATAATTTCACGTGAGTGTGAACCGCTTAATGCAATAATGACGACTGATGTAAAATTCTACAGCATACTGTAGTTATATGAATAAAATTAGCTCAATGTGTCATGAAACAAAGAAAAAAATATCCAAGTGAAATGATAAGTTTTGAAATATGTGACCTTAAAGGTACGCAAATTTTATGTTATTTTTTTAATCCAAAATATTTAAATTGTTTTCATAATTTAACAAAACGATAATTGTATGACAACCATAACTTAAAATCACTTTTTTGCGGTGAAAATGGCTGATTACTTATTTTCTTCATACTAGTATTGGTACCCATAACATATATAATGATCGTCACGATTTCGGCCATTCGTATGGAGCGTTCTTAGCGCTCCGGAGGAATGTTAAACTTTAACGCTTTGATCGTTTCTGACTTTTAAAGCAGTCAAAATGTAGTTAGTCCCATATACTCGTAGATATTTGACCCCGATAAAGAAAAGAATCGATTGACATCCTCAAAATTCGTTATACCTCTATTCTCATACTTGCGGACATATCTATAGGATAGATGGGTGGTCTCTTTAGAGTTCAGACTATATAAATTAACGACGCGGTTCGCGCTGTGACAAAGCAATTGCCTACTGAGCTGGCGGTCCTGGGTTCGAATCCCGGCAAAGAACAAATATTCGAGTTCATCACACAAATATTTGCCTTGGCCGGGATTATGATTGGCTAACGACCTGCCGGCCTGGTGGCCGAAAATCAATGCATACAGAAATCCAATGTGGAAATCTTTGGTAGACCTTAATTTAGCAGTAGATGTCTCCGTAATATCTTCCGATTGATGACATTATTTTCCATGAATACACGCGGGAATTAAAAAAACACGTACCGTCCTAATACATACATATTAATACCTCTAGTGTAATAAAATACTAGGTACTGATGTCTTCAGAACTGTTTGTTTACATAAAAGTCGCATTAACATTTTTTTTGCAAGGTCGAATACTTTGTGTCGGCAACTCAAAAGACCGCATTCTTTCTCACGGTTATATACAATAGTAACGAGGTCTTGAAGGCTTCCTTCCTTACTTGAAGGAATACACCTGTTTTCTTAATTATTAACCCTTAAATGCATACAATTACACTAATTTGAGTACCACGTCAGTTTGAGATTTCGGGACAATCTTCACAAAGTATTTATCGACAATATTCAGATTTTGACTTGTGTTATTTCAGTAACGTGAAAATATACATCATCATGCATTTAACGGTGAACTAGTGGCTCTGTGAGATATAAAACCCTCGCGAGATTGTTTTGAGATGGCACAAAATTGTTAAATTTTACCTTTTCGACCCCCATAGCTCCGTCATTAAAAAAAAAACACAAAACCTGACTCAACAAAAAAAAACTAATTACTTATCGAACCTACTCACAACATTTCATAATAATCGGCTGAAAAAATTCTATAGGCAAGAACAGGCGGAAATCTAACATACGAAATAAATTTTGACAAAACTGAAACATAGAAGCGTCACTCACTCGGTCAAAAAATCTACTTAAGTAACAAAAGGTAACTAAATGTAAACATAACCACTCTGGTTTGCGTCGAGTCAGATGACACCGAGTCAACACAGTATTATTTGTTATATTGCTCACTGCATATGTTTAATTCATTTGTTAATATGATGGATCATTATAAAATTATGCACAATGTAAACTGACACCAAGAACTATTTTCTAAAGGTCATTTCAATGGAACTCCCAGCATTTTCATGTAAAAGGAGATGAGTAAACCTATTGTTTTGACTATGATAGCCTGTATGACGAATCGACGAATAATGTCTCTCACACTCACGAATAGATGCACTTTACATATACCAATATATTAAATCATTATGAAAATATCCTTATATGCTTATGTGCAATCTGCAAGTGCTATATTAGCTTGTTTTTTCAATTACAGAATGTTATCAACGGTTGTTTACACAGTTACGTCACATATGCAACTTATAACGCTTACGTTTTGACCTTGAGCGGCTGATTCTGAATTCAGCGGCAGTGGAGCTGCATTGAAAACGAGAACTATAGTTTGAATATTAGAAGGCAACTTTGCCCACGTATGTTTTTTCTTTACCGTAGTTGGATAAAAATTATACTATGTTTGGACGTCCAGCTATCCCTGTAGCAAAATTTTGCCAACAGATGGCTCTGAAAGGCCGGCGTCACTGCACGTCCTTACGAATCCTGTATCGCGTTGTTAAGATTTTTCTTGAAATAGTGATCTCTCACCATAGAAAAAACAAACTATACCTACATATTTAAAACCTACAAAGAGGAATTATGTTACGTGGCGGATCCGCACTGAAGCCGAGATTAAGGAGCTGGTGGCCGAGCCGAACATTATCGGAGAATGGAAGAGGATCGTACGACAAAAAGAGCATACTTGGGGCAACCAACCGGTCGACGACCGGTCGGTCGTCTCAGGTACCGCTCGCTGGGGAGACGTGGCAGAGGTGGATCTGCGTAAGTTTCAAACCGAAAATGGCAGGAAACTGCGCAGGATCGGGGCAAGTGATGTACTCTCGTTTCGGAGGCCAAGATCCTATTTGGGTCACTGATCCAAAATAGTTAAGAAATGTATAATAGTATAGGTAATTTCATCACATTGCTTATACCTCATTTGGAGTCGGTTGGGTTGGTATTTATTTTTACAAGCTTTAATTTAGTTTGACCTGTACTGATCATATTCCCGCTTTCCTAAACATCTCTCAGTATTATTTCTCAACATATAATGAAATTTATTCATTTTATTAGTAAAAAAACTTCGGTTAAAGTAAAGTAAAAATTGAATTAAAGTTTCATACTTTACCTACTCCGTAAGGGTAGGAAAAATGAAGTATGCCCGAATTAAAACCGTAAATTTTCGCGGAAACGACTTGAGCCCCTTCTTCCACAGGAGTTTCATCATCAATCGACCAGGAAATCTATTTGATTGCTTGATTGAATGGACGTCATGTGGTCACGGTTCTAAGTACTAATACTAAATCATACTAAATACGTCAATCACTATGATCCCCAGGTTAAATCATCGTGTACGTAATAGTATCTCGGTTGCAAGTGTACAATGGATCTTTCATATATCAGAGATGTCCACAGCAGAACGTCTCATAATAGTAGGTACATTACATACCTAGGGCGGTGAATTCGTGAAAGTTCCAGATCGCAGATTTTGCCACATAAATATGCGATGAGGCTTTACGAATTACCGCCCGTGGTTTGTCTAAAGTTTTACATCTTGCGGTTTTCGAGGAAGTGAGATTTTAAAATCCCACTTACAGCCTAGCGTAAACTAAATATTTGCTTATCCTTCTCTGTCACTTTAAACAAGCAATTTTTATTTATTACGTACTTGGCACGAAAACGGCTCTACAAATTTAGCTAAGCTAAGCGAAGTTTAGCATTAGCATTTTAGTAAAAAATATAAAACAAATTTTGGCGTGAAGAGGGGGTCAATCATAACAATGAGGCGTGATAATGTTTCATTAATTTGTTACACACATACATATTATATTAGATTATATTATATTATTATATCATTACGTATAAATAAATCATAGTTATGATTATGACTCATCAATATATTATTTATTGACTTTTTGATTTAATTAAATAGATTTTTTATAACTTATAAATCGCAATATCTAATCAAATCCAATAAATTCCTTAACTATATCACGGTATTAAAATAAAACCGCTTGAGAAATATAGTACAGGGATAGCTGGACATGGACATCTATAGATGGTTATAGGATACTTTTTACTTAGTTGCGGTCACCTTTCAGTAAAAATAAGAAAACGTGCTTACCTACCCGACAAAATAAGATATCAATACTATATTCTCTAGATCCGTGAGATACGAGCTATGTCGGCATAAAACAAGCGGACCCGCGGGCAAAGCATCGAGGACTCTACAGGTCAGCACGATCAGATGTTTTAGTATCAGTACAGCACAATTTACTTGTCAGTGATAAAATATCTATTTATCACTTATGTACTGTTAACAATTAATAACTATAACCTAACATGTTTAGATGACCTAGGGGAACATGAAACTAGCCGACTGAAGACTAACTAGGAAATACAATTAATTCAGTGTGTAAATAATTATCGATCTAGTGACTATTGATACAATCATCCGTGTTATCAATAGTAAATAGAACATTAAGTACCGCCGTGAGGAATTTATTGTACCTAAATTAATTAACCTAAATACTATTAAAACTGAACATAACTACAACATTTTGAATACTTAGCTTCAATATTGGCTGAGATCTTGTCACTTGTTCCAATTAAAGCTGAATATCTTGTAAACTACCTGTCCTATTTCCACTAAACACTGCTAATAACCATATCGACGTACAAGTTAGTTCAAAAAAACTACACTCAAATTGGTCCATCCGTTTTGGAGCTATGATGCCACAGGCGGACAGATACACTACTCTTTTTTTGTTGGGGGTTAAACTACATATATCAACAGGAGATGATATTACGAATATCGGTTGGAGAAATGATGCTAAGAAAATACTTTCCGTGAATCCTATAATCATGTATGACTTTGGCAAGCGTTTAATGAAGACCAAGCCCGTCCAGCACAACTTGGCATCGCGACTCGTGTCGCGCGACATAGCATCGCCCGTCATTCTCTCACAGTACGCCGAAGAAAGAGACAGGTAATATTTCTCGCGCGAGAAAGAGTCGCGTGTCTCAGTTGTGCTAGAGGTGCAGGGCGTTGCCAAACCATGTCAAGTGCACATGTGTTCAAGAAAACAAACAAACTGCAACAGATAAGGCTGCACTTGCTGACTAATGCACTGATAACATGCCTACTCGTATCTTATCGCGAATTGAAATATTCTGAATAGTTTACTGAAAGATTACCTTCAGCGGGCTATGTAACAAAATTCTTATTGCGCAAGCTTGGAATCAAGGGATATACATGTTGTTTTAACATTGAAAATGTTGGTTTTCCTGATCGAGTATAGTGCCCTGCTTTATGAAATTTGCTTGTAGGTTCGAAGATATGGGAGGTACGCGGTTGGGCCAAAATGTGCGTCTAACAAACGGCTTCAAAGTGCAATTTGAATTTCCAAAATCGACCGGTAACTTTTATAGATTTCTAGAAAGTTGTTATAATAAAAAAAAAATAGCAGCCTTGGACCGAGAATTTAGCAATCACTTTTTTGAGCTCGCTATTCTAAGAAACGGAAAAACTGGATCTGGAGATTGAATTAAGTTACAGTTTGAGCCATCTTAGGAGGCAGGCAGACAAAAAATTTAGGCGGTTGTAATCCCTTTCGCGCGAGGTCAGAAAACAAATTTGTCAAATTTTATCATGGGCTTTATTTCCGAATTACATGTTCAATGGCTTTGATAGTTGTGCGTACGTATAGTGTGAGATCTGTAGTTTTTTTCTGCAGAATGTCAATTGATCAAAATAAATGTTAATGGGTCAAACTACATGAAGTCTGCCTGTTCACATAATCTAGAATTCGGGATTGCTAATTTCTTAAGCAGGGTCGCATTAGACTGAAACTGAAACCTAAATTATAAATTTTGTATGTACAGGGATCGCATACCTACCTAGGTACTCTAATATAATTTACTAGTAAAACCTTAATCCCTAGATCAAATTAATTTCATTATATTTTAACACTTTTAATTATTACTTGACCGCCGCATAAAACTTTAAACATAAAAAACAAGATTTTATACGGATATTACGCATACTATCATCAACTTTCACTTCACTCAGTACAATATATCAATTTAAGAATAATGTTAAAATTAAAGATCCACGGGAAAACGAATCTTTCTCTCTCTGTATTTATCAAACTTTTTTAAACACACTGTTCCGGTAGGTACTTTGAAACTACACTTTTTATAGTAAATATAAGGGTGCTCCTTACCGCGAATATTCGCCTGTAATGTATCAAAAAAAAATGAAAAAACGTTTTTTTTCTTATATATATATATTTCGAGTAAGTGCGGCGAAGAGCACTCTAATCAATTTTATTTATTTTTATTCCAAGTAGAATTGTTGAAACGTTTTCCCGTAGATCCCGATCGTTCACAAACCTGCGCGCTGGCGCGGATCGCGAGTAGCGCGGCGAGCGCGAGAGCGGCGCGCGCGGCCATAATGCACTGACTGCATGCGCCGGAGTCGATGCGCGGACGGACGCCACCTGAGCCACCCTGACGTCTGCTGTGACGTGGTGTGACGCGAGGGATGTAATACATTCTAAATATAGTATAATAATAGGCAACTGTGCAAAACTGTTCTGTAACATGAATCCTACGTTGGAGAAACAACCGCCAGGCTAAAATGTGACTGAGCGTTCTCCAAAAGAATCTCGAATCCCTGTTTCTTCCAGAAATGACGTTTTTGGGTACATCCTACTCACAATTTTCATCCATACTAATATTATAAGTGCGAAAGTGTGTCTGTCTGTCTGTCTGTTACCTCTTCACGCTTAAACCGCTGAACCGATTTAGATGAAATTTGGTAAATAGATAGTTTCAGTCCCGGGGAAGGACATAGGATACTTTTCATCCCGAATAAATTTAGTGTTCCCGTGGGATGAGCGGGTAACACCGCGGGGCACAGCTAGTTTTAAATGAAAATAAAAAAACGTTCCAAAATTCCTTTAGGGTAACGCTCGTGTAAATAAAAAAAAAAGTTCATATGTTCAAACGGGACGTGGAACAGGAATAGGATACTTTTTTTAATCTGGAAGAAAAAGGATCCGGGTTTTTTTTTGGAAAACGCCCGACTGGGCCGGCCCTGTCTGCATGCAGCAGGAAAAATGGGCTAGCTTGCTCACTGAGTACCTCAAGGTACCAGCACCAGCACCAGGCAGGGGGTCGATGATATAGTTGAACAATCTGAACACGTTCCTAAAACGGCTGGAAGGGTGTCTGATCGAGAGTCATAGAAATCAAGGGGAGAGGCCTTTTTCCAGCATTGGAAGACTCGTATATGCTAATTAAATATACTTTCCTATTTATTTGTTTGCTATAGATTCTGTGAGTCTTTCGGGAAAATGTTGAAAAATATCCCAACTGAACTGAAAAAACTAGAAAAATTATAAAATTATCGAACGTAGTGTTTTAGGTCATGGTTGCATAATGCTAAGTAAATGGTTCGCAAACATCTAAAATCGGCGATGATGGGTCACGTCCGTTTATCTAAATCATTATCTTAAAGACCAGCCATTGTATGCCTGGAATTAATGGGTGCCTTATCGCTAAACCTATCTGATTTACATGCATGTATTTTAATGGCTGTGCGTTTGTATGCAGCTCCTTTATTATCATCTATACTAATATAATTATGTTAACTCGGTTCCCCTTGTTAACCATAGTTATTGTAAATCATTAAGGTATTAATCAAAGGTATTAATTCTGAAACTAAAACATAACTTTATCTACGGTTTTACGCGATTGCCAGACATTTAAATATACACCCCAGAACAGAAGTATCGAACAAAAAGCTTATATT
Source organism: Apotomis betuletana (assembly GCA_932273695.1). Classification (NCBI taxonomy): domain Eukaryota; kingdom Metazoa; phylum Arthropoda; class Insecta; order Lepidoptera; family Tortricidae; genus Apotomis; species Apotomis betuletana. The sequence continues at coordinate 34,256,008 of OW026300.1, read as the reverse complement.
AGTATACAAAGCTGTGATTTCCTTATGCAATTTCCTTACCAAATTACACAGTAAAAATTATAATTAATATTTTACAAGTCAATAACCTAAATTCTGCTTATGAAAATTGAAAGTGCAACATTTTGTAGAAAGACAATAAAAAAGGCGACGTGCAACTATTTTCCGGAGTTAGGAAAATATATTATTTTTTACAATATTTTTTATTATGATGTTTCAATAATGAACGTTTAATGTTTTAACCTTATGGTAACTAACATTGAAACAATGAACAATCATTGGAAACTATAAATATTAAAATAACACTTTGTTTTCATAGGCGATATAATTGGTTTGAATTGTTTCATTTAAATTTACAGGATTTTTTAAGACCTCAACCCGTCTAGTATAAAAAAATAATAATTAAGAGAAAGAATAATTTTATGATGACCTTATACTTCAATTTTGAAGCTCTTATTGGGATGATGCAATTTGCATTTGTAGCCAGTCAGCCTCTCTCTCTATCGCTCTCTCTCTAACTCATTGTTTAGGCTGCCTGACCACTGAAAGTGCAGCGAAGAAAATGAAACCAAACTGCATCTTTGTACAACCCAATAGAAGTGCATTTCAATTTGAGGAATGTGATTAGTCCATTTTACACCGCTCCGTGAGAACCAACCTTAAGCACAGGTTATAAAGGCAAGAATTTTCAAAATATAATAAGTAACTAATTACACGTTTCCATTGACTTTGAGAGACTTCTAAACATTTCACTGACGCACGGAAGCACCAACACTAACTATGCATTCTCGCGTCAAAATATTTGTTTCAGTCATTTTCCAAACTTAGATCGATTCCGTGCTTGCTCGATCAGTTCGATGCCAAAATATGTCTGAAATTTGACAAACGGGAGAAAATTCGACGTTCCGACACGTTTTCTAATCAAAACTAATACAATGTTGTAAATATTTTGTAGATTAGGTCAGTAAAGCTGTGTACCAAACAACGAAATATCAGCAATGAATTAAACACTGTTCAATCTGAGTCAGGAATTCAATACACGAAATCACTGAGATCCGTTGCATACGGACAGAAACCAATCATGTTGCCTTTCTTTTGGCCTCCCCAAATGTCCAGTAGAAGAAGAATGATGATGATGATTTGGTGTAGGGACGCCCGGCCGGAGGCAGGTGGGCTATCGATCGCTTGGTCGTGTTAATTCAGCCCAATTCCCAACTGGAGCCAAAGGTTACTGTTCCGGCGGCGCTCCCATACAGCCTTCTTCCTCGATTCTTCTTATCCTCCCGCAGAAAGAAAGGACATCTTTAAGGTTAATGTCCTTTAGCTCTTCCGTTCCTATACACTAAAAAAAGAATGTCAGTAGGATTCACTGGCTATTTTTTCAGTGTAGTTTATCTAAAGAAGGAAAGGGTTTGCTTGATGTGATGAGTCTTGACGTACTTAGTTACCTACCTAAGTTGTAACGTAGGTAACCTAGGGATGTCGTCAACTAATCACTAAGCTTCCACTAGGTGTCTGTGTCAGGGCAGTATCTCTTGAACTGGAAATAATATGATAAAACGAAGTCCCCCACATTTTAGGAGCAGATAAGTGAGTTTATTTATAAGAAAACTGAGGATGAATAAAACTTCCTGCCTCGTGGAATGAATTGTGGCTTGCGGTATTCCCAGACCGATACGACCTTCAAACCTTCAAGAAAAGAGCGTACTCCCTCCTGAAAGGCCGGCAACGCACTTGTGACTCCTCTGGAGTTGCAGGTGTCTATGGGCGATGGTAATCGCTTTCCCACAGGCGATCCGTTGGCTCCTTTGCCCCCTATGGCATAAAAAAAGAACGATGATGGTAGTCCCGTTACTATATAGGCCCATTTCTTTGAACAAAACCGTGGGAACAATCTAGCCAGAGGTGTAAGTGCAAAACGATGTCCTATTATGATCAAATGCATTCTCAATGGTAGGTATATTATTTCATCGAGGTGCGAAGTCGGTTATCAGCAAAGCAAACGATCTCGAATGACATGAACAAAGTCCACATGTTTTCAAGGTGAAATTCTAACTTGATCTAATTACAACAATACACATATTAAATACTTATTTCCAGGCGTATGCAAAAAGTTGTACAACACATATATATGTATAGAAACTTATTCCGTTAGGGGATCACTTCTAGTGAACCTTTGTGCTTCCTTATTTAATGCTGCAAAATTTTATACTGCGCTAGAAGGAACGTGTGCAAGATTTAGATACTTTGTATCAACAGACCAGTCAGTGTAGATGTAGAAACCAGCAGTTTGGTCATGCAGAATGACTTCCTTGCTCAGTGCTCCATGTGAGCAGACTCAACAATGGATAATAATAAAAACGCACATAAATCAACTGAAACTTCAAACTATATGAGCAGAATTATTTTATAGACCACTAGCTGTTGCCCGCGACTTCGTCCGCGTGGAACCTTTATCTTGAAAATTTTACATCTTTATTATTTTCAGATCTAAGTAATGTTGAAATTGCTAAACGTGCTTTTTTTTGCAATTGTTTACGAAATAGTAACGAACCCTTCGTAGGCGAGTCCGACTCGCTATTGGCCTTTTTTTTCGGCTAATTTGCTCTTATTACGCGGTATCATTATAAAATCAGGTACATCTACGATCGAATAGCTTTACTAAATTCGATAAGTTTCAGAACGACGTTTATAAATTCTATGATTCGAATAATAATGCCTTTACACAAAGTTTCAAGTACCGCACTCAAATAAATGTTTGATCTACATACAAATTTTCAACCCCTTTTTCACCACCTTCAGGGCTTAATTTTCAAAAACGCTGTAATGAGTTTTCTTATTTTTTAATAAAATTACCTTTTACAAAGTTTCTAATTCCTAACTTAAACTACAATTTATTCCCGATACAACCTTTCATCCTCTTTTTAACCCCCTTAAGGGTAGAATTTTCAAAAACGCTGAAATTACTTTTCTTGTATTCTAATTATATTTACCTTTATACAAAGTTTAAAATCCCGCAATAAAAAAAAATTTTGCTCTTCATACAAATTTTCAACCCCTTTTTCACCACCTTCGGGGCTGAATTTTCAAAAACGCTGAAATGACTTTTCTTGTTTTTTAATAATATGCTTTTATATACAGTTTCAAATCCCGCAGTCAAAAAAAATTTGATCTACACAAACTTTCAACCCCTTTTTAACCCCCTTAGGGGTAGAATTTTCAAAAACGCTTAAATCCCTTTTCTTGTATTTTAATTAAATGCCTGTAAACAAAGTTTAAAAACCCGCAATCAAAAAAAATTTTGATCTTAATACTAATTTTCAACCCCTTTTTCACCACCTTCTGGGCTGAATTTTCAAAAATGCTGAAATTACTTTTCTTGTATTTTTATAGTATGCTTTTATATTAAGTTTCAAGCTTTGAGTATTTATATTTAGACAGGAGATGCCATGCATGGGCGACCCCCTCCGGCAAAATAATTGGTCAAATGGTCAAGCACGTTATATAAAACTACTTAAAGTCACTTCACTGTCATTTTGCATCATTCCGTGTCGCGTGACATTTCTCTTCAAAAATGGTGAATTGTGCAGTATTTTCGTGTAAAAGACGATCCGACACCTCAAATTCGCCACAAGATCGCGTTTCCTATCACAGGTAAGTGTTTTTATTAACTATTAAATGTGTACTGAAGTACAATCTCCATTGAAAGAAGAAACCGTTGCGATACGTAAACGACAGAAAAATGTAAACATAAAACGGTGGTACAGGGGCGAGGGATGTGACAAAGTCAAAACCACGACTCAACATTTGAATGAATCATTCATTCATTCGATCACTGCAGTTCGTTTAATAGTTAGTGTATTATTAGATACTTGCGACCCTCCCGGCTTCGCACGGGTGCAAAACTGATAAATTATGCATGTATTATAAATATTATAAACCTTCCACTTGAATCACTCTATCTATTAAGAAAAACTGCGTCATAATCCGTTGCGTAGTTCTAAAGATCTAAGCATACATAGGGACAGACAGACAAACAGGCAGACAGCAAGAAGCGACTTTGTTCTATACTATGTAGTGATTGAATTTAATAATAGGTATAGATGTATGTTATTTTTAAATCTTGCAAGGTGAATTAGAAATATTACCTTTCTCTAGACATACGATGTTGAAATTTAATATGAAAATGAAAATAATTCTTTGCTAAAAGTATATCTAGATAAAAGGAACAGTTAATGCTGGGCTATGAGTATATGCGTTATTCATATACTATTATTTATAGACTTTATTTCATATTCTTTCCATCTTCACTGCTGCCTCCTTATTTCCTTATTCTTATTTTCTTTTATAGAATGAGAAATGAGGATATGCCGTAGAAGAACCAAGGTAACCGGCATAGCTCACAGGACTGCACGATTGAAGTGGCAATGAGCAAGCCATGTAGCCCGGAGAATCGATGGCCGTTAGGTCAGCAAAGTGCTAGAGTGGCGACCACGTATAGGAAAGCGCAGCGTAGCGAGGGTTGTGACGATTCTTGGAGAGGCCTATGTTCAGCAGTGGACGTCTGTGGCTGATATATAGATGAATATATTTACTTAATTATAACTTTTTTTATTTTATTTTATATGTGGTAATTCTAATTAAATTAATAACAATTTGTTTTATTGTTTTCTCTTTACTCATTATTTACTCATATTTGTAAATCACTTTATATGTCGTTTCATATTAATCACCTTTATTTTAGATGGGCGTATGTTCTTTTCCTGAAGGTTATATTCACTGACCTCTAATCTAAACTACAAGCACGTTGGACTAAATGTTCCATAGGGAATGACAGTTGTTTTCAGTGCCCATTCAAAGCATCCTGCGTGAACGTCTACTAAAATTGTCATTTCAGGCAAACCGTTCTTTGATCTGTGGCGATCTGTGAATCTCTAATATTAGACCCATGGACGCTCACACAACTTGCACATAGCTATCAGCTCCAAAATGGCGAAAATGAAATGGTTTCATTTTAGCAACGACAATATGAAGTCGAGTGTACTAGTTTTAGAAGTCCGTGATTGTTTAAGCCCGAAATAACCGCGGGCGACAGTTTTATTTTACAGTTTAGTTATGCGAGAGTGATAAGGACACAATAAATATAGACAGATATACATAGAAACAAATATATTTATTGGATAACATCTTCAATATACAGAATTTACAGTTTTCAAATTTCACAATAGATAGTACCTATAAGACAATTCAGTTCATTCATTAAAATGATTTGACTCATTCTTCATATGTATCTAATCTAATCTAATCTAATCTAATCATTTATTGATAACACCATAGTTACATGTCAAATTATATGAGTAATACAGTTATACGATGCTAAGTGAGTGGCATTTTGAAAATGTATGTGTCCCATCACTATGTTTTTCTTATGTATGCTGCATAGTTAAGTACGTGAAAACAGTATCTGTGTGCATGTCATTTTTGATGTGTTGAATTTTGCTGTAGTGTGCGTTTATCGCAACAGCAAAATTTGTGTCTGTTGAGTTATTCGTCTTTTGGTGGTGTGCTGTACGTGTTTACCTCACCCCCCGCTAAAATTGGCGAAAAAATTTGTTCGAAGAGTTTACGTTATGACACCTCCATTGTCTATAAATACTCAAAGGTTTCAAGTCCCGCACTCACAAACATGTTTGATCTTCATACAAACTTTCAACCCCTTTTTCACCACCTTCGGGGCTGAATTTTAAAAAACGCTGAAATTGCTTTTCTTGTATTTTAATAATATGCTTTTATATAAAGTTTCAAATCCCGCACTCAAATAAATTTTTGATCTTCATAAAAACTTTCAACCCCTTTTTAACCTCCTTAGGGGTAGAATTTTCGAAAACGCTTAAATTCCTTTTCTTGTATTTAAATTAAATGCCTGTATACAAAGTTTAAAAACCCGCAATCAAAAAAAAATTTGATCTTCATACAAATTTTCAACCCTTTTTTCACCACCTTCGGGGCTGAATTTTCAAAAACGCTGAAATCTTTTTTCTTGTCTTTTTATAATATTCTTTTATGTAAAGTTTCAAGTCCCGCACTCAAAAAAATTTTTGATCGTCATAGATACTTTCAACCCCTTTTTAACCCTTTTAGGGGATGAATTTTCAAAAACGCTGAAATGAGTTTACTTTCTTTTATTTTATTTTAATACCTTTTTACGTAGTTTCAAGTTCCTAGCTTAAAATTAAATTTGAACCCCAAGACAAACTTTCATCCCCTTTTTAACCCCCTTAGAGGTTGAATTTTTAATAACGATCAATTAATGTATTTTTTTATTCTTATATATGCCTTTATAAGAAGTTTCAAAGAATTTGTAATGGATTTAAACTTTCAACCCCTTTTTAACCCTTTTAGGGGATGAATTTTCAAAAACGCTGAAATTACTTTTCTTGTATTCTAATAGTATGCCTTTATACAAAGATTCAAGTCCCGCACTCAAAAAAATATTTGATCTCCATACAAACTTTCAACCCCTATTTTACCACCTTGGGGGATGAGTTTTCAAAAACACTGAAATTAGTTTTCTTCCATTTTATTTTGATACTTTTTTACGAAGTTTCAAGTTCCTAGCTTAAAAAAAAACTTGTACCCCATACAACCTTTCATCCCCTTTTTAACCCCCTTAGGGGTTGAATTTTTCAATATCGCTTCTTATCTCTTGTACACTTTATAAATGCAACCTACTGTGCAAATTTCAACTCTCTAGCATTTGTAGTTTCGGCTCTGCGTTGATGAGTCAGTCAGTCAGTCAGTCAGTCAGTCAGGACACTTGCATTTATATATATATAGAAGATAGATTGAAGGTCTTCGCACATTATAACAACTCAACGGCGACTCGATTCTATGACAAATATTGAAATTTAAGCCCTATGTCATATTAACTAGGTTTAGGCTCCACAGTGTGCCATACTGTTCTCGACCATTTATGTAGGCTCCAGTGTGTGATTAACTGGTGTTCCTTTGTTTTAGAGAAGGAATTTTGATCGAATTTAGTTTCATAGAAAATATTTCGTTTCATCGTGCAGAATATATGTAAATTCATAGATTTTTTATTCATCAAAATTTTATATCAAATCTTTAGAATATTGATCAATGGATATATAAAGACATTACGATGGACTAAAATTCAATGAAATGGTTAATCCTGCAATGTGATTATTCTGTAAAACGATATTACGATTATTTTTTCTGTGAAACGACATATTATACTTTGATACTTATGAAAAAAACACTGACGCTTGTACAAAATTTTTATGGTTGACTAACAAATATGAATTGATCACAAATTACCAACAAATGGTCCTAATAATTTAAAAATCACTGTATCCAGCACGGCGCGATATGTTCCGAACACGTAAGGAGTTCATGTATTGGGGCAGCCATTCGAACAGTTCCGGGTTCCCTGGCGTAGATCCAGCACATACACTTAGCTGTTGACCGACAGCACAGCCTGGTACACAGCCAGGACTATGAAGAGGAAGGCGTGTAACGCCAGCACCACGTCCATCCCCACCGAGAAACAGGACTGGAATATCTGCAGAAAAATTAAAACTGTCATATTAAAGCTGTTACTATATCGTCGGTTGACAACCAAAACGCACTAAGTAACAAATACCGATAGTCTGTACTTTTAGGTTTTTAAAAAATGTAAACAAACCGGAGCTGTCAAATTGACAGCAAGCAATGGCGAATGTCAAACCGACAAAGTTAAAAATCACGTAAGGTAGGTGTTACTACTTTAAACCTGTGACTTTCTATTTTAGTCGTGTTACTTCCTAAATGCTAAAGGAGTGTCAATATTGAACGGTGTACATTCATAATACTATTTAATTTGTTCCTAAAACTGTCATTTCTTAAAAGTGGGGCTGATCAAATGTTGTTCGGTTTCATATATTCTACTATGTTTTAATTCATTGCTTCTATTACAGGCAAAATCCTGTATAGGAATCAGATTAGGTAGTGTCCGATGACGGATGTCTAGGTGCATCTTCTATTATAAATTTTAGTTTCTAAACGTCAACAGATACAGACACTAAATAATAAATATGTCACAAAATTACCTGATCAGTCACCAGTGCAACTTGAATTCTCACATTAGATACCACGTGCTTGACATACGTTGTGAAGAGCTCTATCGCGTCTACCAACGCCCTGAAAATACAAATGAATATTAATGCCTTTATTAAGCCTTTCTTTTAAAATTTATAACTGAACTCAGAGGCTGCAAGCTAGGCATGTCTAGAATCCTTTTTTTTTCCAAAATTTATCTTTCGAGTTCTGTTTTTCAAGGCACTACTGTTAGGGAATGCAACGGTTTACTGGATTTGCAACAAAATAACCCGAGATTTCAGAAAAAAACGTTTTTTTCCATACCGTAAAACTACCCAACTATAGTCCAGTCCTTACAACTATGGTCCAATTTAATCCGAAAATTACTCGTTAATATTATGACAATTATTATGAATAAACTCTAAGGTGCACAACATAATTAAACCAACTTAAATAAAAACGTATAAAATCACTGATAGAATATAGATTTTGATAAAAATAAACGAGTTTTGTTTTGGACCATAGTTAGATGATTGGACTATAGTTGGGTAGTTTTACGGTACTAAAAATAACATTCCCTGACTACCATAGCTTGCCCCGGGGTTTTGGGAGCACGAATGATTTGACACTAGGTCGATAGTGGGCGTCAAATCCTTCGTGCCCTGAATACTGCGGGATATGGTTTCAGTTTCACCATACATTTTAAAGATCAAGTACAATCCTGTAATATGCTGAACGAGAAAAAAAGGAAAAGAATATATAATACTTAGAGCCTAGGGTATGTTTATATAATCTTCACTACATAGTATAAAACAAAGTCGCTGTTTGTCTGTCCCTATGTATACTTAGATCTTTAAAACTACGCATAGGATTTTGATGCAGTTTTTTAATAGATAGTGATTCAAGGATTTATAATTATGTATAATACATGCATAATTTATCATCAACGTTGCACTCGTGCGAAGCCGGGGCGGGTCGCTAGTGATAAATATTTTTTTAATAATAAAGTCCGTGTCTGGAAATGTATGAAAATAAACTTCAAGAGATGAACGCCACTTTGATGATAACGCCATCTCGGAATCGTAACGCGCAACAGCTCGCCGCCAGGATAGGTCCCGTCCGGGCGCGCAACGTTTACCTAATAAAGCTTCAGCTGACTTACAGCCTTCTAACATTCTTGCGTAGCCAACAGATGGCAGTACGGGCACTTTTAGTTCTGCTTCCTATTTTTGGGAATTATGTTCACGCGACTCTACTTCAAATATTATAATGCAAAAATGCAACGATCTTTTGTTTTGTTCTGTTACAGGAACATGGACTTTCGTAGGTATTTAGTATATTTTGTAGGGACTTAGACCTTCGCCAGGTCAAAAGGTACTGCTTATGTAATTTATAAAAGGCAATATGACGTGTGATGTGATAATAATTTCTCAAGTTACATTTAAAAGAGATGCCAGGAATACTGCCGGGTTCTACGGTTCTTGTATTCCTTGTACATTATTTTCACGTCGTTCACAAGTTGGTCAGTCGAATGAAAAATCCGTACATACGAAAGACTTTTGGCCAAGCGGAAAAGAAGACGCTCTCTCGGTCAATAACGCGTTACAAATAATAAAATGTTCATAGAACATTCACGGCACTTACTGGATTGAGCTTCCTCGACTGCAAGGCCTGTGTTGACTAAGAATCGGCAACAACGCCAGCGTGTACCTGTAAACAGTTACATCAAAGCTGTTGACTGGGAACTGACGAATCGATCCCTCACAAATATGATAAGCGATTCTTTCTCGAGCGAGAAATATCACCTATCTCTTTCTTCGCTGTACTGTGAGAGAGTGATGGTCGATGCTATGTCGCGCGACAAGAGTCGCGAATCGTAGTTGTGCTAGATGGGCTGGATCTGTACCAAAAGTATGCGGTGCTTCAAGAGGTGAGTAAATAGGTTCTTAAAGGGTCGGCAAAGCGCCTGGCATTGCAAGCGTCCATAGGCGGCGGTAACTGCTTAACATCAGGCGGGCCGCTTGTTTGCCACCGTTGTAGTATAAAAAAGGGTGCCCACGGGACTCTATTGCCTCGGCTGTCTCTCGTTTGTCGTCCCTACGTTGTTGCAGGGATATATCCTTGGAACTGTAATAGGTACGTACTTGAAATACGATTAATATTAGCACTTTATCAACAAATGATACTAAAAATAGAAGTATCTGTATAATTCTAAAATTGTATTCAATCGTCCTGATGGAGTTGGCAAGCCGGTGGGAATCAGCTCATGACGCCACGCTACTGATGTCCACTACAATAACAAATATAAAAATAAAAGTAAAAGGGAATCCTCAAACAAGCATCGTGTTTAATTTTACTTGCTGGTACGGAACTACGGAAGTGCGGAACTGCGGCTCGCACTTGGCCAGTTTTTAGGGTTCCGTACCCAAAGGGTAAAAACGGGACCCTATTACTGAGACTTCGCCGTCCGTCCGTCCGTCCGTCCGTCCGTCCGTCCGTCCGTCCGTCTGTCACCAGGCTATATCTCAACAACGGTGATAGCTAGACAGTTGAAATTTTCACAGATGATGTATTTCTATTGCCGCTATAACAACAAATACTAAAAATAAAATAAAATAAATATTTAAGGGGGGCTCCCATACAACAAACTTGTTATAGATTATATATATATATATATATGTATGTATAGGTACGGAACCCTTCATGCGCGAGTCGGGCTCGCACTTGCCCAATTTTTTATTTACACAAGTGAGAAACTGAAGTCTTAAAATATAATGAACAAAGATACTAACCATAAATCCGACAAGGTGCCTCTAGAAACACCTGGGTTCGGTTCCTGGCAGCCTATCGCCCTGAAACAGTAATAGGTTAAAGAGCACAAAACAGATAAAAAACACTAGTTTTTATTAAACCAGCACACTGGAGCCTAAGTGGTTGAGAACTGTGCTGTTCGAGAGGAATTTTCTACCGCAAACGCTCCGCATGTGGAATGAGCTCCCTGTCGAGGTTTTCCCCGGGGGCTACAGCATGCGGTTCTTCAAGAGGGGAGTAAACAGCTTCTTATAGGGTCGGCAACGCGCGTGTAATGCTCCTGGCATTGCAAGCGTCCAAAGGCGGCGGTAGCTGCTTAACATCAGGGGGGGCGCATGCTAGTTTGCCACCGTCATAGCTTATAAAAAAAAGGTACGTCGGCTAGCGTAAACCAAAATCTTTACAAAAAAGAAAAAAAAAATAGATACCGAATAGGTACTTATCGAGATTCAGATTCCGATTGAAACAGTTCTTTTTGAGGTCTAAGCAATATTACGTTTTAAATTTAAATGCTGACGACGCCTGTCGTTGCTGTTGGAAGCTGCCCTGCATCCCGTGGTGCATGTCGTTCTCCAGGCGGCCCATCCGGGTCACTACATACCAAGATGGGTGCATTTGATCACAAGTACTCACGGCTGCTGACCATGCCTGTCACCGCTGTTGGAGGTGCCCTGCATCCAGTGGTGCATGTCGCTCTCCAGGCGGCCCATCCGAGTCACTACATACCAAGATGGCTGCACTTGGTCACATGTACTCACGGCTGCTAACCACGCCTGTCGCCGCTGTTGGAGCTGCCCTGCATCCAGTGGTGCATGTCGTTCTCCAGGCGGTCCATCCGAGTCACTACATACCAAGATGGCTGCACTTGGTCACATGTACTCACGGCTGCTGACCACGCCTGTCACCGCTGTTGGAGGTGCCCTGCATCCAGTGATCCATGTCGCTCTCCAGGCGGCCCATCCGAGTAACCACGTACGACGAAGATGGTAGCATTTGGCTTGGCTTAAACGTCAGACATTACAAATTTGAGTAAAGTTAAAGAGAAGATTCCGAAATTAGCTACCTGTAGGACTGTCCAAAATGTTGCCCTATTCTTTGCCTACATTTTTGCAACTCATACGCATCATGTTGTTTGTTTTAATGATTTAGGCTGGTCGTTCACCACATGCATGAGCTAGATGAGATGACAGACTACACCGCTCCATGGTTTTAATTATCATCCGGTTCAGGAATTAAATAATGATATTATATCACACTAATATTATAAAGGCGAAAGTTTGTGAGTGTGTTTGTTGAATGTTTGTTATTTCTTCACGCTCAAACGGCTGGACCAATTTTGATAAACTTTGGTATGAAGGTAGCTGACACCCTGGATTAACAGATAGGCTTTATATCTGATCAACTGCGGGTACCACCGCAGGGCGCAGCTAGTAAATAAATAAATAAATATTAAGAGACAATCTTACACCAATCGACCTAGTCCCAAACTAAGCAAAGCTTGAGTACTTGACGACGATATACATAAACATAATAATATAAATACACTTTATAGATAAAACCCATGATCCAGGAACAAATATTTGAGTTCATCACACAAGTATTCGCCCTGGCCGGGATTTGAACCCAGGACTGCACATGTCTTTCTAAGAACTGAACTGAATAAATAATATTCCATAGGGCTTGTAATATTCCTATGTATCAAATGTAAGCTTACCTCAATGTTGGCAGTTGTGTGCCCTGATCCAAATGAGTTGTTGGATATGGTGTAGGACGTACTTTTTATGGATGGACGCAAGGTATTCGGGACATCCGACCGGTTTCCTTTTGAAAATAAACAGATTTCTACAAACGTGCAATGTTAATGACCTCTAATAGATTGTAATTGTTTGTAATTTTTTTATTAGAAAACAGAAAACAATCCCGGGACCGGACTTACAATATTAAACCTGTGTGAGGTGAATTGGTTAAGAGCAGATAGGCAAACTTCGCTATAACAGGAGCAAGAGTGAACATAATATATTTAAAAACTATCTCCATATCCCCTTGAGGAACAGGACGGCCCCCTTGGTACTGCCAGGCTTATGGAGAAAAACCTAATGTGGGAAAAGGACAAAGAAGAGAAGATCTGGAAATCCCGTCGGTTTGATTTCCTGACTATGAATTTGAAGGTATGGTGTCAAAGGCATATGCCTTATAATACCCGAAAGAAACTGGATAGAGAAGGGAAATGTATATAGGTTGTGTTTAATTTCAATTAGATACAATCCCTATGCCAATTATATAGTATAATGTCGCGTTCCAGAAATCTGTCGTAGGCGTCGCTACTTTCAGGCACCTTAGGTTCTTTAGATCTCTTGTTGATATTTTTTAAATGAAAACATTTATATCCGGCAACTGTAGTCCATACTTACATACCTTAAAAGTAACATACCTACATATCACAGCTAAAACATGAAAACATAGATAACTTAATTAGGGGCTAGCATATCTTGCCGTGATTTCGCTTGTCGCGCGACTCAACGTCGCCTGTCTTGCTCGCACCATATTGAAAGGAAAGTGACAGGTAGTATTTGTCGCGGAAAAAAGAGTCGCATGTCACAGTTATCGAGTCATTTACATTTTTTAACAGCAATGTGTTCGCGTTTAGAAGCTGTTAAGTAGCCGTCCACGGATACGATACGACAGAATGACAGCTTTCGGGCAATATTCTTCCTTTGGGAAGGTCAATAGTTATAGAAAAAGTCGGTAAGTGATAGTGGAGTTATTGGTTATTGGAGAAGCATGTGGAAGATCAACAGAAGGTCGAGGTTTGGCTGCCTCAGGCTGAATAGCAGCTTTCTCACTTCCATCAATTACTGTATGCTCACATGCTCTTTATTTTAATTCTCTCTAACTTGCTGACCCATAATTAAATGCCTGGTGATGGTCATATTTCACGCATCTTCTTTGTATTCTTCAAGTCGTATCTATCTATCAGCTATCACTGCTGATTAAGTGATTATAATTATGCCTCCCCTATAACACATCCGTCGACTCCCCACGACCATCATGAGGTTCTCCCTCCACCTAGTCGGTAGTTCTTGACGTAGGTTCACCTAACTTTGTTTACCTTTGGATGAATGAAAGCCTGCCGCTTTGACATCGTCTGTCTTTACTTTCTTGTCAGAAGCCAAATTTGAACTCATTTTCAATGCTTTAGCACATAACGCATTGAAATGGTCCGGTCGGTAGCTGTTTTAGTTGTAACTAATTCATGTTTATTTTATAGATATTTATTTTTGTTGTTTTCTTGTTGAGGTTTATTGTCGTACTGTGCTTTGTCTGATTTCTGACAGCGATGGTTTGTCATTAGCGTGTCATTAGACATACGTTAGACATTGTTACAGTGGCCCTAAAAAGAGGTTAGGATTACCATTATTATTTATTATTATTATTTACATGTAAATTGTGGGTCGCAACATGCGTGGTTGTTGTAGTAACACAGTGAATAAAGGATTTTGACCTTACAAACGGTCCGGTAGTTTTGAATTTTTGATATGTTGTCTAGGATGGTTAGTGAATGTTTAATTGCAAAATGCACAATTCCCCCCCCTCCGCGCCCGCCGCCATATTGAAAAAACCGGGAACCTCTTCACATTTTTGCTTAATTCTTTGTCTAGGAGCACTTGAGCTAGATAAAAGCTTAGACAATGTTGAAGAGGATAAAATTTACTATAATTTACATTTTAAATTTTGTTTCAAAAACTGATAGTTACAGAGATATGCACATTTAAAAAAACGTAAAAAATCGCAATTTCCAACTCAAAAACTAACTTCTGGATTATATCTTCGTTTAGGAGCATTTTAGCTAGAACAGTGCTTGGGCAATTTTGTAGAGAATTAAATTTACTATAATTTGCATTTCAAATTTTGTTTCTAGGACAGATAATTACGGAGGTATGTAAAAAATAAAGTCACATTTTCCGAAAATGTATGTAAAAATGGACATGAGTTTTATAAGCAATTATATTTCCTACATGTTTTAATTTGTCCTAGACTAGTCCGTAACTGAATGACAGCGTTCATAACCAAGAGTTTTGAGAAATTTTAGGAAAATTCTACTTTTCCTGTTTTTTAAATGTGCATATCTCCGTAACTAACCGTCCTTGAAACAAAATTTGAAGTGTAAATTATAGTAAATTTAATTCTCTACAACATTGCCCAAGCTTTGTTGTAGCTAAAATGCTCCTAAACGAAGATATAATCCAGAAGTTTGTTTTTCAGTAGGAAATTGCGATTTTTTACGTTTTTTTAAATGTAGATATCTCCGTAACTATCTGTCCTAGAAAAAAAATATAAAATGGAGAATGTAGTAAATTTAACTCTCTATAACATTGTCGAAGCTTTCTTCTAGCTAAAATGCTCCTAAAGGAAGATATGAGTAAAAATATGAAGAAAGTGCCGGTTTTTTCAATATGGCGGCGGGCGCGGAGGGGGGGGAATTGTGCATTTTTTATTTAAACACTGACTACCCATCCTAGACAACATATCAAAAATTCAAAACTACCGGACCGTTTGTAAGGTCACACATAGTACTTTAGTCTCTATTCACCGTATTATAGGTGCGCATATACGATTAGATATGTTATATAATACTGGTTTGGGCTGAAAAACAGCGCTGAAGTGTCGCTAGACGACACGATCAGCATCATGCTGACGCCCTAACCGTTTGCCACACTTAGTTTCTAAGCTAACCTATGCATGGACTAGTTTATTTTTATTTTTTTAATTTCTTATTGTTAGTGTTAGTAAGTACATGCTAAGTTTGTGCAAATAGTGGCAATAAATTATTTTTCTTTCTTTCTTTCTTTCTTTCAAATATGTCAAACCCGATTTACTGTTCTTACATAGGTAATTAATAATGAACTTTTATTCTGAAGGAGAACGAGACTCAAAGTTACTCAATGTCTATGTGCTCGTGACGCGATCCACCCTTATTCCAGTCCAAGAGTAAGTATAATAAAAATCCAAACTAAAATCATATTTTCTTACAATTTATTTTATTTTTAGAGGTACTACAGCGATTGCAACTTTCAATGATGCATTCCAAAATTCCCTTCACACCTGAACGTATCTTAATTAAATTACGAAATCATCAATTTAATAAACCTGTTAATTCGGTAGCCGAGCAGAACGTGGGTAAGTACAAAAGTATTTTTTCAGCTATTTCCTTAATTCGTTGGATGTCATTCGCGCCCGCGTCAAAAGACGAGGGCGGTTGGGTGCCATTGTTACAATTCGTTTTGAATTTGGAACTTGGCGTCCCGCGGTTACATTATTCGCGGTTGCCAGTGTAGAAAAAGTTTTTTTTAACGATTGATTCCGTGTTTTTTGACGATTGACTTATTAAATCGTATTTATATGTTTTTGTTGTGATATCATTAATTATGCAGTGAGATTTTTTTGCTGTTTTATGCAAAAAACGAGCACGATTCACATGCTAGTAAATGATGGTGGTCTCAGATGATGCATCGCCTAGAAAACGGTTGTTACTCTGGAGTTAAAGATATTTATATTATCTATATATATAGAGAGTAAAATATTACAATGTTCAGAAAAATATAGCACTAGAATAGATTCACATATACTGTTTAGTATATAAAGTTAAAATCAACAACATATATGTACTTATAAGACATTGTTGCGTGCAATTTTGATCACAAGATCGTATAAATCTTTATGACGTCACATCTGACCCAAATCCAAATTACTGTTAACGTAAAACATACAAAAATACAAACATGCTTAATTTTACCGTTAAATCAGCTCCCTGATTGTGTCATTTGACAAGTCATGCGTTGCGTGGAATCATTGCAAATGACTGCGCGATTTAGTCAAGTGTTGATTGTGAAGCATTAAGGAAATGACTTAATCAGGAGAATCGCGCATCATGGGAACTGCCGTTAAAGTTGCTGCTTGTAAATCTGTCTTATTATAAAGTATGTTTACAGAAATAACAGGAAAAGCAGCTAATAAAAAAAATATCTACGCTTAACAGAGCTTTTGACAATAATAGATGTCACGATTTTAAAATGATGGCCTTCTCTGAAGACTGAAGTAAACCCGTTCTTTAAAATACATGTGAATTCAAGATTTTTCTGGTGTGTATAAAAAAGAAAGATAGCCTTATGTGAGCTAAACTTGTTCAAAAATTATGTTGAGATACAATTTAGATAATCATTTCTCTTATTTATTTTATCCTAAAGATGCAGCATCAAATTAAAATTCCCTACCTATCGAATGCTTTTTTATATTGTGTTTTAATTCCTCGAAAATAGACTTCGTCAGCTATGTCACTCTATGAGTTGCCTCGACTTTGTAACATTTCGCACATTTTCGACCTGTCACGCGTATCAATATCGCTCAACAAGCGACCACTGAGTGGGCGTGCATAATCGGACCCCGTGGCTAGAAAGTGAAATGGCCCGCCATTTTTTCACGAATCAATCAATTTTTTGCGCTAGCAACACCACGGTGGCAGCGGGACGTCGCTACCGATGGAATTTGCGAGTTTTTGAATTAGCCGCTTTTGTCTTGATGTAGGTCAGTGACATGTTGAAATTTTCGATCGATTCCTGTCAGTGTTGACGATTACTCTCAATAAAAAAATTACATTGAGACTACATGTCTTTGATCTATTTTCGGGATACTAAACGGACAGTTCCATAGATGTGTAAATATTATTTGTAAAATAATATTTTTTGTAAATTATAGTGTCTAAAAATGCCTACATACTCGTATTCCTAATAAATTAATTAAATAAATAATTGACCGAGCGAGCGTAACGTATTATCTATTTTAGCTTGACCGAAAATCTGTCGTAGGTATACAGTCCAGACGTTTGGATGTCCAGAAGGGCTACTTTGAAGTTCGAAATTCTAAAATCATACCGTGCCCTTCGATCACATGTAAAAACAATATTAATTGAATAATCGCGACGATACGACACGAAGTTAGCATTTTGAACATCGGAATAACCTCCAGATGATTTATTTCCTATTCTCTGATTCTCATAAAATTCTGTGAGTAGGTTCGATAAGTAGGTACTCGTATATAGAATTGTTGTGTCGATTCCGTTTTACAATTTTTTTATGGCGGAGTAATTGAAGACTTTGAAACACGGGTTGAACACTAAAAAAAATCAGGCATAACGAAACAAGCTCGCGAGGTCTACAGCTCAGTAACTAGAGATACAAACCCAAATGGGTCATTGTCAGATTTAGGATCGCCTTTTCGGTGGACACGTTCAAAGTTAAGGACTTTTAGGCTTAGTTTTCCGATTAAAATTATATTAGCGTATTTCGATATTTCCCTTTCTATGGGCTTGCGACGCAAATGTTTTTAACACGCAAGCCTTGCGTGTTAAAACATAACTTCTACGCACATATGCTGTTAACTACTGGCCACCGAAGAGACAACTTTTGTTTTTTGAACTGACAATGACCCAAATCTTTGAAACGAAAGGCTAAGGGGAAATCAACTAAGGGGAACAATTTTCCAATGTTTTTTTTTTGACAGTATGGCTACAAAATTACCCAGTTCATCATATGACTATTTAAAATTGGGATAAAACTCGCTGGAATAGTTTGTATATATCTCTAAGTACCTACTGTAACTTTTGCAAATGTAACTTAGACAAATAGACAGTTCTTCCCCATAGCCCTTCCAATGTTTACAGCAACATTATACAGCGTGTATATTTGATATAACCGCAAATTGTAACCAGACGGAGATTTTAGTGTTATAATGTGATATTTATAACAATTATTAATTTAGCGTTAACTGCCATAGCGTAATTAATTTTTTAAATTTTTCTGAGCAGCAATGTATGGCGTAGTTATTACTTGTGACAGTTGTCACATCACGATGTTAAATGTCAACAAACAACAACCAACAAATACATTGCGTGCTGAATTTTTTTATATGGAAAAAAATGATCGATTTTTTTATAATTTACGGATTAATGTATTAATAAGTGCCTATACTAAGACCCCGTAAAGTTTGCGGTTATATCAACTATACACGCCGTATACGCTGGCAACACTTGTTCGGGTGTTCGTTAAACAATGGTTTAACAGCATCTAAGAAAGTGAGTGTTGTCCCGGCTTTCAGAATTACCCGTATTTCGATGCTATCTTACAAAATACCTTGTGTATAAAAAAAATACGCTTCATTTTATTGTGTGACCAACACTTTTCATCCGCCGTTTTTTTCGTACGGACGTCGGGCATGCCTATCAACATAAAAGTGATTCGCTGCTCTAATCACAAAATTTTTCAAACCCCCATCGTTTACCTAAACCAACAACGATTTTGAATTTAAACAAATAAAAAACGTCCATATGTTAGCTTAATAAATCGGCTCAACCCTTTATTTACCCGAGTTTTTAGGCTATTATAATATTTAATGCTAAACAAACAAGGGACTTGACCAAATGACTTCATCCAGTTTACGATTTTATAATCACTTGAATGGGTTAACGTGGAATTTCGGGTTTTAGTTTAAGTTTGGATTATATTGACCAAACAACTTCACAATGTGATGCGATCGTCCATGGTATTATGATGTTAATGATAATTATGTAGCTATAAACATATAGATATTTACTAGAAGATGCATGCAACCTTTCACAATCAATGGAGAAGGAAAATGTTTTTGTACAGTCGTGGTAAGTGTCAAGTGTCAAACAAGATATTTTCACCAGATGGGTCTGGCTGCTGAAAAACAGGAACTGTAACAAAATACCAATCCAAAAGGTACCAGATGGGTCACTTGTCACCCCGATGTGGTGCAGAGCAGGAACTGCATCTTTGTTACACAATAAAGTCCCAACAAAACCCTCCTTCCTCGGAGTGACAAGTGCAACTTAGTAACAATCCAAAAGGTACCAGATGGGTGGTACCTTTTGGATTGTTACTAAGTTGCAGTTTCTGTTTTACAGCACTGACTGTGTAGTCGCACTTCATTCGGGTCATACATTCTTATCTATGGTTTGTTTCGCATCACTTTAAATTGACACCTGTTTGTTGAAACGTTTATAGTTTAGACTGTGTTAAACCAGGGTTTCGATCTATTTCTTAAAAGTCAAAAAATGTTCTCTTATTTGTATACTTACGAAATACCTCGAGATGCTACAAAGATCTTCAGACACTTCCAATAGCCCACGAAAGTTAAGCGGTTGAATACTAAATAGGGTTTACTTTGTAGGTACTAATAATTTCTGGAACAACATTTTTTTTTTTCGATAGTCCATACTGTAAGTGTCTACAAACTGCATCTTTAATTTTCCTATAGGTACCATGGTTTTTGCAAAATATGTTTTTTAATTGACAAAATGACAGTTCGCGGTATTATTGGCTGAAGGGATCTTTGCTTTCGAAACCCAATTTTATGCCACGAACTCATACCCATTGTCAATCATAACTGGAAACGTAAACGCAACTTTTTCATCTCTACAGACTTAGCCTTAAACGTTCGTTTAGCGTTGGCACTAAACTATATTTAGTTCGCGCGTTCGTCCGGGATAATCTACGTCATTTGTGTCCGCGGGACCTTTGATCCCGACTGATCACCGTTTTTGTTTTCGATTTTGATGTCTTTTTTTGTGATTCCCTAGTTTCGGGGTTAATATGTTTGAGTAAAGGCATAGGTTGTGGCATTGCTCACTTCGGAGAACGCATTCTTCCGAAATTTCATTATTCAGAAGTACTCTGAAGATTTTTTTTGAGCCTGATGAAATTATAAATAAATAAAATGTATTATTAATTTAAGTATATGTAAGGGTATGATACCGTTATTATTCCAATTCCACCCGAAAACATAATTACAAAGCAATTTAATTTCGCCACGCACCAAAGCGATATAACCGTAAATTGAAAAAACTTGGGCACGTTCCGTCCATTATTAGAGTCACAGAAACAAACAGAAATCATCAATTATAATCATTTCTTCCGTTTTTTCGGCACAAGTGAGGAAAGGTTTACGTTCCCTCGAATCGATAGTAATCGATGAACGGTGAAGTCATTATTGTTGCTTAATAGAAAAGTGGACCGAGTGGTCGACGGTTCGTAAACATTAGTTGACCTCAGTCCGCAGATATATCATATCATAGACAAAATAAATAAAACTACAGCCCAATTTATGGAGATATATTATGGATTTCTTTCGTATGAACAATTGGAACAAATTGCGGGCAATAAGGAGAAGCCATTCCATTTTGCACTAATTAAACTATCTCAGATATTTTGTTATTATTTTGGTCAGAAATAGTTGAACCAAAGTCGTTTCTCCTGTGGCCAACAGTTAACAACTTAATGTAGGATTACTTATAGAAAAAGGTTACGCCGTTGATTTGGCTCAGAATTCCTTAAATTTCCACATATATATCCACAGAAAAACTTGAACCTAAATCTGTATACATTTGTGTGACCCATTTAGTTTTTCGAAAATTCAACTACCTAACTTAAATGATGTGCAGCATTGTTATGCACTCTACGTACAAGGAAGCTGCACTTAACAATCAAAATGGCCAGAATCGATAATGTTTCCATTGAAAGTAAATGTACTGGCAAAAATGAATGGACAAATTTCCCGATGTCCCATAACTGTCAAACCAATTACTTAATAACCATTAATCGTAATGAATAGAACTTCGAAAATGGCCACTTTGTATGTGTGTGTTTGTATGGCGGGTAATTTGGGTAACCTCAAGCAACATATGGTAGCGGCAGACGCTACACCAACTGTTGCTTCACCCATCCCTCTTCAACCAGCATCAAAACATTAATGCTAGAAGGTGATGACAATAGGATTCATTAGTCGGTAGTTGTGCGCAAAAAAGCGTAGCTATTGTTTGTGCGTGCGCACGTGCGTAGGCTTTGGCGCGAATTTGATTCGAAATTTGAATTTGAACAGGATATTGGAACGATAATCGTTGGACACGAGGTTCCGGGAAACGACAGATGGATTATTACCTGGATACATTTGGATAGGTAGCATAGGAATTACTTTGTTATAAATGTAACACCCTAGAAATAATAATAAATAAATATCAGACAAGGTCACACAATTCGATGTGTGTTATGTATACTAGACAGCGATAAACATACTTATCTACTTATATATTAAAATACATCCATACTAATATTATAAATGCGAAAGTGTGTCTGTCTGTCTGTTACCTACCTCTTCACGCTTAAACCGCTGAATCGATTTTGATGAAATTTGGCATAGAGATAGTTTAAGATCCGAGGAAGGACATAGGATAGTTTTCATCCTGGAAATTATACCTAAAAAGATTGAAAAGTGAGTGAACATTTCTGTTGGGGTGCGGTGACCCAGTAGAAAATGTAATTATTAGACCAAAAGCACAATTGCTCTTACATTTGCTCAGGCGCTTTTAATAATCCCTTTTATCAAGTTCCACGCGTACGTAGTCGCGGGCAAAAGCTAGTACTTAAATATATATGAAAACTTCCATGACCCAGGACCAAATACTCAACTCCAGTTCATCACACATATATTTTCTTTTGCCGGGATTCGAACCCAGAAACGCCGGCTCAGCAGGCACGACCACTGCGCCAATCCTGTTGTCAAGTCTGTTGGTTTTTCCTTCATGTGACAAGAAAACAGTAGGTTGATGGTATATGGGTGATTTTTCAGGCGTTTCAACCATCGTCAGACCGCTGTCAAAAATATTAAAAGTATGAGCTACACCTAGCAGCAAACTTTCATGCACTGATATATCTACCTACTGTAACCGTACTTCTTACCATAATGAATCTAATTTAAAGCATACTATGGCCAATTGCTTTGATATTTATGACGGAGAACTGACGGCGGTTGAAACGCCCATATTTGGTATATGGAGATAGAATTAAAGTAGAATAGCCAGGCGCGAATTCATATTATGATATCACAAAATAATTACGATTTCTGAAAGGGAAATGCCTTTTTACCACGCCAGCGAGGTGGCTGAAAACCTATAGTAAGTTATAAGTATAAAAGTAGACAAACTATTAATTAAGATTGGAAAAAATTAATGGTTCAGGCATGTTCAGTGGTCCAATAGGCAGAACGCCCGTGTTGGCCCGGAAAGCCGTTGGTGACGCAGGTTCGAACCCTGCCTGAACCTTAAATTTTTCAATTTTTCGTTTAATTGTAAACATTTGGTTTATGCTAGTAGACGTCATTACTTTAATAAAATAAAATATTAATTAGTAATTATCGACAGTTTTATGTAATTACATATTATAAATATACAATTGTATGAAAATTAATTAGCATATACTATTCTATACAAGAATCTTTGTCTTTATCCCGTTTAATAAGTTCTTATTTAAAATACTCTGTCAAATGAAAAAATTAATACCTACCAAGTACCAACTAGGTACATAATAATATTAATGTAAAATCATATGAACCACTTCTTGACTGCTATGCCAAGACCAAAAGAATCCAATAATGGTAAAGAACAATATATACCTAAAACCGATTAATTTGCTACACATGGGATCTTAGTAAGAGTACAGAAGGATCAGTTACAATGAGAAACTATGTCCAATGAGAGCACTTTCACTACCCGACGCTCTTCACTTCTAAACAGACTTATGCGCCGATGAAATTTGTTTGAACTTAAGCTCTTTACAGAACTACGACGTTGAGGCGCCATGTGCTCGACTCGTGCGCGAGCGCATCCCTTGAGCCGCCGCACGCGCACCTGATGGCTGCCGTCTGTTTGTGTTTATTTTCTTTCATTGTTACATGAAAGGTTTGTTACAAACGGCTTACTTTTGGATATAACTGGATAATTTAAGTAACAAAGTGAAAACGAGTGTTGTTGGTGTAATTATGTCTTTGTTGGATGTGCTTTAGTGTAACTTCAGCAGCTGATGAGTTTTGTTTTATGTTAGTAATGACTGCTGTGACTGTTGTTTACCGTCGAATCATTAGGGAACCCCGATGACACTAGTTTCTTAAAATTGCTGGGAATTCCTTAGATTCATCAGCGCCAAACATTGAAAATTACTGCGTTCCTGGTGGCGTTAGTGGTAAGGACTGAGTCTGTTGTAGAAATACCATACTACATATACAACTTGCCTCTGACTAATGGGGCTTTAAATGAAAGGTTCGATTCAACCTACTTAACATAAATTATTAGACCTAAAAGTTTAATTGTTAAGTCAGTGTATCGTAAATTGCGATTATTTATTTGACATTTGTCGTCCCTTAAAGATAAACATGTCAATTTAGCATTAGATTGCGTACATTGAAAACAAAATTTAACTTTTATAAAAAAATGCAAATGAGGACTGGAGATATTAAGAATAAAATGCAGAACATAATATGCACAGCACTGCACAATTAAACCTTGCATTTAAAGCCACATGGTCAGAGGCACCCAGTATATCGAAGCGTGGCATTCACATTTAGAACATTTACTCATTTCTCATTATACATACAATGTATTTATGTATGTATGTATATATAAGTAATAAATAATCTTTTACAGCTGCAGCAATGCAAGCAAATATGAACAACAAGTACCTAAATACAATAGGCTTATATAGATATCCTCAAATACCGCTCGTAGAAAAAAAATCGCAATGTGGTCCAAGCCCGTATATCAGTTAGCGGGGCGATGGGCGAGCCCTAGCGCTCCGCCCCGCGATTCATAACGTCACTTGTGTGGCCCTTACAATGATATGCCCAAGTGAATAATATGAAAAGTGGCTATACACATAACTTTTGCCTTCGCTTTCCGTGACTGTCACACATTTAAATAAAACAATTTTAATAACGGATTATATCGCGTATATTTATTTGAGCCTCCCTGTCATTTCGGAAACTGTCCAGTTACCTAACTATACGTATTTATTAAGTCAACCTTTGACAGTCAAAAGTTGACTTAGTAAAACACAATATTTCTCTGCCAAAGTTACATTTGTGCAAACCTATGTACCCATTTTATTGGGTTAGGTACTTAATAAAGGTTTTCCTCGGCTCGTTTTCGTGACTCACTGGTAAACTAGCCATTTATTCTTGGTCTATTTTGGCTCTTGACGACTTTCTCGGAAGATTTTTACTGGTCCCTGTGCTTAGGTCAGAGCATATCGCCTCAGCATGGCATAAAACGCCAGAATCTAGGCAGAGTTTAGAATTTTTTCACTCTTTCTATCTTTGTATGTTTGTAAAAGGAGAGCCCTTTGACGGCTAGAATCTTATTTCGTCGAAGGTTTTGGAACGAAAAAGAATTCTGGGAGTCAATGTAAAAGACCCTTGTAAGAGACCAGAAGTTGTGTAGTAAATTATTGTCTCTGTTTCCCAGAACTTCGCCAAGTAATAAACGCAATGTCTATTAACCTTCAGGAACCGTATAATATCCCAAATTTAAGTATAAGCAAGCTTGGTATACAGTAGGTAACGGTAAAAGGCAGT
Source organism: Apotomis betuletana (assembly GCA_932273695.1). Taxonomy (NCBI): domain Eukaryota; kingdom Metazoa; phylum Arthropoda; class Insecta; order Lepidoptera; family Tortricidae; genus Apotomis; species Apotomis betuletana. The sequence goes on along the minus strand of OW026300.1, from coordinate 34,230,628 downwards.
CAGAACTGACAAGCAGGCAGGTGGCAATAAAATATAACAAATAACTTGAATAAAATTTAGCTACCACTTAAATCTACAACAGATCATAAACTCGAAACTTCTGCTCTACAAATTTGCAGTCATTTTGTCGAATAATCTTATTCTGGCATCGCACGGTAGTATCTCAAGTCATTTTAGATACAGAGATAGCTCCTAATTTTATTAGTTAGGAAACTAATAAATTTTACCGTTTTTTACCACTAAAACTGTGACTCTAATTTGCTTTAATAACCCATAAAGATTTGCCAAAAAAATGCTCCTAGTTCCGCCTATTAAAATGTCGCTAAAAAGGTTTCGGGACTTTAGCTTCGGGCGGCGATTCTTGTGTTTTTTGCGGGTGTAATTTGTGTGAAATTATTGTTTATGATACTTTTGCTAATACTTGTATATTTGCAGACTATGAAGCAGAAGTCAGTACTTGTGATTGTGAAGCAATGGTTACTTCCCTCATTAAGATTTGTACCTATCTTTTATATCATACCTATATGTCGTATTTAGGTTGTGTTATATTTTCAAATGTATAATAAATAATTGAGAATTAATATCGTAAGAAGACGACAAAGGTAGCTGAAGGAAGTCTAAATCTATCATCGCAAAAGATTTCACTAATATTTAACCATGAAAGCTTGAACGTACTACTTTAGAAAAAGTTTAAAAGTATGTGATAAACATTATCATTAGAACTTTTTCATTGCAAAACTAACTTCTTTTTAACTCAGACGCGTGGCTCCAAAAAGTCAATTTAGATGTCCATCTCACACTTTTCAGAAATCGTCGGCAAAAACAAAAGAAATGTTAAAGTTATGTCTCCGAGTTAACAATAACTTAACACTATGGGTGTTAATTTCCCTTAGATACCACAATAATTAAAAACAAAACGATATAACACCGTACACTTTTCAAATAATATTGAACCAAAAGTAAAGCAGAATTACGTTGAATTTATTATATCAAGAACAACACACGACACCCCCTAACCATGCCAACTGTAGCACCAAAAATACAATTTAACTGCAACCAATACTACACAAGTTAAAGTATAAAATTGTCTGTGGGGTGTAAAGTAAAGGGATGGGACAGTTCCTATCATAGTACCACAAATAGCCGAGACCATTCTGTCGTGTGCTTTCAATAAATTCAATTTTATGGCCTAGGCTCGTGACAAAAAAGTCAATGGTCAGCTACTTAATGTGACGATTGACTTTAACTGCGACAGTTTAATTTACTTTTAAGTTTAAAGGCGAAAGTGTTTCGTGTTCCGGTCACTGGGATAATCAGTGCTGAGAATCTTTATTTTGATTGAAAGGAAAAGGTGTAGAGTACATATTAAGATGGTGCTCCTGTTTTGACTACTTTTTCAAATACGTTATTATCATATTATCGTGTTCGTTAGGATATATAAATATATACAGTGTTTAGACTGAATAGGTTACATTATTGAAGTCGAGTTCTGTTCCCCTTGTTTCAGTCTAATATACCTACTCGTATGTATATTAAATATATGCACAGGTTAAATATATTTAAAAAATATCTACTTCACAATATAAAACAAGTAACGGATGGATTGAATTTTTGATATCATTTGACCGACTTTCTGACTCCTTATGTTAAGCAAATAAAAGGCCTTGGCTTCACTAATTATAATTACTCGTAATACAGTATCAAATTAACCCTTTACGTCGCAAAATAAAATAAGAACCAGGTCCAAACCTCGGTGCCGTTAAATGTTTGATTTTCTATTGTATTTTTTTGCTTCTTAATATTACTAAGCAAATTATACACAAGAACTCCAAAATTTCACTTACATACGTCAAAAACATCACAATATTAGCTTTTTTGCATCCGACTGTTTCTCACGATAGTATTTCCGATTGTTGCAAACCTCAAGAGCATAATAGCTTCGACATCCATTACCAAAATCGTTGGTGGCAAAATTCCACAATGATCATACTCAGAACGCTTCAACTATTACCTTGATAATACCCAGAACTGTTGCGAAAACCAACCTTTTTTCGTAGTTTCTAAGGCCATTGCTGTGGCATTGCCCGTTTGTCAAAACACAATAGGAATTGGGATCATCGATTTATCGCTCTATCGAGCTTTGAACCTAAATATCCTTTTAATTATACATCCAGTCACAACCAGTTATTAAGTGGTTGCAAAACATCAAAATATGCGCGTTTTTCTGTTGCCTTTTAGACCAGGGCGGGCCTATAGGCCCACCCTTAAACTCTATGGTTTTATATCAATTTTAAGTCGGTGGGTTGTCTTGGTATAATTATGGGAGATAGGTAATTAAGCGGCAGATATGTTTTTGATAGCCTTCCGTGGATTTCGCGAAGTTTGCCGGTGTATCAAAGATAAATTCCAAATTATTTTCGTCTAACACTAATCCTTACACAGATTCCCATCGCTATGAAGCAACAGGTAAGTGGATTCAACGTTTATTGTTAAAATTATTCGCTACCCAATATTGCCTTGAAAATATTGCTCTTTTGCGATAAAATCATCTGTCGTCAACTTCTATATTGTGGTTTCCGCGACTGTCACACATTTAAATAAAACGATTTAAACGGATTATATCGCGTATAATATTAACTGGAAAGTTACCGAAAGGTTAAAATTATTTATATTATTATGCCTTTAAATTGAATTGTTTTAGTCTATTGTGATGTTTAATAAATACGTTCTATCTGCATTTTCAGCTACTTATTTCATGTCAAGGTGAGCAATAAAGAGTAATTCTATTTTATATTCTATATATTAGACTAAGAAAACACACTGCAATCTGGAGCTACTATTTCATACCCCAAAATTCCTGTTCAATCCCTTTAGCCACACAAACCGTGACATTGTAGCGCCTAAAGCACAATGCGATTTAGTCATAAATCGGCCGCGCGGCAGTTTTTGCCGCGGACGAACGGACAGAGCAGATTTATGATTTTATTTGAGGGCGCGTGGCAAAAAGTTAATCGATCGATGGGAGGGTTGACGGCTTTGAGTGCTGGGGTAGAAAAAGTATTGAGCGAAAATCTTAGGGTTGTATACGCTGAGATGTAACAGTCGGCATAGTATCCGATCTAATACCAAGCATAGGAGGATTGTATTGGTTATTGGTCCTATGTTTGGTATTAGATCGGATACTCTGCCGTAACAGTCGGCATAGTATCCGATCTAATACCAAGCATAGGACCAATAGTATTGGTTATTGGTCCTATGCTTGGTATTAGATCGGATACTATGCCGACTGCTGAAAATAAAGACCTAAGAATCATTACCGTACAGATTAACAGCTGTACAACTTTGCACTAGTATAAAAGGACCAAAGCAGGATGATATAGTGTGTTTTTATGAATATTTATATTGACGTAAAAAATATTGTAATTATATCATAAAAATATACTCTTCCGAAAATCATATTTAGACATCCCGGTTGCGTTACTGTGCACCTCATTTGGTGCAAACTTAACCCAGCCAGTTAAGATGGGATAAGTAAGAATAAGAATAAGAATAATTTTTATTTTACCAAAAGAAACATTTCTACATTTAACATAATTTAACAGTGACTTCCACACTAGGCATAGCCTGTATCGTGGAAGTCGTATCATACACATCAGGTTCATTAACAATGCGGCTATAGACATGCCTTAAAGAAGAAATTAAAACGAACAAATGAACAATACTATGATAAATACATTTAGGGCGTGATAATAAATAATGTTCATAAAAAATTGTTTGATTGTCTGTGAGTGTGAGTGTGAGTGTCAGTGAGTGTAGTGTAATGTGAGCAAGGAGCGAGAAGAACGTGAGCAGAGCTTTAACTCAATGCTTCTTCAGCTTGATCATACGTCCATGATAGTAAGAGCTTCCGTACTCGCGTTTTAACCACAAAAATTTGGCACATCTTTATGACACATACTTTAATAATGTTGTTATAAATATTAGGGAATAAGAAATTTTTAATACGTTTTGCAAACATAGTTTTGACAGTTGGTACGGATGTCTTAAAAACTCTTTTCTTTTAACCAGTCAGGATAGGATGGATGTTGTAGAATTGACTTATGAGTGAAAATTATGGCCTGAAACAAAAACAATTTACGAACGCTTAAAACTTCTGCTTCATTATAAAGATCTTCAGTAGGGAACAATCTTGGCTTTGTAAAAGTTACCTTCAGTACATAGTGTTTGTATGGAACCCTCGCCTCGGTGCGCGAGTCCGACTCGTACTTGGCCGGTTTTTTTCTTTGTATGGCTTTCACTTTGCTGCTTTTAGCCAGAGGTATTTCGCCAATCTCAACGAGTAGACGTATCCCACATAAGCGTGTTATATAAAACCCAGTGACTACATAGAAATTCACAACAAAACGTCAGTTTTTTTTCTCACAATAATGACGGTGTTCGAACGTTAGACGTCATCAAAGGCACGGCTCTGTTGCCACATTAGTGCCATTAGCTCTAAAGCCGGGTTAGCTAACGAGGGGTCATTTTCGAGTTTGCGGTCTAAGCTTGCGAATCTCTAATTCAATTAGAAGATGGGCTCAACCTGCGCTGTTCGAAAGTGTATCGAAAATCTGTCGAAAATATGAAATCTTATTTTATTTATTATCTAAATAATTTAATTATACTATATAAATCTATTATCTGTCTGAACATCCTAGTATTGAAATTATTGATTATCTCATGAAACAGGGAAAATACAGGGGTGAGGTGTGTAGATTCTTGACCGAGACCTTGGTCCAGTGGTTGTCATTCGTTTGAGATGATAATGATTATGATGCAGTCTTATCGCTAAACAACTGTTTTAGAACCCTCCTGTTCTAGAACCCTCCGCTTCGTACTTCGTAATCGTTTAAAATGCATTTTCGACAACCGTAAGACAGTGAAAATTTTTGAACATGATTTTGAAAGAAAGAAAGAAAGAACATTAATTTATCGATTCGAAACGTCCGTCGAAAATGGGCTAAACCAGCACCCAGCGATAACTACCCCCTGATGACAAGTGGACCAACTCCCAATTTCACTAATAGAATTTGATTCGCTATAATAGCACCTTAACGAATAAATTATATGCAATTTTCAAAGTGACCTTGTTCATTAGAACTTCCTGTTTTAGGATGTCGTGTCTTGCGAAAAAAGTTAAGAGAATACTTTGCTTTTTATGGTAAAATTCTTAAATATTTTTTAATCATACTAGTTATATATATATACATAGCTATTTATTTGGATAGTAATTGGTCATAGTGTCACGTTTAATTTGTTTTTCATTGTCAAATAACCTCTTTCTAAATACTATTCGTAGTCCTACTGTGCAACCCTAGAAACGGCACCACCGTATTGGCTGGCTTGATCGAAACACTTTAAATAAGTCAAATTTGGTCATGGTATTTTGAAAAACTCCTGTGTGGTGAAGCGTTTATTGCAGTATCATATTTTGGGAAAGTTAACTACGGAACATCTCTTAATTTTAAGCTTTTAATTTTTCATTTTTGCCATGTAACTTAAGAGAGAGTTAGTCTATCGGTCGGTACGTTAAAAAAATCCCCTGATTAAGGTTTTTACACCGTCTGTCTCTTAATATACGACGGGTCATATCATTAAAGATCCAACACCCCAGGCTGAGGCAAATGTTTGACACCTTCCTAATACCCGTGATTCTTTCTCGCATTAAAACGGTATTAGAGCGGGCAGATTTCACGCAAGGTAATTTACAACTCTATCGCTATTCGGCCTCCGGACTTCTTCAGTCTACCTTAAGAATAGACGTATGTTGCTACTGAACTGGCGTCGCTTAGGATCTTTTTCGTGAGGAGGAATACGATTTTCACAGTTAGTTATAATGGACATTTGGAAAACATTAACTGTTAGATGCGCTTACGATTTTGGGACGATGAAGTAATATATTTATATATAATATATATATTTATAAATTGTGCCGTGGGGTGACCGGCCTTAGAATTGTCCCCCACCATTTCGTCCCGTGGTTGCAGTAGAAGCCTGCTAAGGGAATAATAATATACCGGGAGATGGGCAGCAGCGTCTTCCAGAGACCTTAAAAAAAACTGCGCGCGCCAACCCGCCTGCCAAGCGTGGCGCGTATGGCAAAACCCCCCTTAATGATAAGTCACATTAATACCAGGCCCCCAGTCTCCGGCAGCTCCGCTATCCCTGGCGTGGGTAGCGGCCAAGGTAATGGCGGAGCAGGGGGTGCTAAGAATCCCCGGACGAAATCCGGCTACCCATCCCCACGACGACTGGCCCTAGTAACACACAACATACGCACAATGAGGACTGATGAAAAGATTTGCGAGTTGGAAGAGGAACTGAGCAGGTTACACTGGGACATTGTAGGATTATGCGAAGTCCGTAGAGAGGAGGAGGACACCGTAACCCTCAAGTCTGGTAACCTGCTCTACTACCGGGAGGGCGCCCAACAGTCCCAAGGCGGTGTCGGGTTTCTCGTTCACAGGTCCCTCGTTAACAACATAACTACCATCGACAGTGTGTCGAGCAGGGTGGCATACCTAATACTCAGAATATCCAAAAGATATTCGTTGAAGGTCATTCAGGTATACGCACCGACCTCGTCACATTCTGAAGAGGAAGTAGAGGCTATGTATGAGGACGTAAGTAGGGCCATACATACTTCCAAAACCTACTTCACTGTTGTTATGGGGGACTTCAATGCAAAGTTGGGCAAGAACAGCGGTGATGAGTTGAGAGTGGGGCAATTTGGATACGGGCAACGGAACCCTAGGGGACAGAGGCTGGCCGACTTTCTGGAGAAAGAGGAACTCTTCATGATGAACTCTTTCTTCCAGAAGCCGCCTCACAGGAAATGGACCTGGATAAGTCCCGATGGTTCCACGAGAAACGAGATTGACTTCATCATGACCGACAAGAAACGGATTTTCAGTGATGTGTCTGTGATCAATAGGGTAAAGACCGGCAGTGATCATCGAATCGTAAGAGGCACACTGAATATCAATGTTAAACTGGAAAGGTCCAGTCTGATGAAGTCTACGCTCCGACCTACTCGGGCCCATATTCAAAACCCCGAGAGCTTTCAACTCGAGCTCTCCAACCGCTTCGCTTGTCTGGAGAACTTTGTCTCAGTGGACGAGATCAACGACGGGCTAGTGGAAACTGTCCACACGGTAGGGTCTAAGTTTTTCAGACCCCGCCGTAAATATAGACCTCAGAAATTGTCTGATCGAACCTTAAACCTCATGGCTGAACGACGCTCGCTACAGTTGCAGTCTCCCGATGACGCGAGGTCATATAGGCAGCTTAATAGACGTATATCGAAGTCCTTGCGACATGATCTGCGGCTCTTTAATACGAACCGTGTTAAAGAGACCATTGAGCAGAACAAAGGCTCCAAAGTGTTCGCAAAGGACAAGTCTATTCGACAAAGCCAGCTGACCAAGCTGAAACGGGAAGATGGCAGCATAGCGTCGACCAAAGCAGAGGTTCTAGGCGAGATCGAGAGGTTCTATGGTCAGTTATACACTTCAGTCGCAAAGCCCGTTGACAGCTTGGTAGGCGATCCAAGAGCCAAGCTGCCCCGTCATTATACCGAAAATATCCCGGACATCAGTCTGTACGAGATTAGGATGGCCCTGAAGCACCTTAAGAACAACAAGGCGCCGGGCGAAGACGGAATCACCTCAGAGCTTCTGAGAGCGGGTGGAACACCGGTACTTAAGGTCCTCCAGAAGCTCTTTAATTCCGTCTTGTCCGGGGGCAAAACGCCTGAAGCATGGAATAGAGGCGAGGTGGTACTGTTCTTCAAGAAAGGTGATAAAACCCTATTGAGGAACTACAGGCCCATCACGCTTCTAAGCCATGTTTATAAGTTGTTTTCAAGGGTCATCACGAACCGTCTCGAACATAGACTTGATGACTTCCAGCCTCCCGAACAAGCCGGTTTCCGAAGAAGCTATAGTACCATAGACCACATACATACGCTGCGGCAAGTTATACAGAAGACTGAAGAGTATAACTTGCCATTATGCTTAGCGTTTGTGGACTATGAGAAAGCCTTCGATTCGGTGGAAACATGGGCGGTGCTCGAGTCACTTCAGCGATGCCATATTGACTATCGGTACATTGAAGTGTTGAAGTGTTTGTATAGTAACGCCACCATGTCGGTCCGAGTTCAGGAGCAGAGCACAAAGGCCATTCCATTGAGAAGAGGCGTAAGACAGGGGGACGTTGTGTCCCCGAAACTGTTTACGGCCGTTATGGAAGACGCCTTCAAGCTCCTGGAATGGCAAGGACTTGGCATCAACATCAATGGCGAATACATCACTCACCTTCGGTTTGCCGACGACATCGTAGTCATGGCAAAGTCGATGGAGGAACTCAGCATGATGCTCGATGACCTCAATCGAGTTTCTCAACGGGTGGGCTTAAAAATGAACATGGACAAGACGAAACTCATGTCAAATGCCAAGGTTGTGCCCATCCCAGTCTCTGTTGAAAACTCGGTACTCGAAGTTGTTGACTCATACATCTACCTAGGACAAGTGGTCCAATTAGGTAGGTCCAACTTCGAGAAAGAGGTCAACCGCCGAATCCAACTCGGCTGGGCAGCGTTCGGGAAACTACGCAATGTCTTTTCATCCGACATACCTCAGTGCCTCAAGACGAAAGTCTTCAACCAATGTGTGTTACCAGTGATGACTTACGGCACCGAAACGTGGTCTTTCACTATCGGCCTCATCTCAAAGCTCAAAGTCGCTCAACGAGCAATGGAGAGGGCTATGCTCGGGGTGTCTCTACGTGATCGAATCAGAAATGAGGAAATCCGTAGACGAACTAAAGTGACCGATATAGCTCACCGGATTAGCAAGTTGAAGTGGCAATGGGCAGGCCACATAGCACGCAGAGCAGATGGCCGATGGGGCCGTAAAGTGCTCGAGTGGAGACCTCGGACCAGCAAGCGCAGCGTAGGACGTCCACCTACAAGATGGACAGATGACCTTAGAAAGGTCGCCGGAAGGCGCTGGATGCAGGTCGCTTCCAACCGGTATATATGGAAGTCCAAAGGGGAGGCCTATGTTCAGCAGTGGACGTCCCATGGCTGAGATGATGATGATGATGATATTAATAAATATATTTTATATCTACTTTTGAAGTGAAACTTCTAATGTGACTTCCAACAAGGTTGCGTTAAACGTTTAACGTTTAACGCTACCGAGGAGGGGGTAGGAAAGCACTGTTGCGTTAAACGTTCAACGCAACAATCCCACGGACAATGCGACGGATTTAAAGCTATGTCAGAAACGTCTCTTGTGAATATCAATTGATTGTTAGGTTTTCGCTTTTGAAATTACAATCTCTACCCCTTCCTATTTTCATTTCCACATTACGAAGTTTCACGTGCTTCTTCCGCGCGGAGGGCCTCCACGCACTATTTTATATATGACGCTTCATGCATTTCAGCATTCCTGATTTAGCTGATTCAATACTACTGGCATAAATATGACAAATAGCATACTGAATGCCAAGTTTCATACTAAAATTGTCAGGTACTTTTCATGCTGACTGTATTATCGAACACTTTTTCCCTACTGACGAGCGTGAATAGGCACAATCTGGGTAAGCATGCTCCATGTCGCCGGCTTCATTCCCACTTATCAATAGTTGAATTAAAAGTCAGATACTCGAACAAAAATTGTAGTTATCACTCCTGTGGCGCGGAAGCGTTCCCGTTACCTCGTGGGTTTTCTACTCCCGCACAAAGTCCTACTCATTGGTAGTGGGGGCTAACAAGACCCAGTAGGTACAGTTCAAGACATGTCTTACAAAAATGTGTCGAGCGTTCCATCTACACTTTATGGCTGAACCCACTGAAGAGGCCTTATTCCTTTCTAAATTGTTTTCACATATATTGATAATTTTACTTTAACCAACTTTTTTGGAGTGAATTACGTAAAAAATAGTGAGAAACCTTTCCGCGAGTTCTAATAGTAACATAGCTATTTCATGCTTTCATTGCGTGCAGTCGAAAATTAGTTGAAAACAAAAAAAACAGTTTTCTGCACGATTTTTTTTCAGTTTCGAGCAGTTATTGAAACTGAAATAAATTTTGAATTATCAATGAAAAATTCAAACTAAAAATATTTACGTGTATAAATCGCTATTGCCTTGTTCTAAGTAGTAACATTGATATTATGTTAGGAAACATGTTTGATCATAGAGAAAAATGTCTAAAACAATCAGCATTTTTGAAAGGACAAGGGACCTTAATCTTCCCACATGTTCTTACTGAATGATTTCAATAGACTTACAATTGTGGCTAAAATAATCGCGTCCTTGTAAAGTGTAGTGGCTTGTATTATAAAGTGTCTCGGCGCTTTTTGCTCACATTAGTTCCGGAACCTGCGTTCGCGCCGGTCCGTGCAAAACATTGGATGTCCGGCCTTAGAGCAAATCTTCGGCAGATACGGATCGCAAAATTTTATATGTATTTTATGTATTATATTTTGATTAATAGGATATAATTATATATTAAGTGGGTGACAGCCCATTGGACATTATATTTCTAATCAAACGGAAAAGTATGTATATAAGGATTATATAGGTATAGAAATTTTAAGAAAAATACAGTAATTATGTCCAGTTGTATAATTTAAATGAGAACGTGAGTATGTAGCCCATATAAAAGGACTAGCTGTGCCCCGCGGTGCTACCCGCTCATCCCACGGGAACACTAAATATATTCGGGATGAAAAGTATCCTATGTCCTTTCCCGGGTCTCAAACTATCTCCATACCAAATTTCATCTAAGTCGGTTCAGCGGTTTAAGCTTGAAGAGGTAACAGACAGACAGACAGACAGACAGACACACTTTCGCATTTATAATATTAGTATGGATTCAAACGATGCAATGTAACAAAACATCTAATTTATTAACCATGGTGCAATGAATCCATATCCATACTGATATTATAAATGCGAAAGTGTGTCTGTCTGTCTGTCCGTCTGTCTGTTACCTCTTCACGCTTAAATCGCTGAACCGACTTAGATGAAATTTGGTATGGAGATAGTTTGAGACCCGGGAAAGGACATAGGATACTTTTCATCCCGAAAATATTTAGTGTTCCCATGGGATGAGCGGGTAACAGCGCGGGGCACAGCTAGTAATAAATAATAAAATAATAGATATCAGACAACCTCACACAAATTTTATATATTATATTTATTATTTATAAATATATAGGAAAACTAAATTAGTGTAGTATATGTCTCCCTTTTTATGTATACTAACTATGGCTACATAGCTAAGATTATGCTGACCAACACGTAAATATTTTTCAGCCATATCACATAGTTATGTAAGATAAGCGGTAGAGCTAGAAAACGCAAATACTACAAGGACAGGTAACAAATTCCACATTTCGGCGTCACAAGACGTATGTAAAAGCAAAACACTTCAAGCGCCGAAAATGTATAGCGTCTGAGTACGTATACGCATCTACAAATATAAACAGTGGCGGTAAGCTTGCAAGCCTTCGAAGAGAAAAGAAGGAGTGAGCTCGATGCTAAGCGCGAGGAGCTCAAGGCCCGACCAACAGCGGCCATCCAGTATAATTTTGTCGGTGGGGTGCTGACATGCAGCGAATGTGATCGCACATTTGCTGCGAAAATTGGCTACGTCAGCCACCTGAGAGCTCATGAGCGACGCTCTCATTAGCCAGCGTTCAGTCGCCGTGGCCGAAATCGGCCGGATGCAATGATACGCATCTACAAATTCTGTTTCATCTAAGTGTCCGGCAGCATCTCGTTGTCGCGTGTAATTACTTTCCGATGTGGAAAGTGTTTGATAGTTTCAATAATATCTTTTTTCCATAATTTCGCTAATTAAAATCATTTTTCATATCGCTGTGAGATTCCAAGTTATTTAATCGTAATTTCCTTGACGCTTAATTATTGTATATACTCCGTTTCTGACTTGTTCTCCCTAATCTAAATGAATGACCATTGATTACTCATGACGACACCCTTCACCCATTCATAAATGAAAGGAAGAATCCCTAAAACAGATGAGAAATAATCTTATAGGATAACTTTAAGCATATTTTTAAAGTATCAAGATACTTTGTTTCTGTTGTGTCATAACAATATCGGCTATTAGCTATTGCGGAAGTGCGATATCTTACAAATTCCGCGCTTCCGCCGAAACCCTGCGACTGTAGTAGGTACCTATACCTAATAGTAGGAAGTCCCAATTTTGACGCTATGGCAGAGGCGGAGGCTTGCGAACACTATACCTACGCGCATAATCATTTTAAACTCATTTTGTCATTATTTTTTTGTGATTTCCAATACTCTGATTTTAGATTATATATAATTGAAAAAAGTATAAGCATAACAGAACCTTAATTATCGAACATAGCCATAACATTGATATAAAATTAATAAAATAATTGGTAAGTAACAAAATAGGAAAATTATATTGAACTTCAATTTTTAGTCTTAATTTTGTACCAACTTTTTAAGAAATGCTGTTACCTATGAGATTTGTTTGCAGGATAATACTCGCATGTTCTGTTAGGTTTAGAAAATGCAGTAATTTTCTGCCCTCTATTTCAAGTCTGATTAAAAACAGTTTAAAGAAATAATATTTGATTTCTTTTCTTTTATTATTTTATTTAGAAACACAATAGTGTTTTAATGTTGGTCAATTAACACAACATTTTATTCTCTGTTTTATTTTCGAATGTTAATATGTTATGATTAGAGTGTACAATTTATTTTGATCAATGTATTGTCTTGGAGGTACATAATAATATGTATCTACCTACCGTATCTTCGTACTCAAAACGAAGATAATGTCTTTCTAACATTGCCCAAATGCCCGCTATAACAATAAATGCCTAAGTTCGTACGTAAACTTTTCCACTTGTTTTTAGATTTTCCTGGACGTTTAATAAAATACTGTGAATATTCTAGCCCCACCTACAAGACTAAAGCTGCGGTGAAGTAAATAAAATGTACAATTGGGACCAATTGGCGGCATCTGGCGCGACGCATGCGCGCTGCGCGGAAGCCCCGCGACGCCATTGCGGTCGAATCGCAACTGTCACTTTTCCCGCCTTTTTCTTATTTTCAAATTGCCCACTTTTTTCACGAGCATCATCTGGTGCTGGCCGTGGCACCACTGTCTAAGGCCAAACGTCTAGTTCGTGCTGAAAAAAGTTAGTTACTATTTTCGCCACCGAAAATACCAAGTTTGTCAATATTGACATTTGGCCTTCTTGAAATTTGTTTTTAGAGTCACTGGTTAGTGGCGCTACTGTACACGATTTTATATGGAGTTTATACCATGTAATTTTAGTTCTAGTTTCGGCCACGGGTTAAATTAAATTTGTTAATGCCAAAGTTTGAGCACATGTCGTAAGTTTTTGCGAAATCTCAGTTTGTGGGCTAATGTGGTTCATTGGATGGCTGATTGGGTGGATAATTGATGTACTGAGCAAGAATGTTAGTTAGGTATTCGTGTGAATTGTGACAGATGTAGGTCAGGTTCGTGAGAAAATCAAGTTGCAATCAAATCAATTTTTTTGTAAAAATAAAAATGGATATAATAGGTTAATTCTTTCTTACACTAATTCAAGAATTGCGAAACATATATGAAAAAAAAAAGGAATTCCACTACAACAATGAGATTATATGTGGATTAGATCATATATAAATTCGTTACATAATATAAAGAAACCTGAAGAATTGCACTGTTTGGATATTGAGGCTACAGACATAATTATTGATTAAGCATCAACATCAGAGAAGTACTTATTTACCATTAAAAATTTGAAATTTGATTATTAAGTACTTATTTACCATTAATAATAGAAAGCCAACATACAACCACTTACTAAAAATGTTTGTATATTTGGGTCTATTACTCAATAACGTCTTATTCGTCGTATATATACCTACACTCATGATACGATATTATTATGAATTCATAATTATCACATCACATTTATGAAAATAGTTAGTATTAATAAAATTGAGCATATGTAAAAGTGAGCATAACATAACTAATAGAGAATAGAATTGGGACATGGATTATAGCATAGGTTTATTCCCAGTGTTGCCTCGTAGACTCTAGTTGGAAGTACTTTAACGTAACTTTTTCTTATTTTTATTTAGGTTATTTATGCCAACGTGTTAACCTTTCCAGTGGAAAGGTTTTCCACCTTTCCACTGGAAAGGTGGAAAGTTTCCACCACCCTAAACACGGACCGGTAATCCAGATATATACCGGGTTCGATTCCCAGTCTCTTCCGCCAGGTTACGCATTTTCAAATTTTCTTTGTGCTTTGATCTTTGTATAAATGGTAAAATATAAAAAAAAATGTGTGTGTGTAAAAATAATGACCTCTTATGTTTCATAAATTTGTGAAAAACTTGAGCAATGACGATAGACAGGTGCTTAGCAAACACACGCGTGGGCAAAAAGCGAGCAAGTTAAGTGAGGCGCGTGATCAGCCGGGGAAGCCTTACCCACTGGCCTACTGCCCATCTGTATCTGAGACCCCGGCTCCACAGTATCGCGAGATGAACGAGGGGAATTAGCCGAATGAGTTTCTGCAGCGAAGTGACTCCACAGTAGGTATCATATTCGCCCAAACTTTGTCATCTTCGCGAGTAGTGTGAAGTTGGAGTGAGAATGTGTCCAGCAGGCTTCGCACCGGCCGGTTGCCGAAAAAATACGGCACTATACCATGATATACTTACTTACATAGAAACATCCATGACCCAGGAACAAATATTCGAGTACATCAAAAATATTTGCCCCGTATAGGTACTATACAACCAACAATAGTGGAACGTATCTTAACTTGTAAGTAACTTTTCTTGTCTTACTTTTTAGGGTTCCGTACCCAAAGGGTAAATACGGGACCCTATTACTAAGACTCCGCTGTCCGTCCGTCTGTCACCAGACTGTATCTCATGAACCGGGATGGCTAGAGACTTGAAATTTTCACAGATGACGTATTTCTATTGCCGCTATAACAAAAAATACAGATCTGTTTCGGCTAACAACAAATGCAGAAGAAAAAATGTTAAAAATGATTTAGTTTTACGGAACCCTCGCTGCGTGAGTCTGACTCGCACTTCGCCGATTTTTACCCTCGCCCACTCTCGGTGCAAAACGTAATTTGGATCTGTATACTACACACACGTCTGTACAGATTACATATAGTGTAGTAAATCCTAATTTAATTGAACACGCAGGCCTGGAAAAAAACCTAATGATTTATAAACAGTGAAATAAAACACGTGTAATAAACTAGACACAGATAATAATCGCCGTAATCACGGATTACATGGCCGCGGTGATCCCACAGGGTGTGGGAACACGTTTTTTCCCGTTTATTCTTTTTTCCCATCCGATCATTACCATACACAAAGGAGAGGAAGAGTTCCGGCAGCATCCGGTTGAAGGTCGGAGGTATACTGGGATATCCAACGTGTATCCACGTTAGAAGTTATCGAATTAATTTGGCTCGGTGATCCAAAAATTATGCCCCTTGAGTGATTATATTCTATGAAATTATATAAAATTTTGTTATATCTAGTGAAAATGTTTCAAAAGTTGTTATATCGATCATTACACACCCCAAAGTAGATATTTTCATGGTGTATAGTGTTCAATGAGTAGGTATAATAGAGGTTTGATATAATGTTTACCTAATATAATTAACGTATGATATAAGTATTAGTAATATAATGTCTTATAAGATATAAAAATATTACGTCTGCAAGGGATCATCTAACCATTTTTTTTCTAACGGTGGTCTAAAAGTTTTTTTTCATGCGGGGGGCTTCGCCCCCCGAGCCCCCCCTGTGTCATCCTGCCCAGCATTTTCTTTTTGCTATTGTTGGTATAAATGATTAACACTATAATTTATTTATTTTATTGAGGAGTACGTATTCCAGGTTATACCAGTACTACATTATACCCACTGAGCGTTATATCGAACAGAGTTATATCACATATACGTTTTACCATATTAATGTTAGATTAACAGTTGTTATATTACAACTTCATTATACCTGATGATAGTTAGATCACTTCGGAATATGCCAAGTATTGTTATACCAAAAGTACATTATACCCCTTAATCGTTATATCGACCAATAATATATCAAAAGTTGTTATAGCGACCGTTACGCACCCGAAAATCAGAAGCGTTTCAACCAATACCTCAGTTCCAGTGGACTCACCCGTCTACAACTTTGTTGCTCTTGCGTATCTCATCATTTCAGATTCAATCCCGTAAGGAAACTCCGAGCATAGCTCGCTCTATTGCCCTTTGAGTGAATTTGAGCCTTCTTATGAGGACCATTGTGAGCGATCACGTTTCATTGCCGTTTGTTCATATCGTTGAAGGTTGTGTGTGCGCCCAGTGTGTCCCGACCTTACTTTTACCTGGATATAATGACGCCCCGTATGTACTAAACGGTGACGTATCGACCGTATCCAAGTTTCTGGGAAACTGGAGAAATCTACTCTTCCGGAGCCATTAGTAAAATCTAAACAGTATAAATATTTATTGACGTTAATAACTTTAACAAAAAATATGTATGATAGGAAATATTGGAATAGAGTATTTAAAACACATGTATGTCTATTTATTATATTAATATTAATAAATTAACATACAATATTAAAATATTTAATTAAATATTTCTACTAAGTACTTTTAGCTTACACAAGTGATATCTGTATCAGTTTAAAATTTTATCAAATAATAAAATAAATATATATCAGACAACCTCACATAAATCGATCTAGTCCCAAATAAAAGTAGACGACGATATAAATAGTTATATAGATAAACATATACTTAAATACATAGAACCACGATGGGTTTGGTCGATAATTTTCACAAAATCATTTTTTCATAGCGAATTTTCACATCACGTTTTTTCACGATCGCCAATTTTATTATTCGTCTTTCTTCTGGTGCACTACAAATTGCGCCAGCCACGTCGTTGTAAAATAGAACAAGAACACATAATAGTTAAAGAACAAAATGGTTTTCGTAAAAATAAGTCTACATCCACAGCCATTTATGAGTTAGTTAAAAACATTACTCTTAGTATAGATAAAAAGAGTCCCCATTTGTGCAATATTTATGGATCTATCGAAAGCTTTCGACGTTGTGGACCATAACCGCTTATTAGCAAAGTTAGAACGCTATGGCGTTCGAGGAAACGCACTAGACCTAATGAAATCGTACTTAAGTAATAGAATACAGTGTACTGAAATAAGAAGAATATGTACTAAGACAAAGGAAGAAACTGCTTTCTATTCTAAATGTAGACCCTTTGTGCGCGGTGTTCCGCAAGGAAGCATTCTAGGACCTTTACTTTTTATAATCTACATTAATGACATGCCCAAACACATAAGACACCCCATGATTCTATTTGCTGATGATAGCACCGTGATAATTAAATCTGATGACATGACTACATACATGACTGAAATAACAAATACAATCACTACTATTATTAACTGGATACAAACTAATGGACTAAAAATCAACATTGACAAAACCCAAATAATGCAATTTTATAATTCTAAATCAAACAGTACAAATCTTGACATAAAATATAATGATGAACATATAAAACAGACAAATGTAGCCAAATTTTTAGGAATCGAAATAGATGATACGAGTAACATGAAGTGGAAAACACACACTGAAACATTATCAAAACGAATAAATAGTTTTGTATTTGCCCTTCGACGAATTTCAAAAATATCAGATACCAGCACAGCCTTATTAGCATATCACGGATATATTGAATCTATACTTCGCTACGGTGTTATTTTTTGGGGAAATACCACAAACAAAAACCTTGTTTTTGGTGCACAAAAGAAATGTATTCGTGCCATCTGTGACCTCAGACAAACGGACAGTTGTAAGCCTTACTTCGTACAACTAAATGTTTTGACACTGACCAGTCTTTATATTTATGAAGTTGCAGTATTTGTAAAATCAAACCCCAACATGTTTCCACAAAAGACGATAGAAACTAAAATCATGCGTCATTAAAACAGTACCTGGCAAAACAGCATTACTGCGAAACAGTTTGCTAGGAACGGCTTCTAAAATATTTAATTATCTGCCTGATGAATTAAAAAAAATGGATATACACATGTTTAAAGTTAAATTAAAAGAGGAACTCATTAACAGAGCCTATTACTGTCTTGAAGATTTTTTTAAGGAGAAAATAAAACTAATGTAAACTAAAATAAGTAATATTAATATTATGTGCATGTAATTAAAATACAATAAATATTATATAATAATTGTAATGTGCTTATTAATGTCTGACTATATTGTAAATGACATGCTAAAAGATTAAAGCTATGTGTATATAAATAATCATTATGAATGTATGCTATTATTACCTAGAAAATAGTTGAGCAAATGCTCACACGCCATAAAGGCCGAATATATTAAGGATCAAATGTTTATATTATACCACCTTATTATGTAACTTACCATATATTCAGTGAATAAATTATCATTATCATTATCATAGGAAACATATATAGGCAATTGTAACACATTTTAGCTGCTGTTGCACCATATTTAAAAATTTAATAATATTCACCAAAAAACTTAATTGGTTAACACCCGACCACCTATTACTATCCACAATAAAACTCAATTTTATTAACTTAAATCAAAATAAAAGGCTATGGTTTAAAACCGCGCGAAAAAAGCTCAAGTGTCCAATTTGAGGCGCCAAAATGCCCACCCTTTTGCTACGGCTATTGAAAATTAAAAAAAAAAAACTCATAACTGTCGTATACTTTCATAAATAAGTACTTATGTCTCATTTATGTGCTGTTGTAAAATAAACCGTATCTCTGATGACTTAACGTTAAAATTAAAAGCGAACTACCGATCATAACATGAGGTCTCAAAAATCGAACAATCGTTAAAAATATTAACTAAATTAAGTCACAACTCAAAGGTTTATGGACTAGAAAAACCTATAAAGCCATCTCTATCCCATTCTAAAACGTATATTCTGAGAGAGACAGCAGATATTCGCAGTCTTAATTCGATACCGTGTAAAAAGTTGCTGGCCACCCAAAATTGAAAAAAAGTTAAAAAATTGAACCCATAGGAAGGAAGCTGTCTTTTTGGTGCCGACAGTGACGCTGCTAGTTTCTAGTGTGAAATATAAAATAAGGGCGAATAATTTTTAATATAGAGGGTTCTTTACAGTAACTATTTCTTTTTCGTAATTATGTATCATAAATCGATGCTAAAGACCGTGCAGTCTATGTTACTCTAGTGAAATTATTTTATGAAAAAAAAATAACAATGTAACTTAATCACATATAAAAACTGTCATATAACCAAATTTTTCAAAATGATGATGTCATCGTTATAGTAATAATAAAAAAAAACTTATATTTCTTACTAAAACAATACAAAAAATAAACTTATTTCTAATTTTCTTATACTTAAAAAACTTATTTTAAATAAAACTTATATTTAAATTTTTCTATTTATGTAAGAACCCCTCGCTCGAAGGTGAAGGTGAAGATGTCATCGTTATTAGAACTTAATTATAACCAATTGGTATCTCATACTTCAGCAGTTACACCGACAAGAATTTGACTCTTAAATTAATTAATTAATGGTATCTCATTATCAGAATAAAGTCTGTTAATGCAAGTAAATATTATAAAATAAATTAAAAGCGATAATAGGCATTTCGCTACTAAATCAAATTAAAAGCTGAAAGCAGGAAATAAATGCAAACGGACAAAATTTTAAAAATGACATTACGTTCTTATTTTAAAAATTGATGAAATTCGCTTGTACTGAATAAGGGTCCCTAATAAAAAGTCGTCGATAAAGTGTCGATGGGAAAAAAGTGAAACGCAAGTAACGATGACTAGTGCAGTGCTAAAAGCGGTCGTAACGAGCCTACCTGACAGATTAATTTATATCTGACAGGTATATTTTTATAAGTATTTGCGACTTCGTCTGTGGAGGGTAAGTGTCATTGTTCACTTTTGTATGTATGAGTCGATTAAATTGATAGCCATGTTTTTATTCGCTTGTAATATCCGAATAGAAAATAGGTACTTTTAAGGGTAACAATGCATTGACTCCTTATGAACAGGAATTTGTTAGAAATTAGTTAACAATGATAATAATATAGGCAAATAAAAAGGCACATTCAAGTACATGTCATTTAAATAACGACGCGACGGTATTTCACCTGCAATACTTAGCTTATAGAACAAAATAGTTTAAAATGGTATTAAACCTTTCGTGAGACATATTTAATTATTGTATTAAGCGGTTTAAACTCACGCAAAATTGTCAGGAACGGCCCGACATGTTTCGAACTCAAATATAGCTCTTCATCACGGACAGCGGCGCGGTAACTTCGGCACTGACGAAAACAGCTCTTAAGAGCGAAACATGGCTGACCGTTCCTCACAATTTCACGTGAGTGTAAGTCACTTAAGAGCCCTATTTAATTATTTTTTTTTATATTAAGCCAAATATATTCATAATTTGAACCAACTTTTTGAAGTGAATAATAGTTTTTGCCCGATATCTAGGTATTAACATAGTTATTTCATGCTTTCATTGCGTGCAGTTGAAAATAAGCGGAAAAAACTATTTTTCCGCGTGAATTGTGTCAATTTCGAGTAGTTTTTGAAACAAAAATTATCAAAATTCAAATATATATCAATAAATGCCAATACCCCTGTTCTAGGTAGTAACATCAATAATATGTTAAGAAACATGTTTGATCATTGAGAAAAATGTCTAAAACAATCAGCATTTTAAAAGGAATAAGGCCTCTTAAGATACTAATTAATTTAAAATGTGCCCATATTAAACTATTTGAAGAATGTTGTACAAAATAATTTAAAGTTATGCTTGACAAACTACATATCTTGTATATTTAACTTGGTATTAAGTGGTGGCAAAAAACTTCGTTCGCTATGGTAGCTCGATTAGACAGACTGACACCCTCAACTTGTCTCGCACCCTCTCGACAAGCTCGAGTGTTTGCCTAACAAAACATTCAATATTTGCACTTAATATTAACCCCAAATGTTCAAATGAACGTTTCATATCAATTCCGAATTTGTTATGTTTGTGACAAAAAAATATTTAATTTGTGCTACTGAATTGGCAGGCTACCGTTGCTAGAAGTATTAAAAAAAATATATTTTTTCTAATATTTTAGTATTTGTCGGGTTAAATGAAATGTTAGTTAGTGTGTGAGCCGAATCCCGGCAAGGGCAAATATTTGTGTGATGAACTCGAATATTTGTGCCTAAGTAACCTACTTAGGCACAAATATTCGAGTTACCTAATGTTTGTTATTTTCTGGACTTATTTAAGTGTGTTTATCGTAGTCTAGTGTCCCTAACATAAAGCCTACTAGCATACTGTGTGGGACTAAATCGATTTGGGTCAGGCTATCTATTTATTTATTTATTTTATTTAAATATACATATTTATGTATAATTTATTTATCGCAAAGATGAACTTATTTAAGTCACGAGCCTCAACGTAGGTTACGTAGGTATTTAATTTAAATAAGTACCTATATCTGTATATTCTGGAAATTATAATTACATAATAATAAAAAAATAACATTGGCCAATTAAATTAAAATTAAGCCTAAAAAATAAAACTACAGAACTAAAATCTAAAGTAAATTACAATAAAGCTAAAATAAAGCTATAAAACTGTGCCCCCGCGGCATGGCCCCGAAGACGCTGGCAGCATTTCCTCGCTGAATCGCAATGCTGATGCGTTGTGCAAGGAAGCTGCCAGCTCTTCGGTCACCAATAATTTATGAAGTATAACGTAAGTAATTTTGATTTTTATCTGTAGTTTTGCTCAATTCTGGATTTAGACTTATGTTTGTCAATGAGTTTAAAAAATAAGGGAATTTGATAAGATTAAAAAATTTAAAGCTATCGAGTCGATATCAAAAACCATTTAATCATTGTATTGTAACTGATCTATTTTAAACAATCTCCAAAATTAAAGCGAATAAAAGAAATTCACATAGCAACAAAGATATAAATTATTATAATCCTTTTGTGAAACGCTTTCAAGCCCAACATGACTGTGAATTGAGAAAAAATCACAATAACACTAATTTCCTCTTAGACAACAGTTATAAAACCACAAAATCGCACTATTAACGCTACAATAGAACTCTTTTAACAATTGTATAACAATAATGGAAGACTGACAACTACACTTGATATCAAAATGTTGCAAAAGGTATAAGTGTTAGAGGTACATATGCCATTCTTCCTTTTAGTAAAAAACAAATCCGTTTTTGCCGAGCAAAATGGACTTTAACACATGGCTTTAAAAGCCATGATGTTTATAACCCATACGTTTTCCCAAGCCCCGCTGTGTCGTCTGAAAAGGTTGCATATTGTTTTGGATGGCTTGGTGATAGGTGGCCTTTTATCATATTTTGATTTATATTAGGTTACAGGATTTAGACATGGTGTTGTTCTTCCGGTGCCAAATAATAAAAGATAATTTTTGCTACAAAGTTTTTATGGACTCTAGATAACTGGTATCCAATGCACGGGTTAAAGAGAGAGGCTAGTTAGGGTTTCCTACGTATCTCTATCAATCTATCAGCGACAGACGTCCACTGTTTTTTCTGTCATAGGGAGCAAACGAGCAAACGTATTGCCTGATGGAAAGCGATTACCGTCGCTTAATAGACAACTGCAACACCAGAGGAGTCACAAGTGCATTGCGATATGTTGGACATAGGCTTCCCCTATAGATCGCTACAAGGTGCGATCCGGTGCAAACCGCATCCCTCCGACCCTAACGATAGTCTCCTCTTCTCTATCTACCTAGCGTGGAAAGCCACGCTGCGCTTTCCTATACGTGGTCGCCACACCAGGACTTTGCTGCCCCAATGGCCATCCGTTCTCCGGGCATTATGGCCCGCCCATTGCCATTTCAACCGTGAAATCCTGTAATATTTTTTTATTGGGATCTACTTTGATTCTTCTGCGAAACGTTACGTTTCCTGTGCGTTCCTACGTAACGTTAGTAGGTAAATAAGCAGCTAAGATTTTTTTTTTGAATATTCATAATTTTATATTTAATACCTACAACACAAAAGTTTTTTTTAAATACCTTCCACGATGGAATAGTTAGTCTAGCGCTTTGTCATAGAAACAAAGCAAGAAAATATTTGCTAGCAATAAATTACAAACTTTGTATGAAATGAGATAATTTATTCAGTAAGTAGGCCTCAAGGGCACTTTTACAAGTCAGATTGTGAATCTACCGGTATCATTTCCATACAATCCTAATTCAGACCTACCTTAAACATCTCAGTCATAAAGCAAAATTAAAAAACTAAGCAAGGGTCCCCTAGGCACCCCGCTGGGGCCATTCGACTGTGGCGGAACCGCTCACAGATTTAACACCGAAAAAGCCCGATCTGACCCGTTATGGGGCAGTTTGCATATATTTCTGGAGCGAATTTGTAAAACCATGGGAATCTATATGTGAGGTCCGTTTGATGAAGTCGTAAAAGATAATGGTGATTGAGAACAAAGGGTAGACGTATTTATCATTGTATATTGTGTTACTGGTTTAATAATTAATAAGAAATAAAATAAAATTGTTTTGATTCAGCGGCTACTCATACAGTCAGCATCTAAAATAGCTGGAAACTTTAGCGTTTGCATCTTTTGATGCTCGCCAGTACATGGCTTTACGTAAATAATCTTAAAATTATATTTGTATTTGTGTGTTGAATTGAAATGTTATGTTATCAATACAGGGTGGGAAGGATTATACCGATAGATTTTAATCATGGATTCCTGGTGGTATCACTATATATTTATAAGATTGCTGTGCTGCAAGGGAGGCTGCTGGGAGGAAGGGAGGGTCATATTCTTGAACCTATGAAATAATGTAAGACCTTATGTACAACATGAAACGCAATAAACGAACTGAATTGAATTGAAGCCGCGAGAAAAACCATTTCTAAGGTTGCCTTCTCAACATCTACAGCGGAAGTTAACAACCGGATACACCTCTAAAAATAACGACCTACCAATCAAAACAAACTCGAATTTAAACCGACAAAAGAGTTAATCAAACCCAACACATGCTTAAAAAAGGATTATGTTTCTAACAATTACATAAATTAATACATTCTTTTTCATATGAGAATTGTGTCCGTAAAATCACTTCCTTCGTTCAGCACAAATTTATTTTTGCTGTTAGTGGCGTCGCTGTAATGTTTTGATATCATTGAGATTACTAGGTGGAAACGTCAGTTCCGTATTTTTCCGTCTGCTTTAGTAAGGTTGTGGAGCAGGAGGCGTTTTTTTCTCGCCATATGACGTGTTTTTTTTTCAAGATGGCCATATGCTGCCGCACGTGTTGGCTGGCGGCCCCGTAGCTCTCCTTACTCATTAGATGCTACTTGACGAAAACGGCTATAATTTATGCATTTACGTATGTAGTTTGCGGTTTTTTTAGGAAAACCGCTATGTAAAGAATATCTGGTATTATAATTATGTCTTTATTTTGATAGTATAAGGTTTAAAATATTACACTAGTAGCATAGTTTCAATCAACCTCACACAAATCGATTTCGTCCCAAATTAAGCTCAAGAAGGCTTGTGGCTGGCTGTGGGTGGCTTATGGGTACTAGACGACGATATACATACATACTTATATAGATAAATATATAATGGAATACATATAGATATACGAGTAGAACAACCATGACCGTTGCACCAAACGTTGTGTTTTGACAAACGCAGTAAAGATAGAAATACCAAAAAAAAGAAAAAAGTCGGTCCCAAACTACTCAATTATTATATATATATATATATATTATAGTTTACGTGAGGTTTGACACCGACTTCAAAGGGTGAGTCAAATGTAATCTGTACTTGAACGGGTTATTTTTGGCTTTTTAGTTTTATTGAAGTCGGTTATTTTTTGTAAAATTTCTTTTTTTTTGCTTTTTAGTGATTCATACAAAATACTTATGGCGGGGTGATCGAGGAGGTCTCGAAGGCATGCATCTCGTTTGAATCATCTCCTAACTCCTAACCGTTAAGGAGTTGTACCTTCCATCATCAG
The DNA here is from genome assembly GCA_932273695.1 of Apotomis betuletana. Classification (NCBI taxonomy): domain Eukaryota; kingdom Metazoa; phylum Arthropoda; class Insecta; order Lepidoptera; family Tortricidae; genus Apotomis; species Apotomis betuletana. The sequence continues at coordinate 34,205,405 of OW026300.1, read as the reverse complement.
CTCAGCATTGGAAGATGATGACTAGCATATGCAAATACTTAAATAATTTTAGAAAATATATAAAAAAATGAATGATGATGATGATGAATGATGTGCCTATAAAATTTCAGGAATTGCTTCGATTCCTAATGGATCTCGTCATTCGATCTTCACCAAAATTTTATGGGACCAACCTTGAGATGTCTATTTCATGAACCTAAAAAGAATTTTCCAAGTCGACTCATAAATGACGGAGTTCTGAGGTAACAAACATTAAAAATAATAATAAAAAAAATACAACTGAATTGAGAACCCCTTCCTTTTTATGAAGTCGGTTAAAAATTCTACAAATATATTTCGGACCGAAAATATTAAAAAAATTACACCCAATCATTTAAAGCCTGCAGGAATCATAAACGGCGCGAAAGTTTTTTAAAATACTTGCAATTTGGTACAAGATTTGACACTTGGAATTTGGTTAAGTACCGTTTTGGACAATTGGTGCCGTCATCTTAATTATTTACTTAGCAAAGACAAAAGACACGATTTCAGGGTTATCAATCACGGTACAGGAAATAACGACATATGTAAAAAAGTATTTATATAAATTTTTACCGAATTTATATATACGTAGGTTACATACAACTTGAGGACGAAAACTTTAATAAGTAAATTTAATTCTCTACAACATTGCCCAAGCTTTGTTGTAGCTAAAGTGCTCCTAAACGAAGATATAATCCAGAAGTTTGTTTTTCAGTAGGAAATTGCGATTTTTTACGTTTTTTTAAATGTGGATATCTCCGTTACTGTCTGTCCTAGAAAAATAAAATAAAATGGAGAATGTACTAAATTTAACTCTCTATAACATTGTGGAAGCTTTCTTCTAGCTAAAATGCACCTAAAGGAAGATATGAGCAAAAATATGAAGAAAGTGCCGGTTTTTTCAATATGGCGGCAGGCGCGGAGGGGGGGGTATTGTGCATTTTGCATTTTAAACACTGCCTAACCATCCTAGACAACATATCAAAAATTCAAAACTACCGGACCGTTTGTAAGGTCACACATAGTACTTTAGTCTCTATTCACCGTATTATAAGTAAAAATTATCAAATTATGAAGATAAAATTGTACAATGTAAAATTGTGGTGAAGACTGATGAAGAACGCCTTTTGTAGTCACATTTAAGGAGATTTTTTTACATTTTTAACTCAATTAGTTTAAATTTTGACATGTAATTATTTTATCTCCTTTGTAATCAATTTCGTTATTTTTATTATCGGCATAGATTATCTATTAGTATGAATGTAAGTGATGATCACAGTAATCAAGTATTAATGTATGTGTAAATTGACTTAGCGTAAGTAATTTATATTGACATTTTATATTATGAAATAAAGAAATGTAATCTATCATTATTGTGCAATAAAGCTTAAATAAATAATAGTATTTTATGCAACCGTTGTATAAGAGGGGCAAAAAACGCGAGTGGCATGGGTTACGATATACGTAGCGAACATCGTAAGAAAGACGCCACGAGCGTTTTTTGACCTACTTATACAACGTTGCATACAATACTTTTTCTACGACTCGACATTTCATAAATAAAATGCAAATAAACAACAAAGAAAATAATTACATGTTCCCGCTCGGCATCAACAAAATAAAAAAAATAGTCTCTGATAAACTTTTTTTTTATTGACGTCCATCTGTCAAAAAATATGAACTTATACATAAAGGTATCCGTTCACTATACTAAACATCCATGCACTGAAGTTAATTTTTTTTAAGTTGGCAGCAATACCTTTGTACAATAAGTTTTTTTTAAATTGCAAATAGAGTGAATGCAGCTGTTTATCTGGTAATCTGTGGTACTAAGTGATGCTTTTTTGTCGACATTATAACATCGTTTAGCAGTGTTTTTTTGGGCAGTAGCGTATAGACTTTTACAGACTTTCATAATTTATGTCTTTATATTAGAGTTAGTAACATGTTAGTAACTATATAAATGACAGAAAAATGTACTGGAGTAGAAAAAAATACTTAAATCATTGCAGTAATCTTCATTTACAGTCTATACAATGAGTATACAAAATCGACAACCCTACAGGTCGTGTGACGAAGACCGCCTAAACCTTGTCCAGCTATCTTCGGCTCCTTTGGCTGACAATTTCATTCGTTTCATAAACGTTTCGCCTAGGGCTGCCACTCGTTAAATAAAGTGTTAGGTGTTATGTTGAAAGCATAATTTTACAAACGCCAAATGATTTATTAACAGCTTTAGCGGCGAGATTTTACGTAAAGATGGAGCTAAAAATTTTAGTTTGTCCCACCCAAATATTATTTTTCTGGAGATTCCATAAGCTTAGAAAAAAGGGGTTACTTAATATTTTAGCGAGGTCTCTGATTTTAAACGGAAATCGCAACTATTGTGAATACTTAATGTAGTTTAATAATTGATTAATAATTGATGTATTAATTGATTTTCCTTTATTGATCGATTGCCTTTCATTTCAGCTATTTTTCTTAAGCGGCTTAGGTAGAAAGTTCCTGATTACACCTTTTGAACTAAATATAAAATAGGTATTGCTGCATATATAATGCGAGTAACGTACAAAAATTAGAACGATATACATATAATAGATAGAATAGGTAGGAACTCAAACCACAATACAAAATTATTGCTCAGTTACCTACTACCTGCAATGTGGTAAAAAGTAGAAAAATATTTATAATAATACAAAACCATTGCTGACTTATGGTCAGAAAATCATCCTCTGAAATAATCACTTAGCCCGAACAGTTTTACCACCAACAGAGGATATTCAAAATTGCCTGAACCTTATTCAATATATTATTACTTTTGGACACTACAAGCCAAAACAGAGGTGTGAAAAATATAATCATTTTACAATTTTGAACCACAATTTTCAGCTCGTGACATCACCTTATTGAAACAGAAGAATTGTAACCAAAAGCATTTGTAAGTGCTATACTAAACTTTATACGGCGCGAAAAGGTCTCAAATAAAATGCGCGTGTACTGGAGCATTAGTCCCTTTTAGTTCAAAATGAGCTTCATTTTTCTCGTCACAAACGCGAGAAGAGAGTCATGTTTCCTGGTGTTAAGTGTACAGTCGGACCCGAAATAATCTGCGGCCATTACTCAATTAATATAAACACACAGCGGCGGCGGGTGTCACGTTATCAACACCTTCAAGTCACGATAAGATTATTATAGCCAGTACTGAGACTTCCAGAAACGCTGACATTTAATTAAACAGCTTGGTTTATCCTTAAACTGTCTTTTTTATGTCTCCAAACAAATAAATAAATAAATATCGGACAACCTCACAAAAATCGATCTAGTCCCAAATTAAGCTCAATAAGGCTTGTGTTATGGGTACTAGACGACGATATACGTACCTACTTATATAGATAAATATATACTTAAATACATATTAGAACAACCATGACCCAAGCACAAATATTCGAGTTCATCACACAAATATTTGCCCTGGCCGGGATTCGAACCCAGGACCGCCGGCTCAGTAGGCAGGTAGGTGTCTACAAACCGAGCCAAACGCGTCGTCAAATGCCTTTAATGACCAAACATAGGATAGACATTTTGTTTAGTTACATCGATGATTTGTAAAAAACGTAATTATTTAAACAGTTGTTATCGAACTGTTTGATTAATCATGGTTACATATAATGTGTGAGCATGCGTAATATTTCAAGTACTTGATGTTCTATTGCGTACCAATGATATTCTTTTCGCATTTGTTTAATTATGGATTGAAAGGTCACGTCCAGGATTAAAGCGCGGGAATAGGTAAAAAAAAAAACAATGTATTTTAAACGGGTTTACTGTGGACCACGACCTGCCCGCTCCCGTTGACGTCTGTCATAGTAGGGCATTGGTGGCAGCGGGAAAATGGTGTCAAATGGCGCCATATTTAACCAGAATAACACGATTAAAATGCTAGATTTGGCACACGCGAATGCCGATGCTAACGAATCATATTTTAATGTTTTCGCTATCATCTTTAAAGTGCAGAGTGCAATCGCAGCCCAGGCGTTTATATGGACTTGTTACACCGTTTATTTACTTAGACTGCAGCCAAGTCGCTCTAGACTCGTCGGATTCGAACCTGCACTTAGCGCGCACGCGTCTCAGAACAGTTATGGCCGACAGGTTCCCTTAAAGCGCGAAAACTGTGTAATTATGTAAAGATAATTTCCGCATCGCTAAACACGATTTACGGGCGCGTCAATTTATTTTCCGGTTTTGTTCGATAAAAAAAACCGCTAAATATGTATCGGATGTTCTCGGTAGAAAATATTTTTTGAAACTAATAACATTTGCATGAGCACATAGAATAATAAAAACAAAGATAAGTACAAGTAGCCTATATAATAAAAAAATTGAATACCACTTCTAAGAGGTCCGCCTGCGGCATGGTCCCCAGTATGCTGGCGGCGTTACCTCTGGCAGAGGAAAGAGCCAGCTCTGGGGTCTCCCGAAGCGTCGATCAGCTGTTTCGACAAGGCTTTCGTGAAAATTCTCATGTCAGCTGACCATGCGCACTATGTTTCGACTGCAAGCGCCTCGTAGTAGTTAAATAACGAAGATTATTTATTCTGTATCGGTTAAACTAAATGTTTTTTTTATTTAGTTAATAAAGTAGGTAATTATTAATTCACTTCGGGATCTTTTGCTCGAGCCCCAATTCATGCTTATCTTTTACGGCTTTAATTTATTTATATGATTGTTTCTCTAAGCCGCATTTTTATTGTTACGCTTACAAATTGTATAGAAAGTTAGGTAGAAAAATTTGTTTCCACTTGTATTAAACTTAGTGGCAATTAACAGCATAAAAGCACGATGATAATAATTCAATACCGAATTTAATAATTTTGAAAACCTAAGCTGTTCTAATCTTTTTAGCGTTTCGGGCATTCCATTTGCAAGCCCTATTTCACGTAGCAAAAACACAAACTTCGGTAAACACGGCACAATGTGAAACCACGGTACAATGTGTACCGTGCCCGTCCACGGGACAAAGCCGTGTTGGCTCAGCTGATGCATGACGTCACAAAGAGAGGAATCATGCCCAACAATCCATTTTCTCTGTTTGTGTCCACCGCGTAAAGGCGCAGTGAGATGTTGTGGAAATTTTGGACTGACCTTTCATTGTCGGAATAAATTTATGTATAATAGTAATCGTCATGACTCACGCTCCCGCGCCAAAGGTCATGTTGAACCTACCTACTACTATCTGCGAGCCTATAATGGTTGCTTTTATCACGCGATAAATAAGTGACCGAGCATCCGTCACGTTTTGATAAAATGCGAGTGTAAGTGACAGATGTGTCACTTATTTATCACGTCAAACGCAACCATCATCAAAGGCAACCTGTGCAGCTTCTCTCCCTGGCACGTCTCTCTTTCTCTCTCTCTCGCACCAAAATGAGGATCTGTCGCGATGCAGCTTTATTCTGGTCTATTCATCTCGTATGTAATCGTCCTTGAGGTAAGGTATTCCTGGATGTCCATCTAGTTGAAGAAACCTACCTCAAGGATGTTCAGGTGGATCCATTTCTTCGGTGAGTGGCCACGGAAGATGAGGATACGGTAATATTATTACTAACTATTTCATAATAATATTAAAATTATCGTGAGACATAGATATCGCGGCCACGCACAGTGGCCCACAGTGGGCAGCTTGTTGCGTAGCAGCACGGATAGCTGCCCCTGATGAAGAGCTCCATATGAGTAGTAGTAGTTAGCACCACATGAGTTCGAAACATTTCAAACATTTTGAGTTTAAACCATTTTTATTGTAACTAACAACTATGGAGCTTATCCGCAATAAATGGTATATTATTATTATATTATTAGGTATAGCAATCCTGCACCAGATCAGACGACGCAACGGAGCCACGCTGTTACGTCGCCTAAATCAAATTAGATTTAAGTTTTTTTTTTTGTAATGTAATTTTGTAGTTCACAGTGCCTTGGTTTATTTACTGTTATACTGTGTAACCAATTTAAATAAATAAATAAATCAATAAATAGCAGACAGTGCATGAATGTCCTCAGTTTGTAGGTGGGTCCCGCTCGGCTACCCCTTAACAGGGTGTTTATATTTTCAGCGGGCGCCAGCGCTGCCGAGCGCGACTGTTTACCGCGACCCACGGCAGGGGAAGACAACATTTGGTTTTTCGAATATTTTGTTTATTATTTAAGAGATTGGCACCCTAAGAAGGTATCGTTAAAACTTTATAAAATCCCAGTCTTAGAGGTCACACACTTCTTCGTATCTTAAGTTTTCTTATCCTGAAAACAGACTTAACTGATAATAAATATGAGGCACAACTAAACTTATATTTAGCTTTCAGATACGAGAAGCAATAAAATAACAGAAAATGTAATAATTTCTCAATAATAAATTTGTGAAACATGCATGTCGCATTATTTTTAATGTGGATACACCTCAATTGTTTTTTTTTATTGAAGCTTTGATACAAGGATTAAAGCACGACTGATTACCAGTCCGGCGTGTTGGACCGGTGATCCAGAGGTACCGGGTTTGATCCCCGGTCTCTTCCGCCAGGTCACGCATGTCAATTTTTCTTTGTGCTTCGATCTTTATATCAATGGTTTTCTTGATAATGTTACCAAATGGTTGTCGATCCCTGGAGTGCAGAATAATTTCCTCGCATATTGTCGGACTAATTGGTCAGAAGTTGCGTTACTACTGTTTGACGTCATATCCACCCAGACCTGATTTGCTGAAGAGAACTAGTTAGGTACCTAGGTTTAAACAAACACACGATGTAACTCGTGTCACTTATATAATTTTGCGATTAGCGCGGTTGTACAGCTGCCGCCTGCCGGTAAACTTTTTGAGCATAACCTTGACTGCGCAGTAGCCGATTTACGTACATAAATGTACTATGCGCAGATCCGCCATTTTTGTTCTAAAAGTTTGCCGGCAACTATAGGGCAGCTGCCTGCTGAGCGATGTTCCTGGGTTCGAATCCGGGCATGAGCAAATATTTGTATGATGAACTCGATTTATTCCTGGGTCATGGATGTTTTCTTTGTATTTATGTATGTGTATATGTTTGGCACTATGCCGCAGGGGCCATTTTTAGATTTAGTTTAACTTTATTATGTTCGAGTTTAGTTTAATTTTTAGATTTAGTTTTGTGTTAGTATTTTAATTATTTTAGTTTAATTTTTAGATTTAGTTTTGTGTTAGTATTTTAATTATTATTGCCATGTAAAAAGTTTTGAATAGGTAAATCTAGTTTATCCTTCAGTATGTGTTGATCTATATAATTATCTACATATATCATGACATATCGACCTCTAATGCCCAAAAAACTAGTCTTTTTGCGTACGTTAAACACTAGTAATTATTTGGAATTTTACCATGTGGGAAGAGAGAAGACGTGCTTGCAGTTGAGTTTCTATATCTTAAAAGCTCTGTTTTGGATAATTTTTTAATGATTGAGGACGTGAATATCGAATTTCTATATCCAAAGAGACGACTTGCTTTTTAACCCCCACCCCCCACGAAGAATATAGTGGTGTTATAAGTTTAACATGTGTGTCTGTGTATTTGTGTATCTGTCAGTGGCATCGTAGCTCCCAAACGGAAGGACCGATTTGTTTGTGCTTTTTTAAATCGATAGACTTGTTTGTCGAGATGGCTCTTAGCTATGTTTGGTGGAAATAGGACTACTAGTTTTCAAGAGATCTTAGCCAATATTGAAGGTAAGAATTCCATGTTCAGTTTTAGTTTTAGTAGCATTTTCTATAACACTCATTGAATGAGGATCTCATGATGACTTTCGTCAGGGGTGTTCTCAATTTTTTATTTAGGTTATTATTATTACCAATGATTGTGTGCATTTATTACCTATCTCAGTTATATACACCAAAAAACAAATGCAAAGAGAAAAACAACCGAATTAGCCTGCCCCTGCCTGCTATTTTTGAATTTTAGTTGTCTAAACATAATTTGTCTCCAGCTCCAAACATTACATTTCAGTAATAATCTATAACAAGAATCCTATTATCCACCCCACATGAGTAGCTCATCGATGCCCCTCGTGACAGCTGATAGAAGCTGATTAGCCATAAGTCCTCCCATCGCGTGCTGCGCCCGCGCACGTGCGTCCAAATAGGTTAATTGTGAAGTTAAATTAGTAAGTCATTTCGTGATAAAGCCAATATAAATAAAACACAGACCAAACTGGACAGCTCCACTGCCCTTCAAATAGCCGTTACTTTAAAACAAACTTTGGTTTTGGCAGCCATTTTCAATCCTTTTATGGCCTGGGTTATTTATTTATCGTATGGCATTTCAGTCACTGGATACAATTAATTAAACTTAAAAGCTGAAGTTAGCCTTATCCAAGTAATCTCTGGCAATTCCCGTGAGGTTTTTGATGTCTTTAGGGTCTAATGTTATTGTTCCCTATATACTTAGGTGCGGGTAGCGTGATCAAGGATGTTGAATAATAGACAAAGTTAATCTGACTCAAAATAGATGTATTGTATAAGACACAATTAAATTTCACAGTTATCTTATGCGCTCTAAATACCGGGTGAGACTGACGTTAGCGGGGCCCGTACCTACGTGGTCGTGGCTTCGCTTAGTCAGCTCATATCGCAGTGCACTCGCACCGGGATATGAGCTGACGCTGCTAACTTGTCCCTACATCATTTCCCCCTTCAACAAAAAAAAATAATAATCTAAAACTTAACTATTACAGTGATCTCTCTTACGGGATCAAACTTAATAAACATTGCCAGTGTGGCACTAGCCTTATACGCGTACTAACCCAAACAAAATCATCATGAGCGCTCAAATATCATGCAGGTGCGCTTTCCGCTGACGTCGCAAGACGCGCGACTGCCTGATATTTGCCTACACATTCTATGTACTGCTAATTTATATTTTATAACAACAGAGTGATAAACAAGCATGAGGTGCTTTATGTTTGAATACAATTTAATACAAAGATTGTTCATCTATTTATGATTTACTTTAATTTACGACATTAAATTTGAACAATAAAAACAATTTAAACAATCAACTAAGTTTGTTTTATTTTAGTACACTTCACTTCACTTTACCCTCACTTAATATATTACGGGTTGCTGTTTAGGTTGGGTTTGGACCTGTTCCCGTTGCACAACAACGGCTGTTGGTTGCACCTTAGCCACTGCTTTCTGTAGCCAACTTCGAATGCATTGCCGACACTTGGTGTATATAAAATACAGCAAAAACAATACTAATACCACGGAGATAACCAGGAGAATAATTCCAAAATAGTTGAGCTTCGCGTCAACCTGTCCAGTGACACTATGGACCTCTGCTATCGCGATGTTGTTGTGTGAATTGTCCTCCTTGCTTTGTCCGTAGCCCATTTTTGTTATAGTTCACAGTTACAATAGTAACAAAAATAAAATAAAATGTATATGATACGCTCTGCGCGTTGACTGTACACGATGCTTAAGTCTTTAATATTAAAATTATACAACCAATTACACTTTTATATATTCTATATCTATGTCAGCATATTACGTGAAAATTTACATCTGTAACAAAACTGATTCATTAATGTCCAAAGTTCGTCTTACATTTTCATCTCAGCAATTCCTATCGTTACTTAGCTGTGACCTACTTAATGCCTAACGTCAACCAGCCAGTACTGTTGCGATTATCGTATTGCGATGCTATACTATTTAACATAGCGTCATTAACCTGCTGTTTTTGACAAGAAATATAACGCTATATTTTAAAACATAATTAATAAGACAAATACAGTTAGTACCTACCTAAACATTGTATATCTAAAAAAAATAGTGTAAAAAAATGTAAATCATGTCTGTAAATATCTTAATAATAATCGTCAATAAACCTTACAGGTCTTTTTATTGCTCGGCCACGTTTGGTGCTACGTGGTTCAACGTTAGACTTTCTTTCGCTCTGCTTTAATCCGGTAGTACGCGGCATCGCGCTAGTCTCGCTTTCGCTGTGCACGGTAGTGGAATCGCCTACCTTATCTCCTGAGCTCGCGCTAGAACCGATGTTATCATTTAACAAGTAAGCTGGCTTCAACCGATTTATTGAAATACGAGCTTGCCTGTTTGGATATTGAATTAAAAATACTTTATCGTCTCTTTCCAACACCTTGTAGGGTCCCATATAGGGTGGTTGTAACGATTTTCGGACCGTGTCATCCCTAATAAAAACGTATTCGCAAGATCGTAAATCCTTATGAACAAATAACGCTTGATTATTTCGCGAACCTACTGATTGTGGTTTGTATTGTTCTATCTTTTTGCGAATATTATCTACTAAGCTTGAAGGATCACTAGCTTCTGTATTCTGAGTGGCAAAAAAATCTCCTGGCAGACGTAGTGTCCGTCCGAACAACATCTCGGCGGCGCTTATGCCGTTATCGCTGCGCCCCGCAGCGCGTAAGCCAAGCATAACGGTGGGCAGTTCCTCCTCCCATGACCCGTCTTTTATTCTAGCCATGAGTGCAGCCTTAAGGCTGCGGTGAAACCTTTCGACCTTCGCATTGCTTTGTGGATGAAATGGTGTAGTCCTAATTCTATTTATACCTAATAACTTCATAAGCTCTCTGAAAAGATTGCTTTCAAACTGACGTCCTTGGTCCGTCGTGAGTCTGGTCGGACAACCATAACGCACAATCCATTCGTTGTATATTATTTTAGCTACAGTTTCAGCTGACATTTCCTCTATGGGAAAAGCTTCAGGCCAACTCGTGCGCCTATCTATTATAGTTACTAAATAGCGATTTCCACGCGGAGATGTCGGCATTGGGCCAACTAAATCAACGTGGATCTGTTCCATGCGATCGGCGTCATCAAACGTACCTAACTTTGCGATCGTATGTCGACTAATCTTCGACTTCTGACATTGTATACATGCCTTTGCCCATTTTCCGACATCTTTGTTCATGCTAGGCCAGAAAAATTTACTTGAAACTAATCTACGAGTAGTACGCGTTCCGGGGTGACTTATATCGTGAACACTCTTGAACGCTATCTGCCTAAACTTTTCTGTTAAGTACGGTCGCACCTCTTCTAATGAAATTTCGCAATAAACGGCTTTATTACAAGTCGGTATTGTTATTAATTTCAACTGAATACTACTGCTTTCGTCCGGTTGACCCGATTGCGTCATGTTTTTCAACCATTCGTCTTTTGCTTGATCATCAGCGAGTTCCTCGTAATCTAGCACTGTAGGACAAACTATAGTCTCAATGCGAGACAACGTATCCGCGACGACGTTCTCTTTCCCACTTATGTGCCTGATATCTGTCGTGAATTCGCTGATGAACAAAAGTTGCCTCGCTCGCCGTGGCGTCTCGTTATTATTATCGGCTAACTTATCGAATGCGTGGCATAATGGTCTATGGTCTGTATACAATGTCAGTGGGCGGCCCTCGAATGATTTCCTGAAATGCTTTATTGAAAGATATGCCCCTAACAACTCGCGGTCATACGTCGAGTATTTTTTCTGAGCATCGCTTAACTTTTTTGAAAAAAAACCTAATGGCTCCCACTTATTGTTAACTAATTGTTGTAACACCCCACCTACAGAACTATTTGACGCATCTGTCATAAGCGCCAATTGCGCGTCGATGCGGGGATGAGACAATGTAACGGCATCCTTAAGGCCTATTTTACACTGCTCAAACGCCTCTTCGGCTTCATTAGTCCATGCAATGGGTGTTTTATCATTTTTCCTAACGTTGACAAGGTATCGTTCTAACTCTGACTGAATTTTTGCCGCTCTCGGTATGTGAGGGCGATAAAAATTCAGCATGCCTAAAAATCTCCTCAACTGATCGACGGTCGTCGGTTTCGGGTAGTTCACTATAGCCTGAACCTTTTCCTCTAGAGGTCTTATGCCTGCTGTGCTTACTTCATGACCCAGAAATTCTAATTTCGATTTCCCGAAACTGCATTTGCTCAAGTTGATTGTAATGCCAAACTGATCAAAACGTTGGAAAACTTGTCCTAGATGTCGCCTATGCTGCTCTTCATTATCGCTCACAATGAGGACGTCGTCTAAATAACAAAATAAAAAATCGAGACCTTCCAGAACCGTGTTATTCATAAATCTTTGAAAGGTTTGAGCAGCATTGCGAAGCCCGAAATTTAATTTTGGAAATTCGAACAGTCCAAACGGTGTGATTATGGCCGTTTTCTCTATGTCTCTTTCCGTTACATTTATGCAGTGATAGGCCCTGTTAATATCCAATTTTGAAAAAAATTGTTTTCCTGCCAAAATGTACGTGAAGTCATGTAATCTAGGTATGGGATATCTGTCGGGTACCGTTATTGCATTTAATGCCCGATAATCTCCGCAAGGACGAATTTCGCCATTCTTTTTTGTTACTACGTGCAATGGGCTGGCCCAGGCGCTTTTGGACGGCCTGCAAATGCCCATCTCTTGCATTCGGCGAAATTCTTCCTTGACTTTAGCGTACCTGTCGGGTGGTAATGGTCGCGCTCGAGCATACACCGGCGGCCCTGTGGTCTCTATGTGATGTACCACATTATGCGCCGGCACTTCCCTAAAAGTAGCCGGTTTTGTGATGCTCGGATACTGCGATAATAAACTACTATATGGATGGTTATTGTCAATGGTGTTGATGGTTGCCTGGTCAGTACTCACGATGGAAGTTATAATATTTATATTTGTTACACTGTCGATTAATCTTTGCTGACTTAAATCGACCATTAACTTGTGATAAATTAAAAAATCGGCTCCCAGTATTGGCTGCTTGACATCGGCTAACACAAAACTCCACCTGAACGGTCTGCGTAATTTAAAATCTAATAACATTGATTTAACCCCATATGTTTTGATCTCGGTGCCATTAGCTGCAAAAAGTTTACAATCAAAACACTCACCAAAACGTTGTTTCTTACTTGCCGGTAGCACCGAGACGTTCGCGCCAGTATCCACAAGAAAACGTAAACCAGAGTTCATGTCCGTTACACATAATCGACGGTATGGCGTAACAATAGCACAGGTTTCCGCCGGCCCCTGTACTATTTCTACTAGTTTTCCGCTTTCTTATTGTTCCACGCACACGGTTCGCGACACTTGGTAGACCTGTCACCGAATCTGTAGTGATAGTAGCACAACCAGTCGGGATTTTTCGCTGCCTGGCCGCGCTGGTGCCGTGATGCGCTCCTGCCCCTCGACGCTGATCGGCCTCGGCGCTGGTTCCAACCGTAGTCTCGTTGCCTCGGCCTTGAACGCTCCATCTCCGACAGCCGTACACTCAACTTCGCGATCTCTGCGATAATCAACGCGGCGTCGCTGCTGGGACTACTCGGCGAAATTCGGCGTGATGGTCCAGGTGTAGCTACCACTGCCGACACCTGGGGCACCCTTGTGGCTTCCGACACATCATCGGCAATGCTGGCCAATGTGTCAAGGTCGGTCTCACGAGATGCTACTAAAACCGCGCGTGTCGCTGTAGGTAAGTGATTTTGCCACATTATCCTTAACGTACCGTCGGGAAAACTGTCTTTAGCCAAGTTACGCATCTTGGCTAAGAGTTGTGAAGGCTTTTGATCTCCTAAATCCATTTCCCCCAGTAGTTTTTCGATTTGCCGGTTCTTAGAATCTTCTAGCATTGTCAACAGCTTGTTCTTTAGCTCCTGATATTTATTCGTGGCGGGCGGTTTTGTGAGGAAGTCTGTCAGCCGAAGAATAACTTCCTTTGGCAGCTTGGAAACCACCATGTCAAATTTTGTGCCGTCACCTATCCGCTGTGGCGTTAGCACGGCCTCCGTCCGGATAAACCAAACTCGTGGCTGGTCGACCCAGAAGTCTGGAATTCTGTTTGATACCGAGATTGCCATGACCTCGGAGCTTTGCGGTACTGTTATGTCCTGTAACTGCAACTTCTGAGTAACACCCGTATTTTCCGTTCCGTCCGTCATTTCACTGTAGCACTATTTCTGTTTTACTTTTTAACAACCATCTACTTGACCAACGCTACTATTATTGTCCAACCGAGGGTCACCACTTTAGGGTCGGATGTTATTGTTCCCTATATACTTAGGTGCGGGTAGCGTGATCAAGGATGTTGAATAATAGACAAAGTTAATCTGACTCAAAATAGATGTATTGTATAAGACACAATTAAATTTCACAGTTATCTTATGCGCTCTAAATACCGGGTGAGACTGACGTTAGCGGAGCCCGTACCTACGTGGTCGTGGCTTCGCTTAGTCAGCTCATATCGCAGTGCACTCGCACCGGGATATGAGCTGACGCTGCTAACTTGTCCCTACATATTCCTCCTGTCCTGGGGGTCGATGTTGCTCTGCGTCCGTAAGAACTACCTTAGATAACCCTACACGTGACCCGTGGGTGGTGCCAAAGGAGCAACAACGTGTTTGCTGCACTGTCCTCAAGGACCTCGCAGTGTTCACTGGATTTCACCATCGTCAACACATGGCCTGGGTCAACTGACAAAGTCGTTGGAATCACACATCTTAATAAAGAGATGTGTATCTTTTTATAGGCTTTTTGGCAGAGTTATTTTTTGCAAATGTTTTATTTCACCGAATTTTCACTTTGCAGAATTTGATTCCTCTGTGGAGTCATACATTTTTTCATAATTCTTGCAAATAACATCCTATTGATTAGGTTAGGTTAGGTTTGTTTTATAACATCATAACAATCCCAAATAGTTTACGGTTTTAGAAATTTTAGTTATAGATTTATTTCTACGAAATGACACTTCTACGAAATGGATACGACGAAAAATAATTTGGCAATAACGCAGAGAACCCGTTTTTAATTCATGCCTTATTGTCATGAAAATATTCAAGCATAAAAAAAAGCTCACATATGTAAAATGAAAAAAAAAAAAAAAACAACTGTGACTGCGATAGACAGCAGAAAAGGAGTGATACATTGTTTAAGGTTATTTAGTAAGTGAATACAGTTAATACTACATATAGTTAGGTAGGTACACGTATTTATAGAGATGTCAATAAAAATCCCTTTGCATGCTATTTCGCCTCGCACTTGACCGTTTTTTGATAGAGCATTGCCAGCGACCATATTTTAATAGCAATATAATCAATATCACGTCATCACGTACGTAAGGGCGTGTGCACATTAGTGCCGGCTCATCGCGCGTGTTTATATAGATAGCTTTAAGGGGGCTGATGGGGACCGAATTGAAAAGGGTGCTGTATTGGTTACATTTCGGGAATGTTCTACAAAGTTAAGAGTTACTGTTAAAAGGGTGATTAGTTTTAATCGGCAATTTCTATTTGTTTAATGAGTAAGTTCGTGAATCTTAGCTTTAACCAGGCTCTAGTTTTGTTCACATTTGCGAATGAAATAAAATGAAGTTTCTACGCTGCTGAAACATCAGGCAAATATGGTAGGTTATTGTAATGTAATGTAATGTCAGTTCAAAGGTATTTTTTACAGTGTTAGGATCAGGAAACAATAGATATATAGGTACGCTGCTGTTACCAAAGCATTATTTTTGAACAGAAGTTGTAGTGAAATCAGAGCAGATATTGGTTTATATTTTTTTACTGAATTCAAATCGAATCGAACGAATGAACGAATATCGCTTTAATAACCGTAGTTAGTATAAATCTTGTAAAGCCTAAGTATACCAGTGAAACTGTACGCTGTAGACCACGCGATTTTTTTACATTTTCAATCTTAATATCTTCGTCATTTTGAAAAATTTCGAAATACTGAATCAATAAAAAAAACAATATAATTATCGAACCTGCTCACTAAATTTCACGAGAATCGGTTAAGAAATGCGATCTGTAGGTGAGGACATCCGGACATTCGGACATGTTTATATGCGTATTTTTCTTATTTTTTTTAACGTTATCGTATCGCGGATTTGCAGTTTTTGTTTTGATTGGTCTAGATTTCCGGAAAGTAATGCCTGATTCAATATATTTTTTACAAAATACATTGATAAAAAAATCATGAAAACAAAATCACGATTACCGTCTTTTGTTTCAATCAAATTGACTATTATAGCCTCCTGACGACCAGCATTCATAATTTGTCAATTTAATTTTAGCCTTATAACAAATAGTTGACAGTTAACTATTCATTGTAGTTTATGTACTACCTATATGTAGGACACTGGAAGTCAGGAGGATATAATATTATTATGAGTTACTTTCGATACACAAAGGAATTAATATGGATTTGTTCTAAATACATCCCCTTACAAAGTTTTTTGAATAATACTCGAGTTTCTCATACGCTACCTCAATAATGAAGTTATGGCCGCTACAGCATGTGTGGAAAAATATTAACTCTTGATAGAATACCTATTAATAACAATTTACTTTACTCGACTTCTTATGCAAATAATTCCGCAATAAAACAGAATCCAATTACTTCATTCTATCTATTACAGAATCAGCAAATAGCACAAATATACCAACAAATATCCATCGCTATTCGCTATTCAATGTTAATTCAAGCAACGGAATTCTCAACCGTGTATTAGTTCTAAATAATTAACCCCGACTCCTGCGCACCCTCGCCTAAAAATAACCCTAAAAAACAGCCCCATATTCAAATTAACAAAGCATTACTGTGTATTCCGAAACAATTATTTCATCCCTTTACTAGACTATTAAAGTAACCACCAATGATTTATCACACAAATTTCAACCCCAATTGTAGAATATAAGGCTTGTTTTCATTAAATGTGGGATGGTGCTTAGTTTGATTGGAAGCGAAGGGAGTAAATTTGAAGTAAAAAGGTGGCACGCGCCTTGTCGTACGCGATGCAAGGTATCTTCCCTAACGATCGGTGATCTAGATAGTGTTGTGGCTAAATTTATACAATATCGAAACTATCGATGATGTTCGATGGATTTGTATCAAAATACAGCGGAAGTTTAGGAATAGAAAGCTGAAAGTCAATAGTTTTAAGTAGTTTCACATAGTGTTATGTACAGTCAACTGGTTTCTTAAACTTACGAAAATAATACCCACTGGATCATGAAATTTATGTGGTACCTACTGTAGCATTACCTACTTCTGCTACTACTTCATCTAAAATTCTAAATAGTAAGTTGAACCTACCTCATATAAGGTTAGTAGTTAAACATATTATGGGTACTAGACTTAGGCATTATGAATGTGATTTTTTAGGTTGATTAAGATTATAATTATACTAATTATGTTACAGTATATTTTCCAGTATAGAATGTAAGCCATCCTTGTGTAATTTTAACCTAATAAACTCATAACGCATAAATTTAATATTATTACCATACTGCTAAAACCACGTATTAATAAGATGGCTTGTTTTATATTTAGATACACTAACATTTCAAAACATTGTGAGTCTTAACCCCCAAAATCTTCCTCAAGTAGGCACGGGGGCAAGTGACCTTAATTTAGCAGGTAAACTTCCCTATCTTCCTGAGGTCTTCCTCTACACAGTCACTCTAATGTTTCTTGGGAATTTGTTGAGATATCGATATCAAAATCATCGTTATCGATAACATCAGCGCGTCACTAGTGAGCACGTACGCAGGTGCCAGTTCCGCTCTGCGCACGCGCTTATCGTCGATCCGCACCTGGATAGATCCCCGATAGGATTTGGACTAATCGCAGTCTAGATCCATCAACGGTCTATTGTGGACTAACTTGAAGACACGATCCCAGTCGACTGTATGTCAATTAGTATTTAAACTGAACGACTAAATCACTCACCATGCTCTGTGTTCACCTTGCCCTCGATAAATATGGCATAACCTATATATAAAATTAGCAATTCCCCCAACTCAAGTAGCTGGTCATCATGAGACCCTCATTCAATATAGAAAATGTTACTAAAGTAACTACAAAATGTGGAATTATTGGCTTCAATATTGGCTGAGAACTTGCTACTTGTTCCAATGAAAGCTGAATATTGTGGAAACTAACTGGTCCTATTTCCACCAAATATAGCTAATAACCATCCAGACGGACATGTCTTAAGATTGAAAAAAAAAAACGCATTCAAATTAGTCCACCCGTTTGGGAGCGAACGGTGCCATCAGACAGACACACAGATACACAAAATACACGAATACACATGTTAAACATCTAACACCCCTCTTTTTCATCGGGTGTTGTACATTACGTATCAAGGGTGGTAAACGAGGAACTACAAACGAGTGTCTATTAGAAGCCCCAAGCCGAAGGCGAGAGAGGCGAAAGTTTGGAATTCCTTTACCACCAGAGTCACGTACGACGTTTTTCATCACACTTTGGAGGAAATAAAACAAAAGTAATAAATAGTAGTCAACCAAAATTACTTACCGCCCTAGGGCGTAATATACGACTTACCACCCGGTTTTCTAGCATGTAAACCCTTAAGGCGTGATAAAAATTATTTACCAATTTACGACTTACCGCCCGCTTTTCTAGCATGTAAACACTTGTTTACGAGTAAGTGTGATGAAAAAAAATCAAAATAGATAAGTACAATAAACGAATACCATTAGGTACGTTCAGTTCAGACGTTGTCATCACCGAGGTTATATTATAGGTCGAAAAAGACAAATCATGACTACTTGGTAAAAAGGAATAACAGAGTTTATAATGTAAAGAATTCACTCCGTCCATCCCCTTAAATTTCCTATTCGGGCGCAAAGTGACATTGACAACTTCATATGTCATCGGTTGAGAATATGTTCTATGCCAGTAACACGTTTTAAGATAAATACTTATTAAAATACATATGATACTGTCATTAAAGACGTCGAAACCTCCAATATTCTATACATACACATATTTTTCCTGGTTTGAACCGCCCTAAGCTCTTAACCACACGCGATCTTTAGTTAAGCCGACCTAAGCATTACCCCGACCGCAACCTTAACCTCTACAGCCTGATTTGCCTTTGTGACCGACCACGTACTTTGTAATTGTTTGCCCCTAATTGGACAGAATTGGGGATCTTTTCATCCTTTGATGAATGGTACTGACAGCTTCCTGTCGCGAGTAGGTACCTGAAACGGGCGGTAAAATGATAGTTAAAACACAAATATAATTCAAATCCGCTACTGATATTTTAAGGTTTATAGAAATTGTTCTCTTTTTGCGAGAATAAAACATTATCCTGAGTGAACCTATTAGAAATTGGATAATAAAGTTACAACTTATAACTCTGTACTTACCTACTCAACATCATTATCATCATCATATCGGAATCAAATCCCGGCAAGGTCAAATATTTGTGTAATGAACTCGAATATTGCTCCTGCGGCGTCATAGATGTTATCTATAATTCTATATATGTATTGGTTACTTATAAATGTATACCGTCAAGCATTACTTAGTTTGGGACTAGGTCGATTTCTGTAAGATTGTCCCTTAATATTTCTCTAAATATAATCAAATAGGATCTCTTTTTGATAACTACCTACTTATGGTTTTTTTATAGATAAATATTACAGGTGATATCAGTTAAAATAATATTGGACATTACCATCACGGAAGAAGACTGTGGTCGTACACCGTACAGTCACACAACGGGCGGTTTAAAATATATGGTATTTTTTTATATCAAAGAAAAGATACCTACCATTACACAATATTTGCTAGTGAAATGGGCACTTTTCCAAAGGTAAAAGTTGGTTGTCTTCAAGTGAAAAAGAAATATTTTAATGTATGTGACACAGGCAATTATTTACAAAAATGTTTCTTAAAAAATCACTTAGTACTAAACTTATTGAATTTGCACTGTTTCAATGCAAAACCTTGGATATCTACTTAGTAGCTTCCTATAATTTATTAAATTAATAATATAAATGTTATAGTTTGTACGTCACCCTAGGCCGTAAGTGGGATTTACTGCCCGCTACGTGGGGAGAAAATCTCACTTCCTGACCAAGGCAAGACGTAAGACTTTAGACTAACCACGGGCGGTAGGTAATGCGTAAAGCGCATGATCGCATATTTATGGCACAAACTCCTGTGATCTGGGACATTCACGGATTCACCGCCGGTATGTAATGTACTAATACTATCACATGCGGTAAACACTAACAACAATGTAACTTGTTCAACAAAATTGGTAATATCTTGCAACAATGTAATAAGTTACTCGCTGATGTTATGGCCCCATATATTTATTTAAAAGGTTCCAAAAGAAAGTCTCTTCAGACTAGAAAGCCTTGCATTAAACCCAAAATTACAACGTACAATTTATATCGTGAACGAAAAATTCAAAAGCAGAATGGTTCCCTTAGTATCCCAATAAATTTTGTCCCAAAGAGAAAAGTGAAAGCTTTCTCTATATCATCCAAATTTTGAGACCCTTTTTAATTCTCCACATTGAAAATGCTATCGATTCTGAGTAGGATGAACCCAAAAACGCCAAGTTCTGGAAGAAACTGGGATTCGGGCTATTTTTTTGGAAAACGATCATCAGTTTCCTCAATTTCCGTTAGACCATCAGCCGGCAATTGTACGGTTTTTGAACAGTTGACGAGACCTAAAGACAGTATCCTACTTTCATTTTCATTTGCGACCTTCTCATCATCATCAGATCAGCTGATAGACGTCCATTGCTCGACAACGGCCTCCCCAAAGTTCTCCACAACGATTGGTCTTGCGCCGCTCTCATCCAATTTCTGCCCGCGATCCTAATCAGGTCAGTGCGGTGGTCCACTTTGTTGGGACCTTCCACGCTGCGTCTTCCAATCCGCGGTCGCCACTTTTTTACCCCAACGGCCATCGGTTCTACGAGCAATGTGCCCCGCCCAGTGCCACTTAAGTTTGGCGACTGTTTGAGCTGTATCTACAACCTTGGTTCTCTTGCGTATCTCATCATTTCGGATTAGGATTTCGGAAACTCCGAGCAGAGCTCGCTCCATTGACCTTTGAGTAACTTTGAGCCTTCTTATGAGGCCAATAATGAGCGACCACGTTTCAGTGCCGTATGTTATCACTGGCAACACACATTGATCGCGTGCCTCTTTCTATGAGTTCAAAGATGAAAAAATGTGGCAATATTTAATATTTTATCCATTATTTGAATTTATCGGAAAAGAGCCTGGTAAAAAAAGAAATGTCAGTAATATTATTTAAACTATCGCGAGACATCTTTAATAGTTATAAAAACGGTTTAATATACGTAAAATTGTCTGCAACGGCCCGACACGTTTCGAACTCATATGGAGCTCTTTATCAGGGACATCCGTGCTGCTACGTGACTCGCCAGCTGGGCCACTGCCAGTGCAGTACGCGTAGCAGCACGGTTATAGCTGTCCCTGATGAAGAGCTCCATATGAGTTCGAAACATGTCAGGCCGTTCCTGAAAATTTTTACGTGAGTTTAAACCGTTTTAATAATTATAAATAATTTCGCGACAGATGACGATCATTCAACGAGCAATACCATAAGATCATACTTAGTTGCTTATACCAACGTTATTCGGCATGATGGCTGGCATCGAATGGCGTAAATGGGAGCGTTTAGCGCGCGGCGCCGCGGGCGGCGGGTAGCGCACGCGCATGGGTAGCGCGCACAGAGTACGGATGAAATATTATTTTCATTTTATGATCTTCTCTCTTTCTAAATGATATCTCGTCGACTAAACGCAACGAGTACAGACACAATCAGCTATTGCATCACATAGCCACAAGTAAATAGCTATTACCAGTTGGCTCAGAACTGAGGCTTTTCGGTATACATTGACACAATTTACTTAATGGAAGTTAGTATAAATCCTTTTGTGAAACATCCACGTTATTTTTGATACCCATATCAATAAAAAATCATATAAAAACAACTCCCTGAATACAGCATGAACTTATTAAATAAGGAGAAAATATTAATTTGGGGAATACATATTATTACGTACCTACTATTAAATTAGTATCGTGATTAGTGATGTTCCATTTCACTGTCTTATTTAGAATTATTTTTTATGAAAATTACAAATTTATAAAGTGTGTAAAATTCTATTCTTTTGAGTAGTAGGCATATTAAAAATGTATATACTTTGTAGTATACTCTGTAATCGAGCCGCTATAAAGCCTGCGAGCGACGCGCGCCGCAGCCTCCTTAGCAGAAGGCAATTTGATCAAATTAGTGTTATGTCAGATCGTGCACATTATCATTCGTGCTACCGTAACATTTGGCCAATTTATTGATTGACTGATCCCATTCACGTGCCTAATGATGTACAGTCGGTCTGAACCTAAAGGTATACAGGCAGCGGACTGTACTGTTTGCCGAATCGATAACACGATCAGGTTATTTTTTTTATATTGAAGTTAAAAAATGAATAATTTGGCTGAGTAGCCGGGATTTGAACCCGCACCTCTCGTGGCTCTCCGGAGTCCGGGCCGACAAGGGCGCTTTAATCCAACACTAAATGCCTCATTTCATATTATGTATTCCTTAAAAGGCCTTATTCCTTTAAAAATTTTTTTTTCATATTATGACAAATACATTGAAAATGGCAACCAACTTTTTGAAGTGAATTATACTTTTCCCCGAGTTCTAGGTAGTAACATAGATGTTTCATACTTTCATAGCGTGCAGTCGAAAATAAGTTTTGTCAATTATGAGTAGTTTTTGAAACAAAAATGATCAATGAAAAGTTCAAACTGTAGGTTTCAAATATGTATATACCAATAAATTCAAATAGCCCTCCCTGTTCTAGGTATGAACATCAATAATATGTTAAGAAACATGTTTGATCATAGAGAAAAATGTCTAAAACAGTCAGCATTTTAAAAGGAATAAGGCCTCTTAGAGTGGCATCGTGGCGCAACCGTTCTAAATTTTCCCGTTAATATCAAAGTCGTTTTCAACAAGAAACATCTTACATACTTAAGGCTTAATAAAATCAAAACTATTGTGTAACGAAAGTCGGTCATACTACATAATTTATTTATTTATTTATTTATTTTTCCACACATACAATTATCATTACAGGCTATACCCAATGCGATATTGTTGCAAACATAACATAAAAACAATCTTACGTCTAAATAAATACAGGTAGTTATCATTTCAAGATTACCTAACTAGGATAGGCAATCTTCCATAAAGCAATTTTTTTGAATTCACTCAGAGCACAAGAAAACAAGTCTAGATCTATCGCGATGACGTTCAGGGTGCGCAGTGCACGCGTCAGCGGCGCCTCCCGCAGCAGCTTGGTGCGCGCACGCGGCAGCGCCAGCAGCCCCGGCCGCCGCCGGCGCGTCGCGAGCGCGGGGGGGGCACACAGACCCACTGCACCCAGTATATCCGGATTGTGTATCTTACCCCTTATCACCTTAAAAACATACGTCACGAGTGAGAGTTCTCTTCTGACTTTTAGCTCCTCATATCCGACCATGCCTAAAACAAACAATGTGGGATACATGAGCGGATAAAAGGGATACACCCCGTATTGCCTCATGTACATGTACCTTATAAATTTATTTTGAATCCGTTCTAGCATGAGACTATACTTTGCTTCGTACGGAGCCCATATTTCAGCATTGCATTCCAGCTGACTCCTCACTAATGCATTATACAACGCAGTTATCGCCTTCATGTTTGTGAATCCCTTTGCCATTCTAAGCACAAAACCGAGGTTTCGAAATGCTTTTTTGCAAACATTTGTGACATGATTTCGAAACGCTAGCTCAGTTGTAAAAAGAACCCCCAGATCTCTCACTTCGGTAACCCTAACCATAGGTCTCCCGTCTACAGTATAATTGTGTGTAATCGGAGAACGTGCCCGCGAGAAGGTTATTGCCATACACTTCGCGGTGTTAAACTCCAAAAGATTGTTTTTGCTCCAGTGGACCACCTGTCTATATCCCTCTGCAATCTTTTACAATCTTCCACACTTCTTATTACGAGAGATAACTTGAGATCATCTGCGAATAATAAACATTTGGCATCTTTTATCACTTCTGGCAGGTCGTTTATCATTAATAAAAATTCCAGAGGCCCCAAGTTACTACCTTGACTTACACCAGATCTAGTAAAATATGGTTTAGACCGATATCCTACATATTCTACAAACTGCTGTCTATCCCTCATATAATCTGAAAAAAAATTAAGAAGATGTGGGGTAAAACCAAAGCCTGCAAATTTCTTCAGTAAGACGTCGTTATCTACTAAATCGAAGGCTTTTTTGAAGTCAAAGTATGTAGTATCGGCCTGGCCTCCGCTATCCACGGTAGGCATTAAATCGGCTACGTGACTAAATAATACATGGGTAACTTTCGTTATACAACGGAATCGATTAAGATTTTGCTTAAATTTAGCCCTTTGGTTCACACAAAACTAGCAGATGTTACTGCGCTTTAATAAAAAAATATTAGTTTGGGTGTAAGTATGGTGTATTTACTATTGATTTCCTACGTAGACGAGGTTCACGATCATAACGTCGTCATAATCTTTATGGTAGGGGTAAAGCCGTATGGAATTGCTCTATAAATTACACGAATTACTTCGCAATCTCAAAGTCAACACCGGAAGTGATATTTGTCTGAAGCTCACGCCCGTTCGTTAAGCGACTTCCGGTGGGCAGCCTCCATACTCCAACCGGGTGCCACGTCCGGTTTTAAGGTTATTTATGTGGAATCATACGTTTATTGTAATCTGTTAAGTAGGTTCTGCATTCGCACCATATACATATTTTAACAACTGTGTTGTGTAAGCAAAATTATAAATAGTGAACAGTTTTGTGAACAGTCAGTCTTCTGGCAGAGATTTCCGCTATCTGATCATATTATTTCCTCAGTAAACACGAGATTAGCTACTCCACTTTCGTTATAAAGAATCTCGTTAAAAAAGGTGTTTAATTAATTACTCCGACGATTCGAACGTTATGTAAAGAAGCAACTGAAGAGGCGAGCATCAACGTTTCGATATTTTTTTTTGTTCTTGAAGTATTAAATAAATAAATAAATATCAGACAACCTCACACAAATCGATCTATTCCCAAATTAAGCTCAAGCAGGCTTGTGTTATGGGTACTAGACGACGATATACATACTTATATAGATAAATATATACTTAAATACATAGAACAACCATGAACCAAGCACAAATATTCGAGTTCATCACACAAATATTTGCCCTGGCCGGGATTTGAACCCGGGACCGCCGGCTCAGTAGGCAGGTCTCTACAAACCGAGCCAACCGCGTCGTCAAGTATTATTAGTTATGTCCCTATTTTTTCTTAGTCAAGTCGCCTTCGTTTACGGTCTTATGTCAAAATCTAGGATTTTTTTAGTTTAAATTCCAAACATATAAAAAAATCACACCGCATACCTTAAAAAAAAGAAATATCACGTCTCTATTAAAATATTATTGAAATTCACATGTTTTAAATCATTTTAAGTATCATTAATTTGTTAACCGTAACGAAATAGTGGAGGTTGATTCGGTATTGTAATATTATGCATAACTAATAAATAATATCCAATTCTATCATTGATATTCGGAATTCAGTTTTTTGTACAAATTAAGAAGCTCTTAGGTCAGCGGGAGACGGGGTTTTTCGGGTTGGTAGCATAATTTTTTAGTTAAACTAGTATTCATTAACATATGTATCCATAATAAAAAGCTTTGGTAGGTAATATTAACTAAGGATACCTAAGATGTACCTACATTTTATTGCAATAACCTAAATTAAAAACACCCCAAAACAAGTAGTTGGTGATCATGAGAACCTCATTCATTGAGTGATATAGTAAATGCTACTACCTAAAACTTAACAAAGATACGAAATTTGGATTTCTTAGCTTCAAAATTGGCTGAGATCTTGTCACTTGTTCCAATTAACGCTGAATATCTTGGAAACTACTGGTCTTATTTTCACCATACAGCTAAGAACCAATACGAGATACGTGTCTTTATATAATAAAACCGCATTCTAATTGGTCTATCCATTTGGGAGCTACGATACCACACACAGACACACAAATACAAAGATACAGAGATACACACGTTAAATTAATACCTCCCCTCTCTTTTCTTCGGGGGTTAAAAATAAAAAAAAATCGCAAAGCAAAATTGTAAACTTTCGCTCGGAGCTCATAGATTGAATATCAAAGAGAAACGACACTTTCCAGAATAGTAAATAGGAAACAACTGATTTTAAGTAATGTTTCGGTTTCAGTTAAAACTTACTAGTAGTACTTACGTACTTACTTTCGCTACGTACATAGTCGTATGCCCTGTAATGGGATCACATTTCTCACACTTAGCCTAGATTTTTTCTAACGCCTGTGCTACTTTATCACTTGATCTAATTAAGTGGTGAAAGGTTACCCATTTAACATGTAGGTCACGCGCCCATAAATAATAAAATTCAGGCAGAGTCGGGAGGCTGACAAAGCTCACGTATAGTCGGCATTATATTCAAATAAATCAAACCATTTTTTGCCGCTATCATCGACGACAAATATAAAACTGTCACCGCAAAATAAAGGATGTCCATATTTAAAAAGCCGTTTGAGTCGAATAAAATATCTTTCGGTTTTCAAATTCGGAATAAATTTCGTGTCACCTGCGCGGACGCCACCGGAAGAAGTGTGCTCATTATATCTCTCTCATCTGTAGCGCCGTGTCTCCCTCGCACCGTGTCTTTTGTATTTTTATCGTTTGTTTTAGTCCGTTTATAGATTTGTATCGAGATAATTTTATGCTTGTTTTATGCGCTATAAATTACGTCGTTTCTATAGATTCTTGAGATAGAAACGGCCAATTTGTACGGTAGCGATGACAGGTGACAGGAGAGAGATAGAGAAAAAGGTTTGTCATAACAAAGTCCCAATCCCAAAGGTTCTTGTGGGAACAATATATATCCATCTTGAGAAATATGAGCTGATGTAAATACCTACTAATTTATTGCCATTATTCATTTTAAGGATTTTTAATGAATGTACGCTGTCATCTAACAAAATAATTCGAATGTTGAAGATATTGAGTAATTTCATATTGCCAAAGCTTAAAAAACTGGGATATTATGAAACAAATTTCTACATCCGATTTTTGGCAGCCACATTTCTTAGTCCAATTAAGCCCAAAAAATATGCCCTCCCCTTCCTGGCCGAAAAACTGGAAAGCCATTAAAAAACAATTGGATTAAAAACAATTCGTCTTAATGAAGAGGTTTCAATCATGTCTGCTTAGATTCCCTTGTTTTTGCTCGGTGGTCCAATTTTTATAAAGTTAATTTTCATTATGGTTTTGTTCGCTACTCTCATTTATCAAGTTTAGATGTTAGTTCTTTAGTAATAAGAGTGTTTAAGAGTGCATTTTGAAACGGCTACTACTAGTACTGACGAGGTAGACCACGCCTTTTCCCTTTGAGAATATTAATTCTAATAATGTTATCATATTTCATCCCGCTACTGGATTAGTGTTTGATATCGTTATTTATGTGTTTTTGTTCTGTTTTTGCACTTTACGTATCAAGTTTTGTTAACAAAGAAATCATTTCATTACTGAAACTATTTTTAGGGTTCCGTACCCAAAGAGTAAAAACGAGACCCTATTACTAAGACTCCACTGTCCGTCCGTCTGTCTATCCGTCTGTCACCAGGCTGTATCTCATGAACCGTGAAAGCTACACAGTTGAAATTTTCAAATATACCTAATGTATTTTTGTTGCCGCCATAACAACAAATACTAAAAACATAAAATAAATATTTAAGGCGACTCCCACACAACAAACTTGATCGGTTGCGTTAATTTTGCACCTCATTAGTATCAGGCGCCATACATACCTACCAGGTGCAAACTTGACTTAGCCTGGCCAGGTAAGATGGGATAAGTGTTTGTATGGAACCCTCGGTGCGCGAGTCAGATTCGCACTTGGGCGGTATTTATTTTATATTAGTTCTGTTTCTGAAAATAGGCAATCGTCTCGCAAGCGAATCAAACATCGTACTTATACCTATTGTATTTTAAATCCTCTCACGGCAACTCCAAAAACTGCAGTCGTGATCAACATAAAAAGCTGAACAATTCTAATTTGAACTTTTACTTGCGAGTAAGTTTAGCGGACAGCGTAATTGGCGCACATCCGTCTGTCTGTCCGTCTGTCTACATGTCCGTACTCGAACTTGAGATTAACTTTAATTTCCCATCGACCTTCGAAAGGTAATTGTCGGATTAAATGCGTTTAAAATGCAATTTTGCACTAATCTCGGCCTTAAAATTCGCAATATGCCACAATACGAAACAAAAACATAATACAATCTATAGCGCGGACCTCCGTTTCCCCTCAGTGGCGGAACATTTTAGGACTCTCGCAAAATCTCATTTTGAGCGTTCGGCCAACTCTAAAAACAAACTCATATCGGAGACCGTCAATTATGACCCCGACATGCCTCCCAGGCATGGGTACCGCAGACCCAAACACATTATCTTGGACCCTGACGACATTTACACAACTAGACGTAGGTTGGAAGAGGAAGAGGACTCCAGACTTCTTGCCCAGCTTAGGGCGGACAGGGCCAGACGCAGACCCTCGTTCACACGTCCTCGTGTCACTCACGACATTCACAGACAGACAGACAGAGACGCTCGCTTCGGCGAGAGCCGGTTCAACCCCCTATTAAGACTTCCAGCCTCGCAGCGGGCTGCTTCCATTTCTCGATAAACATCACAGTTATTCCATGAGAGCTATCAAAAGTCCAGCTCATCTTTCTGATGGCTGGCATTCCTCTCTTCTTTTGTAGTCTTTGCTGCTCAGTGGCTGAGACAAATTCAGACGTGCAGTTACGGGCCGCATACACGCAGGCCCACCTGCAAAGGTTCACTTCAAAAAAATAAAAATAAACAATCTATAGCTTCAGGTACGCTAGAGTAAGGAAACTGTGCTTTGCAATCGTACGGTATCATTTAAATAAATTAGGTAGATATGTATCTATAAACTTCAGGTGCCTATGTGGTGCCTATCAACCATTTTAAATTGTATGCTTCTGATGGAAAAAATAGTTAAGTAATCACACTGAGACGAAATGCCAGAGGCGTCAACTGCTTAAATATCATTTGACTCGTTTTCTAACATCCACTGCCCGCTACTGTAACTAGTGACGTGTCTTTTCCGAAAAAATTTGGAAACTTTCCTAACTTTGTATGGGAAATGAGGAAAGTTTCCGGAAATTTTCGGAATCAACACATCACCTGGATGTTTGTGGTTCCCATCTCAAAACTGCTCATTGCTACTATAACTAACTTAAGAACTTTCTTACGTTTCTTCGATCCCGGTAACTTCAGTTTCTCTACAGATTTTACTCTTATATCTAATGCAGATTATAAAAGTGTAAGCGTCCCCTAGTGTAAACAAATTTTGTTTTTGCCGGTCTAATGTTAAACACATTAATTACGTAATACCATTTCAACCCTTATCAAGACCAACCCTTGACAAGTAGGTGTTAAAACGTTTATTAAAGATAATAGTAGTTTATGTGACTGTATATAATGAAGGGTATTAAACACGAGTGTGGGTTTATGAAACGCGCCGAAGGCAAGTTTCATAATAACATCACACGAGTGTTTTAATGCCTAATTATGTACAGTTACATACACTACTTTATCTAGCCACATATCATAGGCCTCCATGATGCATTCAGGAGTCGCACATTACGACAAATATTACTCGGTAATGGCGGTAATGAAGTTTTCTGGCAGCTGTCATAGTTTTTTTTAATTCAGAGACAAACTAGAGTTAGCCCCAACTATCATATCGTTCGATATCTTACTTGCGTGCGACATTTCTCAAATTTGATGCAAATTGACAATTCATTTCGAACTAAACGTCATCTCGATTGATATTAGAATAGAGGCCAAATCAAATTTCTTTGTTTTTCAAAGATGTTCGAAATTTGAATAAATAATATTATCGAAATCGATGTTATTATTTAGCAATAATAACATTGTCACAGATACGAAGTTTGTCCTAATAAAACAGTCTATTTTTATGGTGGTCATAATGTGCGGTTCTTGAACGCATCATGGAGGGTTTATGATATTTGGATAGATAAAAAAATAAAACAACGAAGTTTTTTGTTTTATTATAATTAAAACTCATAACAGTTATTTGACGAAGAATTCTTGTCATTATTAAACAAAAAAAGCAGGTACTACAGGAAAATGAAGTGAAATAGCTACATTGAATATATACTTTTAAGAGGAGGGATAACCAAAGTCATTTTTCAATTGTCAAAATCCATGTATACGTATCTACTTTTTTCGGTTTTGGTATCAATGCCACGTAGAGCATGCCTAACCATCGTAAAAATATATTAATCCCCGTTTAAAATAATTGGGTTCCCTTAATTGAACCCTATTCAGCTACCTATCTTTTTTAACGGCCTATTCTATTGTGCTTTCATCGGTCGCCGTTAGAAATAGCGGGGTCCCCTGAACTGAACACTCTCTATTCAGTTACCTATCTTTTCTAACGGCCTACTCTATGTAAGAACTCTTACGTTCGACAATTGAACAGGCGTGCGCTATGCGCCGCGCGTTGATTGGTCGAACGTCAGCCAATGGCGGCGTTATATTCATAGGAGTACGCGTGCGCGGTTACTGTCAAGTGATAGATAAGTCTTACAAAGCCACCGCCACCTTATCTGCTTAGTTGGCGGCGGTAGTAGGTATCCATGTATTATTTCATTTCGTCTGCCGTAATAAGTTCTTCATTTGTTTTACGGGAAAGAAAAGTACTATCTATGGCTCTATGTATACCTACTGGTTATGATAATTATTGTGTAGCAATTATTTCATTTTATCATACTTAGAACTATTCACTTCAGTAAAATGGTTAACATTGTAAGGAGTACTCAGACATTATTAACTTGAGTGAATAGCTTAGCTGCTACTGAACTAGCGAGCGATACCTTAAATCCCAGTATTTCTGGGCATCCGAAACGTGTCATTAACTCATTAAGCGATACTGCATACAAAGTTGATCAATCGTAAACTGATAAAAAATATCCGTCTGTCTAGAGCTCAATCAATGGACCAATCAAATGACGTGCAGATTTCCAAAATGGCTACGCCTACCGTTCATGCAACCTTATTAACAATGTAAATGACGCTAATAACAACATATCACACCACACTACGACTTGGCATTTGACACTTAAGACTTGCATCCTGACAGCCGCCGAATGGAGATGTTGCCGCTGTCAAGAGTTTGACAGAACCTGTCATTTGTTTCACACGTTCCCGTTTTAATAACGGAGCGGGGTTTTGATTGTGAATTAGTATTTTTGAGGAAATTGAGTTTTTAGGAATTTTAAATATCGTTTTTTGGAATAGTTTCATGTTAATTTCGTTTTTTAAGGAATTTATTAAAATGTCTAAATATATTTTAATTGCATGCTTTGCACCTAGTAATTTAGGCATTGGAATATCATAAATTATCAAATTTACCATTTGCTTCAACTCTTAAAAATATGATTATTTTTAAGAGTTGAAGCAGAGATTAAATTCCCATTCTCAGACGACGAGTAAAACTTAAAGGTTTATTTTACTATTCGAAGTTTATTTAATATTTTCTATGACATTTTTTTGAATAAAATCATTTTTTTATCGAGCGAGCGAGGAGTCTCCGTTTCAACATGGCCAGAGGTTAGGATTTCCGTCTATTCACCTCTACGGTCGCATTTCTCATTAAGTTTAATGAATTTTCCCAAAATAGCTGCGATAACGATGATGGTTGCGTTTATTGGGCGATTATTTGAGCGTTTTAGCCGCCTCATTAATCTGCCCGCAATATTGACGAACTCCGTATGAGCCAAGGCACCATTTTCGGTGGTATTGTAGAAGTCGCGGATTTCTAAAATTCTTATCAAAATGATGTCGATAGCTTTTATGAGTTGGCCAATATTGCGGGCAGATTAATGAGACGGTTAAAACGCTCAAATAATCACCCTATTACGTGATAAGTAAATGATAAAGCATATGTCACTCACACTCGCCGTTGGTCAAAAAGTGACAGAAGCTTTGTCACTTATTTATCGCGTTATAAACGCAGCCATGATAGGGTGGAGGTTGAAATCTAAGTAAATATCATATTTCTGTCATTTCAAAACTTTGCGAGGTACAGCTAACAGCGCAATAATGTGACTTAGTTAATGTAACAACCAACTCATTATAAAATGAAACATTGAATGTGTGTTTTTTTTACTCACTCAATTTTAAATTAAACCATTGATACATAGATCAAAGCTCAAGGAAAAAATTAAATACGTAACCTGGTGGAAGAGACCGGGAATCGAACGCGGTACCTACTCTTTGGATTGCAGGTCTAGCGTTATTAACCTTTCCGCGTAAACGTATATCATTTTTTCTTTGAGTTTTAATCTTTGTATCAGTGGTTTAACCAACTCATTGTCCATGCAATCGTATCGATATAGCCTGTTTAAAATCCTTAAATTTACCTGATTAAGGTTGCTAGATTCAAAACCAAAGACAACTAAGCTAAACACCAATTTTGGGTCCCTGCCAGTCTCGAAGGTCTCAAGCCAGCTAGCACCCCTAATATTGTGGGGTCCTCACATCATTACTTCCAATTCCTCGTCAACGTCCAAAACCCGAGTGGCAGAACAATCCGTCAACCCATGCAAATATAGCA
The DNA here is from genome assembly GCA_932273695.1 of Apotomis betuletana. Taxonomy (NCBI): domain Eukaryota; kingdom Metazoa; phylum Arthropoda; class Insecta; order Lepidoptera; family Tortricidae; genus Apotomis; species Apotomis betuletana. The sequence goes on along the minus strand of OW026300.1, from coordinate 34,172,727 downwards.
GATGTCCTGCTCTTCACACAATAAGGCATCAACTGCTCATTCACTTACTTGCAATTTCAACCTCAAAAGAAACATGAGAAAGCTCAATTTGGCCCAAATTCCGGGCTGTAGTAAGTATGTATAAGTTGTAAAAGAACGATGTGATAGGTGTATCCTTGATATAAATAATGAGGGCAGTCCTGTACGTGTGTCAGTCGGTTTTCGACTTTAAAATAAGTAGTTATTGTAAAGCAGAAAGTTGAGTATTAACGTAAAATTGTATCAACAATTAATAAAAACTAGAATCGAAGTCTATGTCACCTCATTTTCACATTATCAACCGACTCAAAAAAAGAAGTTCTCAAGTTGACATATTTTTATAGTGTTACCTCTGAACTCTGCTATTACTTTTCATGATCTTTGTTTAAGAATACGTGAGATAGGATTTGTTTACGGAACTCTTCATTTGCGAGTCCAACTCGCACTTAGCCGGTTTTTTTATGATTCCATAATTCCAAGAATAAGCTGCAGTGGATATGTGTTAGTACTCATACCTCATACATGATTACATGATATAAATAATAATAAAAATCGTCACTTGATACCAAGTAAAGTAAGAAGCTTAAGAGGTTTACCCAACGAGGAATACTTGCCAGCATCAGACTTCATAGAAACGGCTGTAGCATTTCTGTCTCTGTTCTACAGATATTCTAGATCCAGAAGGCTTTAAAATATAGCCAATTTAGAATTATATGGGCTCAGGTATGACTTCAGTGCAAACGATTCCGATTGTTTTATAGTTATTTTATATATCTTCTGTAATGTGTGCTCGATGAAGATAAACAAACTGGAGGAATTGAAACTAATTATAGCTGTATAGTTCCAGTACTTTCGTACAACTAACCTTTGCTGGTTGGGCTTGCAGTAGAAGGCGCTAGAAGCAAATACTTAATTAGCTCCAGGGTTTTCGTTTCATGATTGATTTGAAGCCTTACTATCGGCCTAGTGTTCATTACTTGCATACATATTAATCGAAGCACTCTTGAACTGTATTAATCAGGAGTTAATGATTGTTTGCGAAAATCATGATATTTGATGCCATGATTTTCGTTTTTTTTTTTTGTGAAATTCGCCCTGTTGAGATAGTTAGTTTATAACTTCTCACTGAGTGCGTTGACGGCATAAGTCGATTAAATGCATTGTTTTAATCGTTTTTATTATCAATATTCAAGAAGATAATATTTATGAAAACATTTGTCATTTGAGTAAATGACAACTGTAAGCAAATCGCAAAATGGATGGGAACTATCACCCAGTAAGTATTTTCTCTTTTTAGGTACACAATTTTTCACATAAAGTTAGTTCTTTGAGAACAAATTTTCTAATTCAATAAATTGATTTATCAAAATTTTGTAGAAAGCTTGGGTCTGGGAGTTGGGAAGTGTAAATAGAAAATCACACATAAAATTCAAACATATTCCGTATATTTACAAATAAAAACATCGTTTGACTGGAACCGCCATAATCATAACTATACACATACAAACTAATAGTATAACAATTTATCTAAGTAGTGACTTCAAGTCCCTAACTACAAGGAATGTTTGGACATAATACTTTCGTTGGCAAGATGATAAACTAACACTAACCTATCGGTAGGACGGAGACTGACACAAGAAACTTAATTTACAAAATACAAAATAATAAGCGTGTAAGAAACAAGACACCTCGTAACTTAAAACCGCAAAACAAGTCAATTATGAAGTGCTTAAATTGGTAACACTGAGTATTCTGGTACTTAATTTTTTATAATAAATAAATCCCTGTATTTATATAGTTTCTAGACGCTCAATTTAGCAAAGTATGTATTCACTACAATGTCCACTGAGTTCACTAGCCTACCTATTGGAGCAGCTCGTACAACGCGGCGATGTACGTCTGAGCCATCTGAAGAGTTTCGTACTTGGAGAGTTGACGATCAGCACCCAGAGAAGGAAGATGTCCCCGAAGTCTGTCGAACGCCTTGTTCAGATTCTGCATTCTCCTCCTTTCTCTCGCGTTGGCAGCGAGACGTCTCCTCCTCAAAACAGCGGTGCTGGTCGCTCTTCCTCTCCTCTTTCCAGATCCTTCCAGCAATTCTGAATCTTCAGCACTGTCTTCCAAAATTTCTCGTGACAGTCCGCGATACGCGATGTGGTTCGGCGAGTCCTGGTTGATGCTGCCGTCCATGGAAGGTGTCGGCTCCAAGCTCGACCTCCCAGAGTCCGGAGACCTCGGCCAAGACAGATAGCAGTCCTCAGTTGAGTACTCCAACATGACGTCAGACGGGAACATGTCCTTCTCGGAGTAGAGTAAGCGGTGTCCGTAAGTTTCGGCGGTCATCGTGTGTGTTGCGATGGGGCGAGTCAACAGGTGCGTGCACTCGGGTGTTCCTCAGGGGAATGTTTCGGGCGCCTACCTGTTCCCAGTTATATAGATTCCCGGTCCGCGCGAGCGGGATGGCCGGACGGCGGGCGGGGGTGCGAGATCGGGACCGCGGCGCCTTTGAGAGGGTAATTTAAGGCCAATCATCATTAATATTTCCTCCCCGCATTGTTAGAGAGTTCTCGATCTAGTTTTGCGGGGAATAGTTATGTTTGCGCTGTTTTTAACCTTGGAGAGTCTTCCGTGAACGTGTATGTGGGTAAATAATAGATTTTGTAAAATTTAGTAGGTAATGTACTGTACGTAACATACTCACTGAAAGTTTTAAGTACATTACCCGCTCTTTTTGCTAAGTGCAGCAAGTATAACTGAAGAAATCAAATCAGAAACTTAAGGGGCTCCCCGCTCTCAATGACCTTCGATCTGTTGCGATAGATTTTCCCATATTATAAATAGCTTATCATAATAACATAGTTTTTCCACAACAAAATACCGTATCAAGTACCTTTCACATGTCACTGACTTTGAGATACAGGCCGTCAAAGTTTACGATTTTTTCGGGGAAAAAGTTGTGGAAACGGTTTTTTGCGTTTTTCTCGAAAAGTATTGAGAAAAATAGAAAAAGCTTCGCAACAAATTTTGTGGAATATGGTTTAGAACAATAAAATGTAAGATATTTTCTACATATACACCGGGGATAAAAGTAGAAACGAGATTAGTGTATTTTTGGTCCTTCACCGAATATTTTTTTATAAAATACACAGTCGTTAAATCAAAATTCGGGTCACTACAAAGTGTTAAGCATATACCATACTACAATATATATTAAATAGGACATTATAACTCTATAATCCACAAACTAGATACGATGTAAAAATCATCAAATTGGCTGATTTCTGTAGGGAGCCCCTTAACACAAGTTTATTATAGTGTGTTAAAGTATTATTTCAGTAACAATGGCTGCATCGGACATTTTAGGCTTGGAATATTAGGCTACGTAGGTACTTATTTCAGTTATTTCACTATGAACATTAATCAAAAATAAGTGTACAAGGTTTTATACTTTATAAAAACTATTTTACCTACCGAATTCAGTTCTTTCGATTCTAGCTGAAAAAAGAATAAATAGATAAAAAACGTACGCGAATTTTTAAGTACTGAATGGGACAAATTACTAATTTATTTTCTCTTATTAGAATTGAGTTTCGCGTCACGTAAGAATATCGCAGTCAATTTTATTGCGCAGTAAGTAGTAATTCTGGCTCCACAGAAAACCAGCGCCGTGGGCATTGCTATACTTACCTAGCAAAGCCAACAGCATTGCTGAGTGGAGACCATTTCGGATGCACATCTCTTGTACTCTGTCTTTAATACTTAGGTACGTAATATTGTAATTGTAATGATGTGTTATCTTGAATAAACCTTTTTCTATTCTATTCTATTCTATAATTTATACTACGCAGGAAGATAGCCAGGGCTCTTTTTATGTGACGGAATTTTTACTTTCCCTGCCTATTAAATAAGAAACGGTTTTATTAGTAAAGCTTTCTGAATAGCTTCTCACTTAGAACTTTAGATCTTTAAAAGTCTCTCCAGTAAGAACAAATAGATATTATTTAGGCAAGTACCTACAGTTAATAGAGCATTTCTCAAATATTTTAGTAATTTTATATCAATGTTATGGTTATGTGCGGTAATTAAGGTTTTGTTATGCTTATACTTTTTAATTAGACATAATCTGATATCAATGTATTGGAAATCACAATAAAAAATGGTAACAAAATAGGAAAATTATATTTGACTTTAATTTTCTGTCTTAATTGTGTACAAACTTTTTTAGATATGCTCATAACTTCTGTCAATTAATTATTGCGGTATTGAATGTTTTGTGTGCAATGTGCCTTACCTGTTTATTCGAAAGTCAATTCAATTTATTGCGATTCATGTTGTACATAAAAGATCTTAAATACTAGATAAGTACAATACATGAACCCTGTCGGGCACAGCAATATCTTACAACTAAAATGGAATATCACAATATGTCAATTTTAAACATGATTATAGTTAAGATATTTATACATCAGTTTTAAAATAATCACTACATAGTATAAAACAAAGTCGCTACCTGGTGTCTGTCTGTCTGTCTGTCTGTCCCTATGTATGCTTAGATCTCTAAAACTACGCAACGGATTTTGATGCATGTGTCTTTTTAATAAATAAAGGGATTCAAGAGGAAGATTTATACGGACAATACATACATCATTTATCAGCATCGCACCCGTGCGAAGCCGGGGCGGGTCGCTAGTATAATAATAGAATAGATTTGATAGCAACAATAGATATTTGAATTTGAGATCATTAAATCAGTATTATTTTTTCCACGTCAATTTCATTTTATACATTTAGCACAAGCATTTAGATACTTTTTAAAATCATTCTTAAATTGGTTTAAGTTATTAAGATCTTGGATAGTCATGTTCGATTTGCGTATTTTATTAGGTATATCAAAATCGGTAACTTGTACTGTGAGATTAAATAAATAGGTATGTACCTAGTTGCATTTTTCAATCGGGAAAAAAGCATTTTTTTCTGCCCTAGGCGCGTACTATTACAGCAACAGTACAGAAAATAGCTCCAATCAAAACCAGTCCGGACCCGACACCGCGCGGGCGGGGAAGGAACCCGCGATATGGTTTTCACCAGTCGCGTGAAACATAAGACACGCGAATGTAGGTGGCCCAGTGGGACATGGAGTTGCGAAGGCGCCGTGTTGATGCGGCATCGGCTTACTGAGCACGCTAATACTGGCAGAGTGGAGTCACGAGCTGCGGGCCTATGATGGTTGCTCTTATCAAGCGATATATATTATAAGTGACAAAGCATCGGTCACGTTTTGACAAAATGCGAGTGTGAGTGACAGATGCTTTGTCACTTATTTATCACGTGATAAACGCAACCATCATGGGCCCCCTGGATGATGTTTTGTAACTACAATCTTACAGCCTAGAAAGAATTACTATGCCAAAATGTTTGACTGACTTGTACTATTTTTGATATTGCTCTTTTCAAGGCTCATTCTTAACATCTGTGGTTTTTAGTTTTTTTTTTTTATTTGTGACTTTTGGTTAAGTATTACTATTTTGATACTTTTTTTTTACTTTAATTGTCATACTTATTACCTAATTCTTACACATTAACAATTTAATGTTTATATTTAGTATTTTATAATAATGATTTATGTTTTTTCTCTGTTCTTATTAAACTAATATTTGAATTCTGTTCTGTCAAATGTATTTGCATGACTTAGTCGTAATATCAGCAAATAAAAGAATTGAATCGAATGCGGGCGGCGCCGGCCCATTGTGGCGTTTTTTCGAGGGTCTAAGCACCAATGACCTAAAATTGCCTAGCAGTGGACTTATTTTGGCTGCTGTAAATGATGTTTACGTGCTGATATTATGTTACTGGTGTATTTGAGAGTCCTGTTACATGCACGGTCCATTGTTAATTTACTTAATAATAATTATTATTTTATGGTTTATTTTATGTAGGTATATTTCCAATACATAGCATGTTCCGCTCTATTCCTTATTGGTAAGTGCTTGTTTTTTCGTGATGATGGGATCGACGAAGTATCGACCTTTTGATTTGATTTGTTTTCGTTGGAATCGCTTTTTTGTTAACACTTTGCACGCCGTAAGTTATAATCGGAACCGCGCTCCAACAGCTGATCACGAGCACCACTCGTGATGCTCTTTTTCCCAAGAACGCCGCAAATTTTTTAAGGCGCCACCTATGGTTCGCCGGCGATTTTCGGTGATATTGTAAGATTTATAAAATAATAATTAGCGTAGATACAGGAATAATTTATTTTTTATTTAAGAGGCGTTTTAGTATTTTATAATGATAAAAATAAAACAATGTGTTTATAATATTTATTTTATTTTAAAACTGTCGTTGAAAAGAACTCGTTTTATGAAAAAATAAAAACTCTAACATGGATTTGTTAGGTAGTCCGCGCAGCGCACTGACGAGGCAGCGTGGGCGACGCATCGTCATGCCGTTCCCCCAACCTTCACGTCAATAAATTGTAGAGTCTGGCTAATGAAAGTTGAGACTAGAAAATAGCGGCAAATTTAAAAAATCGACGTGTTGCAACACCGTGTATAGTGCGAAAAAATAATAATGATATTTGACCAAAAAATATAAATTTCTTACTAGTATAGTCACATATATACCAGATTTGTCGCTGTAAGTTTCAAAACAAATCGGTGAAAATTTTATCTGTCTAGCTGTCACGGTTCACGAGATACAGCCTGCTGACAGACGAACGGACGGACAGCGAAGTCTTAGTAATAGTGTCCCGTTTTTACGGAACCCTAAAAACACCTTTAGGCAGATTATATAGTAGATTAATTACATTCTCATCCGTAATTAATCTATAATGTGTGTAAGAAAATATGTTCTTTTTCCAGAAAGTGAACCAAATTCATGGATCTTCGCACATGAATTTCGTTTTATGTAAAGCCATTTGCGCTTTTTTATGAAGTTAAAGCCACTTAACGCGGAAAATGTACAGGTTATATGAAATAAAACTCAACTTTGGGTTATTGTATATTTAAGAAGAATAATTAAAATCACTCTCCAAAATCTCAATTTCCATTGAATCCTCCGAAGTGCTCGAGCTGCTACCTCCCACACTAATAATAAATTTATCTATCATGTCTTCTTTGATGTTGTCCCTCTCTTTATATTGATTTTCAACGTTAATGACGTGATTGATCATTTTTTTCCAATCATCTGCTGTTATACTTGCAAAAGAATCATGGATCAGTTTTTCTGTGTCTTGTGCAGATAAACCTATGTTCTTCTTGGCAACTTTCCTTTTTGCTTGACTCCATATTAACTCGATAGGATTCAAATCACAGTGGTATGGAGGCAGGCGTAAAACTTCATGGCCATGTTGCTGAAGTATGTGATCGGCTTCATACACTGGCTCTGGCTTGTATTTATCAACAAGTACTAACAATTCATCTTTTTTGTGATATTCTTCATAGTGAATATTATTGGCTGTAAGCCACTCTTTGATTTCGGGTTTATTTGTCTGAGTTGTTGGGGGTTTATTCTTTACAACACTGTGGTAACTGGCATTATCCATAACTACCACACTAGGTTTGTATAAATTTGGTATGAGTTTTTCTTCTAACCATTTATTGAAGTTGCTGGCGTTCATGTCATGGTGGTAATCAGCCAGTTTGGATTTCGTGCTGTAAACTAGAAGAGCATTTGGGACAAAACCATTTTCATGCCCAGCGTGCACAACAATGTGTCTTTTCCCAGATGAAATGCTTTCAACTGCACCACTTGTTCCCGGCCCTCGCCATGATTTTGTAGGTTTGTAGTTTTTGTGCACATAGGTTTCATCCAAATACACAATTTGTTTTCCTGCTGCACGTTTCTCTGCAATCTCCCGAAGGAATCTATGCCTCCATGCCGCAATGTCATAGCGTTCCATTAGAACATACCGTTCATTCTGGTTTTTTTGGAACTCATACCCATTTGCTATTAAAATCCGCCTTAGTGTTTCTTTGCAGCCAAGGAAATTTATGCTAGTCCGCAACTCCACCAGGAGGCTGCGCAGTGTTGGTACTTCCTTTTTGACAGTATAAAATTCAGTAATCTTATTTTTAATAGCGTCTATGTCAAAGCTATCTAAATTTGACACTGTAGGCTTATGGGGCCGCTTTTTGCCTGGAGTATTCCACACATTATTGTTGATTCCACCTTCATATTTTATTCTCTTGAGGGTAGAGACACTAACTTCTGCAAAACAAAATAAAAGTATATGGTTACACGGTCTCATTTGATAGATATTAGATAATCAATATATGTATATTAGATGACTTGTTTGGACTAGCAGGTTGTGCCCCTCGCTATAAAAAGCTGGAAGTCCCAGGTTTAAACCCCCATAAGGGCATTTATTTTATGCGATGAGCACAAGCATTTGTTCCTAATGTTAAATGTTTTCTATGTAATTAAATATGCACTTGTTAGATTGAGATAAAGTTGAATTGTCCGAGATTGTCCCCAAATATTTATTATTAATTCGTTCGTGGTTCATTCGTCAATTACCGGTAAGAGACGACAATTCTTCAAGGTATTGATTTTCATTTCTTATACGCGACTCTTGTTCCAGGTCTTTCAAGCTTTGAACGGCATTCTGTATTTCCTCCACGCCTTCTACAAGCTCCACATTAGCCGCTGAAAGAATAACAATACATAAGTATTTTGGAAACAGTTACTATGTTAGATATGTTGTAAATAAAGTATCAAAAATTATCATGGCATACTAACCTAAGAAATCCGAAATCGTACGTAAATACGCTGCTTTCGTATCCGAAATCTCTTCCCGCTCGTCTCGTTTTTCTTTGTATTTACCAATCATGGTAAAAAGTAACTTACGCGCATTACTTTTAATAGTTTTGTTCATAATTAACACCAAAAACTGTAAAGAAAACCGCAATATTTTTCCGAACTGACACGACAATAAATTGACGTTTGACGCAATTGACATTTAAACTGTTGTTGCCATGTAAAAAGTTTTAAATAAATCTCAGTCTCAACTTTCATTAGCCAGACTCTATGTGTGCGGGTAGCTTAAACGTTCTTCTACACGTTGCTATTAAGCGGATCACGAACTGTGTTCGATATTTTAATACAAACAGTATGAAATCTGATCACGAGTACTATTCGTTATCCGCGACTCTAAGAAAAAAAGTGTCACGAGTAGTACTCGTCATCGGCGAGCTAGACATGGCAGTTATTAAAATGGCCGGCGAATTAGAGAAAAAATGCGTACCGAGTGGTTCTCGTGATCGGCGTGCAAAGTGTTAAGTTAAAGGTTATTATTTATGGTATTCCAAGGAGTGCAGCTGCGCGAGAGCTGCGCAGAGTTTAGCGAGTGTGCACCGCACCGAGCACATGCCGCATCCACCGCTTCGTATGCCTGCGCCGGAGCATCTTCCCCAGCCGGTGGTCCGCGTTTTCAGCCGCCCGGGCCGCTGCACCCCGTTCTCACGTCGCCTACTCATTAGCTCGCTGGCTAAGATTCAGTTTAATGAACTTTCCAGTATTAGGACATAAGGAAATATTAAAAATAAATCTAAAAACTGTTTATCATTAATACCTCACGCACTAAATTACGGCTTTATTATGTAGATACCTAAAACTTTAGTGACACCTACTTTCAGCTAACAAGTTCAAACTATCAGTATAGTTCATAGTTGGGTCATAGTTTGAATTAATCATTTCGGAGCCACTACCAAGCACAAGCAGGCATTGCACTATTCATTTTCATTGCCTATAGTAAAAAGCAAATGTAGGTCGGTTTCAAATTCAATTTCAATCACGCTTTGAAATAAGAGAAGACGCAACAAAGTTTTTGTCCATGGGACAAATCGGTACCTGACGACGCGGTTGGCGCAGTTTGTAATGCACCTACCTACTGAGCTGGCGGTCCTGAGTTCGAATCCCGGCCAGGGCAAATATTTGTGTGTTGAATTCGAATACTTGTTTCTGGGTCATGGGTGTTATCTATAGGGATGTATTTAAATGCACATCTATATAATTTTTCAGTACACTAGGTAACTCCACTAATTAACTGAATGCATACCAGAAAAACGAATGCTGTGCAAAAAAAAATGATTAACTGAACATGTCCTACAAAAAAACTTACAAACAAAACGAGATGACCTTTTTAACCGAATTCACACCAAAAATATGGTTCGTACATCGGTTATATTTGAAAGTTTCACCAAAAATACTGACCTGCACACTAATTATCCTCGCACTGCACACTAAGATCCGATTCGGCCGGGTTAGGTTTGGTTAGTTTTTTTTTTTATATCCAGTAAAACAGTTTTGCAAATACTTACCTTTAAATAGTATATTGAATTCGCATTATTTAGTGTGCATAATTAGTGTGCAAGTCAGTATTTTTCGTGAAACTTTCAAATATTTTGATCGAAATAAGGGAATATACAGATATCGATTTAAATACATGACTTATCTATTTAGCTATTTACATATTATGTATATCGTCATCTAGTACCCATAGTAGTAGCTTTGCTTAGCTTGGGACTAGGTCGATTTGTGTAAGATTGTCTCTTTTATATTTATTTATTTATTATGTATTATTTATTTATAAGGCCATAAGTTCAGCTTTGTTAAATTTTTATAATTTCCTAAACTACGGACTTTGACGATCGCTTAAAACTAGTTCGATTTTTATCTTTCGGATAGATTCGTCAGTAGTCTAAATATTGCGACCGACATAATCGAGCCAGAACACGTTTTTTGCGTCATTGGTTCACGGCCCATTAGCTCGGATCGGGTTCCGTAACCCACAGAAAGGCATCTACGCGACCCCGGTGCGGCACCGATTCCCGTAGACTTCGGTAATGGAAACATTGATTGAATAACTTAGTTAAAAACCTTTAATCCTAAAAAGTAGAATAGGCTGGCTACAATTTTTGAAAGACAATTAAATTATATTTTATTTCGATACTCCTTGATGTAAATATCTACGAACTGCAGGTCATTTATTTTCATTCTTTGGTATATGTGTATGTACATCTGCGTGTCTGTCTGTGTCACCGTAGCTTATATACTTTCAATACATATATCTGACAAACATCTATCTTATGAATATCTAATTAGTATTACGCAAGATTCAGATAGTATGAAAAAATTGTAACAACAGAAAATGGATCTCTTATATCAGTATTGCGTCTTCGCACTTACGCATCAAACAAACGTGTTTGATAGATTTCTATTGAAAAATCAGACATAAACAAAGAGTTGATTGAAAATTAGTGAACTTAAAACACACAGTCTAGCTCATTCATAAAGTTAAAAATAATTTAACAAAATTATTTAACGCCACTAACTACAATAGCAGTAAAGTCTGAGTTGATAGTGCGGCACGCAATAACTCTGGTTGCCGTACATATTGAGCCGGCTCACGGCGCCCTCGAGCGACCAGCCTGCGCCCGCGCCGCCGGCTCGCCCCACCGTCGCTTCGAACACACCACCTCCTGGCTTTGTCCGCAACACCACGCTCAGCTCACGCCACCCACTCTCACTACTCTCCCGACCTGATAGCACCAGTTCCGTCACTCTCATCACCTCTGCCATTCTCAATCGAACACACTGGGGATACTCCTTTAGAAGACCATTCAAATGCAACACCACGAACTCAGCAGCCTCCTTCGCTTCAGAGCTATCGCGCGATGCAGGGATTCTCCTGTGACACGCGCACCAGTGATCATCAATGCCTGCTGATTTACATGTTCTGTTATTTGGTATAGACAAAAATAAGCTGATGTTTCGATGCTTGGAGTAATTTTCGTTACCCCGAGCATTTATCCTTTCATCTTCAAGGTTCTCTAGATTTGCTAGGTCCATTAAAGTGGAATGCAAATCAAATGGCGTGGTCAGACGACGACTGTTCAGCTTCAAATTGTCGTAAGCTAAGCCGTATTTTTTCTGGAATGATGGAGGAATTAGAGCAAACACAAGTGGCAATCTGTCTTCTAAGTAACCTTGTCTTGTCTGTCGAAATGCACCCCACCGCATCCCATGATCACTCATAAAGAAGACGATCGTTTCGTTCAAATACCCGGAGTCGTGAATCTTACTAAAGAACTTACGATAACTTTCATCCATTACCATTGGATAATTTAATCTACCGTGGCTCATGGTGATTTCCCAAAAGAACCCAAACAACTTGCGTTCTAAAGTAGACGTCAAATCTTCCACGTAGTCTAGGAGGATCTTGAAGAAGAATTTTTCGTTCATACACAAGAACGAGTGACTGTCTTTATTGGTTCCTGCGTGGTGTTCCGCTTGATGGATGAAGGTATGGAAGTAATAGTCCGTTGGGAACTCTAAGAAGCCGCGCTTTACGTAGTCAAACATGCCTAATGAAGAACTGTCCTCAGCCAAAGCTGTCGCGAAGCCAGCCTGCTGGAAGCTCTTCCACACGAAAGGGCAGTTGTCAAATGAAGCCCGAGTATTGGGGAGGCACGTTTCCCACAGTTCCGTGTCTTTCCTACCAAGTAGAACAGCAATCAGATTAGGGAACGTGTTATCTCCTATTTTATTATATCCAAATAGTTCTACTGCTTCCAAACTTTTTAAATAAGCTGCCGTTCTAGGCATCATTCTGTGGAAGTTAAGTCTCGATAAGGAGTCGACTCCCAAAACTAATACATTGTAGGGCAAATTTTTAAGAGTCTTTTTGGAGTAATCACTATTAGCATTTAATTTCTCACGAGCGAATACAAGAAAAGTGTCAAACACAGTTTCTTTGACACCACAAATAATTCTGACGAATTCATCAGCCACTTCTATAGTATCATTAAAATATACGCATTTGTTATATTTTACTCTTTCGTCGTTGTTAGTAGCCGTGATATCTTTAATCTGCACTGGTCGATAGAAAGATTTATAACAGCATTTCAAACTATTGACATTCTCTACTTTATAATATTTTATATTTTGCTTTTGTATCCAAATATGAGTTCGGTTTGAATCTATCAGAGGATTACTCTTGCATGGTTCCATATCATTTGGATAATCTAATGGGATGAACTCTCGTGCTGTTTCTTCTATGGTATTCATAAAAGGAATGCGGCAACCGTCCGTCTGGATAGTGCTGAAGTTTTCTGAATCGTAGTCTTCCGTATATTCTTCTTTCTGAAACAGATCTTCATAATCTTCTGTTAACAAAAATAGCGTATTGTTAGTTCTTGATGATATGATGAACATAAGAGTGCTTCCGCTAAATAGAACAATTAGAAGACACAGACACTTGTAGGTGAAGCGGGGTCCACGAATCCCTCGTAGGGCACTCATGATGTAGAATTCTGAATCTGCACGAATCTTCAGAAATACATGTTGAGTTTAACTGCAGCAACAAGTTCACGAGTCCAAATCCCAAGCAGACAGGAAACAGTTTACATTTTTAGATTGGTGTTCTTTAGTATGTGCATTATCCAACTGACTCTAAAAGAGGTTCTTCATTGCAATCCAACTTATTACACTTTGTCTTCCAATATGACAGAGACAAAATATTTCCAAATTGCAAAAATCCTTTCTTTATTGATGACCAGGAACTCAAATGAAGACCCATCTAAGTTAGATGAGTAAGTATATACTTGATTACTTATTACGTCAAACACTATCGGCATTATACTGGCCACAAAAACGTCTGTGCGTTGCTTTTATCGAGTAGGCCTACGTCACAAGGGCACGAGGAAGCTACATTTAACAAATTGTGTCTTCCGCACTAGGAACTAAACTGAGGATGCCCCATTTTAAAATAATTAATGAGGCAAGGCATGTGACAAGGATTGGAAAATTAATAGACTGATTTGTTATTATTTACCGACGCTTACTTATATAACCGTCTATTATTCTCTATTAATGGCCATTTCACATTCACCATCGAGGGATACCAGTTACCTACAGGCCAACACGTTGTTTTTTAGCCCACGCCATATTGCGGATTTTTAATGGTACTAATTTATTTTACTGGCAAACTTTTGGTAACTGACGTTGAAAGTCAGTTTATAATCGCTGATGTAAACAAAGAGGAAAGGACTAAATAGTCCGCAAAATTCAAGTGATTTTCGCATAATAAAGCGAAACTGTCTACAGTGGTGAAAGTCAAGATATTTCCAATACGATTTAGTATTTATTCCGGATGAAAAACGAAGGATTGAGCAACATTTCGGTAAACAATCTTTTGAACTTGATTGATGAGAAAATCGCTACTGAGAATTTATCATGCAAATAAATGAGGTATATACATTATTGCCATATGAAAACTGTTTGTAGTGCCAATATCCCAGGGCAAAACCACAAATAGAAATAAATTTAGTATAATTTGATAGGTACCTCAAACGAATTCTACTCTCCTGGGTAGAGGAGACTCGCTCAACTCATTTATCGTTGTGAATATGCGACCGAAAGGTTTATCAATATAAAGTATTTATCTTTTTTTTTCTATGACTACAATAATTGCGTTATATTTCAGCTGGGACTGCATTACATTACTTTGTAATAACTTGATTGAACGAATTAGTATAGATACGTGCACAGGGTACTATGGGCATTATTTCTCGTAATGTATCCTCTTTTCATTGTAAACAAACTCCAAGGTAACCGGAGCAGGAAGCAAGTCATCTGTGAAAGTCTACAAAAAACAATAGACACAAGATACGGTCCGCAAGGGTTACCGTTATCCTATTCCGATCCGTTCCGGGGTTACTTCCGACTGACAGACAGACTGACGAAATGAGGGGAGCTACAGTTAGGATACTTGCTTTTTTTGGGACCCCAAAAGGATACATTAATCCGTTTGTGTTACATTAATCCGTTAGTTTAAGTTATCTATTCCCGCACTAGAGTAGTTTAGCTAGCTTGCCCTTTTTTCGTTCTTTCGAGATAAATTAGCATAAATCCGATTTTCAAATCTATTAAATTTATACCACGATGGTGCAAAACCCAAGCCTGTGAAAAATTGCGATACGATAAAGCGAGGCGGTCGTGTGCCTTGGTCCATTATCTGTGTCATAGCCGCGAATTATCAACATAATCATCAATAATACTATTAAAACTATTGTTAGACATCTTTAAAACGGTTTGAACTCACGTAAAAAAAAATCAGAAACGGCCCGACATGTTTCGAACTCATATGGAGCTTTTGGGCCGCGAGTCGCGTAGCAGCATATAGCTGTCCCTGATGAAGAGCTTTATATGAGTTCGAAACATGTCGAGCCGTTCCCGACAGTTTTTAGGTGCCTTTATAATATTTATAAGTACCCAGCCAATACCTATATAGGAATAGGCAATTTTGAATTATAATTTGGTCCTTATCATGCACCATTAATTTGTCAAACCGCAGTCTATCATTATATCTCTATTATTCAATTTGCTAAACATGTCTTATTATTAGATAATATTTATGCTTTGCATCAAGTGGGTTAGCCAGATTATCCCCCTGTGTGGCCTGAATCATTGATCATCAAATAAATTATCATAATTCCTATAACGACCATGTTAGCTACCATGATGAAGAAATTAGTCGATTCGGTAGCTTAGAATTTTATTTGAATTCAGTTTTTGCGTGTTCCGGGAATTCGTTAGACGTTACATGTCGAAATGCTTACAACGTGATCATATGCCCCCTCTTGGCAAAACATGTACTAGGCTAGTTGACTCATATATTTTTTTATTAAAGTATAAATTATAGTATTTTGATATAGGAAAACTAAATACTTATATCATTTTTCAGTTCATAAAAGTAGAAGATGGCTGAACAAATTGAAATTGAAAATATGGTTTTTATTCTGTATTTTGAAATGCTTAAAACGCTGTCCGCCATTTTCACCCTTGAACTTGATAGTGACGAAAGCAATCCAGTAAAAAAAAAAAAGTCATTCGCATCATAGAATAAGAGTGTATTACTGGTCTTTATTAACGGGATCTCCACAGATAAGTTATAAGACATAAATGGAGGACGGCGTTTTTGATTTTTCATGAAATTTCTATTTGAAATTAATACAATTTAGCTTTCTAACTCAATAAATTAATATACAATACGTTTTAGTGCTATTAAGATAAATATTAATCATTCCAAATATATTTCAAAAATGGGTCAAGTTAGGCTTTCTATTGGTAAATATCAAGTTTGAATTTAAACGTTTTGTCCGTAACGTACCTATTTGTTTTGTTTAAAATCAATATTTTAAATAAAATATAAATGATTGAAAAAAAAGCATGTTTGATTAGCCATATATTTTGAGATTTTTCAAATGCAATCTCTACTTCATAGTGCTTTGAACCAAAATGAAACTTAAAAGAAAATTAGGAGGATTTGTCGATAGGTCGAGTGTACCACACAAGATGTTCCAAACGTTTAGGACATGCCAATAACGGAAGTCGACAGATAGACGGATAAATACAGTCATCATAGAGATGGAAGTGTTTAGCAAAATTACAGGGCGGCAGAGGAGCTGTGAAATTTGACGCTTTTTTGACCACGTGGGAGGTAAACTACTGTTTTTGAGGAAATGGTGGCACTGGCACGGTATTTATGTCATAAATTGTTTGCAATATTGAAACTGCACCCATTACAAATCATGAAAATGTTGAGGGTTTATTTTTTCTGGAACTTTCTGTCCCATTCGTCTATCTCTCTGTTTCTGAAATAAAAAGTATTTTACGGTTTTTTCCTTTCATCCACCCATTACTTATCTGCGAGAATGCAACACAGAATAAGAAATCGATAAAATACACTTGTTGTGTGGTACCCTGCTAATAATATGGATACGAAAGTCTGTGATGGTTGTGAAAGCTTGTTTGTTACTCAAGAAAGCGGTAATCGTCAAATTGAATTATATTAAATGGCGAACAAATAGATCAGCCATGTGTTAAAATATCGCTTTGTGCATTAAGGCTGCTTTAAAATATGGTAACGCTGATAATCTGTTCTTCTGGTGGTGATATAAAGTCAAGGAGAAAGCAAGCGATCGCGTAGGTGAGATCTGTATAGTAGCTACAAGTAGAAATAGTAGCTATTGTATGATACTTTTGAAGGTTAATTTTAAAATCTAACGTCTTCGTGTGTATGTTTGAACTGAAACATGTTCTGGGCGTAGACAAAAAAAAACAATTTGAAAGAAATAAGGATTTAAAGGAAAAAACTAACAAGTCTTTTTCTTTACCCCTTCAAGTGATAAAAATGGCGACGTAACTACGACTATTTTGCCAAACAGTATCAAACTGAGAAGATAAACGTGAACTGGAAGAGTTAGGCGATCTCCGCTCCTTGCGTCACCGCCACCGCGAATCATCGTCCCGTTCGGGCAATTTGTCGTGCTCCGACATTCTTTATATGGTGACATTCTTGGACAATTGCTGAGTAGTGGCACGGAACTAATGTTGCCAGTTAGCTGACCACGCACGGCTGCCGGGGTAAATGGATGGACAGTACTTAAGCTTTGTGCCAGAACAGCTGTAGTCTGATTTTATTAGACTGCATCTAAATTCAGACTCAGAAGGATGGTTATATGTAACCCGCAACGAAAAAAAGAGGGGTGTTATAAGTTTTACATGTGTGTCTGCGTGTCGTCACCATAGCTCCCAAATGGATGGATAAATTTGAGTGCAGAAAGACTTGTCCGTCGATATGGTTTCCCTCGTCGCCATTGCAGTATTCACTAGGTTTGCTTGTTGGGATAGTTCAATAAAACAACGTAGGTAATCGGGTTTATTGTAAACCACGACCCGCTTGCTTCCGTTGACGGCTGTCCTAGTAATTACGGCGGGAGGCGGGTGGGGATTAAGTACACTTTATAAAGATGTCTATACAATACAATTGGACCTGTAGTTTCTAAGTTAATCATTTTTAATTAGAACTGTCACTTGTTCTAGATGTCAGCCAATATTGAAGCTAAGAATTCCATATTTTGTGGTTAGGATCAGTTTTAGCAGCTTTTTATATCAATTATTGAATGGGGGTCTTAATGATGACTTGTATCGGAGGTGTTCTAATCTTTTAATTTAGGTTATTTCGGGTGTATGTTGGTCTATTCAGAACGGTCCTCTCCTCTTAGGAAATATAACTCCGTGCTATATGGTTGCTGCTCATGTCTTGCTGCTCTGCCTTGCTGCTCATCTTATGAGACCTTGAGCAAACTTTTAAGCTGCTAGCCATAGGTACATATGGTGTAACTCTCATGTGGTCGTGCACATTCAATATTCAATTGTTTATTTAATACCGTTCGAAAAGAAAGCAAAGTGTCCAGACATCACTACACCAAGGTGGTCCCTGACATTGTCGCATTGTGTATCGATTATCGAAAGAGTGTTGTACTGGGACATTTACCTTATTTCAATACGATTTTTGTTTATTCGCTCGCAGGCTTCACTGTCGACAATAGCCTCCCGGTAGGCCCAGAGCCCAGGGCAAGTCAGTAGCCGCACGCGCACGCAGACTTGTGTATGCGCAATTCTATTGTCTGTCTGCCTCTCGTAAGCTATTATATGTCTTATCTGTATGGAAATACAAATGTTGCTTAAATCGTTTTTCATTTTTGTAAATTAAACGCCACTTCTGTTTGCCATTACTCCTTCAACTTTCAATAGATATAAGTATGTGCGCAAAATATCGGGAAGGATTCACAGAGATCAGTCGTTCGTTTTTTTTATTTCAGTAACCGTTTGATTCGGATAATAAAACAAGATCCTTTTTCTTACCTTTCTAAGTAGAAGGCATTTCCGTTTATGCGTTCGCGGCATCGCCTCTGCATTTGATTGTTGGTAAGGATACTACCTGAGGCTGCATAGTTCCCACCGGTTAGGTCTTAAAGATACCTAAGAGTGAAAAACAGTCAGGAACTCTGAAATATAGACTACTTCCAGAAGTCTTTAGAAACAACAGGCTTCCTCGTAGAACGTTACAGTAACTACCTTAGTTACTGAGTAGCTTTTTTGTATTTACATGACTGGTTTAAGCCATCTACAATAAACGGAATATATATATATTTTACTTGTAATAGTTGTAATATCATCCCTAACTTCAACCATTAATAGCCATTAGAAGCGACATGCTGCTGTCAATTTATTAAAAGGATATAATCACACACATTTTATTCGATCGACGACTTGTATAGGTATGAGCTTCCCATTCAATAAGTTCATAGGTAGGTACTTTAAATAACTTGGTGTGTAGATACAAAGATTAACACGCAAATAAAAATTGGGTTGCGCTCACAACAGCACTCGAACCTTACCTCGGTACCTTTATAATTATAATTAGAAATAAATATTATAAATAACTTCTTCATCTAGTCAAATGTATTAAAATAAATATAATTTCCAATGAATTTAGTAACGCAATTAATAATTTAGACAATTTGATACCTAATCATAGTAAAATCTTGTTATTTGTAAAATAGTAGGTACCTACCTATGCTCAAAATTGTTGACATATAATTGGATTTGGATTTGGACATTTACCATAACGTCCATAACATAACCGAAAAAGCCAAAATCACACTTTACGCAACCAAATGGGTCACGGGCGCTCACCTTAAATGGGTTACCAATACAAAGTTCATTTCCTTCAGACGTTCTGTAGACAAAAGATTACTGAGAAGTGAGAACCCCTACAAGATCACGCAACGCGCATTACCCATACAAGTCATACAAAAAGCTAAAAGCTATACGACTCGATACAATTACATTAATGAATGCACCAAAGACCCTTTAGTTTATGCAGAATTAGTCAAATACAAGGTTTGTTTTGCTGGTGTAAAAATGAAATTTCGACTTTTCTGCTACGAACGAATGGTTGTTTCTTTAGTTTAAAGATTTATCATTGATTTGGCAAAGTGTGAGAGAGCAGCGGTAGCAGTGTTGTCTGCTGAAGAGAATTTACTTATTATGTAGTTGGGTATAAGGATTATAAGCAATGTAGCGCAAAGTTGTCAGTTAATCGTGAGTTCGAAGACCTAAATCTGACGTAAAAGGTGCCTTTTCTTCGCTTTTTCTGGTGGACGTTTGCAGTAATCAGTACAATAGTTGCACGATCGGTGCAGACGAATTATTTTGTAAATGAAACATGTTCACACACCAGATTACAAGTTAATCTGATTACTGGTTGAAAATCGACTTAAAGGTTTGATATTATCCATACATTTTCTACTTTCTTGTTTTATTTCTTATAGCATGGTAGGGCAGCGGAACCGTGTAGGAACCGCAGATGGAATTTGACAAGAACTATGAATATGTAAATAGGTATGTGTATGTAAATTAGCGTAGCTCAATCTGGCTAGGAACCTAGGAACTGATGGCCGTTGGAACCATACACCTCTTCTATCTATATACCGTTACTCGCGTATAAATAGAGATAGAAGATGAATGTGTGACATATGTTTCCTGGAAATATACGGTACAGGGTTCTCCAAGGATTAGTAAAATACACAATGAACGGCGCGAGGAACTCCTATTGTTATTCAAGTTGTTATCCAAGAGAAATAAAATAATCTGTATCCCTTATTAAATTTATTAAATTTTACTTTATTTTCGGTAACTGAGAATTAAATAAAAAAGTGAAGCCGATTTGTTTTGTTTTATAAATCAAACTTAAACAAAGGGTTTCATCGATTATTATAATTACATTAAACCACTGGATTGTAAACAATCATCGAATCGAAGTGTTGATTTTGCCCCGTGGGCCTAATTCACACCTCTCCGGACAAAACGCAAAAAAATGCGTTACGTTTCAGTTTATGATCAGGGCATTCCTGTACGAAGTTTAAGTTAAAACCTAATTTACTACGTGGTTAGTTTTGTGTCTTCCAGGTTTAGACAGACAGTGTAAATATGTTAAGGTGTTGAGAGGAATCGTTTGATTTGTTTTATATTTCGTTAATTGTGTAAGACACGGGAGCTTCCTACCTGGAACGATTTGGATTCAGGTTAAAATATTTGTACGTATCAAATAACAGAAAGTAATAATCTATGCTCTAGAATAAGCGAAATATGATAATGAGAAAATATCATTCAATTGTTGGTGGTTAACCTGTGATAAACATATTTCAGCTCACGCTCTATTTAAATGTAACAAGTTCCGCGTAAACTCTCCGCAGTATTTTTTCCCAGCTATCCGGCATTTTTTAAGATCCCAGGCCACGTTTTTTATCCCGTTTCCGCAATAAAAACACTGACCTCCAAACGCAGCATTCTTCTCTGCGGCCAACGGTACGGGCGCCCTTGTAATGATAAATATTATATTAATGAAAAGAGCTCCCTTATTGCATCGCAGTCACGCGATCGGATGAAAGGGCCTTTTGAAAAAAGCCTTTTTTACAACAATTGTACAAAAACCTTGTATTTTTAACCAAGGACAGTGTTCCTTTTATATCGTATAGTTAAAAAATAATTTTAGAAAGGTAAAAAATTAAAATGAATATTTTTGATGGAGTTTTCCATGGCTAAGTTCTATCCGGAGGAATAAACATACGAACTTAGTAGGGATGATATTAAAAAAGAATAGTTAAAGGAAATACTCATCACTACATAGTATAAAACAAAGTCGCTTTCTCTGTCCCTATGTCCCTTTGTATGCTTAAATCTTTAAATGCTTTTGATGCGGTTTTTTTTTAATAGATAGAGTGGTTCAAGAGGAAGGTTTATATGTATAATACATGCATAATTTATTCGCATTGCACCCGTGCGAAGCCGGGGCGGGTCGCTAGTAAGTCATAAAATGTTAATTTGAAGTTTACTATGCGTAGCCAAAGGTATAATTATCAGAACTAGTGTATTTCATCAACAAAATCTCACCGATGTTTGTTTAAAATATGGGTTACGGGTACCAATAGAAAAAACATGCGACAAGAAAAAAAAACTAAAGACACCGCGTCGAATTATGACAAATAGATGCGCACGCAAATATGATTCGCAAGTCAGCGCGCAGGCGCCGACCACCGCAATAGACCCAAAAAAAGTCTTTGTCGCAAACCGCAATATACAAATAAATTCCTTTTGCTTTACACAAACACACACGCTTACACAAAATAGTACTTAGTTACTTGTAAATAAGAACAAGTCACAATTATTAGAGTGGTAAACGTGAATTTGCCTTCGTTCATGACTACAATGTTGTCCATACTGACTATCCAAACCAATATTGAAATTTTGAATTCTATTGCAGAGACATAATATGGTTGGTATGAATTTACTTGCATGCTATGTGTTTTTTTTTAAAGCAGGGTAATTATCACACACTTCATTAAACAAATACTGTTTTGTCACGAGACAAAAACTAATAATTAGCCTCTTTATAATGCCGCTGTTATTATAACAAATATTTTAGTTATCCATATTGTTATTAACTGGTGACAGTTCGATGTTCTCGGCTCCGTTTATTGTTTTTTTTTTTTCATATTTGTTTTTTCGGTACTGTTCTTGTCTTTTAATCGGTTAGGACCAATTTATAATTTGTATAGACCCACTGGGTTTTTTTTAACATTATTCTAGTCCACAGAATATGATGTACTTAATATACTTATTCATATGATTGTTATGACATATTGCCGGTATTTGGTTAGATATATGTAAAATTGTCTAAAATTTAGATATCAGTGGAATCCGTACTTCTCGGAAAAATATTAGGTATAATCGATAAAAGAGGCCTAGTAGTTACCCAATAAAAATATTAATTGCGAATCTAATGAAGATTTTATTGCAAAATCTGTGCAAATATTTTTAGGAGTAGATTAGGTATACCTAGTTGTAACATACCCTAAGCATACCAACCTAGATCTTTAATGGTTTTGGCTACTGGTAAACGGTGTTTCAGCTATGTGTATGTTTTTGTAAAACTTAAAAGAAGTGATGTCCATTTTTTTCTAACACCCTGCGATTTGAGCAAACAAGGTGATTAAACCTGATTACTGGGTGCGAGCTTTGGGTTCGATTCCCGATTATAGACATTTATGGCTGTTGGTCCAATCTTTCGTGTAATAATGAATTATGTTCTTGTTTGTTTTGCTTTTTTGAAAGCTATTTTCTCTTCTATGAACGAAATTTTTGAAGCTAGTAATTATGCCGGTGTTCATAAAATTACAAAGCCAATAATATTTTGCTAATATACTGACCATTGAAAAATATAATGATGAAAACATTTGATATTTTGAGACACATACAAAAACAATTGAGATATTGAAAAAAAAATCGTTTAAATTATTTAAAAAAAATAACTGTGGTATCTTTTTTATGCTATAAAGTAGTCAAATTTCTTGGTGGAAAAAAACAAACCACGTATAAGATTTACAGAAATGGAATAAATAAGTTCATGTATGTAAACAGTTTATTGTACACAAAAACGGGTTATAAATAAATAAATAAATGAACTATACCACTGTGTACGAAGGAGTCACAGTGTCATTTGTATAAAAACATTTATAATGAACGCAGTAAAGATATTTGTGTTGCTACCAATTTGATTCCGGCAGTTTCTACGAAAACCTATGATTACTGACCTTTATTTGCCTTCCGACTAGTAGCAATAAAATTCACCAATAAAACAATAAAAAAAACATGGCGGTCGTAAAAACATAATTTTTGGCGCCATTTTTTTATCTTTTGTGGAACGAAGAAGATTAAGTAATAACGTAAAACCAACAGTGGGCGTTAAGAAATTTAGTTTTTTGATAAAAAAGAACTCTTTGGCGCCCAGTAAATGTTTGGCGTTAGCTGTATAGAGCGATTACAAAAATGGATATGGTAAAAAAATTATCGAAAATCATTATTTTACCGCATTCGTTTGTGTCAGATATTGACATCGAAAAAATAGAAATTGAATAAATGCATTAATTTACAATAAGTATTAACATTATATTTTAGTTTAGTCAATTCAAAAATATAAACATTTTTGACCTCAATTTCGTACATCAGAAACAGTGGGCACAATTACGATTCCTTCAATTCGCACTGACCATTTGATTGGTCTTGACAACGTCACCCAAAAAACTTAACTTTATGTTACAACATCATCCATATTTTTTTAAGCGAGCAGTGTAAAATGTAACCTTAAGTCATGTTGTCTAATCTAACATTTATTTGATCATTGATAGGGTCAGTATCGGCGGCGTCTGATCACAGGGTCGAAAGGTTTCGGAATATAATTATTGTTTTATCAACTCCGGATTATTTTAAAATCTTCTACAGGACGATTCAAAATTCAAAACTTAATTCTGCAAGTAGGCTACAAGAGCACTTTTACATGTCAGATTCTAAGTTACACATAAAAAAATACATATTTTGATAGTTGTCTGTATGCACTTGAATATTAGTTGTCAATTGTCAACACCGTATGTAACGCAACATAATATAGCTATAGCTACATATTCGATATAAAGGTGCCTAATTATCCTGTTTACATTGCAGTGGATCACATTGCATTTTTTTTCTTTTATAATTAATTACCTTTTGTGTCAATATTTAATAATAAAAATGTCGTATTTCGGTATTAAAAATCAGAATCTTGTTGAATCTCGTTGATTTGAAAGATAATATTTAAACATAAAACACATATTATGATTATGATAATTTAAAGAGGGAAAAACAGTCTGTTTTAAACTTTAGTGAGATATCTCTAATAACATTGAAAAATGGCTTCACTTACGGTTATACCTAAACTAGGAACGGACTTACTTGGGGATCAAACCCAAGAACTAAATTAGTTCTGCCAAATTCCAAACGTTTGTTATGAATTTTACGGTAAAGTACGAAGTTTAATTATCAAAAAAAGAAACAGCGATTTTAAATTTTAACAAAACAAACAAAAATGGTAGGTCTTAGTAGAAAAGCATCGTTAGTTACGCCGTTTCGTGCGAATGTGGTAGAGTATAGCACCTGATCAGTTCGCCCGGGATGCGCGGGAGTGGCCCGGTACAAAGAATACCGAAGCAGATAGGTAAGTTCGAATTTAGAATACACTAAATATTTTAAAATACTAGGTGATGATGATGATGGTATCCTGTTATCCTTCATCAGGGACATAGGGCTCTCAGAAGGATTTTCCATTGCCGCCGATCCTGCGCTTCAAAATACTAGGTACTTACTCTCAATGGCTTACGCCAATTTTGATGGGGCTTACCCAGGTTTCTGTTAGACTGGTTAGACACCACAGCACTACAACTAGTAGGCACTAAGGACCTTATCACACTTGCGATTTGCGAGCGTATTTTCTATACAAATAAGGGACGCGGCGAACACGCTGCGCGATCGCCTTCATACAAAATACGCTCGCAAATCGCAAGTGTGATAAGGCTCTAAGATCCTGAGATAAAAATATTCAGTACTGTCCATACTTTCCTGGACTCATTATTTGCGAAGTGTCAGTAGACTTTTGTGGCATATTTAAGCTATTTGGTAAATATTTGTATTGGTAAATAACGTGAAAAAAAAAAAACGTTTTAAAAAGCAAAATACAGAAAAAAATTATGTTAGACAGGTAGGGTTGGAACCTGCGTCTCCGTCTTTCCATACCTACCCACGCGGGCGTCCTCCCTATTGGACCACTGAACCTGATGTAAGATCCCAGGTTAACTTTTCCAAAAAGTTGCTTCTTGCATGCCTTAGGGTGGCATCGTCACCATCTACCGTAAAGATTCAGTTTTTAATTTTCAGAAACATTTGGTTTATGCTAGCAGACGTTACTGCCTGAATAAAAAATAATGCAAATAAATACATCATTTGAAATCGATGAATTCTGGTAATAACGAATGTAATTCGGAACACGCACTCAAAAGGCCTGGCTGTAAACTCTAACCTATCAACTCTATTTCCTTAACCGAATCTGTCACGTCTATTTTTATAATCTGTGGCCGCCCCATCCAATCAGGTTTGATTTATGGCGGGCGGATGTTTGTTTAATCGATTACTTGTCGGTAGCGACGCCTCGCCGACGTCGCCTTAACTGAGAGCAGCCTCGCCTTAAGTGTCGGCGGTTTGAGGAAATTGAGCCGTGGGTTTAATAGTGTTATTATCGATGTGTAGCTTATTGGTTTTGGCGAGAGATTATCCGAAGGTAATATTAACATATAGGTAGTCTGTAGTTTCATATATAGATATTTTTATTTAGAGCCTGACGTGATACGTGTTATTGCGGCTCCGCACTACTCGCGAAGTTGGACTAATATGATAGT
Organism: Apotomis betuletana; assembly: GCA_932273695.1. NCBI lineage: Eukaryota > Metazoa > Arthropoda > Insecta > Lepidoptera > Tortricidae > Apotomis > Apotomis betuletana. Next base: position 34,146,535 of record OW026300.1, on the reverse strand, counting down.
ATGGACCGGCACTTTGCTGCGAAAACCCATACTTCGGCCAACTTCGCCTCGGCCAACTTCACAAGTAGTGTAGAGCTAGGGTTAGACTTCAGTAATTGCAAGATGGTAAGTTCCTATAGTCCCCCAAAAATATAGTTTTGTTCTTGGGGTACTATGTATCTTGTTCCAATTAAAGCTGAATATCTTGGAAACTATTTAACTATTTCCACCAAACAGCTAAGAATCGTCTCGACGGACAAGTCTAATTGGGAGCTAAAATGCCACAGGCAGAGACAAATGAAAACTGCGGTGTTATACCTAACCTATCTTTTTATGTCGGAAAAAAACAACCTCTGACCCTGCGCAAACGCAAGTACACGTAAACGCCTGTAATTGGCGGTATCGTGGGAACTGCACCACCTGCCCGTCGGTCTGTCCGTCTTTCGTTCCCATAAGGCACCGTCACACTCCGTGGGTGACCCCGCTTATATATGGTAATCATGGGACTCTTCGGACAAAAATTTATGTTACTTCCTCTACTGGCCTCTCATGGTAAACCACGTAATCCGGGGTACGTTATTTTGGGTATCCTATCTCAACTCCATATGTAAAGTTTCGCCAAATTTTCATTTGTCCGAAAGTAATTCATTCCTGAAACTCGTAATATTTTCAGTACTTGTAACGTTTCTAACCACTTTTTTCGGGTATTTTTTGCGACAATAGCAACCCCATATTTTGACGTCATTATATGTCTTTCTCTTACACCAGTGGCAGTCTTCTTCAGTCAGTCTTCTGCAGAAACTGCGCAGGATCGGGACAAGTGGCATGCTCTCGTTTCGGAGGCTAAGATCCTGTTTGTGTCACTGAGACAAAATAGTTAGTTAGTGACAGTCTTCTCCTGGTGGTAGTCTTACCCCACCTCACCTTAGTAAATATTATTTAGTTGAATTTTTATTATAGTTGAACTCTTTACGAGCGGCGACAGGGTGCCATACCGTTTATATGCTAATGCACCGTCACGGTATGCACCTGCGCATATTACGGACATTAATGTTAAATTGCTCTTCAATTACAAACCGATACGATCCTCATTGTACCGTTATTCGTCGTTTATTAATATTTATTCGATCATCTTTTACAATGAACTTGAAGGTGCCCACAACTTCGTCCACGTATTTATTAATACTTTTTTCTATATCGTAGTCAGAGGGCCTATGATGGTTGCGTTTATCACGTGACATATAAGTGACAAAGCATCTGTCACTTACACTCGCATTTTGTCATAACGTGACGGATGCTTTGTAACTTATTTATCGCGTGATAAAAGCAACCATCGTAGGCCCGCTGGTAACCTATCTTTGGATGTCCAGCTATCTCTGTACCAAAATCGGATAATTCCGTCCGGCCGTTTCGGCGTGATGAGAGAACAATAAATGTTACCATCAGGAGGCCTATGATGGTTGCGTTTATCACGTGATAAATAAGTGACAAAGCATCTGTCCCTCACACACGCATTTTGTCAAAATGTGACGGATGCTTTGTCACTTATTTATCGCGTGATAAGAACAATCATCATAACCATCATCAGGGATAAGTTCGCCTTTGTACCTATATGTTAATTGTAATAGATGTATTTTTTAACTGTTTTTGTGTACAATAAAGCGTTTACTTACTTACTTTACTTACTTACCATCATAGGCCCCCAGAGCGCAACTACGCTTCGCGACTCTTGTCGCGCGACATAGCATCGCCGGTCACTTTCCACAGTACAACGAAGAAAGAGATAAGTAGGTATTTCTCGCGCGAGAAAGAGTCGCGTGTCACAGTTGCGCTAGAGGTGCAGATAGCACTGTACAGTCTGACCAAATAGAGTAGAAATTAAAAAGTGGCAATACTGTAGTGTCGTCCCTTTCTAATCAATCTAAAATAGTTAACTACGGAACCCAAAAAAAGGGGACGACACTACAAAACCTGCATCGCGCTGTTAAGAATTTCCTGAAATAATCACCCCTCTCGATAGACACCAGATTTTCAATATCAATTTAGAATTTTATAACGCTATCACGCTCCATTACACGCTACTTAGAGAGTAGAAATGTATGGATTTTTAGTATGTTATATTCCAATTTTATTTTTTATTAAAGCAGTAACGTATGCTAGCGTTAACTAATGAAGCAACTGGTTGAAAAATTCGATGCTTTGGCTAGTGGCTTTGGGATAATTGGTAATGCATCTGACCCGGAAAACCGAGGAAACGTGGGTCCCGCTAAAACCATTCATTTTTCAATTTTTCGCTCCAATAGGTATAAACATTTGTGTTATATTCCAGCTGCATCAGTGAATATCTTTGAAAATGTCTTCCACTTTAGCGATATTACTAGCGCTTATACATTACCGCCAATATACAGGTCAAAACGGACATAGGTATGCTAGCGATATCTCCGATGTAAGTGCCATCTTTTAGGTATGTTATTCTTGAATCAATTTCATCCAATCTCTTTTTCTGCCTTTGACATTAACCTTGTCCATCGCCACCTGTTCACAATCTACTCAAACTATAGGTAGACTAGTAACACCCCCGGCGCCGCCTACCCTTGGGTCGGGGTCGGCACCGAACCCGTGCCATATGGCCCGGCCGTTACCACGTGTCGCACCTGAGAGCACACGTGCGCGGTTTTTGTCTGTCTGTCACCGCCACCGATGTTGAGCAATGTCATCTATACGAGTATATCGACATCTTCAGCAGTAATATCCCGGCTACTTTGATGGCTGATGACGACTGCTACTAATAAGATGACGGACATACTTTAAGTGAGCGTGCTTTAATCGAAACATAATTAAATTGACAAAGCATGTGGTGGTCGTGGTGGATTTTCTTTTCTGTACTTAGGTGTCAGTTTATCAATAAAAATGTTTTACTCCCTCTTTCGGACATTGATTAAGTTAGTTTTATAGTACACTTAGTTTGTATAGTGGTCTTGGAGTAAGTACAATTTTCCCGGCCAGGGCAAATATTTGTGTGATGAACTCGAATATTTGTGCTTGGGTCATGGTTGTTGTATGTATTTAAGTATATATTTATCTGTATAAGTACGTATATCGTCGTCTAGTATACCCATAACACAAGCCTTCTTGAGCTTAATTTGGGACTAGATCGATTTGTGTGAGGTTGTCCGATATTATTATTATTATTAATTTTATACCTTTTGTCGTCGAGACCCTGGGTCCGAGGGGCCCAGCGCATTAAGCATCTTCAGAGATATCTCGAAGAGGCTTGTTGATATTACTGATGACCGGAGAGCAGGCGATGGCGGTTTCCTCGCTCAAAGAATCAGTTTGGCGATTCAGCGAGGAAACCCCGCTAGCATCTTGAGCACTATGCCGCAGAGGCCATTTGTAGATTTAGCTTAACCTTATTGTGTTCTAGTTACGTTTTAATTTTAGGCTTACTTTTATTGTAAGTATTTTTGTATTAAACAATTTTGTTTGTAATCACAGGTAGTAATGCCTTATTAGTAGCTGTTGTTTCTCCTAATAAATAATAAATATATAGAGAAAAAGTTCTGACTGACCTTATTATCAACACAAACCAATAACTCCTGTAACGTCTAGCATAACTTCATAGGGGTAAGCAAAAACTTATTTACCAATGAAAAAAATGTTGACGAGAAGTATAAAAAAGTAAAAAATATCGAAAACACGGTAACTTGAGGCTACGTACCCATCCTGAGCCAGCGAGTCACAAGGTCAACCGAGTTGACTTCGATGCACCGCGCGATATGGCACTGGGGTTGGCGGGGGCTATTCTCTACACGTGAGATATTATATTTGGAACTTATATCCTGTATGTATATATTCTTCATGGGTTTTCTATATAACCAAACGTAATATATTATTTCGATATATATTTTACGTATATAAAGTCCCGTTTACAGGCAACATACCAGTTAAGATGACTTATGTATGCAGCCTTACATCGTATCGGGCAACCTATACCTATAATACGCGCGAAGGAAATGTTACCGTCTGGCACACCAGCGGTAAAATCACGATCCTCGCCTCAGGATTGATATACCAATTGAGAAGAAGAATGATGTATAAATATAAATTAATCTAAAAATGAATGATAGTTTACGTAATTTCAGCAAAATCTGATATTGCTATGATTTCATTACTGTATGAAATAAGCTTGTTTATTTGCTTCAGTAAAAACGAGTAAAATTAATCTTAATTAATCACAGTAACATCATAATTTGTTTAATTGGGAGTGCGTTCAGTTTAAAGTCTAGGTTAAGTTTTATTCTAGGATACCTATAGCCTAACACGTGTCGGTCCGGCCCAGGGATAGTGGGGTTACAAACAGCTTTCATAATAGTATAATAAGCATACGTCATATATTTGCCTTATTAAACGTTAGTAGCGATTTGTCAAGGATTTGTCATTAATCAAATTCAAAACATGTTTACCGGAATGCTGCTCAATCCTTCATTCTTCTTGCGAAATATATACTGAATCGTATTGAAAAAAACTTAACTCTCATCACTGTGGATAATTTTGGCTTTATTATGCGAAATTTACTTGAAATTTGCGGAATATTTTAGTCGTGTTTCTTCTTTGTTCACATCAGTTCACTGACTTGCAACGTCAGTTACCAAAAATTGGTCGTTGCAGGAAAAATACATTTTCACCTCACTCGCTCGGAAAACCTCCGTTTATAGGGCGAAATCTGCGTGCAATAGTACATTACATCAGAGGCCGGGAAAATTAGGATTTCCGGCCAAGTAGGTATATACGGCCGAGCGAGCGTGCGAGCGAGGCCGGATAGTGATACGAGGCCGGGAATCCGTTTTCACGACGAGGCATGTATAGTGCTTTTCTCAAACTACAATGAAATAAAAAAATATACTTCAAAGAATAACACTTAATATTGTTTGTCTGATATTTTCCGAATTTGACCGAATTTTAAAAATCAGATTTCAGATTCTGACTCAGGAGCCCCAAAAACCCCCGCATACCGAATTTCAGCCTCCTAGGACCAATTTGAAATTTTCTCCATACAAATCGTTTTTTTTTTCGATATTTTCCGAATTTGACCGAATTTTTGGACAAGATTTCAGATTCATATTTTTGAGCCCCGAGAGCCCCCCGATACCGAATTTGACCGAATTTAAAAAATCCGATTTCAGATTCTGACTCAGGAGCCCCAAAAACCCCCGGATACCGAATTTCAGCCTCCTAGGACCAATTTGAAATTTTCTCCATACAAATCGTTTTTTTTCGACATTTTCCGAATTTGACCGAATTTTCGGACAAGATTTCAGATTCATATTTTTGAGCCCCGAGAGCCCCCCGATACCGAATTTGACCGAATTTAAAAAATCCGATTTCAGATTCTGACTCAGGAGCCCCAAAAACCCCCGGATACCGAATTTCAGCCTCCTAGGACTAATTTGAAATTTTCTCCATACAAATCGTTTTTTTTTCGATATTTTCCGAATTTGACCGAATTTTCGGACAAGATTTCAGATTCATATTTTTGAGCCCCGAGAGCCACCCGATACCGAGTTTTAGCCGCCTAGCACCAATTTGAAATTTTGAAAAAAGAAAGTCGCCATCTTGAATTTTTTTTTCCACAAGTGTCTAACAACCAACCTTTAAAAACAAAACCTGCTTTTTGTCAAACCAGCCAGCTGTGTGAATGACCTTGTTGTTGAAACAAAAAAAAAGTTACTTTGCAGGCCTAGGCCTGAAAAGCAGTATGAAATCCCTTTACAGTCCTCTCGAGTTGTTGCGCCCAAAAACCGATACTTCCGAGCCTATTATAAGGAACGCAAAGACAATATTTCATTGCATGTTTGAGAAAAAGTCTATTTTATCCGCTAGCGTGCAAAAGTCATTTGAATTTCGAACACGACGATTTTGATTCTCTGTGGTGCATGTAACTTTTTTATATTTAAGACTCTTTCAACGCGTGACTGATTTCATCAGTCGATAAATCTTCGAATAACCAATCAACGCACGCTAATAAAGGGCGATCTGGTCAGGCCAGTTAAAATCATATGTACGTTTGAATACTTCTTTAAAAAAAAATACACCTACAATATCACGTCCAGAAACCTGGTTTGTGGTTACAGATTTTTAAGTTTTTATTTTCTACACTTAATTTTATGTTGAATATGTTTATATATGTATATTAATATTAAGTATTTCAGTTTCATTTACACATTTTGACTAGTAAATATATGAAATACAACACAAATGTTAATATTTATTTGTTATAAAAGTTGGAACATAAGAGTGTAATTTCTGAACGCACCAGGGAAAAAAAAAATTTTAAAAAGTTGGAAGTTTTGAAAGTTTTCACAATTCACGTAAACAACGTAAATTTGTTCTGTGGAGAATACATACCGTTGTCTTACTTTATAGAAATATCGAAAACAAGAAAGTTAAGCCCAATTTGGAGTATTTATTCAATGCTAAAAGCCTGTATTCGTTAAAAGGATTTCTTATAAATATCTGGAGACGTAATTTACCGAAACTATTGGCGTTTTTAAAGAAAATAAAGCCGAAATAATCTTGTTCGGATCTCATCGTCCAATAACTTCCAAAGTTGGCCACTCGGAAGTATTTTCCATAACACTTGTTATGGAAAATACTTCCGAGTGGCCAACTAATCTTTCCCATAATGCCATTCTCCCACATTCACAACGAATTGTGTCAAGTAGTTTCAAATACAAATATAATAAAACAGTGCTTAAGAAAAGGTCAACGATAAAATATACACGACGATAATACAAATTACGGCCATATATTACTTTTAATTTTTAATACCTATGTGTGCTTCTCTCGTATTTATTTGGTTTGGATTTGAGTGTATTATGTTTTCAATTTGATGTGTTAAATAGAAGGCAAAATTAAATATGATTATTTTTATGTTTTAACTGTTTTTCTTGAATCTTGCATTTTCCTCGCTGTAGTGAGGTGAAAAATTGTGTGTTCCCAAATTAATTGTTATATATATATATATAACAATTAATTTGTTATGCAAGGCTGCAAAGTTGTTATTTGGCGCGAGTGTTGAAATTGAAAGCTGAGCGAGCGAAGGAATCTAAGATTGAACCATGAGCGAAGCGAATGGTTCAAAGATAGATTCCTGAGCGTAGCGAGGCTTTCAAGACACGAGAAGCTAAATAATTTTGCAGCCATGCGGAACACACAATTTTTCACCTCACTACAGCGAGGAAAATGCAAGATTCAAGAAAAACAGTTAAAACATAAAAATAATCATATTTAATTTTGCCTTCTATTTAACACATCAAATTGAAAACATAATACACTCAAATCCAAACCAAATAAATACGAGAGGAGCATACATATTAAAAATTAAAAGTAATATGGCCGTAACTTGTATTATCGTCGTGTAAATTTTATCGTTGAGTTTTTCTTAAGCACTGTTATATTATACTTGTATTTGAAATTACTTGACACATTCGTTGTGAATGTGGGAGAATGGCATTCTGGGACGGATTAGTTGGCCACTCGGAAGTATTTTCCATAACACTTGCTTTGGAAGTTATTGGACGATGGAATCCGAACCAGATTATTTCGGCTTTATCTTCTTTAAAAACGCCAATAGGCAATAGTTTCGGTAAATTACTTATCGTCTCCAAATATTTATAACAAATCCTTTTTTGTTTTAATGCAGGATTTTGGCATTGAATAAATACTCCAAATTGGGCTATCGATATTTCTATAAAGTAAGACAACAGTATGTATTCTCCACAGAACAAATTTACATTGTTTACGTAAATTGTGAAAACTTCCAACTTTTTAATTATTATTTTTTTCTCGGGTGCGTTCAGAAATTACACTCTTATGTTCCAACTTTTATAACAAATAAATATTAAAATTTGTGTTGTATTTAATATATTTACTAGTCAAAATATGTAAATGAAACTGAAATACTTACTATTAATATATATAAACATATTCAACATTAAATAAAGTGTAGAAAAATAAAAACTTAAAAATCTGTAACCAGAAACCAGGTTTCTGGACGTGATTTATTGTAGGTGTATTTAAAAAAAAATATATTTAAACGTTCATATGATTTTAGTCGGCCTGACCAGATCGCCCTTTATTAGCGTGCGTTGATTGGTTATTCGAAGATTTATGGACTGATGAAATCAGTCACGCGTTGAAGGAGTCTTAAATATAAAAAAAGTTACATGCACCACAGAGAATCAAAAACGTCGTGTTCGAAATTCAAATGACTTTTGCACGCTAGCGGATAAAATAGACTTTTGCACGCAGATTTCGCCCTATAAACGGAGGTTTTCCGAGCGAGTGAGGTGAAAATAACTATTGTTAGTACCACTAATAATCCGCAATATGGCGTTGGTTGACAAACACCCCGTTGGGCCATACATTTGTTAACGTGACGCATAAACATATTGATGACACTCCGACGTTATTCTCCTTCATTTATCGCACACTCGAGAATAACCGCTCGCATGCAGGGGTGAATTGATAGGTAATGTAATGTCAGTTTGATTACGACCCCTCGGGGTCATTTTAATTAGCCTAACCGACTCCACAGCCGGTCCGGAGGGTCGTGCTATATGGTAATGTAACAAGCATTTACTTGACAATAGACCATTTACCAGACCAAATCCAAATCCAAATCCAAATCGTTTATTTGCCTCAAGTACATGTACATGCAAATACAGCTTTAGACCTAACATTATATTATTAACATTCTATTTAAATTATATAGGTATCACAATCACAATTACAAATACAAAATAATATCATTACTTAATTAATTGTCCAGTGCATTACAAAAGAATTCATTTATTGAGTAGTATGGTCTAGTTATAAAATATTCTTTAACATTTCTGTCAAAAGTTCTAAAATTATCACAGTCTTTTATGTCATCACTTAACTTATTGAATACTTTAATGGCAATATTATTAAATCTATTGTTAAAGTGCACAAAATTATGTTTAGTTAATGTCAATTTACTATTATTTCGAAGATTAAAGTTATGAAATTGCCCAGCCATCGAATATTTATCCTTATTTTTGAAAACATAGATACACAAGCGATACAAATATAAAGATATGACAGTGAGAATCTTATTATCCACAAAAATATTTCTATGTGTTACTGGTATGCCCTTGCATCCGACGACAAGTCGTAAAGCTTTCTTTTGTAATAGTAACACAGAGCTTATGCCAGTGCCATTGCCCCAAACTTCGATGCAGTATCTTAAAATGCTTTCAAAATAGGAGTAGTAAATAGTTTTTAATATATTGGTATCTGCTAATTTCGAGAGGCTTTTCAATGAGTAGCATGCACTGGCTAAATTTTTATTTACAGTTTCAATCTGATTATGCCATCTGAGATAAGGGTCAAGCTCAACACCCAAGAACCTAATGCAATCTGATTTTTCGATAGGTACATTACATGAAAAATCAGCGCTCTTAGAACTACGGCGGAAAATAGTATAGAAGCTTTTCTCATAGTTAATTTTAAGTCCATTGCGGAAAAACCAGCCTTCCAATTCGTTCCAGCATTTTTTAATCCTGACATTAAACTCGTCTACGGTGTTTGCAGTTAAGATAATACTAGTATCATCCGCGTATAAGTACGGTGTACCAGATGTGAGATAGCTAGGCAAATCGTTAATAAACACCAGGAATAATAATGGCCCAAGCACTGAACCCTGCGGCACTCCATATTTTATCACCTCCTCTTCAGAACGAGATACATCGGAACCCACCGTAATTTCTACGTACTGAGTGCGATTAGACAAGTAAGATTCAAAAAGACTAAGTGCTGTGCCACGAACACCATAGTATTCGAGTTTGTCGAGAAGTATCCTGTGATCCACGCAATCGAATGCTTTTGTTAGATCACAGAATATTCCACCACATTTATTGTCCTTATTTAAGTTGAACATTATTTCGGATACTACATTTATTACAGCATCAGCAGTATTTTTCCCTTTTCTGAAACCGTACTAACATGTTGCAAAAAGTTCATTTTTTTCGAAGTGACTTTCTAGCCTATCAGCTAGGCATTTTTCAAATATTTTTGTCAGCACCGAAAGAAGGGACACTGGCCTATAGTTGTTCATATCAGTACGGCTTCCTTTTTTATGTATCGTTATTAGTTTAGCTTTCTTTAACATATCAGGGAAAATGCCATCTTCTAAACAGTTATTAAAAATTATACATAAAGGTATACATAATAAACTTATATTATCTTTTATAAATTTTGTGTTTAAATTATCTGTCCCACAAGAATTGCTATTTTTAAGGTTTTTGACTATATTAATAATTTCTGGCTCAATTATAGGTTTTAAAAATATAGAATTGCCATTTTTAACCTTTACATTTTGTAGTATTTTCATATATTGTTTATTGATGATGTTACCAGTTGCTCTTCCCACGTTCAAAAAATAGTTATTGAAAGCATTGGCTATGGTCTTTGCATCCTCAGTTGTACCACTATCTAGTTTAAGGGTTAACTTAGGTTGCGTCTTCATACCCTTGCCTGTGCTTTCTCTAACTAAGTTCCAAATCGTTTTGGCTTTATTTTTAGCTTTGCTAATTGTTCTATTAATGTGTATTTTTTTTGCGTCAACTATTACCTTTTTAAAAATAATTTTATAATTTTTGAAATAATTATTAAAGTTTCGATCATTGGTATATCGCGATTTTAATAGCAATTTACGTTTAGTTAGGCTGGACTTCTTAATACCTTTTGTAAGCCATTTGTTCGGTTTCTTACGGGACTGCACTCTTCTCAATGGAAAGTGCTTATCAATAAGTGAATTTAAAATTGTATAAAATAGTGATAATTTACCATTAACGTCTTTGTCAGCAAAGACGCAATGCCACCTAATACATTTAAGATTTTCCTGAAACTTGCGAGTGCCCTTTTTGCTGTAAATTCTTTTCTTTTGTATTGTCTGTATCTCAGGTTTTTGTCTAAATGATGGTAATTCTAGGAATTGTGCATCGTGATCTGAAAAACAGCACGGTGTTACATAAGCTGCCGCATAATGATTAAAATCTGTTGCAATATTGTCTACTGTTGTCGAAGTATTTGTTGTTACCCGAGTGTAATCCGAAATTGTTGGTTTAATATTGTGTTCTAATAAAGTCTGCAAGAACATTTTCGACCTACTATCCTCTTTATCCGCAAGGTTGACATTAAAATCCCCTGCAATAATGATATTATGTGATCTAAAGTTGGTTAAGAGGTTATTTAATTGCTTAAGAAATTGATCAAAACTTGAGCTCGGACTTCTGTAAACTACTAATATATAGAATTTTATGTTACCACTACTAAATTCAATATTTTATATATTTTGTAAAGGAATTGATACTTAATAGATGGAACAAGTACTTTAATTGCGACAGAACTTCATCAGATCTTGTCCCTAAAGATTTGGCTAGAGACATGGTAGTTGATTAAGCCAAGTTCGGAAAAAAGTGACCATTTACGAACTACATAGACAATTGTGTTTGGGTGGTATGGGATCAATCTTCCTCTGACGAGACCCTGGCTCTCTTTTGTACAAACCAAATAAAATATGTAAAAAGTAAAATGTTGCATTGCATATTTATATAAGAAAATAGTTAGGCATGACGATGAATGTAATTTTTTTTTTGCATTTACACAACATACGAATTTTGTTTTTATTGCAACTTCATTTCAACTTGCATAGCTGATTTTTTCTTCTAAGTGGGAACAAATTAGCGCTAGTCTTTTACTACAGTAGTGGCAAAAAATCTATCATATGCAAACAATGAAAATTGCCAAACTCCAAATAGGTAACAAATATAAATAAGCATATTTTTTTTGTAAAGTTACATTTATTATTTATATTTGGAACTTCTAAATAGTATTGAATGTGTAATTATAAAAAGCGCGTATTTTTAAAACAGGCGCTCAATGTCTAGGTACGACTGATTTAAATAACTAATTGGATAGAAAAATAGACGTTTTATTTGCTGAAAGTGAAAAGGCAGGTTACTATTTGATCCTAAAACCTTTTCCGATGCAAAGAGACTGGATATTCTTCATACAAAATATACAGATCTATATAATATTTTCTCCGGTTTCCGCGACTGTCACATATTTAAATAAAAACTGTCACACATTTTAATTAAAATAAAGGTTGACACTCTTTGATAACGGTAACTGGAAATCTACTAAAACGTCAGAGAGGCTCATATAATTAATATACGCGTTATAATCCGTTTAATTATTTTTAATTTAAATACACAGATATATTATGATTGATTTTTTGGGACACTATTAACCCTTAATTTGACAAAAAAATACGGAGGTCGCTACTTCAAGCCTCGTTAAGGTAGAATAGAGCAAAAAATTCTGATTCGAAAAAAATGGAAAAAGATGGTCTATAGACTGGTAGTTCAAATCAAAATTTTCAAGTCTAACGGCATTTTGTGAGCCATTTTGGCAACATGACTTTTCCGATGTAAAAAAGCCTGCTGAATTCGATTCTGGATGTTGCCAAGCCGAATTTTGCCCCCCTCCCCCCATTTCCCCCCTTTTTACCTCAAAATATGTCCCTAATCACGGTTTTTACGGTTTTATACAAAAAGTATTATAGCTAGAAAAAAAATGTCAAAGACAAGAATGATCTCTATAAAATTTCCTATACCATGGTGTATAAACTTTTTTAGTAGGCCTTATGGTTTGTGAGCAATATCTTCCCGAACTTCATAGACTGGTAGAAAATTCTAAATATCGGCTTCCTTTACCGTGCTAACGGCATTTTGGGATCCATTTTGGCAACATGACTTTTCCGATGTAAAAAAGCCTGCTGAGTTCGGTTCTGAATGTTGCCAAGCCGAATTTTGCCCCCCTCCCCCCATTTCCCCCCTTTTTGACCTCAAAATATGTCCCTAATCACGATTTTTACGGTTTTATATAAAAAGTATTGCAGCTAGAAAAAAAGTGTCAAAGACAAGAATGATCTCTATAAAATTTTCTATAACATGGTGTATAAACTTTTTTAGTAGGCCTTATGGTTTGTGAGCAATATCTTCTCGAACTTCATTATTTTAAAAAAAAATTATAAACATGGTCGAGGCAGTGAAATACACTTATTTTGGGATAATTGGTATCGCACAGGATCCAGCCGCTCTGCAGCTCTTGACGCTGACATCCAGTTGGCGTGTTGCTTATTATATGTCAAGACTTACGAGGCTTTCAGTCATAAGCAGCCGTCAGATTTACACGCAGAACTGTATCAAAGTCGGGCTAAAAGCTAAGTGAGCAAGAACAAGTGATTCAAGAACTTGCGGATATTCTACTGTTTCGGTGAATAGCCTGAAAACTTTAGACTTTTCCCGCCCCTCAGGGATCCATCCGGGATGTAAATAGCCAATAAACAGCATGTAGCTCATGTTTCAAGATCTCTCGCAGACTTAAAGTTCTCCCAGCCTTGTCAACAGCTGTCAAGCGTTGTTGGACGCTACGGTTTTTCTTATTTGTAGTTTTAGCAATGGCAGATTTTGAACGACCTGCCTTGTATTTGAAGGTCGGGCCTTTGTTAATTTTGACCTTAGCGCAGTTGCTGACCTGCTGTTGGTGAGCCTTTCGAAAGCAAACTTCGTTAATTAGAGTGAGCCAAGCTGCTTAGCAGTGAGAATTGACACTTTATTTTTTTCTGTTGCAAGATTCTGGGTAACTGCATTTCTAAGGCACATTGCTGGAGAATCTGGCGTAGAACTGAGCATTTCGATGGACTTCATGGTCAGAAGCAAAGCATTTTTATTCTCTACGTCCCTTTTAGCCCTAGCTAAATAAAGTGTCAATTCTCACTGCTAAGCAGCTTGGCTCACTCTAATTAACGAAGTTTGCTTTCGAAAGGCTCACCAACAGCAGGTCAGCAACTGCGCTAAGGTCAAAATTAACAAAGGCCCGACCTTCAAATACAAGGCAGGTCGTTCAAAATCTGCCATTGCTAAAACTACAAATAAGAAAAACCGTAGCGTCCAACAACGCTTGACAGCTGTTGACAAGGCTGGGAGAACTTTAAGTCTGCGAGAGATCTTGAAACATGAGCTACATGCTGTTTATTGGCTATTTACATCCCGGATGGATCCCTGAGGGGCGGGAAAAGTCTAAAGTTTTCAGGCTATTCACCGAAACAGTAGAATATCCGCAAGTTCTTGAATCACTTGTTCTTGCTCACTTAGCTTTTAGCCCGACTTGGGTACGGTTCTGCGTGTAAATCTGACGACTGCTTATGACTGAAAGCCTCGTGAGTCTTGACAGATAATAAGCAGAACGCAACTGGATGTCAGCGTCAAGCGCTGCAGAGCGGCTGGAACCTGTGCGATACCAATTATCCCAAAATAAGTGTATTTCACTGCCTCGACCAAGTTTATCAATTTTTTTAAAAATAATGAAGTTCGGGAAGATATTGCTCACAAACCATAAGGCCTACTAAAAAAGTTTATACACCATGTTATAGAAAATTTTATAGAGATCATTCTTGTCTTTGACACTTTTTTTCTAGCTGCAATACTTTTTATATAAAACCGTAAAAATCGTGATTAGGGACATATTTTGAGGTCAAAAAGGGGGGAAATGGGGGGAGGGGGGCAAAAATCGGCTTGGCAACATTCAAAACCGAATTCAGCAGGCTTTTTTACATCGGAAAAGTCATGTTGCCAAAATGGATCCCAAAATGCCGTTAGCACGGTAAAGGAAGCCGATATTTAGAATTTTCTACCAGTCTATGAAGTTCGGGAAGATATTGCTCACAAACCATAAGGCCTACTAAAAAAGTTTATACACCATGTTATAGGAAATTTTATAGAGATCATTCTTGTCTTTGACATTTTTTTTCTAGCTATAATACTTTTTGTATAAAACCGTAAAAACCGTGATTAGGGACAGATTTTGAGGTAAAAAGGGGGGAAATGGGGGGAGGGGGGCAAAATTCGGCTTGGCAACATCCAGAATCGAATTCAGCAGGCTTTTTTACATCGGAAAAGTCATGTTGCCAAAATGGCTCACAAAATGCCGTTAGGACGGTAAAGGAAGCCGATATTTGGATTTTTCTACCAGTCTACTAAGATTGTGTGCCTCCTGTGGTACACTGCCAAATTAAGGGTTAATGGAGTTCCAAAATGCGCGGCTGCCGAGTTTTCTGTTGTAACAACACGCCACAGATTTTTTCCGATACTATACGAAATCTAATTTCTCTGGCTGATTCCTCCCAGCTATACGTACAACAAAGTGTCCTGTCCCGGCTCCCCGGCCCGGAGCGCTAAAGGAGCCCCATCACGGCAAATCCCCGCGCTACATCACCTACCCCTAATCTTCTACCTGCAGCCCTTTTTAGGCCGCTTTTTACTGTGATATCTGACCGCTATTATTTTGTCGTAAAATGTTTATACTTAACAATAAAATTGTGATCGAAGACAGAATAAGTTAGCTGGTTATAGTCTTAGATGAAAACAAAGAAATAAATACACAGCCAGAGCATTTCTCAAAAAAGTTTACGTACAAAATGAAGACTTTAATTAAAGTTCAATATAATTTTCCTATTTCGTAACCAATTAGTTAAGTAATTATATATCAATGATACGGCTATATTTGTTAACTAAGGTTATTTTAAAATATATAATTTGAAATCAATGTATAGGAAATCACAAAGAAAATTGGTAACAAAGTAGGAATTTTTTTATTGAACTTGAGAAATGCTCTCTAAGTAAATGACACTGAAATTCCACTTTTGATGTGTTAAAGTTGAAAACTGAGAGTGCTTACTGAAAAGAGGAATCGGAATATATACCTACGAAGAATATAAGAACGGTACCTATTTAGTATTTTTTAGAGGTCTTGAAATGTATTACGCTATTCAGCTACGTAGGTACCTACTCAGCACCTGCCTTCTTCTACGGTACCTTTATTTTATATGTCACTGTAAAATTGTGTTCACCGTCAGCTTATAATCTTTCCAGGGAAATTATAAACTAACCTGCCCTAACCTGTCCGTCAGTTTATAATCTGATAATCTCACTAGTTAGTTTAAATTAACGGTGTTCACTATTATATTATATGTCTTGTTTGTTTATTGATTCCAATAAGTACAACACAGCAATTCAGCTACACCGATATACATAAATATATATACAAATGGGATAAATCCCAGAAAATCCAGTTCCCAAAACCAAAAACTAGCTAGACTATATCTCTACCACGCGAGCGAAGCTGTGGGAAGAAAGGACCAAGTGCCTCATTCGATTAATGAAATAATGAACTTGACTCTGTAAGTAGGCCACAAGGGCACTAGCTTTTACATGTCTGAGTCTACCGGCAGTTCACAAGACGAGGGCACTGTTAAGAAGAAACCCCGAAAACCCCGAAAGAAACTCGACAGATTGTCACTGATATACTTAAAGCCATTTGAGCAATGTAATTGTCTATATTTGCGATACATTTTAATCTTCGAGCTGCAGTAAATATTTCAGACTGATGTCAATAAAAACCTCGAATTTTGTCTGGTTTAATGTAAAAGTTGATCTTGGATAAAAAAAATAAACTATGAACCGATTAACTTTTTTGCCATATTCCAACGCTTTACGCCAATGGGGTGGCAAAGGGTTGACACAAAGTGTCACGAGTGACAAATGTCGTGTCATTATTATCATTATTTAGCGATCAAGATGATGATCCTCGAATAACGATCATCGCGATACGGTTAGGTACGTGTTGACACCTTTTTTGGGTCTCGTTAGGATGGTTTAGAAATTCCGGGCTAAGTGATTAAGAAATGGAGCGAGTTCGAAAAATATCAGTCTTAGGTTAATTTAACACATGGTCAGCTATGGAAAAAGTATCCTGTGCAAAATACATCATGGTCACATCTTTTTCTGTACTTATCTTTTTCTATAGGTACATCATAAAATGCAAAATTTGTATTGAGAATACATTTTCTATGGAAGGAGGTCATGATTTCAGGAAGTCTTAATAGCGTGATGCAGGATCGTCTTTTGTTTTGTATGGGCGCGCGCCGCCATGCCAGCCTGGCGCCATCTGTTGGTAGTAATTTTCGTTGTCCTCTCATCACGCCGAAACGGCTAGACTTTGTGGTTTTGTTAAGGTTTAATAGCATTTATGTACCTCATTAAATGGGGGTCCTATGATGACCAGCAAGTGCCGGGCCTTTTAGATTTTTTATTTATTTACTTAGGTATTAGTTATAGGTACCTACCTACTGAGCCGCTTGATATGCGAGCGGCGAGCATTATCTTATTTTAACGACCGTTAATTATAGTTTAATTATTAGATAATAAGATAATCATATAAGGAATGCAATTTCACAAGAGCAATAAGATAGAGGTAACCTAATCAATAAGAAGGAAAGTGGAATTAGGTACTTATACTTTTTCCGTCGTTACCCAAATTAAAAATAAAATCTAGTATAATTTGTTTTTCGATAATTAATGTAGTTTTAGTATGTAGTATTAGGCTCTAACGGAATATCAATCGTTGTATCTGTCGTCGCCTTGTGAATGAATTGCAACATGGTCTGAGATTGCAACCCAGATCTGCGCTTGTCAATAGCGCCATCTACTTTAGTCTGTAGGGACTATTAGGACCAGTTCATCGCAAAATCAAATCGTTGTTCTTCCGCTTGTGCAAGTGTCTTAGTTACGTCACGTTTTTCCGATAGGTGGCATCAAAACCAATTAAAGTTTAATTGCGTTTTATTAAAATGCAAAACGTATATAAATACAATATTGTAACCATTTCTAACATTCAGTTCAGTCTCACAGAGGCAGATATCTTCTAAAATTGGAACAATTCGAATTATTTCTACAACTAGGTAGCTTAGTACGAGAGGCCTTTTTCTTCCATTTCGTCTCGTACCGTTTGTGGATTGGGCCAGAACAGCATAAGTAGGGTGGAACCTGGAACAAATACATTACGATTACTAGTACTTTTTATTATTAAAGGACTTAAGTTTAAGTATGTTGCTCGGGGTGGCATGGTTCCTACCGTCTCTATAACTGGTAAGAATTTTAGTTTAGCGTCAATAAAAATGGCCGCGCTTGAAAAGTTAAACGTTACCATTAAATATACATTATGTACCTAATGTATTATACAGTAGCAGAAAAAATTATACTGCGGGGCTAGCATATCTTGTAGCGACTTCGCTTGTCGCGCGACTCAGTTGTCTGCCTGTCTTGTTCGCACGGCA
This sequence comes from Apotomis betuletana, assembly GCA_932273695.1. Lineage (NCBI taxonomy): Eukaryota > Metazoa > Arthropoda > Insecta > Lepidoptera > Tortricidae > Apotomis > Apotomis betuletana. The sequence continues at coordinate 34,128,291 of OW026300.1, read as the reverse complement.
TTGAAAGGAAAGTGACAGGTATCCCGTGTCACAGTTACGCTAGACGTAGAGAGCTCACCGGCACTAAAGGCCCCCATGGCGGCGAAGGCCAGCTCGCAGTGCGAGTGCAGCGTGGCGCCCAGCAGGTACGCGCCCACCGCCGCGCCCAGCCGCCCCACCATGTACATCACGCACATCGCCATCGCTCTGCAACATTACATTTAATTAGCGTGGTATAGTACAGTCGAGTTCATTTACATCTACACACTTACGAGAACAAAAATATCTGAACACGACTTTATGCTCCCGACAATAGGGTCGTGTTCAGATATTTTTGTTCTCGTAAGTGTGTAGATGTAAATGAACTAGACTATACTAATTATCTAAGCTAAGCTAATCCACTTAAGAACTGAATACAATTGAACAAACCACAACTGGTAAACCACAAATTAAGATAACGAGCTCGTAGTAAAAGCAGATTGTAACCACCTTGGAAGGTTAATATAGATTATCGACTCTATTTCCTTGGACATTAGACTACAAAATGCACTAAAAGAATAATGGTGATCATAACTTTTTGGAATTTTACAACCGTCCGACCCTCCACAAGAACGTATTCTCTTGAAAAAGGACTATGATCTCTCGTCAACGAACATTTTAAACCTATTCAACGAGGAATAAGGTTGAAAATTCAATATCCACGCAATGTAGTTCTAACCTTTTTTTGTAAGTAACTGGTTGGCGCCAGGTTGGCGCTTAAGAGAACAAAAGCAGATAGGATTGTATTAGGCACAATGCTATTGTGAATGCAGGTAAGTGGATTAGCTTAGCTTAGATAATTAGTACTATAGCTCGGACTCAGTCATTAACTCAAAAGAGTATCAGATGACTTTAAAGTCTTAGAACAGATCTTGGCTACTAGTTTAGATTCTGGCTAGCATGCTGCGCACAACGCTAGGATGAGTGATTCATTGGCGGCGCTCCCTGCTGTACAAAACCAGCGGCGATGCTAGCCACAGCTACTGGGGCAACTCCCACTCACTCCAGGGAAGTAGGGAACACGACCACAGCTAGTACCACAAATATGGACTCGGCGTAGCCAGTGCACAACCTGAATGGGCACTCCAATGATAGTGCTGCTGTACGGCAAAAAGCTTTCAGTGACGAACCACAGCTACTGTAGCCGCAAGCCTAGCCACCTTAGTGCCACTGCGGCATGGCTATTATAGCCTCAGGGCCTACTCACCTCAGGGAAGTAGGGAATACGCCCACAGCTATGGCCACTAAGATGGACTCAGAGCAGCCAGCGCACAACCTGGATGAGTAGTCCAATGATAGTGGCGCTTTAAATCACGAATCTTTCAGCGATAAGCCACAGCTACTGTAGCCACAGGGTCTACTCACCTCAAGGAAGTAGGGAACACGTCTACAGCTATGGCCACTAAGATGGACGCGGACAGGCAGCGCCAACCTTGGTGAGTTGTACAATAAAATTGCCACTTTACGGCATGAACCGGCACAGGGGCTCAGGGTCTATTCACCTCAGGGAAGTAGGGAACACGTCCACAGCAATGGCGGCTAAAATGGACGCTGCACAACCAGCGCACAACGCTAGAATTAGCAGTCCAGTGGCGGCGCCTCCCTGCGGCACGAAGCCAGCGGCGATGGTGGCCAGGCCGCAAATAAACATTATTCCACCTGAAAAAAAAAAAAAAAAGTCTTCATCGACATTGATTGTGCTCTGTGAGGTATGACCATGATTGATGATGATTAGACTTGTTCTATAACAATACAAGTACTCTTTATTGCACCCCTTATAAAACATACAGGACAAGAGAAATACAACGCAAGAAATTACGTTTAGAGGTAAACAACAGGCGGTCTTATCGCTAAAGAGCGATCTCTTCCAGACTACCTTAGAGTAGTGGCTATAACGTTATTCTACTTCAATTTGCTACGTTCTTGGCGGTATACCAATCGCCAGCCGTTTTTTTCTTGGGCTTTCTCGTTCACTTCTTGGTAAGACATGACTTTCGTATTTTTTTTTATTTGCTAAAAGTGATTCATCTTCGCCTTTTTTTGCCCTGCTTTCCGTAGATTTTCCCTTCTATGATCACAGAATACTTGAGGAAAAAGCCGTATCTTAGCAGGTATCACAATTCCTCTTCAATTCTCTATTAGTGTTAGGTAGTGCCCTTTTTTCTCCTATCCTATGCAAGACTTCTTCATCTTTATATTTTTTCCATCCACCAGGTTCTATAATACGGTAGAATAAAAATATCATAAAAATATCAACACTTACTGTAGAGTGCCTTCTTCCCGATCTTGTTGATAAAGACCCCGATGGCGAGGTAGGTGAGCGCGAACACGGCGCCCATCGCCATGGAGATGGGGAACACCCCCACCGAGATGTTGGTGGCGCACACCGCCTCCACCTGGGCCCCTTCGGCTAGCTGACGCTGTAATGAATAATAAATATAATAAATTAATATCGTACAAACTAACACAAGCGATCTAGTCCCAAATTAAGCTCAAGAAGGCTTGTGTTATGGGTACTAGACGACGATATACTTACATACTTATATAGATAAATATATACTAAATACATAGAACAACCATGACCCAAGCACATAATATTCGAGTTCATCACACAAATATTTGCCCTGGCCGGGATTCGAACCCGGGACCGCCTGCTCAGTAGGCAGGTGTCTACAAACCGAGCCAAACGCGTCGACATGATGGAATGGAATCATGGTATAAGAAAACTAGGATACTCCGGCTAGTGAGACTTCCTACGTCACCGATTAGTTGCCGCTTTATGGTAACAAAATAATAGTAAGCAAAAAACGTTTGCTGCCATACAAAAAAGTAATAATATTAATGTCGTCTAACGTGCGTCATAACAGGTTTCAAAGTACCACGTTTCGGGCGGACCCACACGAGAGAACTGTAAAGGAATTGCATTGAAAATTGAAGGCCTAAGCCGGGAAATATACTTTTTTTATGTGGCGTCTGTGTTCAGTCGAGTTCATTTACATCTACACACTTACGAGAACAAAAATATCTGAACACGACCCTATTGTCAGGAGCATAAAGTCGTGTTCAGATATTTTTGTTCTCGTAAGTGTGTAGATGTAAATGAACTCGACTGTTCATAAACAGTCTAAACTAAACAGCAATTATTATTTTTTCATTAGTGTATTTTTTATTTCATTGCATATGTATGAGAAAATTGGTAGCCAATCACTTGCTAAACAACGTTTCATAAATATGCATATTAGTCAATATTACAAACAACGTTAGACAAATTAACGGTTCCCAAATTAAACTAAAATCCACAGACCTACGGACTAAATTGACAAATGACTGACAGGTAAAATGATACCAGGAACAGCAAAATAAAAATAGTGAAGGGTATATGTCGATAACAATATATCGACAAGTTGTAAAGTACAAATAACAGACTAGTTTAAATCAAAAATAAGTATATTCGTTTCAAATAAGAGGTACGAATTTTGGTTTGTTTGATTTTCGAGGTAGTGAATGGATAAAATGCGTTTTTACCCACTAGTTTTAAAGCATAAAAAGGTTTCCGAGTCTGTAGGTAAAAAATAAAACACCTTGTCCGACGATAACTAGTCTATATTATAAAATATTATTCATTCCCAGGCTCCGTTATTTCGTCATCTTCATCATCTTCATCATCATCATCAGTTACAAAATAAAAATTTAGCTATAGTCTGACAATCACAATCTGGTGGTGGAATATTCTTTAAATTTTTATTTCGGAGCGAAAAAAAGGGAGTCATATAAATAAAAAATATATTCTACTGTCGGACTTGGGTTGTCAGACTATATTACATATACAACAAACTTAACGGAAGTAATTGAAAATCGCGATACAATTTACCTTTGCAACAGTCGGGACCTCGTTTTTTTTTCAAAAACATATGCACTTTTTGACGTATTGCCGCAAAAGTAAATTCGTCCACCTTATCTTTGAACGTTAATTTTGGACCGGGTTTCAGAGGCGAAGTAAACATCTCATGTTTTTTGTATTCCTTCAAAACTTTAAAACTGAACTTCACGAAATACCAAGAATTTCGGATGTTTTCATGACACACTCGTTTTTATTGACATGAATGTCCTCTGGGATATCTTGTTCGTCCTGCAATCTGTCTACCATCTCAATATAAATATAAACGTAAACTCGATGAATCGTCTCTTTTTCAGTTTCACTAATAGATTTTTTTCTCCTTTTTGTCGGAGGCGAACATTTTGATGAACATGGCTCTGGTCCCGAATCTTGCGAATCCATAATAACACGTAACAATTTCAATAAACACTCGTAATAGCAATGATAACGTATATCGTTAGATACATAAAAGTAGTTTGTAAACAGCGGTCAACTATTTCTGAAGATACCCGCTTTTTTTTTTGACAAAAAGATGGACCATATTTTTGGGAATTTGAAAATAAAGAACAATAATTTTATTAATTCATTTAATTAAATGTATGTATTCAATAAACTATCAATTATCATAAATATATAATTTTCATGTACATTATTGCTGGTTTGACATTAAATTTTTATCTCTATCTAATTAGGGTTCTACAGACCTTTTGATCTGTCAAACTCACTGTAAAAAGTTGGTATATAGATTAGCCGATCAAATTGCCAATTTGATTGTCCCGTCTGGGTTGACTTTAAACCTACGATGTAACAATAATTTCAATATCGATGAGAACGACACTGGCCAAACTGTGGCAACATTTGTTCATACTTACTTGTCAATTTGGTCCGTAGGTCTGTGGATTTTACTTTAGACGTTACATAAAATATAGTTTTACAAATAGATCATGATACAAATTATTTATTGAACAAAACATCATATCACAAAACATTATTTAGCAAATTATTCATTTATTATTCTAGTCAATTAACAAAATTACGAATGATAAAACAACGTTAATAAAATGCATTGTTTGGTAAACATTTCGTTTAATAAATCATCATGGTGTGAACGCGTTATGTAATTTAAACTTTCTTTGTCAGATTAATATTTACCGAGATATTGACGTTCAAACGTTACTCAATTTAAAGGGCTCCGAGACATGAAAATTCGGGACAAATAAATTTATGTCAATATAACACCTCATTTTTATTAATGTACCTATTTTATAAAACATGTTAAAATAAGTATGTTTTGTTATTTAAACTTTCTGGCTCAGATTAATATTTACCTACCGAGATATTGAGGTTTTTTAGGTAACATGGCTCAAAAATCGAAAACTGTAGGTTAGGTTATGTTTGTTTCATGAACATGTATAGCGGAGCGAGCGGAGCGTCAAAATGCTTGCTTAAAAAATGGAACATCACTCAATCTAATATAGCCTAAAAATGGCATTGAAAAAAATATTTTTTTGAACCCCAATATCTCGGTAAATATCGCTCTGAGAGAAAAAGTTTAAAGAACAAAACATGCTTATTATAGCGTTATCTACAAGATTCAATCTAATTTAAGCCTAAAAACAGCAAAAAGTCCCGGAAACGGGTCTAAGTCCTGCGTTTCGTTACATAGAGTTATTTTTAATATTTTTATGTAACATTTAGTTTATAAATTAACGTTTTGTAAAATAATTGATTTTAAAAACGATTTATTCGTGAAGTGAACATTTTAAATGAAACTTTGTCTTACAATGTGTTTAGAAAGCGTCAAAGTTACTAATGTATATTTGTCAAGTAATTATTTGTAAAATGAGCATTTTAAGGAGTGACAGTTTTGAGAAATGAATAGTTTGTGAATCGTTGTTTGTTAAGTGATTATTTGTAAATGATGATAAACCGAGAAAATTACTGTACATATAGCTGTGAAAAGGGCTTGCCGGCTTCGTATCACTATCCCTACGGTCTATACCTACTCAGCTGGCAAGCCCTTTTTTCCCGGCGGCGTCTGCTGTAATTTACTATTATTAATATGGAAATTTTTACCTGTCTCTCTCAATATTTCGAGGTCTACTCATTTATTATACACCCACTATGTGGGAATTGGCCAACGCCATTGCACTCACCGTTTGATTTAATGCCTTCTCAGTTATAATCTCGCAAATAGAGATGCTCCTTTCACTGTTGCTCTGAAGGATGTTGTTGATGACTTCGGGCACCCACACGTAGAGGCCGCTCGCCCTGACGACATTATTGATTAAAAAAAAAAACGGCAAATACGTGGGTTTTCGCCATCAGATATTATATCGGAACATATCGTAGGTACCGTATTCAAGGATATACAAAGGACATATAAAACAGGTAATGTGCTTATTTTATTACCTATTTATATGGTAATCAAATAAAGGTAACAAATTTTGTTTGTCATGCACAGTATTTGACTTACCCGGCATTTTACAAACAAAACCGGCTTCGGGACAATCCACCTTCTCATGAAGGTTAATCGTCCCGTGGCCGGTGAATTTGGTCTAAATATATTTTTACAAATTATTAAATGTATTCATATTTTAATTTTGGCTGTTGCCCGAGGTCCGAGGTAGACAATGGTGAGCTGTTTCCGAAAAAAAATGGTCCTTATTATTCAAACTTTCAGCACCTGCGTTTTCAGTCTTGCCTTGCCATGAAAACATACTGCTTGGGAAATTGACCCCCGAATGCTGCCAGATACATGATGGCTGTAGATGGCGGGAGTACAGATGCAGTTAGCAAAACACGATTCCTTTTATCTATTTGGAGAAACTGGTAACACTCACAGCATGAACACCGCGAACATGGATATGTGCGAGATGAACACGCACCGCAGCAGCGGCGGCCTGAAGATGAGCGTGAAGTTCTTCAGGGCTCCCGCGAAGCCACCCTTGAAGGCTTCCGCGTCGCCGATCGTGGTCACTTTCTCCACCTGGAGAACAAAGTTAGAAATATGTATTCTACCGTCAGCGTTATAGTACTTTTAAACAGATTCACTGGATATAGAGAGATACAAGATCATATTGAAATGTTTTGGGACTATGTCAATTCATATACGGTGTGTCGGTGTCTGATATGAAAAGAAAAGTATCAGCTCTGTTCAAGGAGTTGTTCGTAGTTTTAGACAACGGGGTCTCTAGTCCATTCGATATCAACAGGAACCTTGAACTTTCAGGCTAGACATCCTACCGATAGTGGCTCCGGCCCACAATGACGATATAGGTCAGCTCGTACGCACAACAGGACCACCGGAACCCGTCAGTAGTAATCTATTATGCTCTGAGATACATACCGGGTAGTTGTCAGCCCTAGTCCAGAAGTTCCAAGAGTACATCTTAGCCAATACTGGCAGGGCAGCCTCCGGTCCCTTCGAAGCCAGCAGGAACCTCGGGCTCTCCGGCAGCACCGCCAAGATGGCCGCCGCCAACAGTCCTGGCACGCACCAGGACCACATGAACGCGCGCCAGGAAGTGATCCTGATGCCGAGGAACACAAAGGACCATTTGCCAGGGATGATCACCCAGGCCAAACCTGTGAAGAACATAATTGTGGAATTAAAGGAGTGTTTATTTCTAGCTATTAATCCAACCGACCGTACCAGTCACCGCCATCGTTAACCATGAAGCATTGAGTTTAAAACCACGTGTACGTACGTATGATTAGACGATATCCTAATAACATGTAGTACTTTTAAAACGCCGGGCAAGTGGACCATGGTGCTCCGAAGCTAATTCGTTAGTAAAAAAGAATGGGACAGCGTTTGAGAGAAATAGGTTAAAGATCCCTGTTTTGGTTTGGCTCGTATCTGGTTCGGCGAATATCGCTGGCAATACAGCGGGATAGTGCTGCTAGCATTTTTGGAACATTTGCTCCAGGTACTCGTCAGACAGGAGTTTGATTTTTGTTGTGTAATTGACAAAGCGTATTGCAGATTGTTGTATTGTATCACTTGGACGAAGCTTGTTACTGACAAATATTTATATAACAATTTTGACCAAGTGACGTTTGTGTTTCATTATGATGAAACCTGTGCTGCGGATATAATATAATATTTAAAATGTTCCTGATGCATGGAACTATTGGAACTCCATCGACTGGTCGGGCGCCGCCCCCATTCAACTGCTTTCCTCGATCCTGACCAGATCTTAGGTTTATTTCACAGGACGAGACGGTTAGCGCAGTGGTAGAACAGCTGCCTACTGAGCCAGCGGCCCGGGTTCAAATTCCGGCGAGGGCAAATATTTGTGTGATGAACTCGAATATTTGTGTCTGGGTGACGGATGATCTATATATTTAAGTATATATATTTATCTATATAAGTATGTATATCGTCGTCTAGTACTCATAGCACAAGCCTTCTTGAGCTTAATTTGGGACTAGGTCGATTTGTGCGGTCGAGGTTGTCTGATACTTTTTTATTTATTATTTATTTCTTTGGGGACCTTCGTACGCTGTGTCTTCTGGAAAGCAATATTACCTGGAAGAATAATGAAGGAGAAAGAAATGAAGGCTGAGCCCCATGCGATGGCGGCGGCGCGGCGCGAGTTGGCGTGCATCTCGCCCAGATAAGCGTACACTGTGGCGCTGGATGCTGACACACTGAAACATGCCAATTATAGTAGGTACATTACTGCAGACGCCGAAAGAAGGGCTTGCATAGTACAAGCGTTGCTTAGTTTGGGACTAGGTCGATTTGTGTAAGATTGTCCCTTAATATTAAAAAAAATCTAAATGCCACTTAATGTATTGAGCTTCACAAAGAAGCAGTCTGATTGGTTAATATTCTCCGCTCCGCTTCAGTGAAAAGACAACATTATAGTAGTTTTCATTTCACGAATGAGGAATAGTCAAGCGAATGAGCATGGTCAGCTAAAAATGGTTTATTAGTTTTCACAAAACTTCCCGTGAATCAATAAAACTCTTCCACTTTCCATACACAAAGGATAAAAAATTGGGCAAGTGCGAGTCTGACTCGCGCAAGGAGGGTTCCATACCGTAATCTATAACAAGTTTATTGTACCCTTAAATATTTATTTTATATTATATTTGTTGTTATAGCGGCAATAGAAATACATCATCTGTGAAAATTTCAAATGTCTAGTTATCACCGTTTTTGAGATACAGCCTGGTGACAGACGGACGGACGGATGGACGGACGGACAGCGAAGTCTCAGTAATAGGGTCCCGTTTTTACCCTTTGGGTACGGAACCCTAAAAACGGGACTATTACTAAGACAAAGCTGTCCGACTCAGCGGTGAGTAAGCATACATATATAATAGTAGAATAGTGATACGAATCCGGCAAGCCCTTTTCACGGCTAATACTGCTTTAAAAAATGACAATTTTATTTATATTTTTTTCTTCAAAACGTTAGTCAATATTTTTATTAAAGCAGTAGCGTCTGCTTACGTACACCCGTGTTGGCCCGGATAGCCGTTGGAAACGCAGGTTCGAATCCTGTCTGAACCATTAAATTTTTCAACTTTTCGCATCATTGTAAACACTTAAGTCATTGCTGATTGCTATACATATTCAGCAGTTCCGTGAGCTGTGCCAATGTTACGATATTGTATTGAAAACATTATGATATGTTATTGCGCTGATAAGCAATCAGTAACGACAATGGGTTTATTCATTGAATAGTTTACAACTTAATGGCATAAATTAATTGGCATCTAAAGGAACTGCGTAATTGCTACGCAGACTACCTATAGTGCTATTTAGTTTAGTTTACTAGTTAGGCCCCGATGATATTATTATATATTATTTATTATTCAAATAAGCTTCACAGCATTACAGTAAAAATTAAGGCACTGTGAACTACAGAAATAAATATAAACAAAGACTTGAAACTAGTTAGATTTAGGCGACACAATGGCGTGGATCCAGATATCGCTGAGACAATATACATCGCAGAAAATTGCTACGAAGACGATATTAAAAATAAAATTCTAACAGTGAATATAACATTATGTTAATAAATGCACCGCCTCAAATTTAAAAACATTGTAATGTTAATAAAAATTACCGAATGTTTATTGTAAATGTATAAACTAGGTAAGTACATATGGTCATTTACTGATCTTTACTGTATTAAATGACCGGCTTATCAAACACAATTGCCCAACTTTAAAGTAGGTGTCACTGTTAATTATTATCAGAGTTTACACTTTACCCGAAAGTGTAAAGGGGGACATTACCTTTTATTTCGTAGATAACCCCATATACTTTTACATGTAACAAACAATAATCAGTATACTTAATACCGATATATTATATAGAAAAGGAAATTCGCACTTTGTCCAGGACCCTTCATTAATTACGTAACACACCTTAGTGTTGGATTTTTTTATAACACATATTTGACACATGACAGCAGCACCCATATAACGTTAATATACATAATCTATTTGATAAAAAACAAGCAATGACGTAATGGTTTTTCAAGTATCTATAAACGTTTTATACTTTATATTTGATACAATTAAGTTTATGTCATGTTATTTCATATCGCAGTGTAACTGTAACGTACTACGTGCTTTTATTTTTAAAAGCTGTGTTGTAACCAAATCTTTTGTTTCGATTATTTTTTTTGTAAATTGATGGAAATATAATATTAAGTAAATCGACAATAACCTGAAGGAGGAAACAATTAAACTAATAACTATTTTAGATAGAAAACTCTGGTGAGTCACAGACATTAAAATCAATCCCGTCCTAAATGGGGACCTACTCAGAGTTCGGTATTACGTACTAAAAAGTTCGGGACTGCGTAGCTCCGTCTATCAGCATAATGTCTTTAAAGTCTTCTTAAGACTTTTTAGGCAATCGCAAAAGGATCCTCAGCACCAGCAATGGCCACGCGTCGCTGGCCACCGAGTCAGAGTCAGCATCGCCGCGTACCGCTCGACGTGGTACGCGACAGGTAACCTTGTAGGAACCACGTTGGCAACTACACTTTGATGTTGAAAGCAACTTACAAACATCCTGTGAGGATCCTCAGCACCAGCAGCGTCCACACGTCGCTAGCGAAGGCCGAGGCCACTGAAAACGGCAGCAACGCCAGCATAGTTGGCAGCATTAACGCCCGCCGCTCGATGCGGTCGCTAAGGTAACCCTGTAGGAAGCACGTTGATACTACATCTTGATGATGGTAGCAACTTACAAACAACCTGTGAGAATCCTCAGCCCCAGCAGCGTCCACACGTCGCTAGCGAAGGCCGAGGCCACTGAATACGGCAGCAACGCCAGCATGGTTGGCAGCATTAACGCCCGCCGCTCGATGCGGTCGCTAAGGTAACCCTGTAGGAAGCACGTTGATACTACATCTTGATGATGGTAGCAACTTACAAACAACCTGTGAGAATCCTCAGCCCCAGCAGCGTCCACACGTCGCTGGCAAAGGCTGTGGCCACTGAGTCAGCATCACTGCTCACCAGCAGTGATGCTGACTTGACGCGGTCGCTGAGGTATCCCTGTAGGAACCACGTTGACACTACACCTTTACATTGGTAGCAACTTACAAACATCCTGTGAGGACCCTCAGCACCAGCAGCATCCACACGTCGCTGGCGAAGGCTGTGTCCACTGAGTCAGCATCACTGGCTCACCGCTCGACGCGGTCGCTGAGGTAACCCTGTAGGAACCACGTTGGCAACTACACTTTGATGTTGAAAGCAACTTACAAACATCCTGTGAGGACCCTCAGCCCCAGCAGCGTCCACACGTCGCTGGCAAAGGCTGTGGCCACTGAGTCAGCATCACTGCTCACCAGCAGTGATGCTGACTTGACGCGGTCGCTGAGGTATCCCTGTAGGAACCACGTTGACACTACACCTTTACATTGGTAGCAACTTACAAACATCCTGTGAGGACCCTCAGCACCAGCAGCATCCACACGTCGCTGGCGAAGGCTGTGTCCACTGAGTCAGCATCACTGGCTCACCGCTCGACGCGGTCGCTGAGGTAACCCTGTAGGAACCACGTTGGCAACTACACTTTGATGTTGAAAGCAACTTACAAACATCCTGTGAGGACCCTCAGCACCAGCAGCGTCCACACGTCGCTGGCAAAGGCTGTGGCCACTAAGTCAGCATCACTGGCTCACCGCTCGACGCGGTCGCTGAGGTAACCCTGTAGGAACCACGTTGGCAACTACACTTTGATGTTGAAAGCAACTTACAAACATCCTGTAAGGACCCTCAGCACCAGCAGCGTCCACACGTCGCTGGCGAAGGCCGAGGCCACTGAGAACACGGCAGACGCCAGCATAGCTGGCAGCATTACCGCCCGTCGCCCGAAGCGGTCGCCGAGGTAACCCCATAGAAACGACGTTGACACTATACCTGGTATAAACCACAAATAACCTAATTAAAAAAAACACCACAAGTTCATTTAGTTCATCATGAGACAAGATCTTCTTTACTCATACTAATTACTTTCTTTAATATTTCACATGTCACATATGAAAGAGCTGTTAAAGAATAAATTGAGATTTATTCTTTTTATTTTTCCCGTATAAAATATTAATAAAATTGTATGGAATACTCCATTCCCACTCAAACTACGTACCTGCGATTTTGTTTCGATTCTTTAGCTATGGATGTTAGAAGTTGGTGTGATTACTAGTGAAGTATGAGGCGACAAACAATTGACATTTACCAATTCAACCATCTTCATAGGGGGCCACATGTCCTTCCTTAGCCTGCTAAACCCTTCATGGTTTTATTATTAGGTATATATTTGCGGTATATTTGTAAACTTTGACTTTGTAATTGTTTCCAATTAGCAACGCGGTGGATTTTTGAAACACGGTTGCCACCAAAATCCTAATCCTATTTATTGAAAATGAAATGAAAATGAAAATTTTGCTTGAAAGTTCAAGGCAAGCATGCAGGGGTGTGGCATTTAGATTTCACTGTCCTTCGAAGTTTCGAACTAGTTTGGCCGAGTCATGATAGTTTGTAATAATTTCTATCCATAAATAAAGTACGGGAGAAACTCACGATTTCTCGATAATGTCACTACTGGAGAAACGGGACCGGAAACGGGTAGTTGATAGCATGATAGCATTTGTAGGTCACAAATGCTATCATAACAACAAAGTTGCAAACTTGTAGTTCCTGTACTGCTAGTGTACTGAATGACATTTGCCCAAGCAGTCACTTTGGGCTTGTGCACACACACACAACCCCTTTCCCAATACGCAATGTCCCGATAAAATGTTTCGAAACGTTGATGAAAATATCTTGTAACCCACAAATATTGTAGTCGAAATCTCCATTTTTAGGGTTCCGTACCCAAAGGGTAAAAACGGGACCCTATTACTGAGACTTCGCTGTCCGTCCGTCCGTCCGTCTGTCACCAGGCTGTATCTCAAGAACGGTGATAGCTAAACAGTTGAAATTTTCACAGATGATGTATTTCTATTGCCACTATAACAACAAATACTAAAAATAAAATAAAATACATATTTAAGGGGGGCTCCCATACAAGAAACGGGATTGGTTGCGTTAACTTTGCACCTCATTTGTAAGGAGCTGTATACACCCTCGGTGCGCGAGTCCAACTCGCACTTGACCGGTTTTTAAATATTACCGAATCAGTAATAGTAAGTACCTACATTACATACGTGGCGGTGAATTCGTGAATGTCCCAGATCTCTGGTGTTTGTGGCACGCACCGAAGGTGACGTCCTTATATGACACCAGATTTTGACAGCCAAATTTCGGGAACTTCTCGACTCGTGATTCCGTACCAGTTAATTAACTAGATATAAAGACTTATGGGCTAATGGTACGGAATCACGAGTCGATAAGTCCTCGAACTTTGGCTGTCAACCTCGAAATCTGGTGTCATAATAAGGACCTCACCTTCGGTGCGTGGTGCAATAAAAACCATCAGCGTTAGCACGTAGCCCATATACCCAGCGACTCCAAGGTGATGAGCATGGTCAGCCTGCTGGTAAACACCAGTTAGACCAGATATTTGTAGTTACCAATGAAAGCTGAGCTGATGCGTTGATGAGCCCCTTGTGCTGATCAGTATAGTCCAGCTCCCAGGGGTTGAAAGTAGTACGTAGCTTAGCCCAGCTACTCCAGGAAGACGCTGGGCATGAGAAAAACGCTGGTGAACACCAGATAGAACTGATATCTGTAGTTACCAGTAAACGCCGGAGCGTTGAAGAGCCCCTTATGCTGATCATCAAATCCAGCTCGCACTTGGGCGAAGGGAATACGCAGCTCATGCCCAGCGATTTCATGGACACGTTGAGCATGACCATCCCGCTGGTGAACACTAGATAGACCAGATATTTGTAGTTACCAATGAAAGCCGCCGCGTTGATGAGTCCCTTGTGCTGATCAGTCAGTTCCAGCTCGCACTTGGCTGAAGGGAGTACGTAGCTCATGCCCAGAGATTCCATGGACACGTTGAGCATGATCAGCCCGCTGGTGAACAGCACCAGGTGGTTGAAGCGACCGTGACCTGGAATAATACCAGATTTATGCTGAGCGGACACAACAGAACATGCAAACAGTTGATATAAATTATAATGCAACAATTAGTTAGTCCGGGAACGTCCATCAATTACGTGAGGCATTTTTTTTACCTTCTACATGAGTGAAAAATCTCTCCAAGTTAAAAATGTATTTTCTAGTTCTGAATTTTGAAAATTATGTAATATGGAGCTATTCGATAATTATGCGTTCTCCATCATCGTGTGGCTATTTTGGTTCCACTATTTAAGTAATACGCATATAATATATTATGCGTAGTTATTATAACCCACGTAATTAAATGTGTAACTGCGCAGCTTGTATCAAATCTGTTTATTATAACAAACATATTACAAAGAGTTTTTATTCGATATTTATATCATAATTTTCAAATTTTTGATGTATTGGTGTATAATTATTTGAAACCTACAGTTTGATTTTTTTCATTGATAAGTTTTGTTTTAAAACTACTCATATTTGACAAAATTCACGTGTTTTTTTTTTTACTTATATTCGAATGCACGCAATGATAGCATGAAATAGCTATGTTACTTTCCAGAACTCAAAAAGTTGGTTGAAATTATCAATATATTTGTCATAATATAAAAAAAATTAAAGGAATAAGGCCTCTTAAAACTGAATATCTTGGAAACTACTGGTCCTATACGTATTTCCACCAAACATAGCTAAGAACCATCTCGACGTACAAGTCTTTACACAAATACACAAGTGTTATTTTTATCGTAAGTACAGAAACCTAAAAGATGGACAGGTTTATATTTAAGAAATTTGTGTCACATTCTGGACCGGAAATTATAACCAACCAACCATTGATAGCGACCGTTAAAACATTATTTTTTGCACATTTGTGTGTCAAAGTTGTGTAGAGTTCAACAAGCATACGATGACTGCGTGGTAGGGTTACGTAGTAACTTGTATATAATCTGTGGTAGGGTGGAGCGGGATTTTTTTTGGGAAATTCAACTCATAACCTCTCTAAAACGTTGCATTAGGCTGCTAGGTGTACGAGAAAAATAATAATAAAAATCCCTACTAATATTATAAACGCGAAAGTTTGTAAATATGGATGGATGTTTGTTACTCTTTCACGTAAAAACTACTGAATGGATTTTAATGAAACTGTACAATAATATAGCTTATACATCAGAATAACACATAGGCTACAATTTATAAAGATACTAGCTGTGCCCCGCGGTGTTACCCGCTCATCCCACGGGAACACTAAATTTATTCGGGATGAAAAGTATCCTATGTCCTTCCCCGGGACTGAAACTATCTATAAACCAAATTTCATCTAAATCGGTTTAGCGGTTTAAGCGTGAAGAGGTAACAGACCGACAGACAGACAGACAGACAGACAGACAGACACACTTTCGCATTTATAATATTAGTATGGATAGTATGGATTGTGTGTTCCCGTGGAATAAGCGGGTAACACCACGCGGGGCAGCTAGTATTCAATATTTTAGCCCTCTACTGTCCTCTTGAATATTATGATCGAGCCCATATTGAAAAAACTGGCATTTTAACAAAATCTTTTTTTTTACGAAAGTCAATTGAATTTGTTCTAAACACATAATACTCGAAATAAAAGATGTATTGCATAATAATATAACAATATTTAAAACATTTTTTTTAATAGTGAATTTTAACTAAGTAACACGTTCACGTAGTAATTTTCGTAAGTATGAATGAAAGGAGCTCAAATGATTTGAAGTAGAAACCCTTTTTTATAAATCTAATACTAATTCCGTAAAAAAAAAAAAAAAACTTTTTTTTACCATTTTTGAGTAAAAAAAAAACTTTAGAGCTCAATTATAGGGCTTTAGGCCTGCTGGAGCTGGCATATTCATAAATATGATCAAAGATCCTTAATTAGTAGATAAAACAAAAAAAAAGTATAGGGCTAAAACATATTTAAAATAAATTACATATATTTTATCTATAGGCAACATATTACAAAGGTAGGTCGATCAGACAACTTTTTTTTTCTCCATACATCTTTACGCTCGACCCTACTGCGTGGTCGGCTCCCACGACTTAAATATCTCAAAGTAAGAGGAAGGTGTTCAGTGGAATTGAAATCAATGGAGGAGTGACAGGTGACACTAAAAGTTGGCCAAAGTAGACACGATTAGTCATAATCATGCGAAATACGATACCAGTAACGACTCGTGGGAGACGGCCCGTCTCCGTGTAATGTACACGGTGGTTCAAGGCTTTCGTGGTTAATCTTGTTTACGAATAGATCGGGGTTTCAGTGTTAGGTACATAAT
Organism: Apotomis betuletana; assembly: GCA_932273695.1. Taxonomy (NCBI): domain Eukaryota; kingdom Metazoa; phylum Arthropoda; class Insecta; order Lepidoptera; family Tortricidae; genus Apotomis; species Apotomis betuletana. The sequence continues at coordinate 34,111,545 of OW026300.1, read as the reverse complement.
ATTAAGAAGTGTTAATATTAGAACGAAAAATTGCGAAAAAATATGCTTAGAGCGTGAATCGAACCCACGTCTCCAACGATCTTTAAACCAGCACGACTACGGCCTCGTGGATTTGAATCTTAATCGAAACATATCTACAACTAATTACTTTTTAATATTTCATTTCATTTATTTATTGCAATACCATGGTTATAAGTACAAGATGTTAAAAGATTTATGTGTACATGGTTACCCTGATAGGGTGTTGCCATTTCTTAAATATACATTTATTTTAAAATAATCATTGCGTCGGATAACATTATCAACAATACTTAGTCAAGAAAATTAGCTATGTGCTTACGAAACTTCTTTGTCAAATTAAATACTTATACAAACAAGGAACTAAAATTATTAAAACAAGTCATCTCACACAATAATTATGAAATAATAATAATAAACCGAATATAACAATTAGGTTTCGCTGAATAGCAGAGTGTTGCATGTAACCAAAGTTACTCCGCACCTCCACCAAGTTTGGCGAGGGTGCAGCTCATTGGAAGTGCAGATTAAAGGTTAGGACTTGGTTTAATATTTATATATTTGACTTTAGCTTATATACAAGGTTTAAACACGAATATTTAAATATATTTTTAATTTAAAATCTAGTTGCCAGTTCTGCTGTCAACAACGAAAGAGTTCCTTACAGTACATTCTTAGTCTTAGTGCATTGTTGTTAAACAAATTCCCAACTTAGATTGGATCCGATCCAGCTAGCCAACAAAGAAATGGCATGGAAAGAAACGGCATGGCACAATAAAAATTAAGTATTTACCATATCTTAGAACTCGGATTAACACATCTAATAAATATAATGCAAGCTTTTTATTGTTTAATGGTATTTTCGACCTAATTTCATACTGACAGATAATCCCCAAAGTAGGTAGAGCTAAGATTTACAGTCGGTTTAATCTTGATTTGCATTGATAATAACAGCATCAGCGGATTTAATAATAGGGCCAGGTAGGTAACTGAACCCTAATAGAGTTCGTTTACCTTTATTGGTGCACTGGAGGTACGATCTAATTTAAAAAGTAAACTTTAGTCACAGTATAAGTATGTCAGTATTTAGGGAGTGTCAAAAAATAGTAAATATGAACCTTTGTACAAAAAAAAATATATTTTTATAACTGAAAAGGCAAAAATAACCCGATCATGAACAAATTACATTTGAATCACCTTTTGAAATCTCCGTAACTGACTGTCCTTGAAACAAAATTTGAAATTTAAATTATAGTAAATTTAATTCTCTACAACATTTCTAGCTAAAATGCTCCTAAATAAAGATATGAGCCAGAAGTTTGATACATGTCTGGAAATTGCGATATCTTAATTTTTTTTTAATGTTTAACTCTTTTTTTTTTTTCAAAAAACGGTGTAGGTACATGCAACTGTAATTAACTCGCCAAACTGCTAAGACAGTTTGTTGCCGAGATCGTGCTCATCTACATAATTTTTAGTTATATGCACCTAACACTACATATGTAGGTGTACCTTATAATTATATTGACAGGTTAACCTTAAACTACAGCCACGGAAGCAAGCTACTAATTTGGAAAATCTGCCCTAGGGCAGTTTTTCTAAAAATATTATCCTTGTGCGTATCTCCATAACTATAAATTTAAAAATGTAAAATATAGTAAATTTTACTTTCTACAACCAACATAGTCTAGGCTCGTTTCTACATAAAATGCTCCTAAACGAAGATATAAGCAAAAATCGGAAGAAAGTGCCGTTTTTTTTCAATATGGCAGCGGGCGCCACGGGGGGGGGAATTGCGCATTTTGCATATTAAACACAGTGTGTTCAATATGCAAAATGCACCATCAACCATGCAACCATCTTAAACAACATATCAAAAATTCAAAACTACCGGACCGTGTGTAAGGTCACCCCGAGGAACTTTAGTCTCTATTCACCGAACTATTAACCGAATTTGTTTCAATTTGTGATCTTTGTATAAATAACATTAGCTTTAAAATGCCTCAATGAACTTTACACCGCGCAAGCGCGAGCGAGTTGTTTCGAAATGGCAAAAAATTTAAACTTTTTACGATGTAAGCCCACATTCAATATCTCCCTCTTTTGAAAAAAAGAAATAGAAACTGACGCCAAAAAATTAAGTGATCGATTCGAACATAGTCACAAAATTTCATGAGAATTACGAAAGAATTTTTGGCCAAGCTGAAATGGAGACGCTTTGCTCGCTCGGTTAATTAGTGAGTAGATTCCATTTTTAATACCTAAATAATTAAAAGGTAACGAAGAATAATGTTTCACCTAGAAACCGAAATGTACCAAACCTGTGTTACCGGCATTTATTTGCAATCCATAAAAATATTGTGCATTACCTACCATATGTTTGCATATTAGCAAATAATAATGTATGCAATACAAGTAAATTCAGGCAACCTACACCTAAGTAAATTGATGTCGTTGTAGTAAACAAAGTATGAAAAACTGTCACTTACAATTACTTTGCAGTACATCGCTAAAACTTAAACTTTGTTCGATGATTTACAAAGGCAGAAGTTTAATTTAGTAACTAACCCTTAATAGGCTAGTTGACCCAGTTTCGAAATATATTGGAAATGGTTAATAATGATCTTACTAGCTCTAAAAAAAATGTCTTGTATTTTTCTGAAAGCTAGAAAGCTAAATTTTATCAATTGAAAATTAGAAATTTCATAAACAGTCAAAAACGCCGTCCGCCATTTTTCCCTTTCGCTAATCTGTGGCGTGTCGTAGTATTACCTGTAAATATTCGAAATTCGACCGTCGTATAATGCCATTCCGCACACTCCAATATACTTTGACAGGAGATCGAGAGGGACGGCACTATTCGAAGTCGTCAAAGTAGACTTTCAGTTTTGTTTACATGACCAATGACGTCACTATCATAAGCGAAAATGGCGGAAAGCGTTTTAAGCATTTCAAAATACAGACTAAAAACCATATTTTCAAATTAAATTTTTTCAGCCATCTTTCACTTTTATGAATTGAAAAATATATATTTAGGTTTCCTTTGCTAAATACTATACGGAATAAACATTAGTTTATTACAATTTGACATGAGTCAACTAGCCTATTTTACGATGTGTATACAGATATTATATATACATATTTTTTACCATCTTCTTTTTTTTTACTATTTTTAACGGCACCGCGGTTTGAACCTGGGTTTCTTTTTTATTTTACGATATTTAGGGTTAAGATGATTATATATCACGGCTCCTTTTCCTATATTATCAGTTTACGTTAAGTTTGCACCTGGTAACTATGGCGTCGCATACAAATGAGGTCCAAATTTAACGTAACCGGGTTATACAAATCGAGGTTTTGTTCTCCTCCTATAATAAAACTTAAGCAATCTTTACAAAATTTTAGGAACTGAATGGGAAGGAAATGCTCTATGTTGGACTGTTTCGATTTTCGCGCTATTATTTTTTTTATCAGGCATCTGTTTTTGGCCAAAATCTCGCCGCAAACGTTCGCCTAGGCCTATAATTTTTAAATTGCGCAAAAATTGAAACGGACCGGCATAAAACATTTCCGTCCCATTCAGTTCTTAAAATTTCGTAAATATTGATTAGGTTTTGGAGGGGGAAACAGACGAGAACGAAACCTCGACTTGTTAAAAAAAATAAGCAGTGGTATTCCCTCTTAAGTAAGTAGTTTGCGTTTCTTTACCCTTCGTATGTGAGATTAAAATATAATCTTGCGTTCAAGCCTCATTTGAGCTGCAATAAGTGAAAAACATATCCGTTTCAATAAAAAAAAAGAAAACGGATTTTATATCGCGTATGTTAATTGTTTGAGCCTCCCTGACGTTTCGGTACCTTTACAGATACCGTTGTCAAAGGTTGACTGAGAAAAACACAATTTTTCTCTGCCAAAGCTACATTTGTGCAAACTACCCATTTTATAAATATTAATTTAAAATAGAGGTGTTCATACATGCCAGATGGGCCTAATGTGCCAGAAGGGCATTTCTTATTTTATTTAAAATATCTACCAGAGGTTCACTATAAGGCTTACTGAGGGAAAGAACCGCCGAAAGAAAACTCCCAGATTGCCTTATTCTTTCTCCTCTTTGACAGAGAAAAATTGTGTTTTTCTCAGTCAACCTTTGACAACGGTATCTGTAAAGGTACCGAAACGTCAGGGAGGCTTAAATAATTAATATACGCGATATAATCCGTTAAATTGTTTTATTTAAATGTGTGACAGTCGCGGAAACCGAAAAAATATTAAAAATATCCGTATAAAAGAACACAAAAAGACGGCCTTAATATGTGGTCAGAATCCTATACAAACTCAGACGAAGGGTTAAGAAAATCACACTTACCGGTAACGAACTGTATGAAAATGTAAGTACACGTTTAATTATTGAAAATATACTGAGTATAGGCAACACCATATGTCACCAAATTTTATTCTGGGAAAGGAAAATTGTCCAACTTAAACTCACGTAATTAATTGATGACCCTAATTATAACCTCGTAATATAAAATCTAATTTTATATGAAACTTCTGTTTTATGACTTACTGTCAGGGTATTTACGTCTATCATGTAGTTAGATCATACCATAGATGCGTTCAAACCTAACTAATGACTATATAACATAATTACATATAAATGTCTCGTTTAATACATAACTGTGTCGATAGATCAACGCGAAATATTGATGTATTATTACTTAAAATTTACCTGTTTGCTCAAACGCATCTTCAAATGTGACATCGTTGGCATCCTGTCCATCTTCCACCTTCGAATCCACAGAATTCTTCATCATAAATAAGTTAACTTACAACAAAACACTGGAACTAACACGCCAACATAACCTAAATCATAACCGATACAATACCATAACTTTAACAAAAGATTTGAATTTGGAACCAATTTTAACGAGCGCGCCGCGACTAACGTAAAAACTTCTAAAAGGTTATGTTACGCATTTATTATCAAGTTTTGGGTACCGTATGATTCAATCCATGCCGTATTTTACTGATAACTGGGTTCAAACAAGAATCGAAACGTGCCTCCCTAACGGCGTACGGAACGGTACTAAACTAAATATAAACACATGGCTTGCGTACTTCGAAAACGACGACTTAAAATGCCCTAGGTACGCCGGTCAATATCAAAACGTCGTACAAACCGCACTTTGATTACAGTTCAAGTCCTTGTGATTCTGCGACGAACGATTTAGTTACAATTTTTTTCTATAGATGGCGTTGTTGTAAATGTTGAACGCATTGAGAGTATCGAGACCATTATTGTAACTTATAATGTATGTTTTGATTTGATTTATTTTGATATATAAAATCGAATAATGATTAAGAAAAGGACACGTGGACTGCTATGTTTATGTAGGTAAGTACCTGCATAAACATAGCAGTAGTAACGTAGGTAGTTATATTATGACTAATAAAGTACTACCTAATTCCTTGATAATTGCACAATTGCATATTTCCTACACAACATTCAGAATTGTGTAAACTTACAGTGAAAAGAAAGGAAGTGCAAAATTATCATTTAACCTTAATAGTAAGGTAGTATGCGATCATCATATCCAGCTTTTAATTTTCACCATTTCTTCAAGGTCTGTTTGCAAACTCGGACACAAACTTGGCGAGTCAAATATATTTACTTACCTATGTATCCATATCCATATCCATACTAATATTATAAATGCGAAAGTGTGTCTGTCTGTCTGTCTGTCTGTTACCTCTTCACGCTTAAACCGCTGAACCGACTTAGATGAAATTTGGTATGGAGATAGTTTGAGACCCGGGAAAGGACATAGGATACTTTTCATCCCGAATAAATTTAGTGTTCCCGTGGGATGAGCGGGTAACACCGCGGGGCACAGCTAGTTTTAAATAAACAGTCCTGACTGAGGTAACTCCTGAGATAGGGAAACTAAACCAACTTTGGGGTATGAAAACAAAGTCCATTCATATTGATATATGTATGATTCACATAGACCGGGCCGGGCCGGATCGCCTACCGCCGCGTCGCAACGGGCGATCTGGCTGCCGGCAGCGGCCGACCGCGTCCAGTGACCAGGTCGGGCGGGTTCGGCTGCCCCCACGTTCCAGCGGACGCTGAGAGCGCCCGGCGGCAGCCGACTGCGTCCGTCCGAGCGATTAAATTCTAGGGTGACGGACGTGCGGGCGGAGCCGATGGCGTGCGTCGGTAACCGAACGGAGCCGATGGCGCGCGGCGGTAACTAAACGTAGCCGATGGCTCGCGGCGGTGACCGAACGGAGCCGCTGACGCGCGACGACAGCCGAGCACCTCCGTCCGCGTCCGCAAGCGCCCGATCGGCCGGCAGCGGCGCCAATAACATTCGAATATAGGATCTGGCTGTCGTAAAGAAGCTCTACATTCATTTGGCAACTATTTAGATGCGCTTGAGCGAGCGCCGACTCCGCCCGGTCAGTGGGAATCGTACAATACTGTCGTGTTATCCGAGCATGATAGCGTCAAATTCTAAGTAATGGTTAACGTAGGTTTATAATTCAAATAAACACGTAACTAAAAAACTGCCAAAAACTAATTACTCTAAAGTTGGCACGATTCAGCGAATAAACAAGTTTTATGAGGAGGGTTAGCGAAAAAAAGGCACCCATAACATTCACAATAGGACCCCAGATAACAGATAGGTACTATTATCATAAGAAAGATTCGACCATTGAGTCTCTTTTCTTAAAGTTCACCAAACTCTTAGATCATGGTTGCCCGATTATTTAGTTTCCAAAAAGATCCTATTTTAACTTCTACGTCTTCTACGAGTACTTGCTGAGGTTGTTCAAATTCGATTCCATTCATTAATTTACTGAGCAATGACCAACTATAAGCAGCCTCATCGCATCGTGATAAGCTGATAAGGCCATAAATGCTGCGTAGAGAGACAAACAAGGTGAATTTCCTGCACCATTTCATCTTACTCGGCATGAATTATTTCTCATCATCATCAGTGAAAGCAAATCTACAAAATCAATCTTTTTAAGGCCTGTTTCAATATTTTTTTTGTACTGAATGGATAAAAGACACAGCTGATCACTTCACAAAATTCGTAATTCACCGCCGTGTGCCAACCTAAAGCGGTATAGGCTAGTAGACCCAATTTTGAAATATATTTGCAATGGTTAATAATGATCTTACTAGACCTGAAAAAAAGGCTTGTATTTTTGTGAAAGCTAGAAAGCTAAATTTTATCAATTGATAATTAGAAATTTCATGAACAGTCAAAAACGCCGTCCGCCATTTTTGCCTTTTGCTAATCTGTAGCGTGTCGTAGAATTACCTGTAAATATTCGAAATTCGACCTTCGTGCCGTTCCGCTCACTCCAATATACTTTGACAGGAGATCGAGAGGGACGGCACTATTCGAAGTCGTCAAAGTAGACTTTCAGTTATCTTTACAGGACCGATGACGTCAGTATCATAAGCGAAAATGGCGGACAGCGTTTTAAGCATTTCAAAATACAGATTAAAAACAATATTTTCAAATTCAATTTTTTCAGCCATCTTTCACTTTTATGAATTGAAAAATATATATTTAGGTTTTCTTTGCTAAATATTTACTATACGGCACGGCGCTCAACCACGGCCAACTTCGCGAGTAGATTAGTGTAGCCGGCTCCAAACACATTTGACATTTCATACTAACAGGGGGTTATTATGGTTATCGTTATCGATCGGGATTCAATGCCTAAGTCCACTAAGATAGCTTATCGTCACCCTTGACAAAATCATGACCAATATTGCATAACCCAGTCCTATCTGTTTTCAGTTTATACACAAACTAGCTGTGCCCCGCGGTGTTACCCGCTCATCCCACGGAAACACTAAATTTATTCGGGATGAAAAGTATCCTATGTCCTTTCCCGGGTCTCAAACTATCTCCATACCAAATTTCATCTAAGTCGGTTCAGCGGTTTAAGCGTGAAGCGGTAACAGACAGACAGACAGACACACTTTCGCATTTATAATATTAGTATGGATGGAAGAATGGATATGGATGGTGCGGAATCTGTACCATTCAGTTGGTCTGGATTCACTATTCTTAGTTATTTTGCATATAGATTTAGATGAGTCTTTGACCCACACATAATTCAGGTCGCTAGGTAAAACATAGGATATTTCTCAACAACGCGGGTGAAGCGACAAGTGAATGCTATATTCGAAAGTATTTAAAAATGTTTGGAGTGTTAGGAGTAGGTACGTAGATCTCGGAGCGTTAATGGTTGTCACTTTCCTGTACTTATTTGGAAAAATGAGCTACTTTAGCCCCAAACTTTTAATAAAACTATATACTTATTGACTTGCGGAAAAAAGTCGAATTATTATTTTCCCTTGTAGTGGCCCGTAGTGAAAGTATAGCAGTTGAAATCAAATGTTCTGAGAACTACCAATCGAAAACGTTATTGCTAATATGGCCATCAAACGAATTTTACGCAAATGAAACTTGGCACTTATATATAATAGGCCGTGGATTAAAACATAGGGTACTTTATCTTTGGTGATACTGTTAAATATCTAAGCAAAGCAAAGCTGCGGGCAAATGGTCTGCTGGAATAAAATAGGTAAACGTGAAAGTAAAATGTCATTTCATTACCTTCTTCGTGTCATCCATCATGAATGTAGCAATGTGCTGTGGTGTTGACTTGGAATTACACTTATTCTTTCTTTTCCTTTCATCACGAATACTTTTCGAGGAATTTTCGTTTCATGATTACGTGCGTTATGTGCTAAAGTCCTCAATTACACTTTATGCACCAATTTTTTGGAGTTTTTGTATAACGTCTATAGTATACGTCAACAAATCAAGGACTTTTTGTTTCTGGCACCAAAGAGTTCTTAATATTTGAAGTATGAAAACAAGGCGTGACATGATAAACCCCACACATTACCTCAATGACCCCACAGGGGATTTTCTTGGACCTGGCATCTATACATAACTATTACATAATAATAAAGCTGAAGAGGGTCGGAAGTCTGTAATGGAATGAAAGATATTCTAAAAAAAGTTGGCGGGGGATACTTAGAATCGATAACAGCACACTTTCCAAAAGTTTTTAGAATATTTGTCTGTTTATCTGTTTAATCTGTTTATCTGTTTCTCTGTTTGTCTGTTTATTTGACCGCGCATCACGTGAAAACGGCTGAACGGATTTTGATGAAAACTTGATTAATCTGTCGAGAAAATCCCTGATTTTATTCGGACTACAGTCATCCATCGTATTCACTTTACTTCAAGTTCCGCCTCCAGGAGTGAGGGAGATAAATTAGGGATGAATTAGTCGTTTAATGACACAGACCGAATTCCACGCGTGCGGGGCCGCGGGCACAGTTGTACAGCCCCGTATCGTAACTTCGCCTGGGATACCTAACATCGCCTATTTTTATAAAAGTTTAAATTCCCGCCTAGTTTTTAAATTAGCTACAGTTGATGCGAGAATATCCCAGGCTAAGTTACGAGGCTGTAGGTAGTTAATAAAATATTCATACTATGAACGCGCTATGTACATTTTTAGCGATGGCGCACGTGATTAATAATGATAATTTTGTACCTGCCATATGGAATGCATCTTCAAAAGGAACTTTATGTAACTTTCCACTCATTTTGTACTAAGTTTTGGCAATATTATAAATTTAATCCGTCACTTTCCACCGTCCCAACTCAAATAACAGCAGAAAAGTGCGCGGCATAGATAGTTGAGTATACTTTATCGCATATTTTGTATAATAATCCTACTTTAAATACTACAAACAACCGCAGTTGGTACCTTAAACAAATTTATACATGACTTAACCTGTTGTTATATCCTGATAATTGTGAGTGTAATTTTTGTAACGAAAAATATGATATACTTAGTATTTCGTTATTTAATACATATTTATGTGCCTTCAGGGGTATTCAATAAAAATATTTAGATAATTTATAAAATTATTACTTATTTAGAAAATTATAATTTGGGTCTCTTTAAGGCAAGAGTGAATAGGCTGTTGCGTTGCTAAACCAGGGAGTTATATCCTCGACCCCGTAGTCACTCACCATCAGGTGATAATAACTAATAAGGCCAATATAGCTGGTCAGCTTGCGAATTAAAAAAAAACCGCCAAGAGCCTTTCGGGCCACGCTCAGTGTAGGGTTCCGTGGTTGCCCGTCCTTCACAATAGACGAAATTTACGAGAAAGATTTAAATTACAAGAAGGATTTCAAGCTCTATAAAAAGGTCGTAAACGCCAAAGTAACTGCAATTACTTATTACCTTTTGGATGTTATCGATGATATGCGCCAGATTGAGCGGAATATTTTAGTGAAGTATGGAACTTAACTAATATGTGTAATGTTCGAAGTATAAGGACACAAGAACCTTAAGTATGATATATGTGTTTTTCATAATCTTCAAACGCTGCTGAATATGTTTACGACTCATTCCAAAATGAGTGAGTTCGGCGTCTAGTGGGAGAAGAGCGCCTTAAGGCATTACAGTCATCATTCCCTGCCACCAATCATCTTTAGTATTCTAATAGGAAGCAAACTGTGAACTATCTCTGCAGCCGCCGTAATAGCACTTATATAATCAATTTAAGTGTTTTTCTACCAGATAGCGGTGTCAGGAATCGGTCAGTCGCCTGCGATTAGCTTCATTGGATTACCCTGTTTGTTTGAACTGGCGACCCACTTACTAGTATTAGGTTTCCTGTAAAACTCGGTCGCACCAACGTTTATTACTGCTAATGACATTAACCGACTTTAAAATAGGAAATTCACAGGTTATTAAGTTTTTGACCGAAAGAACAAAGCGTCTTCGTTTTGTTTCGCCTTGGACAAAATTGACAAATGTGCTGAATTTCGTATATCCGAATATCCAGATGACTAGCAGGACTAAAGAGGAGAGGGCTAGCATAATATCTCGCCGCGACTTCGGTTGTCGCGTGACTCAGCATCACCTGTCTTGCTCGCACGGTATTGAATGCAAACTGACAGGTGGTATTTGTCGCGCGACCAGAAGTCGCGTGTCACAATTATGCTAGGCGTACTGGTGGCCTAAAACTGTAAAAAATATCTAGATCTGCTCTTAAATTAAAAATGTTTAATACAAATATCGTATCGAAATCGGTCCAGTAGTTTTCCTGTTAATTGAATGTTTACAATAAAGCGAAAACTTGAAACATTTAATTATTCAGGCGGGGTTTGAACCCGCGCTTCCGACGGCTTTTAGGACCAAGACGGGCGTCTTACCTATTGGATCACTGAACCTAATGCGAGAGCTATTGAATTTTAAATAAAAGAAAGATAGTAGGTAATATAAATATAGAATTTTTAAATAAATAAAGATAGACAAACACTCAAATAACTATACCGCCTCCATTACCTTCCGTCCGGTGAATCTGAGGGTAAATTAGTGAATTAATACTTTGACCCTCGATTTGTCGATGTTATTGCATAATTTGCAACTTGACATTAGTGGCGTGTGCGCAGCTTATCGCTCACACTTGAAATTGACATCGTGGTCACTCGTGTGACGCGAAGTGTGATACATGACGCTTGTTGTGATAACTGTGACCTAATTGTATGATACGATGTACGTTTATAACAACCGACAATATACTTTCTAACGCTCTTACAAAATATGTAAACAAATTATTAGAATAAAACGGGTTTACGTTAAGGATTTTATTTTATTTTTTTATTTATTTAATTACCTCTACTACTCTAGGTTTCGAACATGTGGATGTGTTCATAGTCTGCCCGTCCAGCACAGCTATGCTTCGCGACTCTTGTCGCGCGACATAGAATCATCTGTCACTCTCTCGCAGTATTGCACTGAAAAGAAATAAGTAATATATTTCGCGCGAGAAAGAGTCGCGTGTCACAGTTGTGCTGAAGGTGCTGGTTCAGTCCCTTTGAGACCCTGAACGTAACATCACGTTCGAAACGTCGAGGTAATGAAATGAACACTTTTTGAACGCGATTAAGTCGTGTTTTGTTATAGTCGTGTAACATAATGTAAACAAATTGTCCAATGATATGTTGAAGGCCCACCCAAGCGCGGACGGTTGGATGACGTGGAACAGCTAGGAATCCAGGATCTCAGGGATGATAAGAAAGCGAAGAAAGGAGAAAAAAGGAAGAAGAAGGGAAAGGGAGATGGAAAGCCACGAATAAATCGGACTGGAGAGATTTGCTAGACCAGGCTAAGCCTCACCCGTGGCTGTAACACCTCAGATGATAAATGATGAATGATATGTTGAAGTAAGTATATACCTAATCATTATTCGCTGATCTGCAAATGAACCAACTTCAATAAGTATCAAATCTGTTCTTTAGCTCCGATTAGCAGGGCTTATCTTTTTGCGAGTTTTACAGGAAACCTAATAAGTACTTACTTAGTATTAGGTTTCCTGCAAAACTCGGTCGCACCAACGTTTATTACTGCTAATGACATTAACCGACTTTTAAATAGGAAATTCTCAGCAACAAGCGCTCAGGTTTATACTAAGTTTTTAACCGAACAAACAAAACGTCTTAGTTTCGCCTTGGACAAAATTGGCAAATGTGCGAATTTCGTATATCCGAATATCCAGATAACTAGCAGGACTATAGAGGAGAGGGATAGCATATCTTGCCGCGACTTCGCTTGTCGGTCGTGCGACTTGGCATCATCTGTCGTGCTCGCATTGGTATTGAAAGGAATGTGACTATACTACCTATATGCCGCGCGACAAAGAGTCATGCTAGACGTGCAGTTCATCGGAGTTAAAGAACTTCGTTCTTCGTTTATGTATGCTCTGTACGTATGTATGTGGATATACAGTTTAATATAGTAAGCTAGGTCTTTCAACCGACATCACAAAATGGAGCAAATTGTTAATTCATTGGGGTGTTTGTTTTTCGTTTGTATGTATGTTCTCCGATAGTCGAAAATGGTGGAACTGAGTTGGAAAATATTTTTTCTTGTCTACTATCTCCTTCTAGTAAGTCCCACTTTCATTTAACATAGCTTCGTTTCGTAAAGTCAACGTTGGTTATTTACTTTTTACTAATGTTTAATATTATTTATTTAATGGTTTGACATTATCTGCATGTAGATCAGACACTGTGCTGTTTAGGAAATCTTTCAAGTCATAAGTTCTAGGCAATATAATTAATTAATTATTATCTAATTGTTGTTTAATCCTTGGTCAGTAGATCACGGCAAGGCGAAGGCAACATTTATAAAATAGGTACTTAGTTTATCTAAGTTTTCAGGTACGTATATACCTACCTACCATGCAGAACCATGGCCACTTTTATGACTATAGTTAGGACATAACGTCTGCCTTCTCTTTTATTTGTTGAATGAAACTTATTCCATATAATTATATGCATGTTAAAAAAAACTTATTGAACAATGCTAAGTAGATAAGCGCCCATTATGAATGAGCATGTAGGTAAGGAATTGCTTCAACATACTCGTATAACTACCGGATACGACATCTAATTTCCAAAACGTGCCACCCAGGTTTTCGGGTCGCGGTGGTTAATCTATTAGGAGATAGTTAAATTAAGGAAGTACTGATTAGAACACTTAACATTTCGGAGCCGATTTCAGGTGCCGTCACAGTGAAAGATATGCGATGCGTGAAATTAACGCACTATATCATAACAAAAAAATTTTTTTTTTGAATAACAGGCTAGCCTAAAAAGGCTCGATGACGAACAATTCATGAAAAAAAATAGAAAAGAAATATATTATTCGATTTAGTGATTCACTCACAGAAAGCATAAGGAAAAAATCGAAAGGTTATTTTGAGTCAGGGTGGTGGAGAGGTTAACGGGTACGATTTCTGGTCGCTTCCGCCAGTTTACGCAATTTTTTTTTTTATTTGTTTCTGATGATGAGAAATTAACTGCTTGGTGTCATGTATAATTTTAACCTTAGGTACACATGTCTTAGTTACCCTATAAAAATAAAAAAAAACATTTATTTTCAGCAGAGGCCCCTTACTACCTACCTTAGATTTCCACTGGTCCCTGCGTGGTACCTATTCTGACCAGTTGCTGAGGAATCCGTCTAAGTCGCACTATATCTGTCTGGGCCTGTCCGGTCTGCATCGGCCATTTTGGGGCCGGATTTTGCGGCTGACCCATCTTTCTGGGTGCTTATGGTAGACGTGGGCTATCCCCTATCACTTGATCCTGGCTGTTTTACCGTCAACAATGCAGCGTGGGTTTTTTTATTCATAAAATCGCTGATCAGGTTGACCTCAGTAACTCTTGCCTTGAAGAGACCCAATTCTCATTTCTGAATCAATAATCATATACCAATACAATACCATTAAAATAAGTATACGACAACTTTTAAAAAACAATCGTCATCAACAAAAAAAACGTAAGTATATTGAATGAATTACAATAAGAAACATTGAAATCGCTATAGACGTGCCTATTTGAGGACTTCCTTCGATTCCTAATTTTCGTCATCTGACCGTCACCAAAATTTATGGGACCTACTTCGAGTTATCAACTCTCGAACAAAAAAAAAATTCCATCAGATGTACCTAGATTCTAGGTACATCTCGGGTTTACACTTTTTTTTTTTTTTTTTAATTTATTATGCTAAAAAAATTACAAAACTGGTACACTTTATATGTTTCGCCAAACTGCAATGCAGTTTGTTGTTGTTGGACTTGTTTTCTAAACAAACTTTTTATCAAATTTTGTGTTCATCGAAACTAAACAGAAACCTAATCTATGTGTAAGTAGGTTGACATTTTCAAGATTTCTGAAAAATTTATAACCTTCGAGGACAAATTTGTCTATGAAATGAAAATTCAATTAACTGAAGCATTCGGTTAAGTAAGTGGTTTTGTATAAAAGAAGGGAATCCTCATTTCGGTATCTCTTTTGAAGTAACTCGTTCTATTGTTTTCAGAAATAAGATAGTCTTCACCGTTTTTTTTATTAATGTACATATTATAAAGCTGGTCTTGAGATGTACATGGAGTACTCCTATCAGATTTATAATCTCAGTTCCTGACCGCATGTGTTAGTAACAAATAACACAATAGAGCAGCTCAAATAAAGCGTAACTCTTCGATTAACTTCAATGAGACGCGATATGATGGAGCCACTTGACTGCATCGTCGCTTAAATGGTGTAAATGACCTGTAACGATGATGGGTGGCGTGCGCGTGCGCTTCTCCAGAAACTTCCTGCTTTGCACAGCTTCAGCATAAAGATGCGACCACACGGCCGCTCAAAAAACGGTTATACAGTGATGTGTCGCATCCATGCCGTTATAAGACGCCTTATTCCTTTCACAATTTTTTTTTCATATTATGTAAAATATAAATGTTTACAAATGAAGCGAAAATTGAAAAATTTAATGATTCGAACAGGATTCGAACCTGCGTTTCCAACGGCTTTCCGAGCCAACACGGGCGTCCTCCCAATTGGACCACCGAATCAGATGTCAGAGCCATTGAATTTTTCAACCAGTTGCTTCGACATGCCTTAGGGTGGCATCGTAGCGCCATCTACCGTAAAGATTTAGACCTTTATCGTCGGCACCATCGTCTCAAATTTGTTGAGAATCGATAGTAACGATGTGCTACACCCGAATTACTTATTTTTATTAAAGCAGTAATGTCTCAGTTGCTTGCCAACTGGTTGAAAAATTCAATGGCTCTGACATCTGATTCGGTGGTCCAATTGGGACGACGCCCGTGTTAGCCCGGAAAGCCGTTGGAAACGCAGGTTCGAATCCTGTCCGAATCATTAAATTTTTCAATTTTCACTTCATTTGTAAACATTTAGTTTACGTTGCAGACGTTACTGCTTTAATAAAAATAAGTAAAATATATTGATAATTTCAACCAACTTTTTGAAATCAATAATACTTTTTCCTGAGTTTTAGATAGTCATCATAGCTATTTCATGCTTTAATTGCGTCCAGTCGAAAATAAGTTATAAAAACCAGTTTTGTGCGTAAATTTTGTCAATTTCGAGTAGTTTTTGAAACAAAAATTATCAATGGAAAATTGAAACTGTAGGTTTGAAATAAACATCAATAGAACGCAATGGCCCTGTCCTAAATAGTAACATTGATAAAATGTTAAGACACAATGTTTAATCATAGAGAAAAATGTCTAAAACAATCAGCATTTTTGAACGGATAAGGAGCCTTAAACGTAAAGGCAAGGCTACCACACCGCCGCTCTAAAAACGTCAAAAGTATGAAAAAGACGTGACGTAAACGTCACGCGTCTTTTGTTTTTCGTACATATGTTTTATGTTGCATTTACGGTGCGTCATCGTTTTTTCAGTGGAGAGCTTGCAGTAAAAACGGTACGAATACGACACGTAAACGCACCGTCCCCGCTTTTGGAGCAGAGCAGTGTAGTCGCACCTTAAGACTGCCTGTCCTCAGCAAAGCGGAGAAAACCAATCAAAATGAAAAAGTTTATTATGTAAGTAGGCCACAAGGACACTCCTACTTCTACTGTCTGAATTTCAATCAACCGGCATTTCACAAGAGGAGACCGCTGCACGCTGTTGCGAAGAAAGCCGAAAAAAAACTAAACAGTCAGTAATTTTTTCGTAAAATATAAAACTATTACAATTATATTATATGTAAGTACAAGATTCTCCAAATCAATGTTTACAGTAAGTATAAAGAGTATCTATTAAGAGGCCTTATTCCTTTTAAAAAATTTTTTTTTCATATTATGACGAATATATTGATAATTTCAACTAACTTTTTGAAGTGAATAATACTTTTCCCCGAGTTCTAGGTAACATAGCTATTTCATGCTTTTATTGCGTGCAGTCGAAAATAAGTTCAAAAAACTAATTTTCCGCGTGTATTTTGTCAATATCGAGTAGTTTTTGAATCAAAAATCATCAATGAAAAATTCAAACTGTAGGTTTCTAATATATACCAATAAATCGCAATAGCCCTGTTCTAGGTAGTAACATCAATAATATGTTAAGAAACATGTTCGATCATAGAGAAAAGTGTCTAAAACAATCAGCTTTTAAAAGGAATAAGGCCTCTTAAAACTGGACGACATATCATCATGAATATAACTCTTTTAGATAGATATACATACCTACCTATACAATAACACTGTTGCCCGCAATTCCATAAACGTATTTTTTTTATTTACCATACACTGAAAAAAAAATTGCTAAACTAGTTTAATTACTTGCAAAATATCCAAATTGTGCTTAGTAGTAACCAAAATTACGCAAATTTTACAGAACTTATTATAGTTAGGTACCTACTAGTATTCCTGAATTTGTTAGTCCTCCGATTTAGGTAACTAGCAGCTATCATTTGGGCTACCGTTAACAAATCTTTTTTTTTTTTCTTCATTGTAGTCGTCTAAAAAGTATCCTATATTATAACCACCTTTAGATGTCCAGCTATCCCTTTGCCAAAATTGTTTAAAATCCGTCCAGCCACTTCGGCGTTATATTTGGCATTTTTTTTTTAATTGGAGAAATATAATCAATTGCGCACAATCATTTTGGCTCCCATAATTCAAAAAGTTCAAAAGTAAAAACGCCTAAATAATAAATTAAAGCGCCTACGTAAAAAGACAAAGCAAACATGCTGCCCTATCAAATAGGTATTTGGAAAACACTAGTAGAGTCATTTTAATGTGACATTCCATAACTACCATAACAACTTTTTTGGGTAAAGGCAAACATGCATCTTTGACGTGTATATTCATTATCATCATCATTTCAGCCATAAGACGTCCACTGCTGGACACAGGCCTCCTCAATTGACTTCCACATGGGCCGGATAGAAGCGACCCGCATCCAGCGAGTCCCCGCAACCCTGACCAGGTCGTCCGACCACCTTGCGGGTGGCCGTCTTACGCTGCGCTTGCCGGTACGTGGTCTCCACTCGAGAACCTTTTTGCCCCAACGGCCATCGGTTCTTCGAGCTATGTGCCCTGCCCATTGCCACTTCAGTTTGCTAACCCTGTTTGCTATGTCGGTGACGTTAGTTCGAACGTGAATATTATTAACTATTAATATTTGTGTAAACTTTTTACTTTTATTATTACATCACATAGGACTAAATACATATTTGTTAACCGACCAGGTACATGAAATTAGTAAGGCGTTGGTCCCTGCGATACAGGCCTAGTGTGGGGACCACCAATATCCTGATATTAAAAGTAATTAACCATAGGATGAGCATCTTCTGTGGCTGTATCTGTTTTTGTAATTTTCGTTTATCTTATAACTGGCAACCCGCCCCGGCTTCACACGGGTGCAATGTTATATTATACATTATAAACCTTCCGCTTGAACCCTCTATCTATAAAAAAAATCCGTTGCGGTGTGTTAAAGATCTAGGCATACATAGGGACAGACAGCAGGAAGCGACTTTGTTTCATACCATGTAGTGATGATAAACATTATCATTTCATTTCATTTTTCATTAGTGTTTGTCGCTATTTATTTTTTCAGTTCTGTCAGTCTAGCACAACGACATAGAATCGCCGGTCCCTGTCTCATAGAACTGTACCTACAGTCAACAACCAATTTGATCTATTTCGTATTTCGTCAAAGTTAACGTCAATTTGAAAGCCGCTTGAAATCTCATATCATTGTCATAGTGACAAGGTTCTATAGTGGCCTAGAAGTCAAATCGGTTGACTGTACAGAAAGAGATAGGTTATAAATCTTGTGCGAGAAAGAGTCGCGTGTCACTGTTGTTCTACAGATGCTGGTCAGCGAAAATATCTACTGATAGATGTTCGAAGAAAAGTACAGTCGGCTGTAAAAGCTTGTCACAAAAATGAAATTTTTGACAGAAACTTATTTATATTATTACAGTTATAAATTCGTACTATTTTTCAAGTTAATAATATGTTGCATGATTAATTGATTTTAATAGGTGACTGACGTACTTAATATTTCTGTTTTTTAGGGCTCCGTACCTCAAAAGAAAAAAGCGGAAACCTTATAGGGTCACTTTGTTGTCCGTCTGTCTGTCTGGCAAGACCCTTTTTCCCAGGAACGAGCTGAAATTCATATCAAATACTCAGGTCTACTGTCAGGATACAGCCGTGTATGATGTAAATTTTCGACACTCGCAAGGGAATCAAAACCTACACTTCCCGTGAACTCAGAATCTTGAAAATTGGTACGAAGCAACGTCTTATAGCACAGATAAAGGAAAAATTGCGAAAACCTTGAATTTTTTGTTACGTCACATTGTGCGGAAACATTGGTAAGCGAGTCCGCTTGCTTGGCGCATACTTGTATCTTATGAATACGATAATTTAACTTTACCTAAGATACGAAAAGCAGGTTAGTACATTATCGACCTCAAACAAAACTACTGCTAGTAGTATCTGAACATGTACTGTAACACCCAGTAAATAAGAGTCGTGTTCAGATATTTATGACCGTCTTATATGCTGCGATATATCTGATGGCGACTGTAGCTACTGTAATTAGCCGCTGGACAAGTTTGCTTGTTGTTTTTTAAGATACGAGGGGCACACCGAAATGATCGGGAATAGAGTACTTTAAACTGAGTTACATTAAATCCTTTTTTGTCACATGCATACTGGCGACTTACAATCACGATGCCGTTTTTACAATTTAAAAAAAGAACGATATATTTTTTTAATTCCATTTTTAAATTGACAACTCGATGAACAAAATGGAGCTGACGCGTGAAAATTTTCGTGCAATTATTTACCATAACTTTCGTCGTGGCTTATCTCCAGATGAATGTCGCAATGAGCTTGTTACTATATACGACATTGAAGCACCTAGTCAGACGACAATATATCGGTGGTATGCTGAGTTTCGACGGGGTCGTGCCTCTCTTGGCACCGTACCTTCATCAGGTCGGCCGAAAACGGCGGTTTCGCCTGAAAACATCGCGGCTGTGGAAAAACTACTAAAAGAAGATAGACATGTGACATACGAGCAGATTCGGGCAACCATAGGCATTGGAATGACTGCAATTCACACTATTTTGCATGGTGAATTGGGTGTCAGAAAATTGATTTCCCGATGGGTACCCCATAATTTGTCTGAAGAGCAAAAGGCGGCTCGTGTTGATTGGTGCCGATCTATTCTGAAATGCTACAATGGAGGAAAGTCAAAAGCCGTTTATAATATGGTCTCGGGTGACGAATCCTGGATTTATTCTTATGAGCCTGAAAGAAAGCACCAGTCGGCAGTATGGGTCTTCGATGACGAGGTCAAACCAACGAAAGTTGTGCGTTCTCGAAGCGTGTCGAAGAAGATGGTGGCTTCGTTCGTCTCAAAAAAGGGGCATGTTGCCACAATTCCTCTAGAAGAACAAAGAACCGTTACCGCTGATTGGTATATCACAGTTTGTTTGCCGGAGGTGCTGGCCGAACTTCGCCAAGGGAACCCGAGACGCCGCGTCATCTTACACCACGACAATGCGAGCTCCCACACCGCCCACAAAACAACTAAATTTTTGAACGACGAAAACGTTGAGTTGATGTCCCATCCTCCATACAGCCCTGACCTGAGTCCAAATGATTTTTTTACGTTCCCTAGAATTAAAGATTTATTGCGTGGTCAGCGGTTTGAGAACCCAGAAGCCGCTGTGGAAGCCTATAAATCGGCCATTTTGGCAATGCCTACTTCAAACTGGAATTATTGTTTTAATGACTGGTTTAAAAGAATGCAAAAGTGCATTGAATGTAACGGAGAATACTTCGAAAAACAATAAAATATAATTTATGTTTATAGTGCACATAGTTTTTTAAATTCCCGATCATTTCGGTTTGCCCTCGTATAGCTATGAAACCTAGATAGGGTTTCTTGATAATTTTACGCTGTATCGCGCTGTACTCTATTAACTCAAAAACGTCGTAAAAGCCTCTAACCGCCCTTTATTTTGCTTGAAGACGGCGGCGTTATTGTTCTACGTTTTCATTATGTTATGTTCTACGAGCGTTTCAACGGCTATCAATGTTGTGGTCGGCTTATTATCACATTTAGGTTCGAGTCTTTCCGGTGGACATTTGCAAAATTAAGGATTCCATGGCCTAATTTTCTGATTAAATGCCTGTGTGAATAAAGAAAGTTGCCTCTTCTATAATCCGATGTAATAGCAACATAACCTAGATTCATGCAAGCTTTTAACTTTTGACCACCGGAGGGACGAATTTTGTTTTTTGAACTGACAATGACCCGGTCGCGTTATTAATCATTTCTGTGTTAGTTAAATACGTATACCTACACATTAACTATTCGTATTCTGATCGACAAAGGCATTTGTTAATCTCATCAGTTGCAAAAAATACTTGAAATATGTAAGGAAAGGTTGAAGGGCCCCACACGTTTAATTCCAGGCACATTTCAAAGCTCTTTGTAAGGCCATCCTCATCTCGCTACAAATTTAAGCGTTATTTATACCGAAGAGTACAATGTACTACACAATATTAATATGTCTTATTTACACTGTCGTTACGACCTTGCCTCTGTTTTGTTCCTATTTGGAGTACCGCCAACTCTCACTCCAACCCAAACCCACGCCAAAACCAATAGACGTAAGATACTTCGAGAAAACAAAGAAAACTCTTCCAATCCTAATGCTAGCGTAATTCAGTTCGATGGAATATGAAAAAGGCGGTTACGTCATTTCTATTTTCAAGCGAAGTAATTGATTAATTTAAGTGTGATATACGTTTCTGGTTTTGTTATGAAGCGGTGTTCTATTGATAGTGTAAAGAGAGACGTGGATGCAGAACGAAGGTTTGTTGACGTTGTGTCTTCGAAGTATGGACGGGGACGCGTGTTGAACGTTTCGGGCGTCTGTAAGGGGCAGCGTCGAGTGCGTGATGAAACTGCTCGAATTTCAGACTGTACCTTTCGTCCTTTGTTCAGAAGGATGCAGTAGATTTTGATAAAAATGCTTGACAACGGCCTAGGTCAAATATAAGTAACTATTTAATAAACAATGTATATAGGTGACGCTTTCAATCAGAAGGCTCCCTTTTATCGTTTCTCATGCATGTTTTTTTTTGCATCTTTTGACACCCTTGATTTGCAAGCCATCAGCTATCGCCATTTTAAGTTTTAATTCAATGCCATAAAGCAAATTTCCACATTAAAACACACCTAGAACTTAAGTTCGGGCGCAGCCTGACTCGTAGGTAACCTCAGACTTTACTTAATTAATGCGAAAAGCCAATAAAATTCCACATATTAAGTTAATGAATTACAAAAAAAAATTATAAGGTATTCTAACTAAAGTTTCAATAGTATTTACACTCGCTGTTTCTAAAATCTTCGTGTGTTTGAAACCTTATTAATAAATCAATTTCCTTGATTGAATGCACCATTTGATTATACCAGCAATAAAGAAGAACTAGACGCCAAACGACGCGAAGCCTCTGATCCCCCTTAAGCATTTTTCCGACGTTTCCCTCCCCCACTGTCCGCGCGGCTTGCGTGACTTTGAAAACGCTCCACACGCTTTCTTTCAGTTTCAGTCGCACCCTGAACCCGCGCCGTGCGCCCGCGTCGCGCCGACCACCCGACCGACTTACAGCCCTATGTGCGGACCGTCAGCATGGCCGAGGACCGGAAAATAGAGACCACCCCCTTTGAGGATGCCTTGGATAAGACTGGTGAGTCTCGAGAAAAACTTAGGGTCGCGATTTGGGTATTTTGAGTGAGACATGTGATGGGTTCAAAAAGTTGCTGAGTTGGATTTTGGGGGACTTATGTAAGGTCCTAGCACTTGACGCTGTGCCAACTCATGCTTACTTTAATGACAAATGGAGTAGTAAGATTTTTACCTAAGTACATTAAAAGATAGAAAAGTTCGCGTTTGAGCGTAGACATACACTCTAATACATAATTATCTCATCAGTAGTACAAACATTTACCTTAATTGTCATCATCGTTGTCGTTTCGTTACATTATAACTTTCTAGTGTAAGTGTGCTTTTTACCTGACTACGGCAAAGTTGAAAAGAAGAGTTATAAGTTTAATTCGTCATACTTTTATTAGATTCACGTCAAATCAATTTTAACCTACTTCTTATTGCCGAACCGAATGGAAATTTTGCATGAATAGGTTGTTCACGTGACAAAAGAATAATTTGGTATGTTAAAGCTGATATCTGATGCGGGAGACGGAAGGTGGGCGCAGAAACTTCTAAACTTCTTCTTCAGCACGTTTTTTTTTTTTATTTATTTATCATACAGAAAATACAAAACATTTAACAATAATGCAACGAGCAAAACCATACTAAGGTTTAACTAATAAATAAATAATAATAATAATAATAAAAACATTTTATTGTACATAAATGCGTTACATTAAAAGACTTACAAAATTCTTATACTAACGTTACGTTACGTTTTACGTGATAAACCCATCATATTTGAGCTCATTTGATTGGTCTTGGTGAGAAACTAACGTTTGTTAAAAACACTACAGTCGGCTTTAAAGGTGATTGACAATAAAACTTATTTGCCAAATCTCATAAGTAGGTACCTACTATAAAACACGTCGCGAACGCATGCAACAATGTTAATTAAAAATCTAAATTTATAATTTAAAACCCCCGCGACTCAAGTGGCTGGTCATCATGCGACCCTCATTTAATGAGTGATATAGAAAATGCTACTAAAACTGAACATAAGTAAAATTTGGCATTCTTTCAATATTACTTACAACTTCAATATCGGCTGAGATCTTGTCACTTGTTCCAATTAAAGCTAAATATATATCTTACTACTGGTCCTATTTCCACCAAACATAGCTAAGAACCATCTCGACAGACAAGTCTTTCTATTAAAAAAACAAAACACATCCCAATTGGTCCACCGTTTGGGAGGTACCATACCATACCACAGACAGACACACATATACGCAGATACACATGTTTAACTTTTCTCATCCCTCTTTTATCGTCGGGGGTTAAAAACGAGAAACGATCGAAACTTTTCGTTGCGTTGAAAACTTCAGAATCTGGATTTATTATAATGCTGCGTCGGATTTAAATTACTCCAGTTCTTACGATGACTTGTTACTATATTTATGTAAGTACTAGCGCCGCTCGGTATCACCCGCTCATCCCACGGGAACACTACATTTTCGGGATAAAAAGTAACCTTGTGTGGTAATCCAGGATGTCAGCTACCTGTATAACAAAATTTATTAAAATTGGTCCAGCCTTTGAGCTTGAAGATCTAACAAACATACACATAAAGACACTCACGAACGTTCGCCTTTATAATATTAGTGTGACTGAGAGATTCTCGAACCACTATAATTCAGTGAATAAAGGATTTTGACCTTACAAACGGTCCGGTAGTTTTGAATTTTTGATATGTTGTCTAGGATGGTTAGTCAATGTTTAAAATGCAAAATGCACAATTCCCCCCCCTCCGCGCCCGCCGCCATATTGAAAAAATCGGCACTCTCTTCATGTTTTTGCTCATATCTTCCTTTAGGAGCATTTTAGCTACAAGAAAGCTTTGACAATCTTATAGAGAGTTAAATTTACTACATTTTCTATTTTATATTTTGTTTCTAGGAAAGATAGTTACGGAGATATGCACATTTAAAAAAACTTAAGAAATTGCAATTTCCAACTCAAAAACAAACTTCTGGATTATATTTTCGTTTAGGAGCATTTTAGCTAGAACAGTGCTTGGGCAATTTTGTAGAGAATTAAATTTACTATAATTTACATTTCAAATTTTGTTTCTAGGACAAATAATTACGGAGATATGTAAAAAATAAAGTCACGTTTTCCGAAAATGTATGTAAAAATGGACATGAGTTTTATAAGCAATTATATTTCCTACATGTTTTAATTTGTCCTAGACTAGTCCGTAACTGAATAACAGCGTTCTAAACCAAGAATTTTGAGAAATTTTCGGAAAATTCGACTTTTCCTGTTTTTTAAATGTGCATATCTCCGTAACTAACCGTCCTTGAAACAAAATTTGAAGTGTAAATTATAGTAAATTTAATTCTCTACAACATTGCCTAAGCTTTGTTGTAGCTAAAATGCTCCTAAACGAAGATATAATCCAGAAGTTTGTTTTTCAGTAGGAAATTGTGATTTTTTACGTTTTTTTAAATGTGGATATCTCCGTAACTCCGTCCTAGAAAAAAAATATAAAATGAAGAATGTAGTAAATTTAACTCTGTATAAAATTGTCGAACCTTTTTTCTAGCTAAAATGCTCCTAAACAAAGATATGAGCAAAAATATGAAGAAAGTGCCGGTTTTTTCAATATGGTGGCGGGCGCGGAGGGGGGGGGAATTGTGCATTTTTCATTTTAAACACTGACTAACCATCCTAGACAACATATCAAAAATTCAAAACTACCGGACCGTTTGTAAGGTCACCCATAGTACTTTAGTCTCTATTCACCGTATTACTATTAAATTGAACGTAGTTATACAAAAACAATCCAACCTACACGTCACTTAAAATTGGATTTTGAACTTATTGACATTATGGGCAGTAAGTTTTTATTACATTTTCAGCGACTTGCGGGTTGGACCGTTTTTGCATAACTACGTCCAGTTGAGCGTGTTGCATGTTTTTGTGTAATTCCATAGAAAAGCAAGACGCGATTTAAAGTTTTTGGGGTATAGATGGCTTCTTTCTCGGGGAGACATCTATCCTAAATGAAATTTATATGGATTGGGCAAGTACCCAATGTATGGGATTGATGCATGTCACAAAATCTAGAGGTGCGCGAAAAATGCGAATATTCCAGTTTTTTTTTTTTTCATTTATTTGGGTAAACAAACAGTCATCACAATTGTGTTATACCTAAGCGTTATAAAACAGTTTTTAAATATATGTGTGACCAACACCGTTCACCACTTATTAATGTTACAATTTAATCGTTCTTAGCGATCGGCAAAGCACTTTTTAATCCTGTACCATAATTCTATACTCTATGGGATCCGCTACAGAACTTTAATATTCATAAGTCATCTCTCTACTTAACTCAAATAATTTCAAAAAGAGAACATCAGCATATTTGATTTAAAAAAAAAACGCTACTGTTCATTAATTGGTTGAAATTGCTTGTGACCTAAACACGGTACTCGACTTTATGAACCTTCCAGTGCAACGATTGCATAAAGTACTATTATCACTTTATTACTATACTCGTACTATGATCACTTTAATAAAAAATATATATTACTTAAAATTTGTTATTATCAAACATGTGATATTTAGATTAGTATAGATTATATTATAAATTGAGATAAAATATTGTACGCCTCTCGGCAGGACATGATGTACTGGTACTAAACAATAACTAACACCTGTGATGTAAACTCATGACCATGCTATAAATAAATTGATTGATTGATTGATTGATTCTGTTCTATACATACTTATTTATCGGCAGTCGGGATTGTTCCATTGTCTTCGTTAGACTTATGATGGCCCATACCGCAAATTGCCTATTGACCGTTTTGTACTGAAACAGAGAGCTCTCGTTTTCTTTCTAAGAAATATATCTGTATGTTACTAGGTAATACAGGAACTGGTAGCCGAACCGAATATCACTGGTGAGACCAAAGCCCATCGTCTTGGCTGGCTCGGCCACCTTGAGCGAATGGGAGAGGATCGGCAGGTGAAGAGAGCATACCTTGGGCGACCGACGGGGCGTCGTCCGGTCGGTCGGCCAAAGTACCGCTGGATAGATCTGGTAGAGAAGGATCTGCGTGGGCTCGGAGCTACAAACTGGCGAGAGATTGTGCAGGATCGGGTAAAGTAGCGAGCTCTTGTGTCGGAGGCCAAGACTCATTTTGGGTCGCTGAGCCAGCGCAGTTAGTTAGTTAGTTACTAGGTAAATCAGAAATGTATAACCGTGGACTCTAAACAGCAAAAATGCGAATTATGCTCAATCAACATTTTCTTTCTCCAACTTCCCATAAGGAGAAACACCTTGCACGGGTTAAAAAACGAAATGGTCCGACACATAACATTTCTCCCATTCAGTTTCTAAAATTTCGTAAGTTGGTTAAGTTTTCGAGGATCAAACAGACGAGAACAAAACCGCTATGTGTATGAAAAAATGAGCATGGGATATGGTCAGCCAAGAAATAGCGTAGAAATAAATATTATTAGTGATATAAACAGCGTTGCTTCTCAATATAGTAAGCTCTTCTCGGGCATGCGGCCTGAATTTTCATTAAATTCTTAGGATAAATAGGCCATGAACGCGAGTTTTCATACAACAGATTTGTAATAGATGAAGCAGCTTTTGGTTCTATGTGTACGTGTCTACGAACCAATCATAGAGACGTGTTGTGAGCTTGGCGTTGTGACAGATGCGCACGCGGACGAAACTTAGCCCGTGACTAACCAAAACTGGCTTCACTTTCAAGCGCTGACTACATAGGTTTCTGAGCGTATTTATTCGAAGATTAAAATACATTTTCTGCACACTAAAAACTACATGAGAAATTATAGAGAACATTACTTTTTTTCCACGCAACCTTTGGTCAAGTTTGCTGTGATTGTAAGATATTTTTTTAATAAAAACCACAAACCACAAAAGTCGTGGTTGTATTTTATTGATTTGACGTTATTTTATTGTTTATTATGATTAGAAATTCCAAGCTATGCGATAAATTTTCTATACGGGACAAATATGTTTATTCAATGCAGTTTGCACAACGGGTCGCCTGAAAACTAAATGAGGTCGAGGTCGTCCAAAAGAGCTTAGCTATATGTTTCATTTGAAATACAATACTTTATTGCGGTTTTCCTTTTATATACAAACGTTTTGTCATAGAAATATAATTTCATCGAAAGCATTTTTTTTAAGCCATAAACTTTGGCATGTCATAATTAAAACACATACCCAATCTAACCTAACCTAATCTATAGTTTTTCATTTTCAAGATTTCTGTGAAATGTATGATTTCCGGGGAAAAATTGTCTATTAAATGAACATTCGCTGAAATGAGGCCTTTGGTGAAGTGTTATTCTATAAAATAAGGGGATCCCATTTTATTGCATACTTAACGAAACATTATGGTGTTTCTACAATTAAATTTGATATTTATAATATACGTAAATCTACATATAATTATCTAAAAATTAAAATACATATATTAATACAGTATTATTATGTACGAGTTACGACTATGATCCAAAAACATTACGATTATTTTTGGACTAGACTAATATGGTCCTCGACGTATGAGATAACGGCAAAGATGATTAATCATTTATATGATACTTCTACGTATGTAGACACATCAAATACGGAGGAACCGATTACGTAGCGCAATAAATAAATGTCAGGTCACGAAAACAAAAGATGCTCGCAGTTAATCATGTTCAAACATTTCCTATTTGCCGTCCACTCGTAACAATAATGCCACCCGGTTAGTTGTTCCGACAGAAAATTGGAGAACTGTGCCATATCTATCTATACTATATTATCTATGCCATATATATGCATAACAAAATTCTAAAATTGTATTGAAAATATTATTTTGGAGAGGAGTCATTAATTCAAGAAAAAGGTATGGTGCGCGGCGTCGTAACTGCTCTGTTGGATTTCTCTGTCACCTCACACTCGTATTTTAAGACCCCTCATTATGTAACCGTTGCATAAACTACTATTAATGCATAGCATGGAATAGAATAGAATAGAATAGAATAGAATAGAATAGAATAGAATAGAATAGAATAGAATAGAATAGAATAGAATAGAATAGAATAGAATAGAATAGAATAGAATAGAATAGAATAGAATAGAATAGAATAGAATAGAATAGAATAGAATAGAATAGAATAGAATAGAATAGAATAGAATAGAATAGAATAGAATAGAATAGAATAGAATAGAATAGAATAGAATAGAATAGAATAGAATAGAATAGAATTCATTTATTTGTAAATCACAGGTAAGTAGTACAATAAGATCTTATATTTTAAAAACATACAGTGCTCTGTGTTTT
Organism: Apotomis betuletana; assembly: GCA_932273695.1. NCBI lineage: Eukaryota > Metazoa > Arthropoda > Insecta > Lepidoptera > Tortricidae > Apotomis > Apotomis betuletana. The sequence continues at coordinate 34,082,509 of OW026300.1, read as the reverse complement.
GCCTTTTGGCGTACAAATTTTATACCTTACTAAAAATAAGGTTTTTGACTGGAGGACTGCGGAAGATTCCTAACTAACTAAAGCGAATTAAAAGGTCGATATGATACTCGTATGCCTACCCATAATAAAATACGAAGAACTCCTAACGTTCAGTGGCAGTGGGCGAGCCATCTCGTAAAATTGATGAGTTTTATAAAGTAAATAATCACCAATGGTGGCCGACGGCGCTAACATAGATCAAACACTTACTCTATGGTGCCAATAAGATAAGTAGGTAGGTACAGGCAGTAGCATTATAGCATAAACCGCTCACAATGACATGTACAACCCTTATTCTTTAGTTTATAGAGTGCGTATTCATATATGGTTTTGGGCACCTAGCGCGCATAGCAACTTCAGCTTACTTTACAGTATACCTACGTGAGCTGAAGCTGACAGAATCGCCTCTTGCTCGCTCTTATGCGATCGAGATAAGAACCTCTCCGATTTCACCCAAACCCGAACCCGTATTGTACTTGAATGTCGATTTCGTTAAGTAAGAGGCAGCACTGGTAGGCCGAACACAAATACTGATACTTAGATGAAGGTTGCAGAAGCCCACTGAATGGCGGTGGCCCAAGCCAAGATGGCGTCCTTTACACACACCTGCGAGTATGATGGTTGCGTTTATCACGCGATAAATAAGTGACAAATTAAGCGTCTGTCACGTTTTGACAAAATACGAGTGTGAGCGACAGATGTCACTTATTTATGATGTGATAAACGCAACTATCAAAGGCCCCCTGGAGGACACATGTTACCCGCAGTAGACGTTGCTCCTCTGGTGAAGATGATGATGTATTCAAAACGCAAAAATAATTCCTTCGGATAGTTCGGATTTCGCACATCTACATTCGCAATACAAAACACTAGATACAAACATTATTCAATTTAAACAGATATTCGTAATTGATTTGGCCAGCTGTTGTTCATTAAGGCTTTGTGGAGACGATTGTGCTGCTGGCTAAGCACACAAAGCCACAATGGCGCTGCGTGTGAGTCAACATAAAATAATGTCAAATTATTTGACATTGTCAGCCGCTGCGGGAATATTTAGGATGGCAAAAATTTGCAAAGCTGGTGGCAGAGGTCAATATTATTATAACGGTACATGTCGTAAATCGTGACAGCACCGTACAGTGTGGATATGAAACAATTAATTGCAAAAGCTTAAATTTTTACAATATGAAGGCCAATAAGAAGGATATTATAGGTTTTATGACTTTGGATTCTGCGCTCGTAGAAGATACCACATATACAAATAGAAACAAATACAAATTCTTTATTGGTACTTAACACCAAGTTACATGTCAACAATTTTAAGCATAGGTAGGTAGTTACTTATTTTACAAATTAATTTAATTTAGGTATGGTTATCACATTGTCTACATTTTCCACATTATTAATTGCGATAATAAATTCGTACGATATTATTATAATACATTTGACTAGCTGACGTGGTTATTTATAATATTTACATATTTCTAATTCTACAAGTTATTTATAGTATACCTACATATAACTTAGACATTTCATAAAGACATGTCAACGCATCGGGTAGGTACCTATATCGTTTCGTATTGCAACGTTGATCGGGATGTACGTTTATTAAGTCCCAAGTATTGTGCGGTGACGCAGTGACTTGTATAATGGCAAAGATGAGAACATCTAAAAAATAAATATAATTAACTTTTCACAAGTGTCATCTTGAAACAATCTAATTGTTTAAGGTGGTATATAACGACCCTGTTCCCCGAAATGGTTTCTAAATTTACATAGGTTGTAATAGTACATTACATACCTAGGGCGGTGTATTCGTGAATGTCCCAGATATCGCAGGTGTTTGTGGCCCGAACCGAACTGAAGGTGAGGTGAGGTGAGGGCCATAAAGGGCGATCTGGGGCTTTAAGAATCACCCCCCCATGGTTTGTCTAAAGTTTTACGTATTACCTTGGCCAAGAAGCTAGATTTTGGAAAGCGCGGGCAGAAAATCCCACTTATGGCATAGCGTCACGTTAAAATTAGTATAATATATACCTTGGGATCTGTACAGCATTTTTTGCTTTATTTACCAACAAATTTTTATAAAAAGATTTTTTGGCGATTCGTTTTTATGATGACACATAAACACTTGTAAGGATCATAAGAACAAAGCTTCGCACCTGTAGCAACAATATAAATCCACGCGCTGTCACTGAGCGCGAAACGACATTACATACGACCTATTCTGTAGACAACCTGTAGAACAACACGGGTGTGTCATGCGTGATTCAAAATAATAGAAATTTCCATTCGCATAATAAATTAATAACACAAGCTTTTATTTATTTAATGTTACTGTTATTGTGTGATTTTGAGGTCGGGTCAAGATTTTTTATGCTTGAATGATAATCTAGATTTGCTGTAGGTTTACGAAAAGTTAATCTAAGAATACTCAAATTTTAAATGTGTTTGTTAAATAAATGAGAACACACAAAAACTTTACTTACATGCAATTAACAAAACAATAAACGTCCTTTAATATATAAAATTAATACCTATATTTTATTAGAATGATCATTCCAATAATTATCGATATTGATGTTTTAGGCTATATGAAAAAATACATTCCATCAACTCTCAATGAAAATAGAGAAGGCTTGTATAATTATTATATAAAATCTTCTCTGCAGGTCGCTGATATTAACAATACTTTTATAACGTTGTTAAATGACGGATGAACTTAATAATAAACGTTTTCAGAGTTAACTAAATACGTCAGATATTCGTGACGTCACGATTAAACAAACTGAAAAGGTTAATCGCACTATTGTCTACATTCTGCTGAACGCATTGTCTTATCGTGACACTTTCATTCACAGTATTCCGTGACGATAACCCATTTGGATTTTGCAAAACAACTGCACTTTTTGTATAACTTTCTTTATTATCCACCTAGAGACATACTTTCTCTCTTTTCTCTCTCATTCCTCTCACTCGCTCTCTCTCTCCGTCTGTTAAAGGCCGGTTCAGGTCTAGCAGACTAGAACAAATATATCCACTGGGTCAAATCATAATCTGCGGTTCTATGATGGTCGCTTTTATCACGCGATAAATAAGTGACAAAGCATCCATCACGTTTCGAGAATGAGCGTTTTTGAGTGACAGATGCTTTATCATTTAATTATCACGTGATCAACACATCCATCATAGGCTGGCTTATTGTAACATCTTTATAATACATGCATTTATGCTGACCACAATTCTGCTAAGGCCAGAAAATAAAGAGCCTGAATTTAGATTGGGCTCTGTTGCCTTTTTGAAATAGTACACAGCAATCCATTACGTTGCAAAATTAGTAAATTCTACAAGCAGTCAAGCCGTGATGAACAAAGTATAAATTTACAATCATCTTTTTCTTTTTAGGGAATGGCGTTTACAATGTGATGCTAGTGGTGACGTGCGCCTGGATCCTCTTGGCCATCGGCATAGACCTGTTTGGCTTCAGTTTAGTGGTGGCTTCTGCCTGCGACCTGGAGCTCACAGTGGCCCAGAAGGGCATCCTCACATCTCTACCCTTTATTGGTAAGAATCTGTATGTAATTCTTATGATAATGTTTAAATAGACCTTGCTGGCCATTGGCATGGACCTGGTTGGCTTCCTTCTCGTAGTGGCCTTTGCCCGTGCGCAGAAAGGCATCCTCACATCACTGTCCTCATCAAGATGCTTCTTTATGTGGTGTTAATTCTATAATTCTACCAGGGATCGCAACTGCAAGCTTCATACCGGAAGACTTATGTCTTTGTGGAGCTCCTAGGTGGACCCATAGTAAGGGTATAGTATAATGATAAAGGTGTGGGAAGCCGTTAAATACACGTAGTGCATGATCCGCCACAGGAATAAACTTTTGTCCATCACATACAGGACAGCCTGCAAGCGAGATCAGGATGATGATGACAGTGTTATTGAAAGTTATACTTATTTATTTAAACACAAATGAATGTCAGTATACATGTTGACTTAATGTCAAATGGCCTTCTATACAAATCAATTATAAATAAGGTCAACCAAACCCAGTCAGAAATACTTTTAAGTGGTAAGAGTTGAAGTTAATGATCATAATTGTTACAGGAATCCTGCTCGTATCCTACGTATGGGGCTACGTGTCCGACACGCGAGGGCGGCGATTCTCTTTAGTGCTGTCTCTGCAGGCCGCCTTCGTGTTGTCCTGTTTGACCAGCGTCTCCCCCAACTGGCTATTCCTCGGGCTGGTCAAGTTTTTCTCCGTTTGCTTGTGAGTAGCTCCATCTTTTCTGGCAAGCTATTCCGTACACTCATGTACCTATCGTTGTGTTGCATGTATTAAAATATCAATATCAAACGCCTTGTTGGATTGCATCGCGACAGTGATCACTTACCTAGATCAGACACCATAAAAAACGTATATATAATCAGTCATGTTATTAAACACTACTTAAGGTTGGCTGCTATCTTGAGCCAACCAAAATAATCATAACACACAGATGTCTATGTTGCCGTCGACAACGGTCGTATTTATAGAACGATAGTCCCAGGATAGGTACTACCACTTTAGTCCAACTATTATTCTAGATGATACATTTCATTTTAATTTAGATGATTTTCAATAGATTAAAGTGAATATTGTTGTTCCGTCAAAATTTTTATTTTTGTGATAAGATTTTATAGCCGACTGAAATTTTTCTTTAAACATCCACCAATTGCACACTGAGATTCTAAAGACCCTAAACGCGGCAGGATTGCTTTATCTATTAAAAAGTTTCTAGGGCCACCTTCCAGCTCCATCATCAGACCAGCCCCATAGTACAGTCGCCATCAGATATATCGTAGCATGTAAGCTATTCAAAGGCTATTCATAAATATCTGAACACGACTCTTATTGACTGGGCGTTACAGTACATGTTCACATATTTATGAACGCCTTATATGCTGCGATATATCTGATGGCGACTGTACCCCATCATTGTATTGTCATCAAAGTAGGTATGCAAGTTTTCAGCTCAATCGCTTCAAAATTGAGTTGCAAGATACCACTCGAACAAACATAGTTAAACACATCATGTAAGTTAAATAAAAGCCTGTAAAATTGATTTAATTATCGAATAAATCATACTAGTCGCGTTAAACTGGTTGTTTTGTTTGTTTTTGTCATGTGTTTTGACTTTGAACATCCATTCAATAAAGCCTACTGATTGCCTACATTGAGACATGCTCATCAAAGCCTAAACATTCCAGTAGACAAACTCGTGATTAGTTATGAGTGGGCTATTAATTTGACCCCAGTTAATTGTCGAGCTGATCGATGGACCAATGTCAAGTGCACGTGCCTGTGAAGCGAGTTGCTAGTGTTGCTACCCGGCTGTTATACGACGGATATTGGGCTTCCTTTGATTGATCTTAGGGCAAAATCAACTATTGTGTTAGTGTGTCGTTTGGTTATTCAGTTAAAGCTGTGAAATAGTTTTTATTTGGCCTCAGATAATTGTCAAGCTCGCTGATCGAACAATGTCAAGTGCACTTGCGTAAGGCGAGTCGCTACCCGACTGTATGGCTTCCTTTGATTGGTCATCGGTCAAGAACATGTAGTGTTGTAGTTTTCTATTTCTTTTAGTTCTTCAGATAAACTGTAAATTGAATTCTGCTTCAATTAATTAGGTAGGAAATATGTCGTTATATAAATTAACAGCAATTGTTATTATTATCGGTTCCAGGGAAACCGAACAAAAAGGTCCTAGCGTTAAGATTCCTGACGTCAAATATTGATTATTCGTTATCTTTTAAAGATCGTAAAGTAGGTACTCCTGTTCAGGAAGACAGAAACTGAGTTACCTACAGCATATTCCTGAGGTTGAAATAACAATTTAATTGATGTGTTCCAGTTCTTGCGCCGCGAATTCAGCGACGTACACGCTGGTGGGCGAGTCGTGCGTTCGTCGCGTGCGCAGCAAATACATGCTGCTGATGACATGTCTGCTTCTGCTGTCGCCCGCCGCCGCAGCAGGTAAATTACTATTAACTTATCCACAAAACAGACTATAACAAACCTCAATACATATTTCAGAAAGGTAAAACCGGCATAGCCTAGACTCGAGGCAAGTTTAGAGCAACTAGAGGACAAATCAAGAATCACTGTGATGGCGTCCCGGCGTTCCCGTAACGGGAAGCGACATTTTAGTTGTGATGATAAGTCTCAATCCTAACGAACTGGATCAAGAAGCCCACAAAATAATTCATCTGGTATTATATAGAAAGAACTCTACGCAATTAGACAGTCTGATTTATGACGTATCATACAAATTGATATTTATAAGTTTATTTGTGAGAACTACATTGCATTTTATTCATCTCGTTGCAAACGATTGAAACGGACTATTTTCAAATTCAAACCCAATAAAGCATGAAGATATGCGGTTCAAGTACCTAATAGCAACATCAACACATTCCATGCCACTAAAATACTGAAATGTTTTGCAGTGCTCACGTACCCCACTCTGAAGCTAGACTTCGCCGCCGAGCTGACATGGCTGCACGTGGTCTTCAGACCCTGGCGGTTGCTGATCATCGTCCTGGCCATCCCTTCCGGGATTGGAGCTATGGCGATATATTTCTTCCATGAGAGCCCCAAGTTTCTGGCCAACATCGGGAGGAAGGATGACGCTTTGGATGTGATGAAGAGCATCTATGCTGTTAATCATAGATGTTCTAGGGATAATTTTAAGGTAATTTTTGAATAAAGACTATTAAATTAATAATAAGTGCCATACGGCAAAGATTATTTATATCAAGAAAAATATACATTTATTATGGGTCAAAAATAAAACATAATAAAAAAAAAAATTGGAATAAAATGCTATTTATTTTTATATCAATGTTAAAACTTCCAGGTGAAAGCCCTAGAGCTCGGCGAAGAAACCTTGAAGAAGAAGATGTCTCTCGTCCGCTCCATGTACGAGCAGAGCGCACCGCTGTTCCGACCGCCGCTGCTGTGGCGGACCATCCAGCTCTTCTACATCGTCGCCGTAGTGTACATCACGTGAGAACAGGTTTTACATACATATATTCATAAAAAGCTCGGTTAAGGTCTTCCTTTAGCAGAGCAACCCTGTTTCGATGCTGTGGCCCACGCTGCGGCTGATCTATTTGCGCGAAAACTGATTTGATAAATGTACCTGTCTACATGATTAGCCTGTTTAGAACATTACCATTTTACTCATACTTGCAAGCAGAGAACCTCTGTTTTAAATACGCTCTGCGTCTGAGTATGGTGTAGACCATTGCTGAAGTCACAATTGCAAACCAGCAGTGTAGCAAAACGTGAGTACCTGGATTTGTATTACATGTATAGATGGAAAATTGCATCATTCAAAATGATCTTCACTAAATATACAAGTAATCTTGATTGGCTTTTAAAATAATTATATCTAATATAATGTTAACTATTCTTCAATTTAATTTAAGTAAAAACTTAAACTAAAAATAAAATATCCCAGATCCTAAAGCATCTTTACGCAAGCTATAAATGTACAAGGAACGATAGGAAAATACGTACACACAGGCTCATTTTCTTGACGAAAGGTCTTGTGCGTACATCACTATTTTCCTGTTCCATTTATTTCTTACGCGTAAAAAGTCTGCTGACTTACAGTCATAATTTCAAAAATATCCCATCCACGTGTATTATATAATTTGGAATGCCGCCATAGGCGAGACGCCAAACTCTCATTTTCATCCAAGAGAAGCTATGAAATAGCTCTATAACTGGCGAATCTGTTCAATCTTGGCACGTTTATAAATGAACGGTTCTGGAAACGAAAGAGTTGCTAGCCAATTGGCAAATTATTGTTGTACTCTTTTCTACTAATGTCATAACAATATGTAGATTTTTGTTAAATTGAAATAATTCGCGCGTGCCATTTATTTAAATTCCGATCCGAGGAGTATAATTTATATTTAATCTAATGCTTCCTATTTTCTGAACTATAACTTTGATTTCATCATCACTTATCAAAAGATGAGATCAAAACAACAAAGCCATGCCCTAAAATACCACTTTCTTGCCACGGGCACAAAATACTCATTTTTTTCGTCTTAATTTCCAGCAACAACAGCTTCCTGGTGTGGCTTCCGCAGATCTTCAACCTAGTGATGCTCTCGATGGAGACCGGGACGGCTGACGGCAACATCTGCTCGCTGATCGCCAGGCGTACCGTCGTAAGGAACCTCACAGACAACTACGACAATTCGACTGCTGATACCGTTGAGATTGTAAGTAAAAACAATATTTCCAAAACAAAAAAAAAAAACTCGATCCGTTCAAAGGTTAACGTATCTCTCTATAACGGGCCGGCCACGACGAATTTACGAAAAATAGACTTATCTATAACGGGCCGGCCACGACGAATTTACGAAAATTAGACTTACTGTTGAGTTTCTTTCGGCTTTCTTCTCAACAGGGATCTCTTCTTGTGAAATTCTTATTGGATTCAGACTTGTAAAAGTGCCCTTGTACAGAATATTTTTTTTATTTCTATCTGAAAGCCATAACTTTTGCAAGTGTTCTTTAAATTATCACGGATCATTTATGGGTTCATTATCTCATCGCTTGATTTATTATTATTATTTATTTTTAACCCATGGCCGATTCAATTTTGGTACATAAAAAAAACCTTGATATTTATTGTTTTCTTATTTCTACTTCCAGTCCCCTGACGCGTGTCTCGGCGTGATCGAAGACAACGTCATCCTCACCCTCATCGCTTCCCAGTCCGCCTTCTCCTTCCTCAACTTCATAATCTCCTACCTCCCCAACCACAGGAAGACTGTTCTACTCACGATCCTCACCCTCTCCTCTCTGAGCGGAGTCTGCTGCAACCTGATGCCAGAACCTATTTCCAGCGTGTTCTTCTTCGTGCTGTTCACGTGCACTTGTTTGGGGATGGGGATTCTGGCGTCATTTTTTGTGGATTTGTACCCGACGTCTTATAGGTAAGTCTGTTAGTAATTTCTGTAAGAATAATTTGATTAACTTTCTGAGTTCATTTACAGCTTCCTAATTCAAAAAGGAACTAGTTCACTCTTTTCAAATATAATTTGACGACGCGGTTGGAGCAGTGGTAGGGCAGCTGCCTACACAACTAAGCTGACCGTCGCGTCGTGGGCTCGAATCCCAGCAAGGGCAAATATTTTGTGATGTTCTTAATATTTTCCCCTTGGTCATGAATGCTTTTTTTTATTCTAGTTACTCATTTTAAATCGACGTCTAGCACCTTCACTACGGTATCGGACCTTTAAGACCCGATACAAGTATGGCTAATTACAAGTTAACTTAATTCCGTAGCGAATGTACTATAGTATCCATAAAACAAGCATTGCTTACGACTATATTGAATTGTGCAAGATTGTCCCTTAATATTTAATGACTTATTAATTCTGATTTAAACCTTTGCAGAGGAATGGTGGCTTGTCTCAGCATCATGGTGGGTCGGAGCAGCACGTTCGTCGGCATCAATCTGGTGGGCAACCTCATCTTCAACCACTGCCAAATCACCTTCTACTTCTGGTCGCTGCTGGTTTTAAGTAAGTTCAGATGACTATCTATAGATATAGATATGACCTGTTTTTGTTAGTGGGTTGGAGTAAGAGCAGCACGTTCATCATTAGCAACCTCATCTTAACTACTGTCAAATCACCTTCGACTCCTGGTCGCTGCTGGTTGTAAGTGAGTTCAGATCACTATCAATGACCTATTTTTCATTAGTGAGTGGGATTCGGAGCAGCACGTTCATCGTTAGCAACCTCATCTTCAATTACTATCAAATCACCTTCTACTATTGGTCGCTGCTGGGTTTAAGTGAGTTCAGATGACTATCTATGACCTGCTTTTTGTTGGTGGGTGGGATTCGAAGCTGCACGTTCATATTGGTATCAATTTACTGGGCAACCTCATTTTCAACCACTCCCAAATCACCTTCTACCTCTGGTTGTTATTGGTTTTAAGTGAGTTTAAATTTCTTGTCCGATCTGTTAGTCAAAATTAGGGCTTTAGGTTTAATGATTGAAATAAACTGGTTGCACCTCATTTCGAGTATACGCGACGTCACAGATACCGTGAACTTATCGTAACTGTGTAGATAACTAGAGAATTTGCAAATTTGATTATTATATACATATTTAGTAAAATTATTGGAATTCTGTTGAAGTGTATTTACTTGGCTAGTACTTAAGTAGAATATTTATATTATACGTAAAAGGGGTCAGAGAGAGAGAGTGGTGTTTTTGTATCCCGCAAAATATAGGTTCCTGTGGACGAACTTATGAGAAGTCAATGTATTTATTTAGTATATATCTTATAATTCCCAGGTAGCGTGGTAGCCGCGTGGTTCCTCCCGCCGGACAAAGTGAAACCAAAAGTGAAGATAACTGCTATGTAATTGTACATTTTATAGTTATTGATACGAGGACTATCTGTGATTTTAGGATAGTGCTGTTAGTACAGTAAAACTGCTTTTTCTGTACAAGAAGTGTAAAATATAACACTCCATACTCTAACTAAAACCTTTTAGAGTATAAAGTGTTAATTTTACACATCATTTAAACTAACTAATTATACTGGTTTTAACATTGAAAATGTTTATGCTTTCCTGATCGAGTATATTTATGAAATTGTGATATTTGCCTGTAGTTTTTTTGTTAATAGCAGACAAATAGGCGTTATATCGAACTTTATCTTTTTATCCATCCATTTTATAAAACAACACAATACAGGAACTCTTTATTTCATACCTCACAAAACAAACTGGAGAAATATCATTATAAAAACGGTTTAAACTCACGTAAAAATTGTCAGGAACGGCCCGACATGGTTTCGAACTCATAAGGAGCTCTTCATCAGGGACAGCCTATCCGTGCTGCTACGCGACTCACGGCGCACTGTCAATTTTTACGTGAGTTTAAACCGTTTTTATAATTATTAAAGAAAAGTTCTCGAGACGTTATTTCTCCATACAAATCGGGAATCTCTAAACACAACGCATTCATCTGCGTCCGAAATTTTAGACAATGAAGGTTAATAATTATGATAATAATATATCGCGATAAACCCGATATAATTTGTTTTAATTAAGAAGTGTAAAATCGGTTTACATTTATAGACAAAAGTTTAATCGAATTTTCATTTCATAGAAAGCATATTTTTTTAAACCGTATTAAAATATTTTGGAATGTTATAACACAAACCTTACCTTACCTAATCTATACCTAGGTTGATATTTTCAAGATCTATCAAAAATGTATGACTTCCGGGGATTTTTTGTCTATGAAATGAAAAGTCGATGAAATGAAGTACCTATTCAGTGAAGTAGCTATAAAAGAAGAGGGTGTACCTAAAACCTTTTTTTTGTGGGTAAGGGAACATTTAGTGCAATATGGATCTTATTACCAGTGTCATAGTTAAAGTTACTATGATAATTTGTTATATTAAGCTTTTAAGAGTTTTCAGCTGACCTGAAGACGATGTACCTATTACTTAATATACTACTAAATACAATAAGTATTTCTGAACATGATTAATGGTTAAAATTGTTGTTTTTTTTTTTTTTTTTAATTACATTTAAAATCAAGCATTACCTATATCAATATAGCTTAATGTGAGGTCACGACGACGTAACAATGTTATAGCGGCTCCACACTTACTCGCTAAGTTGGCCGAGGCGTAGTTGGCTGAAGTATGGGTTTCCACAGCGAAGTGCCCCTCCACACTATCATATTCGCTCAACCTCAGCCAATTCGCGAGTAGTGTGTAGCTGCAATTATACTTCGACTCAATGTAATGAATGTTAATAGCAAATGTTTATAATGAAGCGAAAAATTGAAAAATTCAATGGTTCAGACAGGATTCGAACCTGCGTCTCCAACGGCTTTCCGGGCCAACACGGGCGTCCTACCAACTGGACCACCGAACCAGATGTCAGAGCCATTGAATCTTTCAACCAGTTGCTTCTACATGCCTTAGGGTGGCATCGTAGCGCCATCTACCGTAAAGATTCAGACTTTATAATCGGCACCATAGTCTCAAATTATGTTGATTCTCAAAGAGCCGTTGGAGACGCTATGCAGTTCGAATCCTGTCTCAACCATTGAATTTTTCAATTTTTCGCTTCATTGTAAACATTTGGTTTATGTTAGCAGACGTTACTGCTTTAATAAAAATAATGTTAATTAGCGTATTTGAATAATATATTATGGTGAAAAATGCCACAAAATTATTGTTATTATTGTTTGAAGGTTGATGTTACGAAGTTAAAGTGTACGTAAAATACATTATTATGACAATAATAAATAATGACGAAAATATTTTATTTTCTTTTAGTCTGTATGAAAATCAAAGAATATTCACTTTTTTATAAAATACTTTATTAAAAAATAATATAACTTATACAAAAACACTTCAGTATGACCAAGTATAGCTCTAAACTTTATTTAAGAGATTTCGTCATAAAGGATCATTCACACCAAAGCCAAAACACGCCAGATCTAATGCCGATTTCACACGAGGGCAGAACAGACGCACTTACTGTCAAGACACTGTACTGTTTTGTGCGATCAAATAGTAGCAGAACTGAGCTGCCTCTGCCTTACTGTTCTAAAGGAACTATTCTATAAAAAAAGCTGAAGTGGCGTTTATAGAAAAATACTTCAGTATAACCGTAAAATACAGTGTAAAGGTAAGGCGGGGAGTCAACCTACGGAGTGTAGAAAGGAGGATCACTATCTTTAGGTATATAATATATGTTTTAATTTTTTCTATAAAAGATGATGTGAAATTTTCAGTGTGACACTTTAATTTGTTTCTACCCGTGAGATCATGTTATTGGATTCCCTGTTTTTCTATTTAAGTCTACTCAAAATTGTTGGTTCTCCTACCATAATAGTTTGACATCACTATCTGAAGGTAAGAGTAAGTAAAGTAATAAAAGTTTGGTCTTGTCTTGTCACTTTATGACAATTTGACAGCGACAGATCATCAGTTTGATGTTGATTGTACCAAAAACAGCCCGCGCGTCTAGTATAACTGACACGCTACTTTTTGTCGCGTGAAATAGACTACCTGTCACTTTCTTTTCAATACCGTGCGACAAACTGGTGTTGCTGAGTCGCGTGACAAGCGAAGTCGCGGCAAGTTATGCTAGCCCTGCTGGTTCACACAAATTTGCTTTCTATTCTGCTATCATGTCAAAAAGATCTAAAATGATTAGCTGGTTTTACTGCATTTTAACGTGATTTTAACTTACTAGATACTTTACTAAATTTGTTTCACAATTGAATCTTATATTGTCAAAGAACTAAAACAAAATATTTCTGTACAGTTTGCAAGCATCGAATATTAAATACCAATAGCTTAAACATTATTTTACCATTACTTGTAAATAAATTAAAAATAAACAAAATACACCAATATTCAAAATAGGAACAGAAATACACTCGTCTCTTGAAAATACATTCATATTCATAATTAACTCAAGACAAAGACATTGAAGACGAGTGACAATCTATAAAAATATCAATTGATGACGTCACTAGATCATCACTTCCTCTTCATACATTCGTTGTACTGAGAGAGATAACAATTTATATTAGTAGCGCCATATTATTGAGACAGCATTTCTTTATGACCCTAATAGGATTAAGTATTCTGTGCCCTAGGTTACGTGATGACTGATGACCACGACCATTCCGCCAAGAAGGAAAACGACAAAAAAGATTTATTCGTGCAACATTTCCACAGCGTTGACTGAGTTTTCACCGATAGACAAAAATATTCATAAACAGTACAGGAGAGTAGTAGAAAACTTTACAAAAAAAAACACTCAACACCAGCACGAGAAAATGAGTCCTACATCCTACATCAATTGTCATAATTGTTTTAATCACAGATAATTTTCTGAAAAGCGGTATTTCATACCCAAATCTACGACACTTAATTTGTCAATTTACCTACATAGCAGTAAGTAATAAATAACTACTTAATTTAATGTCTTAAGAATTACATGCCAAATAATTATAGCACGGTTTCTGCTAATTTAGTGTAAACATAGACAAGGGTTTATAATGTTCGGTTGACCTAGTGGATTATTTTGTTACGTCATCAATATTGATTTCTGTCGATCGCGATGTGAAATATGAACGCAATATCTATCAATAAAATCAATCTAAAAATAGATGTTATAAAGCAGGCAGTTTATTTCGTTAGATCGCCACATCATCAATTCCCTCTTGTGACAAACTAAGTACATTGGGTTTTCGGATATCAAGCAAAATCGGAGGTTTTCATTTCTCAGATTCCTAGTGACAGATGCTTCTATATCAAAAGACTCTATCGACTTTACAAACTTTTGCGATAGAGCAGCCTTTAGACGCTGCTCTATCGGATCATAGTTTGTCAAAAATCTTAATGTTAATAAGGCACTTCATAAAACCAACTATATGGTCGACCAAGTCCATCGTTTACATATGTGTGGATATGTATCTGTCCAATCCTGTGCTCTTTTCTACGGCGTCAGGTTCAGTCTTTTCTTCTTTATTGTCTTCCAACTTTATCAGCATTATGGCTATGATTGATACTGTAAAATATAAAATTACATCGTCAAAATCCACGATAAAATAATAACATAGTATTCATGACGCCCATTTTAAGGTTTTAGGAACTTGAATAGTCATGTTGTGGTTAACTCTAGCAAACTTCGAAACCAATAGCCACTAACCGACTTTTAAAACATTGACACAAAGATGCGTAACCTGGTGGAAGAGACCGGGAATCGAACCCGGTACCTCTTATTTTTCTTTTTTTTTTTTAACATGACATTAACTATGTCAGGGCTGGTTAGCCCTTACTACCAGTAGTCGGACTTTGTGTGGAAGTATAGCCCGCTAATGGGATTATCTCCGCGCCACAGGAGTAAATACTTACCGACAAGAAGCGTGACAACAGCAATGGAAGGATTTCGACATGAGAAATTCAGAAGAACTCCCATGATCTAGTTGGAGGATACACTGCTTGTGCCGCCTTACTATGCTAGTCTAAACACACTTCGACTTACCGGCTAGTAGACTGATGACATCGATGAAGGAAGAAGGGCATGAGAAGACTAGGAGAACTCTCTTTACAAAATTGGAGCATACACCGCTAACTTGGCATAGCATATCGAGGAACTGGTACGACTTGACACTTACCAGCGAGTAACGCAGCGACGGCTATGAAGGGAGCAGGACACGAGAAGTCCAAAAGAACTCCCACGGCTAAGTTGGAGGCTACGCCCCCCGCGCGGCCCCACCATGCTCCCCAGCACACTCCGAGGCCACTGCGAATCGAAACAGTACCATTAGAAAACACACCTATAAGTTCTCATGTATTGAAGATTTGGTCTAGAAATTAAATCATTTTTGGATTGGCATTCTCCATAGACCACGGACCTATTAAAAAGATGGACGGACGATGGGAAGAGCTTT
The DNA here is from genome assembly GCA_932273695.1 of Apotomis betuletana. Lineage (NCBI taxonomy): Eukaryota > Metazoa > Arthropoda > Insecta > Lepidoptera > Tortricidae > Apotomis > Apotomis betuletana. Next base: position 34,066,947 of record OW026300.1, on the reverse strand, counting down.
GCTAATAAAGGTTAAAAGTGCGATATTTAGAATTGGGTCAAGTGGTACGCCATGTTAGGGCCTTATCACACTTGCGATTTGCGAGCGAGTTTTCTATACAAATAAGCGCCGCGGCGAACTCGCTGCGTGATCGCCGCCATACAAAATTCGCTCGCAAATCGCAAGTGTGATAAGGCACTTACAGTTGCATGCCTATTTCCATCAGAGGCGTAATAAAGGCTATGATGACCGCAATATTTTACATTCATTCTATGTCAGGTTAAGGAAAATATATTATATAATTTAAGATTTTTTGTAGGTACTAAAAGACAATTTACATACCTCAGTTTGGGAGGAAGGGCATGTAACAACAGCCTGATGAGAAGCACATTCCCGTTGAGCGACGCAGCGTTCAACGCCGCCGCTGCTGCCACAGCAATCCTGTAAATTGTTGTTTACTTTATTGCTCAATATAAGATATTACACCAGTCCATTCCATATAAAACATTATTTGAGGCGACGTGGTTGGCGCAGTGGTAAAGCAGCTGCCTTCTGAGCCGGCGGTCCCGGGTTCGAATCCCGGTTAGGGCAAATATTTGTGTGATAAACTCGAATATATGTGCTTGGGCCATGGTTGCTCTATGCATTTAGTTATGTATACCTATATTTAATCTATATTAAGTACGTACATCGTCGTCTAATACCCATAACACAAGCCTTCTTGAGCTTAATTTGAGACTAAGTCAATTTGTGTGAGGTTGTCACCCTGCAAGTTAACCCGTCTTTCTACTATCTAGTAATTTACTCACAACTCTCTACTTTCACAAATCTCATATAAAACCTTTAAAAAATATAGGATTAAAAAACGATTAAAACGCAGGCAAGCGCGTACGCCGCCGCGGAGTAGCGCACGCCACATTATTGCTTTGTAGATGAAGAATGCTCGTCACTGACCTGCTGGACTCAGCGCACGCGCACGCACACGCGGCCAGCACTCCGCATGCTAACGCGCAGGCCAGCGCGCACGCAGCCGCAGAGTAACGCACACCGCGTGCGCCGCTGCGCGAGAGTAGTGCGCACATCGCGTTACCGAGCACGCAGCACGCGCCGACGATGAGGCCGGAGGTGAAGATCTGTTGCATATTGATTTAAACTTAAGTATAATTATCCTTTTATCTCATTATCACACAAAAAAGGACGTTCTATACCTAGAAAACAGTAACATCACCAAACTATTGAAGTTCTGACAAAATAACGCAGAGTCTAAACGCCTGTCCAAATAATATAGCAATATTCATAAAACCTACTTTTGCTTTATCACAGAATATGTTAATGATGATAATATCATTCATATTATTAATGATACAACTATCAACACTGATACGGCTCACGTGCGATTACAACCCTTGAAACTCCGCGAGACTCATAAGTATTTGCTATATCGTCCGATCAGACGCTTTCACTTTTTGTTAAACATGACGCGAATTGTATAAGGTCTGTTTAGCCCTCACTACCAGTGAGTCGGACTTTGTGTGGGAGTATAACCATCCAGAGACATACTAAATAAAATCCCAAATAACTCACATCAGCACCGATCTCCCCGCTGCACTCCACGACTTCAGCTACGATGCTGTTGTTCTTCAAGTCGTTCCAGGTGGCATTGACCGCACTGAACAGCTTCGCGTTTTGTGGCAGCCGGGACTTACACTCCTGGCCTTGCATGCGGAGAAGCAGCGCAGGAATCCAAAGGTTCAAACCGAAACCGCTGTAAAAAAGTTTTTTTTATTGCACAACTTAGTGGCTCTATTTCGCCTGATGGTAAACAAAAAGGGGAGCGGTTTAACGAGGTTCCTAATTTTAGTCTCTCGACGCTATCCATCGTGAAAGAGCTAAACAAATTACTTTATTGTTATGCCCTTTGCTTTTATTGCAAATTTTGGAGTTGTTTTTAAATTTCCTAAAAAAACCATTATCAGGAAATTTAAAAACAACTCCTCCTAACTCCGTAAGGTTAGGTCCTAATTCAAGTACAGTCTATCAACTTACGCAGCCATATTAGCGAAGAACGCGAACAATATTAGGCTGGACTTGACGGCGTAACTCTTTGACACGAACACTTTTAGGTCTCTCAGCACCCCGATGAACAGCGCCTTCGTCCGGCTGTCGTCCTCGCTGAGGGACTTGCCGACGAAGATGTTGTCTTGGATCAGCTTTTTGATCTGAAATACGAAATTGGTTATATTATATTTATGTCGTACTTACCATTTTTGCTGTTCACGAAATAATGAGCACTTCAAAAGACAGGCAGCAATGAGCAAGTCCATAACCAATTCTTATGCATACCTATATCACTCACATAATTATAAGTTATAGTTGACTGGTAGAGAATGCCTTGTGGCGTAATGGCCGCTATTTGTACTCGTTTGTCTGTGCAATAAAGTTAAAAAGAAATAAATAATTACTGAAATTTTGCAGCACCCATCGCCTTCTAATAATACAGATCTAGTGAATAAACTAACCAGAAAAGCTTGTTTTTATATTTCTATGAGAAAGTCACTACCTTCTCGTAATCTACTCTAATCATCCAGATTCCAGATGGATGTCTAGCTATCCCTGTACTAAAATTGGTTTAATTCCTTCCAGCCGCTTCGGCCTGATGAAAGGAATTTTTACCAACAGAAGGCGCTTTAAGTGGCTTGCGCACCAATCACGCGAGGTTTTTCGGCTACTTTACTTTATAGAACACTGATTTGCAATACAATTTTAGAATTTTATAATAGTACACAAATCTAAATTTTTACAAGAAAGTTAACAGAGCAAGAATGCTAACACGAAGTTCCAACCTTAAATTCCGTCTTCTCTCTGTTCATCTTATGAATCCTCGTTAGAATCTTAAGCGCCTCGTCGCCCCTGTTGGTATCTGAGAGAAGCCTAGGACTCTCTGGCAGGTTCCACGTCCAGAGCCCAGCCACAAAGCCGGGGAGGCTGCAGACGGCCAGCATCAGCCGCCAGGAGTAGATGGGCAGCAACGTTGTGTAGCCGATCTTGAAGGGTATGATGAGCCAGGCGATAGCTGTAAGAGAAGGTACGTTCTATTTAACAAATATTTTGGACTTTGTAACAGCATATAGGTATTAGGTAAAACGGATTAAAATCTATTCACTTACGTTACGACTCAAAATCAAGACATTCAGACAAGTGAAAAAATCTTCCACGGAAGGAAGTTCTATTTTTCAGTACATATAGATACAAACATCAATAATATCGTCAAATAAACTGACAATAGATTTTAAGTCACCCCAGGCCATAAGTGGGTTTTTCTGCCAGCTAAGCGCGGAAAAATCTCTCTTTTTCTGGCCAAGGCAAGACGTAAACTTTAGACAAATCACGGGCGGTAATTCGTAAATCATTCCATATTTCGCATATTTATGGCCCTCACCTTCGGTTCACTGACACCTGCAATCTGGGGTATTCACGAATTCAGTGCCCTAGGTATGTAATGTACTATTTTCTGTGTCATCAAATCGGAGCTGAGATCAATAGTAAATAATTCATGCGCAACGAATTGTTACCGACAACGCATAATGCCATTGTAAAGTAAAGTTAACAAGAGACAATTTCCGATCGTTAACCAAAATTAAGGACAAATCAAAATGATAATATTTTCTCCAGATTCCGCGTCCGTCACATATTTAGGTAAATCAAATTGATTTCAATAAATATACTTTTTTGCTAAGATATTGAAAATAAAGTGGATTAAGCTGAGTTTTTAAAAGCTGTTTTGGTACTTTACTTAAATCTTTTAAATCAAATGCCAATGTTCAATGGTCGAATCAAATTAAAAATTTCGCTACATATTTTTAACGTATGGCGTTAAAGCATTAAAATACGGTCTGAAGAATATAAAATTCTTAAACGAAACTTATTTTATGTCAGTTACGAGTATTTCAGAATAACCAGGTACCGCTAAACTCCTGACACACCTACAAATGAAGTGACCTTGATCTGCAAAGCCTGCGTATGACATGATGATACATTGTCACATTATGCCCGGCGGCGATCGAATTAATTAAACAGTGTAAACATTTGCTCAAATACCGGGTCGACGAAAGTCTTGTCCTACTCACCAATTAGGTCTTAAACTTAACATTTGATTAATTATTGTTAAAACATAAGATAACTTTCACGCTCGAAAGTATCATATTGCCGATCGTCAATAAGGATGATTTTAATAGTATCTTTATACCTGTACTCATATGGTATCTGGTCCTTATTGACAAGAGACAATGTAATAACTTTTGCCCGCGAAAGATGAAATGAATGTGAAAGTAAAACGGCTAGGATGCAATTCCAGCTATGAGAACAGTATCCACTGGATAATTAATAACTTTCAATCTTATTTATTTTAAATGAAAGTCGACTGGGGAGTCACATTTTTTATGTAGGTACTTACCAAGTTATTAATGCAAAGTATAACCAGTATAACTCATCTTTCTTTCCTTAGAATCTCAATGATGTGAAATTTATATTTTATTATTGCAGTCTTTATTTTTACATTTTAAATTAGGCATAAAATGATTATAAAAAGAAAATTACAGCAGTACAAAAAACCTTAACCTCCCGTCAGCAGAACTGGTTACAACTTAGAGGATACCGCCGTGAATAACGGATTTCCTAGGGTATCGTAGGTACGAGTATGTTAGTTAGAACAGAACGAAGAGTACTGTCTCCCAAATCAAACAGTTAATTCAGGTTATCGAGAAATAGTCTTGTGAAAAGCCATTATATTCAGGATTTACAAAATTATTTGAATAATCCCCTATATCTGCATTGTACTATTTACTAAATTTAAACATAAGAAAACGATTGTTTTGATGACTTAAACTCGAAACACCTACAGAACCACCAATTGGTAACACTGTTGCAATTACACAATTAGTGTGGATACTCAGACGCTGGTAGTCATGGGCGATTTCATTGATTCCTTTAATTTGACAAAATTACGCTGAATTTTGCAGTCGGTACAGCAACAATTGAAAGTTAATTAGTGTAGTCTAGATGTATTTTTTAACTATTTCCTCCTAAGGCTAATTGTCACTGTAAATCATTGTCTAACTAATCTAGAGTCTAGGAGTCAATACAGATCCTTATCCGGGAGTCCTTTTGTTTCCTAGAAACTTTTCGTCGAATGTTTCACTCCACCGAAAAATAATTTTGCACCATTTTTATTCTTCTGTACTTAGGTTATACATTTTTCATAATTCTTGCAAATATCATCCTATTGATTAGGTTAGGTTAGGTTCGTTTTACAGTTCGACCAAAAAGAGTAGAAATTAAAAAGTGGCAATACTGTAGTATCGTCCTTGTTTTCTTATATTGATTAAATAGGGAGGACACTACAGTATTGCCACTTTTTATTTCTACTCTTTTTGGTCGGACTGTATAACAATCTCAAATAGTTTACGGTTGCAAAGAAAAATGCTTTCTACGAAATGATTTTTCGGTGAAATGAAATATTCGACGTAAAATAATTCTAGGAGTTCATTATAAACCCGAATTATTCCTATTGGAGGATCCTTGGGCATTTGAGGTGAATGAATCGATTACATTCTGGAATTTTGTAGCGTAAAATCCTAATTTGAAAGGTTTTCGGAGACCATCACATCGTGTAATAAAGAAATATATATTATGTACCTGGTAATAGAAGCCACGCCGCTACAAAACTCATGCCAACGACGGTGAGGTAGAACTGCCGCCGCCGCGCCCCCACCAGGTCTGACAGGTACGTGAACGTCAATGTAGAAGGACCACCTACAAAAATTACTTCAGATTAAGCTGTGTTTTAGCAAAGAGGTCAATGAAACTGTTAGTGAAGTAAAGATCGCCAATGCGATAATTTGTTTTTTTTTTAAGCAGTAACATCAGATTTGGTTCCACGTCCCCACGGCTTTCCGGGCGGGTGCATCACCAAACCAAATATCAAAGTTTATATATTACCAGTTGCTTAATTTCGCCATGTCTTAAGGCGACAGCGTAGCGCCATCTAACGTTAAGAGTCTTTATGTTCGGCACCATCATCTCAAATTATGTTGAGAAATCGATAGTAACAATGTGCTACTACATTAAAGCAGTAAAGACGTACGTCTACTAGCTTTAACCAAATTAGAGTGAAAGTTTTCAAAATGTTATGCTCAGCCTTACCTTTCCGGGCCAAAGGACCTCAGTGTTGTGCAAAGTCATGGAGCGGATCATCAACGACCAACTGATCCGATACCTTGAAGATCACTCCCTAATTAATGATCGTCAGTATGGCTTCAGACCGAAACGATCAACGGGCGATCTTCTAGCGTATGTGACACACCTCTGGGGGGAGGCTATTGATAAACACGGCGAGGCTTTGGCTATCAGCCTTGACATTGCCAAAGCTTTCGATCGGGTCTGGCATAAAGCACTTCTTTCCAAGCTTCCTGCCTACGGTCTGCCCATCCAACTGTGTAAATGGATTGCTGACTTCCTGCATGAGCGTAGAATCCGCGTCCTCGTCGAAGGGTGCGCTTCGCGGTTCATGACAGTGAATGCTGGCGTCCCACAGGTCTCTGTTTTATCACCCACCCTCTTTCTTCTGCATATCAATGATATGCTACTATTAGGGAACATACATTGCTATGCAGATGATAGTACGGTCCATGGTCGATATATTGGCCGGCCGGGAGCTTGTAGGGCAGAAATCGGCGCGAAACGTGAGAATCTTGTCGTTGAACTGGACCAGGTTCTGGACCTCATTAGCAAATGGGGATCTGTTAACCTGGTTGAGTTCAACGCCAAGAAAACCCAGGTGTGTGCGTTCACTACCAAGACGTCTTCGTTTCTCCCTACTCCTAGTCTCCAGAGCACTCCTCTTGGTTTGCGTGATAGCCTGAATATGCTAGGCATGGACATCCGCTGCAATCTTAACCAAAACGAATACATCGAGTCACTGATTACCACAGCTTCCAAAAAACTGGGGATCCTGAACAAGGTGCGACGGTTCTTCACGCCGGACCAGCTTTGTCTTCTTTATAAGACTCAAGTTCGGTCGTGCGTTGAGTACTGCTCGCATCTTTGGGATGGCTCTGCCCAATATCTACTCGATGCTCTTGACAGATTGCAGCGTCGGGCGGTCCGCATCATAGGTGACGAGAAAAGTACCAGATTCCTCGAACCCCTTCAATTACGTAGGGACATTGGGTCGCTGAGCGTTTTCTATCGCCTATACCATGGCGAGTGTTCTGAAGAGTTATTTTCTCTTATCCCACCCTCCCCTTTCCGTCATAGAACCACACGTGCCAGCTTGCGATGTCATCGCCTCACCGTGGAGAATATTCCCACCCGTACCAAGAAGTTTGGCAATTCCTTCATCTGCCGAACTATTAAAGTATGGAACTCCTTGCCGGCTCATGTGTTTCCTCCTTCTTATAACTTGGGACCCTTCAAACGAAGCGTGAAGAAGCATCTCTCAGGCCAGCATGGCAGTGTCAACTGACTTGGCACCGTTGGTTTCTCGTCAGTTGCCATTGCGACTTGGGCTCCCCTTTTTGCTTACCATCAGGCGAAGGGGAGCCACTATGTTGTGCCGTTGTAAACTGCGACTCGTTCTAATACAATTTCCAACCATTTACTTCATTTCTTATATTCTTGCACAGATGTGGTATTATTATAGTTCCTAATGCCACAACATCAAGAAACATTGTGGCCAACATTGGTTTCCAGTAAAGAAGGCCTCCATTTCGTCATTTCTGTGCTTACCTATTCCTCCTCTGTGCATCGTTATCCTCATTGCTGAGGGTCGTGACATCCACCATGGAAGCTTCCTCCGGATGATGTTGCTCCACCTTCCACGGTCCTCAGCCCCCTATTAAAGTGCTTACCTATTAAGAAGCCGTTAATGGACCTGGCGACCAGCAGCCACCGGTAGTCCGCGACGGTACTCTGCGCTAAGGTGAGCACGGCGTCCAGAAGCAGTGTCATTGTCAGCGTGTTCCGGCGCCCGAACACGTCACCAACGATTCCCCAGAAGAAGGCGCTGGCGACGCCACCTGGAATAGGGTTCACAGTTAAATAGTAACTATAGGTTTATTGCGATTACTTAATCGAATGTATTCGTACGTTGTGCTATTAGTACTTTAAATTGTAATAAAGTTGGAAGTTGGATTTAGGTTTTGAAAATTAACTACATATTCTAGTGTCTTAACCCTTGGGAGGTCGAAGCACTGATCAGTGCAAAGCAATAGTGTTTCAGACAGCAAACCTATGTATACATATCATTAAGCTTCAATTTAACTGCCAAATTTTTGACATAACATGCGAAGGGTTAAATCAGTTATTGGTATTGATTGGTATTGATCTTAGAACAGATAGCTAAGCCTACGAAATCGACGCCTTCTTGAGACATACCTACATTTGATGGATCTGCAACGAAGTAATCCGGAATAAAACTAAAAAGGAGGTCGACAGTTAAAGATGGAAGAGTAAGTGACTAGCTAGAGGCTAGAAGATATTAGTCTTTATACGTAAAGTAAGCAGATGACCTACTAGATAACCAGACGCCATAAGGAGTTTTTCTGAGAGCGGTTTCTTAGCCAACGAAAGTTATGACTGATGATTTTTAAAATATTCTACAGTCTACGCCCAAGTCAAAACATAAAGGGCTTGAGCTAAAGGAATTGTTAATTCACCCCTTTTAAGGATACATCACTAATAAGAAAACGTAATAAATGTGCGATTTCCCGTTATAAACAACATACCTCACACCATCAGAGTCAGACAGTAAGTACTTAATAGAATGATGATAAGACATCGAAGCCGCAGGAAAGCAGGTTCTAAATGACAGGTGCACTAACCATAAACGGTTTTTCTACCGCTATAGGCTAATCGATCGAAAGTTAAAGTAGAGCCGCGGATGCATTAGATACATACATCTCGTGATAGTCGGAGAAAATCCTATATTCGACCTAAATAGGTACCTATACCGGGTGTGGCCTGTAACACGGGCAATAAATTAAAACATAGTATTTACTCTTATATTGTACCATTGATAGGTACAAAGATCAATGCACAAAGAAAAATGTAAATGCGTAACACACTGCAGGACCGATAATCCACAATTCCAGGTCTCTTCCGCCAGGTTACGCATGAATTTTTTTCTTTGTCTTTGTATCTTTGCATCAATCGTACAAAAAAAAGAAAAAATAATTGTGGTGTGCCCGCATTAAAAATAATAAGACATTACATGTTCATAAATTTATAGATTTCACTCTTCAAACTCAACTACATTTTGTTTCACCAACTTATTAAAGACCGATTTAATTTATTGCTTCTATTATAGGCCACACCCATTATACATTGGCAATACATAGGTTACTTAAACGTAATTAATTAAAATGTGAAATTCAAGCCCAGGAAGAAAATAAAAAAGCTTAAAACATATTTTTAAAGGGCAATGTACATGCAAATCATTTTAGGTATTATGTCACCGTATAACACGATATATTATGGCATTTTCGCCCAATCGTATGATAACGACATGACGCCGGTTATCCTTATAAGCGGGCTCTAATTCTAATGTGCCGGACTTTTGCGGCTCTTTTAGCACATGGGTGTAAATTTTAAGATATTCTGCGTAGTGTTTGAACGAACTGTGTAGACATTTCCTAGTAAATGGTCGGGTGATTAAACGTTTCTTGACTGGGGAGAAAAGCTGTTTGTTACTAAGAGAGGGTTTGAAAATAGGTCGTTATTTTTAGGGTTCCGTACCCAAAGGGTAAAAACGGGACCCTATTACTGAGACTTCGCTGTCCGTCCGTCCGTCCGTCTGTCACCAGGCTGTATCTCAAGAACGGTGATAGCTATACAGTTGAAATTTTCACAGATGATGTAATTCTATTGCCGCTATAACAACAAATACTAAAAATAAAATAAAATAAATATTTAAGGGGGCTCCCATACAACAAACTTGTTATACCTATATATATATATATATATATATATAGGTACGGAACCCTTCATGCGCGAGTCGGACTCGCACTTGCCCAATTTTTATTTTAATATAAATATACATGGGTTCTGGGAAAAAATCAAATTAATTATACATTTTAACACAGAAACAGTTAACAGTGCAGAAACGTTAATTGCTCTTCAAGACTTATCAAATGAGCCCAAACACGGCGGCTTTATCTTGGATTGTCTTCCTTCAGTCTCAGATATTATTGTTAAAAAAGAAATCATATCGATACGACAATTAGAACTTAGTAGGTTAAAATTTATTTCTAAGATTTGATTAAATTTTTTAGCTGCAAAATTAGTTACAAGTCGTGCTAATAAAAGCGTGATAAATAAAAAATATATATCTCATCAATTATTGTTAATCGAAAAAGTGGGACATATTTGTTTGTAAGACTTCAAATTACACTCGCTTGATTTAAAAACATTTTTTTTTGTGCAGATCAATTTTGTGATTCTTGTCTGGAATTTTGAGATCGATCAGTAATTACACCCAAAGTGGGCCGCCAGTCGCGAGTAGCACGGATAGCTGCCCCTGATGAAGAGCCTCGTATGAGTTCGAAACATGCCGGGCCGTTCCTGACAATTTTATTTTATTGAAGAAGTCTTACGATAGTTTTAATAATATTAATTACACCCAGACTTGACTACAAAGTGGCAACGTCGTTACACGTTGAGTACACAATTAGAACAACGCACAACCGAAGAAAGTATAAAAATAATGACATGACTGCCAAAACACTTATACTGACCTTGCCTAAACATGACGTATGTGACGGTCAATATCTTTGACAACATCTTGACCGCGTCAAACGGTGATAGTATTGACTTACAATTAATAACAGTTCGCTGCTGCGTAAAGTATTTATAAACAGTCAACAACACATACCTACTGAGTGCTTCATCAATCTACATAAAAGAAAATCCATTGAAATGATGATGAATATATGTGTAGATAAAGTAGTGTATGCAGCTGTACATAAATAGGCCATAAAACACTCATGTGGTTCTATTATGAAACTCGTCTTCGTCTCGTTTCATAAAACCACACTCGTGTTTAAGACCTCTTGTTGTTGCAGTTGCATAAACTACTATTGTCACTCGGTTTAAGCCAAAACATACCAATAAGGCGTACCGTTATTACAGTTACACGTAAAATTGTAACACCATCCGCCTACTGATGCACACGCCCTCGTAAGAGTCTGTTTACATGTGCCTTTACCCTTTCCATGAGGTTACAGATACGGTCCCTACTCCTTAGCGACTGCGTAAACGATTTGTATGGAGAGTAGTTCTACAAAGTAACAGCGCCCCTAGGCTATATATTATATGGATTGGTCAAAACGCTCAAATAAGCAATTTTATGATTAATTTGTATGACCTGGGATTGCACCAAATATATTTACCGTAAAAAAAAAAACACTGTTTACAAATCTACACCTTTGGCTTTCTGATAATATTATACGATCTGATAAACCCGTATGTTACAGCGATTCTCGTATAAGAAACAGCTGAACCACAAACGATTTCACAATGTTTTGTATTCATAAAATATGTAGGCCTACAATATTTTATCAGGATGAGTACCTATTCATAAAAAATGTTGTAAATTTATGTTTTTAGGGTTCCGTACCTCAAAAGGAAAAAACGGAACCCTTATAGGATCACTTTGTTGTCCGTCTGTCCGTCCGTCCGTCCGTCTGTCAAGACCCTTTTTCTCAGGAACGCGTGGAGGTATGAAGCTGAAATTTATATCAATTACTCAGGTCTACTGTCCCTTGAAGCTGTGAAAAAATCAAACTTCTAAGCCAACGCAATCAAAAGATACAGCCGTTTATGCCGCAAATTTTCGACACTTGCAAGGGAATCAAAACCTACAGGGTGCTTCCCGTGAACTCAGAATCTTGAAATTTGGTACGAAGCAACGTCTTATAGCATAGATAAAGGAAAAATTACGAAAACCATAAATTTTTAGTTACATCACATCATATATTTCTTTTTAATAATTTAAACTTACTACCCATTTCCTCATAAACGCGTAGAGGTATTAAATTGAAATTCATACCAAATACTCAAGTCTATAATACCTTTAAGCTGTAACAAAATCAAACTTCTATGTCAACGCAATCAAAAGAAACAGCAATTTAAGCTGCATATTTTGAAACTCGCAAGTACTCGCAAGGGAATCAAAACCTAAAGGGTACTTCCAGTCGACCTAGAATAGTATGACGATAGATAGTTATGACTCGATTGTCGTAATGAACGAACTTTGTAAACCTTGCAGGTTTGTACGGAACCCTCGGTGCGCGAGTCCGACTCGCACTTGGCCGGTTTTTTTTTTTAAATATCGGAGATGCGGGTTGAGAACGTAAAAGAAAGTTTAAGCAATTTTGAAACAGACTCGCCAGGAACAACATCCCACAGAGTGCTAGTATGTATAGTGTATACATACAATCTACAAAATATTCAAGGGGCCTCCCATACAATAAACTTGATCGGTTGCGTTAACTTTGCACCCCATTTGTATCCGGCGCCATACATATCAGGTGCAAGCTTAACTCCGCCAGTTAAGATAGGATAAGTATTTGAACAGGACCCTCGGTGTGTGAGTCAGACTTGCACTTTTTAAATTTCATACCTATCGATAAAAATAACACTAATAGGCAAAAATTATCATTGTCGGTTCAAGACCACGGCTAGTAGAACTATAACTAAAAGTATGAGAGCCCTCGGTATTTGTCCTGTTGAAGCGAAAATACACTTAAATATTATTTGGAGGTATATCGCGTAGTACCACGCCTCTGCTAATTCTACACCATTTTCGCGACTTCCTTTCGGAGAGTCATTTCATTATACATTCGCAAATATATCATTGTGCAATAACAATTAAGTTGCTATTTATGGCAATTTGTGATTTAACGAAACAAGAAGGGAAATATAACACTTTACTAAGTATGTTCTTGCGGTTCGTTATTATTTAGCAAATTATGTATCGTGTACCACAGAATAACAACGTAGACAAACACAAACAATGTCGCGTTAGACGTATTACAGTTCGTTGTTAGTTGGTAACCAAATTAAACCACATTTTAGATTTGCAAACAAACTAAAAGACTATTTACGACTGCATAAAATATATATGTATATGGGTCTCCCGCGAACCGAAATCCCTAATAACGGTTGTCCTAAGATCATTTGCCCTACCTTATGGGTCCAAAATACCTACTTTTGCGCAAATGTTCATTTGCCTTTCTTGTGCCCTAAATGCACTTTTGTCCTAAAAGTCAAAATCCATAATGTAAAATGACGTAATACTCTTATTCCCTAATCTTTTTTATCCTAATATTAGAAGACTAATGTTTGTTTGACATACAACTTATAACTCTTGAATATGAACTACGTGATTTAGGTTTCCGTTACGCATGACGACGAGCGAAGCTAGGAGGAATGTTAGAAGAAAGAAATTCAACCCCACAGCCCGCATGCCGAGCGAGCGAAGCGAGCGTGCCGCGGTTACTGTTAACTGAGTTAATTTATCCCTCGCGTTTAAAGAATACGTTCAGTCGTCCATCGTAGTGCATAAAATATTGGGGCAGTGGTGGAAAAACAATAGAAAACAACAGAAATCTCGTCTTAATGCAGTATTTTTTCTATCTTCATTACTTCTTATTTTAAGTAACAAACAATGGTAACTAAACTGGACCAAAAGACGTAATAAAACGCACCTGAGTACCACACAGCACAACGCAGGAGGTCATTTCTGATTAGTTACGGCTTTTCGGGCAGAAAACACTTTATAGTCTAGGCTAGTAAATGTTGCTAGCCTGGCCGTTTTGGGAGGAGTTTTTATAACGTGCCAGTTCTCTTCTTGTACTATACTGTGACTTAAGATGTGATTAGGGCTGCCATCCGTCCGGGTTTCCCCGGATTTGTCCTAGTTTGGAGGCTATCCGGGGGGTCAAATGTCCGCGTTTTTTAAGTCTTGGCCCAGGTTCGACGAAATCAGAGATGGCAGCCCTAGATGTGATGCATTTCTGATTGCGGTTCCACACTATACGCGGAAACCCATACTTCGGCCAACTTCGCGAGTAGTGTGGAGGTAGGGTTAGACTGCACAACCAGCGTGACATGCTGGTGAAGACGGGACACAAGCAGTTCTGCAGCCGGTGGAGGTAGTATGGTCACTCACCACACATGAAGGCCATGTTGACGAGTCCCGCCTGGTAGGTCGTCATGCAGTTGCAGCTCGCACTTGGCCGCGGGCAGCACGTACGACATGATGCAGTTCTGCAGCCGGTGGAGGTAGTATGGTCACTCACCACACATGAAGGCCATGTTGACGAGTCCCGCCTGGTAGGTCGTCAGTTGCAGCTCGCACTTGGCTGCGGGCAGCACGTACGACATGACGCAGTTCTGCACGCCCGTCGTGAAGAAGGCGCCGGCGCAGGCGCCGAGCGCTGCGCGGCTGAAGCGCCCGTATCCTGTGGACATTTGCATTAGTTAGAAACGTGCAAAAACATAATTAAAAGAGAGGGGGACATTTCAGGTAGTGCCAAATAAAGAGCCATATTAACTAGCTTCGGGTCCGGTTCCGAAAATTCATACGTCCTTATCCAATGGACTTACTTAAAAGTACCTCCCTTTATCCGATAAAGATTTACAACATACTATGTCTTAATTCTATAACATATTTGGTAAGGTTGGCTATGAATGTGAAACCATTATTACATATTTTAAGTTAGTTGCACCGCCCACAATTTATGACTTAGTTTAATTACTGTAATGCTGTGTAACTAACTTGAATAAATAAATAAATAAATAAAATAAATAAATGTATCTGCTTGGCCAAATGGTTGACTAGTAGAATAGAATAGAATAGAATACAATAGGTATTTATTTGCTTAGAATATGTAGGTACAAAAGTGTCATGATATGTGACAATAGGTAGCTTATTCTGCTATCTGTACATAAATACTAGCATGCAAATGGATATTACATTTCACGAGAGAGGAATTACTTCACACTGTATTACATTAAGAGAATGCCCTATGGTATTTAAGTTCGCCCTTTGTACCTACCATAAGTTTTTTTCTCTTTTGTGCAATAAAGATTAAATAGATAAATAAATTACCAGTCTAAAGCAAAAACCTCATTAACGACAACCAAAAAGTGAAAGTAAATTTTTGCTATTGTTATTTTATTTTTATTAGTAAACTCCAGCTAGTCCTAGATAAGGAGCGCTACCGTGCGATTTTATCTTAGCCTATAAGGCGCCATTTATCAATCAACAAGTTTAGTGCGTAGAAAATGCGAGAACCACATAATTATAATTCAGGTTGTTATTTCATCGGTGACGAAGTAACAATAAGGTATAAAAAGAACATAACGGCTTTTATTACCAATTGATTGACAAATAAACATAACAGACAATTGTCGCATAAGGATCGCAGCCACAAGTAGGGATGTGTAGTAAATACTATTATCCCATAGCTCTGACCTTGACTAAGAAGGATTCTAGAAAATTCATTATTGTTAAAGTTTGCATGCATTTCTTACCACGTGAGAAATACGTTGCATTATTCCTTCAAAAAGCAGACAAATAATTAGCCTCTATGATCATTTATAATCGACGACATTGTAGTGATTTAGTTAGTCCTCTTTCTCCATAAACTAATATACCTTCTGCTCTGGCCACAAACGCCTGCGATATCGGATTTTCACGAATTCATCGCCCTAGGTATGTAATGTACTATTACTATTACAACCTAGTGGGATTGTACCTACTTGTATTAGTATAATAAAAAAATTAAATACCTTTAATGAAATTAAATGGAAGTTTTAGAAATACGGTAATTACTCCAACTAACGTAAAGTTAACGAGTTGAGTTGTCTATCAGCCACAGACGGCCACTGCTGGACATAGGCCCGCCCCAAAGTTTGCCAGAAAGTGCGATTGCGTGCAGACCGCATCCATTGACTCCCCGCTCGCTACCCACACGAGGTCATCCGTCCATCTAGTCGGGGGCCGCCCCGCACTGCGCTTTCCTATACGTGGTCTACACTCTACGACTTCACAGGACTTTTGACATCAATCACAAAATTAATAATAAAACTAGAACACCATAATATAACATACTATGGAAAGATACAGTTCTTGACTATGTAAATACAGTGTATTTTGGGTATTGAAGATGAAGGGCCCTCCATTATTCGTCGTTAAATTCGGAAGTCAGTAAAAATATACAGACACATACTTGTTTGTATAGTTCATATGTATTTATTGATGTAAGTATTTGTACTCATACATTCACTAATACATTTAAAAAATTGTCTCATATTACTTTGTTTCAATTTATGTACCTAAGGTTACATTAACTGAACCAAAAGGTTACACCATTGGCCCAAGTGCAGGAATTCTCGAACGAGACATAGCTTTACTCATCGTTTAATAATTACGTAATTAACAATACATTTCATAAGTAATAACAGTTTCTTATCTAGAGAGTTGAATGCTATGTTTGGCATAACACCGGCCGGTTGGCATAACATTTGCACCTAATGTACCGCAAGCAGTGCTATCCGGTAGAACAGGCATGTACTGACGATACCATCATCCGTGGTATCCTGCACTCCGAAAGATTGGTTCCCATCTTTTTTTTTTTTTATTTAAAACAAGGAACATATGATCTATTACATAATATACGGTGGGCGAAAACCGCGCACGGTTTATCTGCCACGATACGCCAAGAGATTTTCTGAAATTCATATTATTTTCAGGGTTTTATACATATAAACATTGTTTTAAAGAACCCATTAGTATAATTATTCTGAAATATGAACGGTATTGGAAAAAATAGATTTTCGGACAAATTAAAATTTGGCGAAACGTTACAGATGTGGAACAAAAATTCGGACTCACGATAGGTAAACATCATCCGTTACTGAATCCCCTAAAAATCAAAATAGTACCTATCGCAAAGGAGTCCCAATTTCAAGTTTCACCCCTTCGAGCCTTATTATGGTCGCAATTACGAGATCCCCTTGTTTTACCGACAAGCATTTCGTAGAATTTTCGTTTAGATGACAATTTTGAAGATGTAGTCATACAATTTTCATAATTCTTGAAAATATCAGCGTATTAATTTAGTTAGGTTAGGTTAAGCTTGTTTAATAACAATCGAACATAAATATTTGTTGGTTTCAGAGAAAAACACTTTCGATGAAAATAATCGATGAAACCGACTGTCGGCGAAACAAGAGTAAACCCGCAATCACTTCTTTAGGTTCCCGATCAGCTCAAGAGCGATATGACGTTCCAAATTATGTTTTTCCGAGCCCACGCCGCTATATGTATACTTTAGCCATGTTTTTTCTTACTTGATTTATCATTAAAAAAAAACAAATGAAAGGCACGGCACAAGTCACGGAATAAGCTACTTTCTTACATAGAAAGACTTGTACACATTAATTTTCTTTCTAGCACTTTATATAATTAGTTGAGAATCTCAAGTTACCGGGTTTACTTACGAATACCAGCTAGATACGAGTATAATATGTATATAGATATTATAGGCCAAGGGCAGTGACCGACTGAAGGTCCTTTGAACCCGATTCTCGTCGATTTTGCCATATACGAGTAGAAATAAGGGAATTAAAGTGCTAATCAATAATCCTTAAATTACCAGCGGTTTCATGCTAATTGCGAGTACAAATAGGTTGCCTACCCAAAAGGTACAAACGGTACAAACCAGGGCCTAATTTTCTGATAAAACTCGTATGAGAATAAAGAATGTTCCCTCTTCCATAATCCGATGTATTAGCAATATAAAAAAATTAAAAGATTTGAATTGAATTGAATTGAATATAACTTGGATTCATACAAGCTCTTAACTTTTGACCTCCGGTGGTCAGGACGACTTTTGTTTTTTGAAGTGACTATATATGGCCTTAATCTGTCAGACTTTGTCAAACCTCAAAAAAAATACACCAAGTGCGAGTGGGACTCGCGCACGAAGGGTTCCGTACCATTATCTGTAAATTTGTTGTATGGGAGCCCCCTTAAATATTTATTTTATTTTATTTTTAGTATTTGTTGTTATAGCGGCCATAGAAATACATCATCTGTGAAAATTTTAACTGTCAAGCTATCACCGTTCACCGTTCTTGAGATACAACCTGGTGACAGACGGACGGACGGAGAGCGAAGTCTCAGTAATAGGGTCCCGTTTTTACCCTTTTGGGTACGGAACCCTAAAAAAATTACCTGGTGGCAGCCGCCACCCTAACTCCCAAGCAACTTATCGAGTTTTCCCTTATGCTGTGTGTGTCGATCTTTGCATTGTTTATTTGAAAGGCTTTACACCTTAGGTACGTTGAGTTGCTAGTTTTACATAGAGTAATACCAAAAATACAAAAAGTATTTTTCTTTATGTACATCATATATGTATTATTTACGGAACCCTTCATGCGCGAATCCGACTCGAACATGACTCGACTATACCACGGCTCATTTACGTCCTTACCAACATCTCGATGGCGTAGACAGTGCTGAGCCAGCATTTCGATCAGGCCGCCTATGAACGTGATCTTTCCCGTCCGGAGTATCTGGCTTATCCGCTGTTGATAAACACGCGCGTGCGCCACACGTTCCGATGTTGTTGTTTCGGATATAATGTTGATTGACTGTTTGCTCCGTGGATCTTGTACTTTTGAAGCGGAGCGTAGGATTCGGAATAGACTAGCATTTGGGAGGGAAGTTAATGAATACAATGGGGAATGCATGGCATATTTCAAAAATCTTGAATTTTTGGTTATGGGTGGGAATCACCTCCCTCATCACGAGAGAAGCAGTGAAAGAATCAACCTAACCATACCCTCGACCAATCTGCCCTGCCCCCCCCTTAAAAGGTGTTTTATTCCGGCGTTTCCGCGGTCGGCTACCCAACACCACGGACTTACGAAAGACATCGTGACCTAGTTGTTTAGTATTTTAATATTTAATATGTATGTTAGATTGTAAGATATTTATCTATGGGCCTTTGATGCCTGAAATAAACGAATTATTATTATATTATTATTATTAATCCTAGAAAAAAGTTACAGATTTCTCTGTAGCCTAAAAACTGATTTTTTCGGCAGTGTACGGATCAAATCATCACATTAATTTCATATCAAAATCAAAATATTTAAATTGGTACACATTATCGTAGCCGGACCCTACTGGCTAGTATACTAATGGTGTTAAGAATGAGGAAATTGGGGGTATTCCTAAAAAAAACAATATTTTTAATTAATTTCAACCCCATTGTTATTATACAGAACCATTAATGATTCGGTTGTTCAAATGCAATATATTATTATTATGAGCCTATTATGTCCCACTGCTGGGCAAAGGCCTCCCCCCTTTTCTTCCGACAAAATTTCTTCTATATACCATATTTTTAAAATTTTCTCCGCGACCCAGGACCGGGTGACGCAACGCGGGAAGTTCTACAAAATGAACCAACGATCTGTTACTATCGTGAGAAATTGTTAGACGAGAGCGGCCCACGAGCAGAGTTCGTATGATAGAGAAACTGCAAGAACTCACAGATGGCAGCACCATAAATGTCAATAGGCTTAGCACAATTTTAGGAGATACATATATTCTATTTCGGTAGTCCTTTCTGTAAGGATTCAGGTCATTCATTTTTCTATACCATGATTTTTTCGATTTTTTTTTTAAACTGTCAATTTGACACTTCTCAATAATACCTAGTGGCTGAAAGGATCTTTGCCTTTGGAACTAAATTTAAAAAAAATCAGGTCGTGGATAACATTTATCAATGTGTCCCTAGATCTACACTACTCGCAAAATTTACCGAAGTCGGGTGAATTAGGATTGCTGGTACCAGTTTTCAGCTCACGATGTGCTCATTCCTTATAGCAGCAGGACATCCTTCGCCTTATATGATGCTTAGTACGAGTATAGTTTTTATTCAAATACTTTAAGAGGCCTTATTCCTTTTAAAATGCTGATTGTTTTAGACATTCTTCTCTATGATCAAACGCGTTTCTTAACATAAATATTATTGATGTTACTACTTAGAACAGGGCTATTGGGATTTATTGGTATATATTTGAAACCGGCAATTGACAAAATTCACGCGGTTATCAATATATTTGTCATGAAAAAAAACTTTAAAAGGATTAATTGCCTCTTTAGATGGGACTTACCAGCAGAATCCAAAGCAGTCTCATAGTCAGCGACCTCTTGTGTATTCCCATCCTGCTCGCTCACTCTGTGCGTTGCTGGAAACAAACATACAACCATTTAATGTGTCTATATTGACTCCTAGAATTATTTTTCATCGAATTTACCATTTCGTAGAAAAAAAAAACATTATGACTACAGAGGAATAAAATTCTGCAAAAAGATTTTTTCGGCAAAATTAAACATTCGACGGAATAAGTTAATTTGGGACTAGATCGATTTGTGTGAGGTTGTCCGAAATAAAAACGTTTTTAGGTGTCAAAGGGGCTACCCCGGTGAATATATTGATTTACTTATTTTGTCATACCCTAACTTCACGAAGAATTCAGAGGCACGGTTTTCTCATAGACTTTCAAATTGATGAAATTCGTTGAAGTGATAAATGTATCTTACAAAGCTACAGGAACAAATTAGACATCAAAAAATATTACGCTAAGTTACAATATTTATTTATTTATTTAACAACAAACAAATTACACAGCATTACAGCATTATGCTAGGCACTGTGAATTTAAATAATAATATCTAAAATAAAACGAACATAACAATTAACACAGATATAATAACAAACTTTCACGAATCACTAGGAGGACGTTCATCCATCGCCTCACAGAACTTCAGACATTCGTCACATATAACCTTCCAGCTACTTGCAAAAACATCGCAATCAGGTGCTGATGCGAGAAGCGCATTCAGATCTCGCAAAGCATGGACCAATGGTGATTTTCTGTGGGATACTGTGCGCCGTGGGATAATATACGAGTAGAGACTGATATTATATACATAGAGAATAAATGGTTTCATTTATGCCTAACCAAACCATTTATTAATTATTACTATTAAGAGATGACACGTGCCTTTAGTTACTTATTACTTTTGGGTTATTCGTAGAATAAGAGTATTTTTTTTCGATAAAGAAGTTTACGTGATGTATGGCACCGACTTCAAATGGTCATTCAAATATAATCCGTTCATGAACGTGTATTATTTTTGCCTTTTCAGTTTATTTTTATAATTTTTTTCGCCAATTGTGGTCCGATTCTCAAAATTATTTTTTTTATTGGAAAGAGTATACTCCTGAGGTTGTCCCATTGTCACCATGTCGGCATCTGATGATGGGATCCGAGGGAAATCGAGGGCAACACTCAAATGTTATTATAAGCACTAGCAATGTTATTCATGTATTTTATAAAGTTATTTAGGTACTTGCGTCTGTTAGTCATCATCATTATGGTGAGC
The DNA here is from genome assembly GCA_932273695.1 of Apotomis betuletana. NCBI lineage: Eukaryota > Metazoa > Arthropoda > Insecta > Lepidoptera > Tortricidae > Apotomis > Apotomis betuletana. The sequence continues at coordinate 34,045,439 of OW026300.1, read as the reverse complement.
TGATGATGAAAGGTACAACTCCTTAATTGATAGGAGTTAGGGGATTATTCCTTAAATATTTGCGGTGGGTTAAGACTGTTAGTTGTATTCTGTTTAGTATGCCTCTGAGGTGGTCCCATCGTCGCCAAGTCGGGATCTGATGTAGTGATCCCAGCGAAATCGAGGGCATCTCTCAAATGTTACAAGCACTAATATATTTTTTTTATATACTTTCTAAAGTTCATTCATTGTCTCCTGATGCTGAGCTGTTGATGAAAGATATAACTCCTTAACGGTTTGGAGTTAGGGGATACATGAATCAAATGAGATGCCTGCAAACAAGACTTCCTCGATCTCTCTTCGACCCTCTATAAAATGTATTTTATTTATATCACTATAAAGCAAAAAAAAACTTTAAATAGAAAGAGACACACCTTCAATATAAACTGAAAAGCCAAAAATAGCCCGTTCATGTACAGATTACATTTGAAGCACCTTTTGAAGTCGGTGCTAAACCTCACATAAACTTAATGTTTACAATGAATTGAAAAAAAATAACATTTAACGGTTCAAGCAGGGTTAAATTTTTCGCTTCATTGTAAATATTAAGTTTACGTTACTGCTTGAATAAAAATAATTACTGACATAAAATTCTTGATCCCATAATATATTCTTGAGTGATTAGTGTGAAAGAATTATTATGGGTGCTGAAATTATTTTATAAGGGTAATCTTTTCAGGAAGGCTCATAGGCGGGACATTTTCTTATGACTATCATAATAATAAATGATTGACATCTGAAAGAGAACTCCTAGGATATAATAGTCGTATTGACTCTTTACACACGAAAAGCCTTCATTCAATTAATTTTATCGGTAACGTTACGGCTGTCGTGGGTGTTGCCGATAAATTGATAGGGTCGATAAAATTAGTCACCGGAATTAGATCAGTCTGCTAAATTTGAAGCCAACCAGGGAGCGGTAAAACTTATTAAGTACAATTTTCTAAAATTGGTTCATAAAGGTAATGAAGCATACCGTTTTTAGCAGAAATATTTACTTATTAAATGATAAGCAATATTTTTCTATTATTGCTCAATAATTATTTATTAATTTACGACACTGATGAGCACTGAAAACAGGAACAATTTGTACTGAGCATTTTTGCTTCCATGAATAAAAAAATAAACATACGTGAATTTTTCAATAATATTATAAGTATACAAAAATATGCATTTAAATTATTATCTTTATTATAAATTTAACAAAATTCCTAAACGGTACTCACGGCTCCCAATCGGCGCTGTTTTGCACACCATAACTCCAATTTAAAAAAAGTTCCACAACACGAAACCGAAACAGCATTGAGTTCGAAATTCGAATTTAAATAAACCAATATGGCCGTTCGCGCGCGTCCGTACCGCGGTGCCGGCGGCCGTGGCAATGGCAGTCCAAGGAATGTTTAGAACAGCCTGAAGCACGGGCTGCGTACAATCCTGGGTACAAAACTGAAAAGACGCGAAGGCTTTGAGAGCGTTGAGGACATAGGCTCTTTTGGACGGGTATGGTTGGAACGTGCTACAGTTGTGATTTGCGAATGTTTAGTTGCTGGTTGCCAGTAGGAGTGTCACACGATTTTTTTATTTGAGTTGATTTTTGGGCTGAAATTTTTTTATGAAAACGATGAAGGGAAATACGCACTTTAGAAGAAAAATTTACAATGAATATATTATCAATAATTTTCATGGGCCTTAAGTATTTTCAAATAATACATAATCAACAAGGATTTTTTTGTTTCTGTGCTATTAAATAATTTAACACCTTGAAAAGTATTATTATTATATGTTTTTGTTAAATTATGTTTTGTTGTTATGTACGGTGTTGTATAAAATATCGGTTCTAATGCAGTTTTTTCTTCCAGTAAGTTTTATCTTTTTATCGTAAGTATGTATTGAATAATATTACCTACTTACATTATAAAATCAATCACTTAGAACTCACTCATGTATGTAAACAAAATTAATACCGTAAAACCATTTTCAAGAGGTAACTGAAAACGTTTAATCGAGCATGCGAAAAAGCGGGAAAAATAATTATTTAATTTATCTTAAATAAGGGCAAAAGACGAGTGTAATTATGGCAACAATACTCCATATTTTGATGTAATAAGACCCTTGGTCATGTTTGTAGAAATTGAGCTGTACCAGGTGAACACAGTTCAAACATTGTATCCAGTACTTTATCTTCGTATGAATTTTTATAAAAATCAATTAATATACTTTAGTCTTTTGCTATCACTGCCGTGCATGACAAAGCCAATTACGATAATTGCCAAAGCGTTCCCTTATGCTGCTAATAATTCTTGCGTATCCTTAGGCACATCATTCTGTCACTAACAAAAACCGTTGACGTCATGTCAGATTTCTGCTTGATTAACATATATTTTTAGGCTATTATAAACAATTATACGCCATTATAATCTAAGCCAGAAATTGTTAACTTCTCACTAAGTTTTAACATTAATACAACCATGGAAATCGAATGTGCACCTCTGAAACACACGATTCTTTGTCCGTGAGAAATATTATTACCGGTAGTAAAGGATACAAATTACATATGTCGTCGTGTCGGCGCATTCGCCCAGTTTTACTTGCAAGACATCTAAGATCTAAGATATATTTAACGGTAGACGTGTCATAGGAAAAGCTAGGTAGTTGATCTGAAGCGATCCCCAAGATAGTAAATACCCTCACATTTTATTTCATCTAAGATCTAAGTTAATGTACATACTTTAATTTTACTGTGGAGGTGTCACAGGAAAGGCTGGGTGATCAAGAGCGATCCCCAAGACAATAAATACCCTCATGTTTTATTTATTCTAAGATCTAACTGAATATACTGGTTTAGTTTTCCTGTCGAGGCGTCACAGGAAAAGCTAGGTGATCAAGAGCGATTCCCAAGATACTAAATACCCTCATATTTTATTCCATCTAAGTTTATATACTGGTTTATTTTGACTATGGAGGTGTCACAGGAAAATATAGGTGATCAAGAGCGATCCCCAAGACAGTAAATACCCTTACATTCTATTTCATCTAAGATCTGAGTTCATATACTGGTATAGTTTTACTGTGGAGGTGTCACAGGAAAAGCTAGGTGATCAAGAGCGATCCCCAAGACAGTAAATACCCTTACATTCTATTTCATCTAAGATCTGAGTTCATATACTGGTATAGTTTTACTGTGGAGGTGTCACAGGAAAAGCTAGGTGATCAAGAGCGATCCACAAGACAGTAAATACCCTTACATTATTTTTCATCTAAGACCTGAGTTCATATACTGGTATAGTTTTACTGTGGAGGTGCCACAGGAAAAGCTAGGTGATCAGGAGCGATCCACAAGACAAATTGCACTTTCACTCCGGTGGTCGTTAAAGATCACAAATTACACGTCGCGCCATCGGCCCAGGCGCCAGTTTTACGCAACCTGGTCGTACGATATTACGACAATTTTCATCTACATATTTTCCTTTTATCCTGTATTATTTGGCTTTCCAACGGCAAATTAGTAATTTCTCCGTCATTTGCATTCTGTTCTTTTTACGTTCACACTCGTACTAATTACAAATATTTTGCTAATGCATTTTAAACCACATAGAGTTGTGCACTGACAACCTATTTGAAACTACTTTTTCCGAAATGTTAGTACGATTGTGCTCCAAGGTAAGTAAATATTGGTACGGAACCCTACGTGTGCGAGTTCGACTCGCACGTGTCCAGTTTTTTCATTGAGATGAATGTTCACTCCTGTCATTTATTCTCCTCTCGTCTCGCCTACCGAAAAAATGAGTGTGAATTTAAAAACATAACGGTTACTTTGAGAACACATCATAGCCATATATAGTAGTAATATCTCGAACGAATGTCATAATGCCAGGCAGAATTAAGCGGTAGGCTTGTTTACCGCAGAATAAAGTGCGCAGCGTAATCGGCAGTCAAGTTGGCAGCCATTGTCCAACTTGACAGGTCAAATGTCCGGGCAAATGTCAAAAACGCGCCAGGTCCGGCGTATATCGGTCACATGTCGAGGGTTCCGTTATAAAAAATATTATTTCTCAAACATGCAATGAAATGTGGTCATAACGTGCGTTATAATTAAAACAGTCTTCGTTTCAGGCGGAACAACTCAGAAAACTGTAGGTAAAGGAGTTTCATTCCAAATTGAAGTCCTAAGCTGGGAAGTAATTTTTTTTAAACATGGCGTCTGATCTCATGAACAGGCTAAACAGCTGAATTATATTTTTTTGGAGTGGTGTATTTTTTTTATTTCATTGCATATGTTTGAGAAAAGCACCATACACGCCTAGCCGTGAAACCGGCTTGCCGGCTTCGTATCCCAGCCGGCAAGCCCTTCTTTCTCGGCGTCTACAGTTGCAATCTTTCCATAAATATATCACACAAATATTATAAAGGCGAAAGTATGAGTGTGTTTGTATGTTTGTTTCTTTACGCTCAAACTGCTGGACAATTGGATAAAGTTCGGTATGGTGTTAGCAGACACCCTCAATTAACATATACCTACTTAGAACATAGGTTATCTTTTAAATTTATCTGATAAAGCGCGGGTAACACCGCGGGCACAGCTAATTTATCATAGATCAGACGACGCAACGGAGCCACGCTGTTACGTCGCCTAAATCAAACTAGATTTAAGTTTTTATTTTTATTTTCTGTATAATTTTGTAGTTCACAGTGCCTTGGTTTAATTACTGTAATGCTGTGTAACTAATTTGAATAAATAAATAAATAAATAAATAGATTGTTGTGATTTTTTAGCACTTTTTATTAGGTTCACTTGTAACTATGTTTTTAGCCATATTAGGCTTCCGGCTTCACAAAGTATTGAACAAAAAAAATAACTAAGTTTGTAATTATAACAAACAATGTAATCAAATCTTGGATATCAATTTTAACCTACTTCTAATTGTCGTATTTAAATGAAGCTTGGCGTGTATACGTAGTTCACGTGGCAATACAATAATTTGGTATCTTGGAGCTGTTTTGATGATGACCCCTAATCTGCACAAGATAAACTCATCGTGTTTGGGCTCATTTGATAAATCTTGAGAAATAAACGTTTGTGTAAGAAAAGTATGTGTGTCTCGAAATATTTTTTCAGCAAAAACTTTTCTGTAATTTTTTTCTTAAATATCCAGTGGGTTCGGATGGGATGGGACAGATATTTGTAATTCATAAACGAAACCCATCTCTCTGCATAACTGGCTGGCGCCTCGCTGTAAACTAACAATAAAATAAACATAACCGTTTAAAAAAGAACCTTCTTAGAACTTGTAAACCACCATAAAACACATTCAACCCCGTGCCAGGTTCTCATCCACTTACGACCTTATTTTATACATCTTACAGATTATTTTTAATAAGCAGGGAAGTGTATGAATACGCAAACATACGCCAAATAGCGGCAACATTTTGTTCCTGAACGGTCAGAGGATAGACCTATTGTTTTTTTTTTGCTTGTTTCCAGGAATTGTAACCTATTTTTTATTGAATAGCTCGTGGTGTCCGATAATATTTAGCATTTTATTTTCCCACGGGAACATTATGAATGATATTTAACTTAATAACGGAATACTATTAAAATAATAAAAAAACATGAAATAATTAAATACTAAATATTTGATTAAGGGACAAACGTAACTGCAAAAATATATATTTTACAGTGAAACATAGAACCTCCTCTTTTTTTGAAGTCAGTTAAATATAAATATTAGTGCCCATTGCCCTAAACGTGCATATTTTTGACGTTAATAAAAATTGAAGATCTTGGTAAAAAAGAAATATTACAGGTCACTCCACCGTTTTTTTGCGTTTACGTTTATTTGTTACTTGCTACTCGTACCCTTTGTCCTAAGGTAATTTTCACTAAGACACTACATAAGACATTTTAGAGTCATGTTTACAAGATATATTTATGTAGGTTTTTTTTTATAATATGGAACCCTAAAATTTTATTTTTAGGATCAAATTCAATTGTCCGCAGAAGCAATTAAGTAACATTTTCAGTCTATTTCGGTAGTATAATTGAAGAACCGAATCAGTTTGTAAGTCAGTTATGATTTTGCTTGAATAATATAATTTGATTTATAGTTTTTTAAGTGTATTTAATTCCGCCAACCTATCGTAATTAGATCACGATTGAAACAGACCCGCAATTTTTGTTTTCACCACGCAACGCAAAAAGAGGGACCTGCCTGCTGCCTGTCTATCGCATTGTAGCTCTTAAACTAGTGGACTTAGATCAATTCGAAGTGGATTTGTATGCGATTTTTATTTGAAAGTATGTTAACCAGTGATGGTATTTAGCTATGTTTAAAAAAAAACTATCCTTCGAAAAAATACATCTCAAAAAAAATTGTCGTCTCCAGTGACAAGGTTTTTTTTTTACTTTTCATGTTATTAAAAACCACATAAGTAACTTAACCCATTATATGACCCGACCCGAATTAATTTAGGGTATTAGAATTAGATACTCTTTTGGTTAATAGTTATCAAGGGATCTTCAAGTTATTAAATTTTGAATTTGAATGTATGTAGGTACTTTTTACTATTTGTACAAACGATGGGTAAGTACCGCAAGGTTGTAACGGGTGAGGAGGGTCGTTTGTGCCCGTGAGCCAAATCTATTTTTTTACTTTTAGCGAAAATAAAAAGAGAAGTATTTGACTGAGCGAGCGGAGCGTCTCCGTTTCAGCGTGGTCTAAAATGTATCAGATGTCCTGATATCCGGATGTCCGGATTTCCGTTTGGTGAATGTTTCAAATTGCTTGTCAATTTAAATTTCATTTTCACACTATATCGTGTGTTAGCGCCTTTAGTACCTAGTTCGATAAGCACGAGCAATAATTACAAAATTCTATATTTCCATTGAAAATATTTTTCTATTGAGAAATTCATTATTTCAAGAAAAATCTTAATAGCGTGATGCAGAATCGTCATTTGTTTTGTATAAGCGCGCCATGCCAACCTGGCGCCATATTTGTTTTCATAATTTCCTTTGTCCTCGCATCGAGTCGAAACGGCTGGATAAATATTAACCAATTTTGGTACAGGGATAGCTGAACATCCACATATGGTTATAGGATACTTTTTATCCGTCTACGGTAAAGAAAATAATACATGGACGAAGTTGCTGGCACCTCCGCGTGAGCAATAAAGTTGCCTACAGTGCTATTATACATAAATAATGATCGAGGAATATTTTAAGATATTCTATCTATGCAGTTACTGTGGCCCTAAGTTTATAGTTTTACTTTAATGCACCTATAGTGTAGGCTTAAGTAATGGAGTCCATCGACCGTAGCAGAGAGTAGAGAACCAGTAGAGTGACTGTCTGCTTCTTGGGTTAACTTAAGTGAACATGATGAGCTGTCATCATCCCTACCCCCCTCCTCCGTGCATCGTTATCCTCATTGCTGAGGGTCATGACAACCACCAAGGCTTAGCTTCTTCCGGATGATGTTGTACCACCTTCCACGGTCCTCGGCCACCTTGAGCACGTCGTGGAACTTGGAGTCAAGTGCAGTGGGGATTTGGTCGGACCAAGCCATCGCTGTGGCTCCGAGGCCTCTTCCCCTGGATCTTTCCAGCGACCAATAGCCTTTTCCAGATTATTGTCTCCCTATGTACAGTAGTGGCAAACAATCTAACACTTCGGTTTATTTTGTATCATAAATAACACTTAGTTTTATCATCACAAAACATTTTAGAACAATAGGCAATTTAACGTGCCATTTCACTTTCAGCGAATAATACGTCTCTTTTTGTATCCAAATTGTTATTAAAATAAACCGCAAAATACCGCATGTGTCATTCCGTTTCTTGCGGGCTGGATAATGATGCGGTGTCTCGGTATTCCTAGATGGATGCCCTACTCACAAGTTAGCTATCTATTACCTGTAATATATATATTACTGGTATATATATATATATATATATACAAGTATATCAAGATATTTGGGTGACGGATGCGATCAGCGCCAGACTTAGCCATACGGGCATCCTAGAATTCCTAGATAAGGCATTAATTATGTGGAGCCCTAAACATGACTAAAGACAAGGAAAATAAATAGTGCTAAAGAAAAGAAACGCCCTTTAGGAGCCAGCGCCACTAAAGCCGCCACTGGATGCCATAGATAAGTGATAAAGCATCCGTCACACTCATATATCAGAGGCGAAAATTGACGGATAGTTTATACTGGGAAAGACCAACGTCAGTACCGCCATCTATCAAAATAGTTTTTAGGGTTCCTGTCCCAAAGGGTAAAAACGGGGCCGTATTACTAAGCTTCCGCTGTCCGTCTGTCCGTCTGTCACCAGGCTATCTCACGAACCGTGATAGCTAGACAGTTGAAATTTTCATAGATATTGTCGCTATAACAAAAAAATATTAATAAACAGACTACTACTAGATATTTAAGGGGGCTCCCATACAACAAACTTGATCGGTTGCGTTTAATTTACACCTCATTTGTATCCGGCCATACACACCAGGTGCAAACTTAACTTAACCCGGCCAGTTAAGATGGGATAAGTATTTGTACGGAACCCTCGGTGCGCGAGTCAGACTCGCACTTGGCCGGTTCTTAGAATAGACAAGTATTTTTGACAGTGTTACCATCGATTTAGAAAATGAAATCGATGAGTCTCTAGTAGCTTCATAGACTGGGTAGAAAAATCCAAATATCGGCTTCCTTTACCGTCCTAACGGCATTTTGTGAGCCATTTTGGCAACATGACTTTTCTGATGTAAAAAAGCCTGCTGAATTCGATTCTGGATGTTGCCAAGCCGAATTTTGCCCCCCTCCCCCTATTTCCCCCCTTTTTACCTCAAAATATGTGCCTAATCACGGTTTTTACGGTTTTATACAAAAAGTATTACAGCTAGAAAAAAAATGTCAAAGACAAGAATGATCTCTATAAAATTTCCTATAACATGGTGTATAAACTTTTTTAGAAGGCCTTATGGTTTTTGAGCAATATCTTTCCGAACTTCATAGACTGGTAGAAAATTCTAAATATCGGCTTCCTTTACCGTGCTAACGGCATTTTGGGATCCATTTTGGCAACATGACTTTTCCGATGTAAAAAAGCCTGCTGAATTCGGTTTTGAAGGTTGCCAAGCCGAATTTTGCCCCTCTCCCCCCTTTCCCCCCCTTTTTGACCTCAAAATATGTCCGTAATCACGATTTTTACGGTTTTATACAAAAAGATTTACAGCTAGAAAAAAAGTGTCAAAGACAAGAATGATCTCTATAAAATTTCCTATAACATGGTGTATAATTTTTTTTAGTAGGCCTTATGGTTTGTGAGCAATATCTTCCCGAACTTCATTATTTTTTTTTAAATTGATAAACTTGGTCGAGGCAGTGAAATGCACTTATTTTAGGATAATTGGTATCGCACAGGATCCAGCCGCTCTGCAGCGCTTGACGCTGACATCCAGTTGGCATGCTGCTTATTATCTGTCAAGACTCACGAGACTTTCAGTCATAAGCAGTCGTCAGATTTACACGCAGAACCGTACCCAAGTCGGGCTAAAAGGGCCGTAGAAAATAAAAATGCTTTGCTTCTGATCATGAAATCCTTCGAAATGCTCAGTTCTACGGCAGGTTCTCCAGAAATGTGCCTTAGAAATGCAGTTACCCGGGATCTTGCAACAGAAAAAAATAAAGTGTCAATTCACACTGCTAAGCAGCTTGGCTCACTCTAAGTAACGAAGTTTGTTTCCGAAAGGCTCACCAACAGCAGCCCGTCTAGCACAACTATGCTTTGCGACTCTTGTCGCGCGACATAGCGCTACCCGTCACCCTCTTACATTACTGCATAGAAAGAGACAGGCAATTATCTCGCGCCAGAAATGGCCGTTTGCGACAGTTGTGCTAGGGGTGCAGGTCTACTAGCTACAACGCAAAGTTCAAAATGAACTAAGGCCCGACCTTCAAGACCTGTACAAGGCAGGTCGTTCAAAATCTACCATATTTGCGTCTGATGTGGGGGGCAAACGCTCAGGCGCTGTAGTGGTGCCAATCAAAGCATAGCCTGCATCGTCACATATACTCGACTTGTACAGCAGGGACAGGAACTTCTCAGCCTTTCGCCCATGGGGTGTATGTCTATCTCATTGAGTTAGTTCACAGTGCTTTCGATAACGGAAAACGGAATACTTTTAATCAAAGGAGTGTCTAGGTAAATGTTTTAGAAACGCAAATGGTCAATTTAATTATTTTGTTACCTGCAATAAAGCCGTTCGAATCGCCAGTGCCTGAGTAAAACGCCAGAACATTCTAACGTTCTAAAGCAGTCCCTTAATTTTGTCATGATGATGAATCATAAGCAACAACAACACTAATAACCAGTCTTCTGGGTGGGCTATGCACAGTGTGGAGCACATGTCGAGTGTCGGTTTCCTCATGAATAGCACGTATGTTGAGGTATCGACCTCAGTTGGTGACGCTTGAAACTTAGTCTCGTCTGCAAATCCTCGCACTACGACCTTATTGTTTTCTGCTGCAAGATCCTGGGTAACTGCATTTCTAAGGCCCGTTTCTGGAGAATCTGGCGTATAACTGAGCATTTTGAATGACTTCATGGTCAGAAGTAAAGCATTTTTATTTTCTACGTCGCTTTTAGCCCTACTTGGATACAGTTCTGCGTGTAAATCTGACGGCTGCTTATGACTGAAAGCCTCGTAAGTCTTGACATATAATAAGCAGCATGCCAACTGGATGTCAGCTTCAAGAGCTGCAGAGCGGCTGGATCCTGTGCGATACCAATTATCCTAAAATAAGTGCATTTCACTGCCTCGACCAAGTTTATCAATTTTTAAAAAAATAATGAAGTTCGGGAAGATATTGCTCACAAACCATAAGGCCTACTAAAAAAAATTATACACCATGTTATAGGAAATTTTATAAAGATCATACTTGTTTTTGACACTTTTTTACTAGCTCTAAAACTTTTTGTATAAAACCGTAAAAATCGTGATTAGGGACATATTTTGAGGTCAAAAAGGGGGGAAAAGGGGGGAGGGAGGCAAAATTCGGCTTGGCAACATTCAGAACCGAATTCAGCAGGCTTTTTTACATCGGAAAAGTCATGTTGCCAAAATGGATCCCAAAATGCCGTTAGCACGGTAAAGGAAGCCGATATTTAGAATTTTCTACCACTCTATGAAGTTCGGAAAGATATTGCTCACAAACCATAAGGCCTTCTAAAAAAGTTTATACACCATGTTATAGGAAATTTTATAGAGATCATTCTTGTCTTTGACATTTTTTTTCTAGCTGTAATACTTTTTGTATAAAACCGTAAAAACCGTGATTAGGGACATATTTTGAGGTAAAAAGGGGGGAAATGGGGGGGAGGGGGGCAAAATTCGGCTTGGCAACATCCAGAATCGAATTCAGCAGGCCTTTTTACTTCGAAAAAGTCATGTTGCCAAAATGGCTCACAAAATGCCGTTAGACTTGAACATTTTGATTTGAACTACCAGTCTAATTTGTTTTGTACAGGCGCGCGGCGCCATGCCAACCTGGCGCCATCTGTTTTAATAATTTACTTTGTCCTCGTATCACGCCGAATCAGCTGGACACATTTTAGCCAATTTTAAGATACAGGAATAGCTGATGGATATCCAAAGATTGATATAGGATACTTTTTATCCGTCTACGGTAAAGAAAATAATACGCAGACGAAGTTGCGAGCACCTCCTAGTATGATTTATAAAGGCGAAAGTTTGTGAGCAAGAGAAGTAGAAAATATGAATAAATGACATCTGTACCAGTACCAGAAATGACATACAGCGTCCAATAGAAGGTAAACGTTCCAGAGGTCGAACCACACCATTGAAATGTGCTTGTTCCATGCAGAGGGCAGCCCATTTGGCCCTGGACCGCGCCCAGTGGAGGGACTATTGGACTCCTCAGCCATGAAGGAGCAGTAAGAAGAAGAACCACGACCGTTTCTATGAGTAACAATATTATAATTTGACCTACCTTATATACAATGTCGATAGTTTTACGTAGTATAAAACTACAGTGAGTCTCAGACATAAAATACATACACGGGTTTACTCACGTCGTGTCGTAGTCGAATATCGCTCAACATGTTTCGAAACGGTTGGCCGCCGCCGCGACTGATCGGCTCTCCTGATGATGAATCGCGTACCGATTCGAAACATGTCGAGCGATATCCGACTTCCACGACGTGAGTAAACCCGTTTATGTAGCGCACTTGAGGAATGAGAATCGCGGGAATTTGCTGTTGTCTGAGGTGTGCCAGTTAGGTCCAGGCTAACGGTACTCAGGACTTGTTTAGTCGGGATTAGCTAGTCTAACAGACACGCGGACTTACGCCGACAGTTAGCTGATTTAATGGAGTTATCTACTTACTTACTTACTATATTATTTAGCTACCCAAAGGTTGTCTGGAAGAGATCGCTCTTTATCGATAAGACCGCCAGTTGTTTGCCTCTATTGAATGTTACGTGTAATCTGAATTTGTTTGACTTTATTTCCTGTTGAGGTGCCCAATACAGAATAGTCTATTTCTATTCTATATTATCTGTCTATGTAACTCCGAATGAGAATTTATAAGAAGCTGGGACTCATGACACACTATATTTGTCATATTCCATGCGAGAGGAATAAAGCTGTATATATCTACCTTTCACTTGATAGCTACGATATGCATACAATTCAACCAATTACCACCGGCTCGCCTGTTTTTAGTGGGTTTGAGCACTTTTTTCTTTTGCTTTTGAAGAAACAGTAAGCCAGAAATATGGTCCGGCTTGCCTAAGGATTTGTTTGACGCCACATCATTGCCACAGTGCCCAGTCGATAGGAAGTAAATGCTAACACCTATTACCAATGTAACAGGTACCTAATATAGTTTATGAGCTAGTTTTAATCTTAACGTTTTTTTATAGAATCTTTTAATTAAAATGAAAATGTGGAAATACCACATTTTTATTGTTATCTTTCACTACGCCGGAAACATAGGGTCGCAGGTTCGAGTCCTGCTTACAATGCAGTGGATCACAATACATTTTTTGCATAATTTACATTTGTGTCAATATTTATATTGATTTTAATTTTAATTGATTGTACGGCCTAGTACCTTATCAATAGTCAGCACCGGCGTCAAAATCGACTTCTTACCAGGGCCGTATTTACCCCTAGACCTAGGCTCACAAGACCCGGGCCTACTGGCCCAGCCAGTCAGGGGCCCAGTCCCAGACGCAAGACTTGCACCATAATAACCCAAGTAGCACAACTGGGTCTAAATAGCTCGTATATCATATCTAATTAGATGCTTAAGTGAAATTTACCACCATGACTAAGTGCTATATAGGTGGCAAGAACCCTTATGCCACCAGTATAGAACCAAAATGAGAAAAATTGCAGCCTATTTTTGGTGCTAAATAGAATCCATAAGAGATCTCACAATTACCTTAAGTGGTAATTAGAACTATGGGTGAAAGTTATGCGTCCATAAGAGATCTCACAATAACCTAAGTGTCAATTAGAACTAAGGGTAAAAGTTATGCGCAGTGAACGAATGAAAACATTTCAGTTCGGTCAATGAGTGATAAATGAGTCGCCAAAATTATCTTTGAGTGGCGAGGCAACTGTCAAATTGAGTTTTATTAAAAGTAATACGTGATCTGCCATATTAATTTTGGATTTATACGTCTGATTAAAACTTTACGTTATACAAGCATTGAAATAAGCACGAAATTCTTGCGATTTTTTTTTTACTGTGAAACTATAGTATGTTTTCTTTGTAAATTTCGACGCGCCTTTCATTTGATCAGGAATATTAAAAAAGAGAGTGCTAAATTAAATAAGGAATAGATACTGATAAGAAATAAAACTACGAGTATTAAAAACCTGACTTAATGATTGTAGGTTACGTACAATGTTAAAGTAACATCGTCACAACTATCAAAAATCTGTGATTATACGTGAGTGTGATAAAATTCTGGTTAAAATAATCAATTTTCATAGGCTTCCATTTGTAAACATGGCGAAACAAAAAAGATCCTACAGTGTTTATTTTCACTTATTTGTTCCTTATTTGGAACTATCAAGTCTAATAATCACTTATTTGTATCTTGCGAGTGGCAAAGCAGTGAATGATATTACCAATAGTAATTATTTGCTCTTTTGTAGACTACTAAACAAGCAAGACTATTAAATATATTTTGACAAGGCGCAAATAGGAACAATAATCGAATTTTTAGTTCGTTAGTGGTTTGAAATAAGTGAAAATAACTGCTTTTGGTTCCAAGAACCTCCTATTGAGATCTATTTATGCGTTGGAGTGGCAATAAGGTCCCAAGTAGCACAACTGGGTCTAAATAGCTCGTATATCATATCTAATTAGATGCTTAAGTGAAATTTACCACCATGACTAAGTGCTATATAGGTGGCAATAACCCTTATGCCACCTATATAGAACCAAAAGGAGAAAAATTGCAGCCTATTTTTGGTGCTAAATAGAATCCATAAGAGCTCTCACAATTACCTTAAGTGGTAATTAGAACTATGGGTGAAAGTTATGCGTCCATAAGAGATCTCACAATCACCTTAAGTGGCAATTAGAACTAAGGGTAAAAGTTATGCGCAGTGAACGAATGAAAACATTTCAGTTCGCTCAATGAGTGATAAATGAGTCGCCAAATTATCTTTGAGTGGCGAGGCAACTGTCAAATTGTGTTGTGTGTAATACGTGATCTGCCATATTTATTTTGGATTTATACGTCTGTTTGGTGAGTGATTAAAACTTTACGTTATACAAGCATTGAAATAAGCACGAAATTCTTGCGAATTTTTTGTTACTGTGAAACTATAGTATGTTTTCTTTGTAAATTTCGACGGGCCTTTCATTTGATCAGGAATATTAAAAAAGAGAGTGCTAAATTAAATAAGGAATAGATACTGATAAGAAATAAAACTGTTAAAAACCTGACCTAATGATTGTAGGTTACCTACAATGTTAAAGTAACATCGTCAAAACTATCAAAAGTCTGTGATTATGCGTGAGTGTGATAAAATTCTGGTCAAAATAATTAATTTTCATTGGCTTCCATTTGTAAACATGGCGAAACAAAAAAGATCTTACAGTGTTTATTTTCACTTATTTGTTCCTTATTTGGAACTATTAGGTCTAATAATCACTTATTTGTATCTTGCGAGTGGCAAAGCAGTGCAACTATTAAATATATTTTGACAAGGCGCAATAGGAACTATAATAGAACTTTTAGTTCGTTAGTGGTTTGAAATAAGTGAAAATAACTGCTTTTGGTTCTAAGAATCTCCTATTGAGACCTATTTATGCGTTGGAGTGGCAATAAGGTACTTCTTAGGCCTTAAAGTTGCAATATTTTTTGGTTCCAAAAGAGCCGTAAAATTATCCCTTTAGCCACTATTGGTGATATAATTCGCTATTGTACTAGTCATTTGGAACTTTTAGTTCCAAATAAGGGTATGTTGCCACTTATATGTAAAAGTTGCTTATAAGTGATTTTAAGGCCTTATATAGCACTATTGCTTCTTATTGAGTGACTATTTGAACCTGCATGCAACTTTAAGTAGCAAAATCGACTTTATCCCACCATAAGTAATAAAGTAGAAACAAAAAACGTTCCTATGCAACTACAAGTGATAGGATGAACTCATATACAGTTTTGAGTTGTGTTTAGAGCTATAAGTTGCATCAAACACTGTTAAACCACTCATTTAGAACTTAAAGCTGTAAGATAAGCTGCAAAATTCACTAATGTGCTGCTTGGGGTACTTCTTAGGCCTTAAAGTTGCAATATTTTTTGGTTCCAAAAGAGCCGTAAAATTATCCCTTTAGCCACTATTGGTGATATAATTCGCTATTGTACTAGTCATTTGGAACTTTTAGTTCCAAATAAGGGTATGTTCCCACTTATATGTGAGACTTCTCAACTACTTAAATAAATATAAACTACTATCGGCCTCACAATTTGGTTTCAGACACGGAATGTCTACGGAAGACGCAATAACTACTTTAACCTCACTTGTAGTTGAGAACCTTGACAATAACAACAAGTGCCTAACTGTCTTCCTGGACCTAAAAAAGGCCTTTGATACCGTCTCAGTCCCTATCCTATTACAAAAACTTGAAAAAATGGGTATTAGAGGCACACCACTCTCCCTGTTTCAAAATTATCTTACTGACAGGAAACAAAGAGTGAAGTTATCACAACACGTCAGCTTGGATGAAGATGTTACTTACGGTGTTCCCCAGGGAAGCGTGCTAGGACCTACATTGTTCTTAACTTATATCAATGACCTATGTAACATGAACATCCCAGAGGCAAAACTTTTCTCCTATGCCGATGACACTGCAGTTGTGTTTACGGCCAAGTCATGGAATGAAGTCAAAGAGTATGCGGAATTGGGTATGGCTAGGATTGCTAGGTGGTTAAGAACTAACCTACTGACACTTAATACTGCCAAAACAAAATACATGTGTTTTAGTATCACAAATAGTAATCAACCTACTCAGAATATAGAACTCAAAATACACTCCAGTCAGACGTGTGATATTGTGGATTGTGACTGCCCTTCTATCAAAAAAATTGCTCAAACTAGGTACCTGGGAGTAGTGCTAGATCAGCACCTGAACTGGTACTCTCACATAGACCAAGTCATAAGCAGAATCAGAAAATTGCTCTGGATATTCAAGACGCTAAGGCATATTGTGCCAAGTACAGTAACCACGGATAAAGCAAAGTCTCGCAACATCCTGAATGAAATATATACCTACGTCCCTGGCACAATCTGTCTTGGTATACTGCATATCTGTCTGGGGTGGTGCAGCTAAAAGTCGTTTTATACACCTTGAACGTGCCCAACGTGCACTAGTAAAAGTAATGTATTTCAAAAAAATAACATTTTCCACAGATCTATTATATCAAACCAGTGGATTACTATCGGTTAGAAAATTGTATCTTTTACAAACTACACTCAAAAGACATAAAAATATACCATTTAATCCTAACTATAATAAAAAAAGAGTTATAATTAATATTGTTAATATATTTAAAACCCGGACCACCTTTGCTAACTCACAGTATAACACAAAATCTGCTCAACTTTACAACAAAATTAATAAATTACTTGACATTCACTCTAAACCTTATTATGAATGCAAAAAGCTCCTCATAAAGTGGCTTCAAAGTAAAACCTATGAAGAGATAGAGAATTTGATAAGATTAATCTAACACACTCGGAGAGCATAAACACACACACACACACACACACACACACACACACACACACACACACACACACACACACACACACACACACACACACACACACACACACACACACACACACACACACACACACACACACACACACACAAACACACACGCACACGCGCGCGCACAATTTGACAGTGAGCGTAAAATTGCATAAGTGTAATTGAAAGAATTTTTATTTTTTAAGAATTAGTCATAAGTATTGAAACCTCATGTCACCTAAGGAAGAGCGGTGTCTCCCACCACAGGCAATTGTTTGCTTACAGGGCGGCCCCATCCCTTAGATCATGTAAGACGTGTTTTTACGCAATAAAGAATTTTGAATTTTGAATTTGAATTTTGAATATGTAAAAGTTGCTTATAAGTGATTTTAAGGCCTTATATAGCACTATTGCTTCTTATTGAGTGACTATTTGAACCTGCATGCAACTTTAAGTAGCAAAATCGACTTTATCCCACCATAAGTAATAAAGTAGAAACAAAAAACGTTCCTATGCAACTACAAGTGATAGGATGAACTCATATACAGTTTTGAGTTGTGTTCAAAGCTATAAGTTGTATCAAACACTGTTAAACCACTCATTTAGAACTTAAAGCTATAAGATAAGCTGCAAAATTCACTAATGTGCTGCTTGGGAATGTTCTCCTTATAGGGGAGGGGGCCCCAAATGCCAAGCTAGGCACTGGCCCTCTAAGTCCGGCCCTGAATGGGCACTATAACTACTCTGCGCTCTACGAGTGATATCATCGTGGCTCGTCTCCAATTTCACTTTCGTTAATTTCCACGGAGTCTTTGTTTCAAGTGGTCTGCAGCGCTTTTTGTCAGAGTTTTTCAGACGTGAGTTACGGGACGCGGACGGTTACGTCCGCGGCCACTACTAGGGCTGCCAACAGTAGTGCATAGATTTGCAGTATATATGCGATCAAATTGCGGGAGTTGGAATAATTGGCCGTCAGCATATTGAAAAGTGAGGAATAAAAAGGAAATAAGAGCTGAAGAGAGGAGCACAGGGTAGTACCGTCGCGAGTAATCGTGTCGTGGTATATTTAAATGAATATCATACCCACTCAAATTGGGATTGAGTGCTTATAATACTAGCCTGAAAACGGGACAATCGGTATCCCACGCGGATCCCTAGCAGGACGCATACTCTAGGGCTCCAGAAACGGGCCAATACAACGGGACGGTTGGTAACCCTAGCCACCACTGGTGGTTTTTGTCAAACGGAAGAAGGATGTTTGTGACTGTGACGCAGGAAGATCGAGATCTTTCATTCATTAAGTAGCATACCTAGGCTATCTACCATTCGTTTAAATACGTTTCGAACTTAATCCGTTATTATTATTACATACTTGGTTTATATCAAATAACCTTTTACTGGATGGTGTCAATTTCAAATGATGAATGTGTTTCGTGAACTTTTGCTGTTTTTATTCACTTTAGTCGGGAAAGTATTTTTAACAGGACAGTAGACAGGTTCTCAGAATACCCGCAAGACTTTGCGCGACCAGCGGCGCTACAAGCGGTTGAGCGAGAGATCCGAGCGCGGCGGCATAACGAGTGAGCATGACACACGTACCTACACCGCTGCCGCTGTCGCAAAATCGTGGCATATCCGAAACTACGATAGAGTGGTCAGTCGCAGTCTCATCAAGTTGGTCATTTGCTTGTTTGTCACCATCATAGTATGAATAATTTAAAAATAGGCAAAATTATAGGTATCGGAAAAAGACTCGTCGCGTCGCTGACATGCTAAATTTAACAAATTTACTTTAAAGTATATAGAATACTCCCGTGAGTGTCAGACAATCCTATTGAAATACATACGAAGTTGTAGAAGTCGAATATCGCTCGACATGTTTCGAATCGGTACGCGATTCATCTTCAGGGGCTACGATCAGTCGTGGCGGCGGCGCCGGCCAATCCAAAACTGCGCGCTAACGCTCTCTCCGCCGCGATCATAGGGTCCTGAAAATTAATCGTGATTCGACTTCTTCGACGTGAAAAACCCGTTTTGTACCTATGTATTTTAAATTACTTTATAATTTCAATGTTTTTAGGCCCACCAATGCGCTATCTGGCAATTGAGTAGCTATGTAGCTATCAGAGTCTAAAAAAGTAAATACAATGATTGTCTGTCTAGCAACGTTTCGATCTATGAGTATGGGGAAACTGTGAGGACGACAAACCTCAAACCATATTTTAGCACGAAAGTCACCACAGGAATTCTATCCTAGGTTCCACCACACCATACCTACATACAAACACAAACGGGCACCGAACCCGCGTCGTAAATCAGCCGCAACACGCCACCAAGCCTTGACTTTGAGTCTGATGGACAGTTGTGTACACAAGTGGAAAAGTCAGGTTATTAATTTCCTAATACTCCGGTAACCATGATTTTTTTAAAGTACTACTGATTTGAACTTTTTCACCGGAAATACTTAACACAATAAGGGAGTTGATATCAGTTCTTTTGGCTTGTAGGTCTGTAAATCTCTTTGTGGCATCAAAGCTCCTAAACGAATGATCGGATAGTTTCTAATTACCATTATTCTTTATTTATCACCGGCATGGCCGAAATATTGAAATATCAACGACACGGAAACCCACGTCGTAAAAGTCGAATATCCCTCGACATATTATGTATCATGTCATTTTGTTTCGGGTTGTGTGTGCTTGACATGTTTCATGCCATGTTGTTTTCGGTTGGCTCCGCCGCGACTGATCGGCTCTCCTGTGATCAATCGCGAACCGACTCGAAACATGCCGAGGGATAATCGACTTACTACAACGAGAATAAACCCTTTTAGTATATATTTTAATATGTCTGTGACTCACGATAGTTTTCTATGTAAAATATCCCAAATATCTTTCGCCCACGACTGTACTCAATTGGAAGCATTCGCGGAATGAAAGTCATGAGCAAACCAATTTGCCGGCTGTACCTATATTTGTGCAGCCCGAAAATGATCGTTCGTTACCGTATGTGTACAGTACACCTATATGTACCCTGTGTACACTTGAACCTGAATTAAACGGTGGCTTAGGCTAAGGTCACACCGTTCGTGGTTCCCTTGGCTACATGCTGAGCTTAGTGCTTATGTGAGGTGATGTGTGGGATGATACTTAGAGCAATGCGTGTTGCCGTGATGAAGGGCACTTGCTGATTACTGACGTGGTCAGTCATCATCACATACGAAGATCATCATCAACCTGAAATATAAAGATTTCCTGTGAATGTTTCGCAGTGAATGGGAAATGCTATTTGATTTCGTAAGGCGTGTATTTAATAACCAATCGATGTCAAATTTAAACTCTCGCCACCGTTTCAACTTTGAGTTTCACTGTTGCGCCATGTAAAACATGTATAATGCTTAATAAATAATAACAGGTTAATAATTTAGGGTTAAATTTTCTTCCTCAATCCAAGTGATTCATCAAATCGAGTCTCATTTAAAAAATATTTACCAACCATAGAGCTCTACAGATTATAGTTTAAATAATAGTATTAAACTCCAGTGGGTATAAGGCTATAAAAATAACACTATGACTAGCTTTTTCCCTATCCCCGTGTATGTAATTAATCTTCCAAATTACATTTGAAATGAAGCTGCAATAATGCATACTTATGTAAATCGGATGATAATACAATGTTCCATGGCTCATAGAATTCATGATGGATCCAGAAAGCTGGCATGGTTCATGATTCTTCTTGACGAGCGTTTGACGATTCTACCTGAAAGTACGGTCGGCAGCAAAAGCTTGTCTCAATCATTAATTGTACCTTGCTGCCCGTATCAACTTGGTGAGCCTTCTCTGAATATACACCCTGCAGGTTTGATTCTTATACCACGTGGCACACAGGCCACATAACGTCGGGGATAGTGCCATACCGTGTAAATAACGGCTGTCGATTAAGTTCTGATTTCAACAAAATACTTAGCATTTGTTTGAATATTGATTCGTATCTACACTTGTTACTTACGCGGTATTGCACTATCCCCGACGATAGGCGTTTATACAGCCCTTATGTGGCTTATTATTATTATTATATTATTCCAAATAGCCATGCATTGAACCTCGATTGCACCTGATGTTTAGTAACAATAAGGCCTAAGATGGAGCATGCTTGGCTTGAAGATGCCTATTCACTCTCGACTTGAAGAGATCCATGTTATATTTTCCAGGGAACAGGTGCGCAGGAAGAGAGTTCCATTCCTTAGCTGTCCTCATAAGGGAAGCAGACGCAAAGCGTTTCGTACGAATCAGTGGTATTTCGACACCATAAGGTTGGAATCCAAGTCCGCGCCGAGCTATTTCAGCTGTATAAGCTCTTAACAGCATGTGTGCTACTTGGGATAGTACAATATCCAGACAATAAAGACAGAACAACATAATATGATTCACTTTCAATCACAATAACAAAAACTCCATCACACATCAGCAGCGGCAACGCTTTCCATCAGGCGATCCCAGGGACGTATTTACCCTAGGGCGATCCGGGCTATAGCCCGGGGCGCCAAACCGACAGGGGCGGCGTAGGCGCCCCTGGCCGATTGCATTTTGTTTTGGTATTGGCTCCTTTCAACCAACTATTAGTTCTCACCTTTTTTTTGTCAATCCACAATTTAAAATGAACATGAAAAATAACAAGAACTAGTTAGTCTTGGTCGAAAACATGCTTGTAAGTTTGTCAATATCTTCGGGGCGCGTCTGTAAGTAAGAACATGCTTCAAATATGGGCGCGGGCGCCGAGCGAGGTCGCGGGGCGGCAAGTGGGGCGGGGGGCAATAGGCCATACATATTATACATATATCAGCGTTGCCAGATCGGATCTTTTTACACTATAGCGGTCAATTTTGTTACTACGTACGGGGGCGCCGAAAAATTTCGCTCTCGCTGCGCTCGCGTTTTCATCTGATCGTGTTACTACGCACCCCCTGGCCATAATTTTCGGGCTCGCTTCACTCGGGTTAATATCTATTTCTGTTACAATATACATATACTATACTACGTAGTCTACGTACGTTTTTTTCTGATTTTGTTACTTACGTACCCCCGCGCCGCAAAATTTCGGGCTCGCTGCGCTCGCGTTAATATCTATTTCTGTTACAATATATACTATTACTACGTAGTCTACGTACGTAATTTTTTGATTGTGTTACTACGTCCGGCGCGGGGCCGAAAAATTTGGCGCTCGCTACGCTCGCGTTTTTATCTGATTTTGTTACTACTTACGTACACCCGCGCCGAAAAATTTCGCCCTCGCTGCGCTCACGTTTTCATCTGATCGTATTACTACGCACCCCCGCGCCGAAAAATTTCGGGCTCGCTGCGCTCGCGTTATTATCTATTTCTGTTACAATATATACTATACTACGTACGTACGTATACCCCCGCGCCGAAAAATTTCGAGCTCGCTGCGCTCGTGTTTTCATCTGATTGTGTTTACTACGCACCTCTCGCCGAAAAATTTGGCAATAATGTTTTTTTTCCTATGACCCAACCCTTACACTTGCTATATCTAAGTGCTAACTACCATTATATAAAAAAAACGTTAAATATTTCTTTGAATTCTGGGGCGGCGAAACTTATAAGCCCGGGGCGCCAAATTTCAAAATACGTCTCTGGGCGATCCATTTGCACGTTTGCCCGCTCTGACAAACCAAAAAAACTTGAAAATCATTTTTGTAGGTACAGGTACACATGTTTATGATAGGTAATTTAGATTTGTGCCATTAGGTCGCTTTCACACCAACAATAAGCCGGGTCATCTGAAGTAGCCTCAACAAATACGAGATTTATTGCATTTATCCCGCGCGTCGATTCGAAGAATCACAAACATAACATCTCCTCATAAAAAATAAAAACAAATTTACATTGTCACTGATGCATGATAAACGCGTTTTTGGGAGATACTGGAATTCTGCTAGGGTTGTCGCTGCATTAATATGAGCAGTTTAAGTAGTTAATAAGTAATTGCTTGGTAACAAGGTATATTGGTAACACGTATATATTATATACAATTATACATCAAGCACACTTTGTGAAGGTCCCAGTTTTTGTTTAAAGAGAAAAAGCTTTAGTTGACGCTGAGATATAAAAGATATAAAATGTTCACGCTGTGAAAAATAACTGCTTGTCAGTACTGAAAAGACTTTATCTGTTATAAGGTATCATTTTATTTTTAAAATGACGGCTTTTTATGTCAACGTCCCCTAGTTATTGATTCCAAGTGGCATTTTTTATCCTACTCGTATACAAGTACAAATACATGTACATACAATAGCAAAATTCCAGTAGGTATTCACATATGTATTTTATTTATTACATAAGTACGAGTATATGTCAATAAAATTCATACTTATTATTATTCTAATATTATTTCAAAACAATTAAACCGAAAAAAAAACTCAAAAGAATATTCCATAAGTAATAACTAAATATTATGCTTACTATTATTACTAATAATTATAACAAAAAGTTACCTACCAGGCATTTCTATTTACAACTAGAATAGACCTACTCTGAATAATAATTAACAACCCCTTTTTGCCAACCCTACGTACGGTCATCTTGCGCTTTTTTTGCTTACGGTACTTTAATGAATATCGGTTATCTGTAATTGTTGCCAGGCCGTGTTTAGCTTGTCTTAAAATATGACGGAGCCGCATTTCAAGTAAGGCGCCAATGCAGTAATATATCCGAGTAGGTACGTGTACCAGAAATCAAGTAACTTAATCCTTTTACATTGAGTACCTGACTAGTTTAAGGGACACAGTTCTAATAAGAAAGCATATCAAACGCTTTTTTTCTACTACGACGGTGGCAAACAAGCATGCGGACCCCCTGATGTTAAGCAGTCACCGCCGCCTATGGAAGCTTGCGATGCCAGGAGCGTCACACGCGCGTTGTCGACCTTTTAAGAACCTATTTACTCCCCGTACGTTATTAATAATTATTATTATGTTCAATGTATGTAAGACTATTACTAACCTTAATTTGTTTTTTTTTGTTTTTTACTAACAATCTATGGATCATTGATCCGAAATAATAATTAGAATTTTTGAATTTAAGGAATTTTAAACACGTAACTTTTTCACTCTTGCCACAATGACAATAAGGGTCAGAAAAATTGTGATAAATCATGTAAATCGTCATATTTTCTTGTAATTTACATTTTATGCTTATATTTTTCGACTATTATTTTCTAGGTACATACACTTTTAATATGTTTTCTTTGACTTCGATGACTGCGTATAAGCCTAAATTCTTAAGATAGGTACATTATTAGGATAAGTTCATATTAGTGTAGGTAAGTCTTGTCGCCTACTAACAGATTAAGTTCATTCCCAAGTAGCACAACTGGGTCTAAATAGCTCGTATATCATATCTAATTAGATGCTTAAGTGAAATTTACCACCATGACTAAGTGCTATATAGGTGGCAATAACCCTTATGCCACCTATATAGAACCAAAAGGAGAAAAATTGCAGCCTATTTTTGGTGCTAAATAGAATCCATAAGAGCTCTCACAATTACCTTAAGTGGTAATTAGAACTATGGGTGAAAGTTATGCGTCCATAAGAGATCTCACAATCACCTTAAGTGGCAATTAGAACTAAGGGTAAAAGTTATGCGCAGTGAACGAATGAAAACATTTCAGTTCGCTCAATGAGTGATAAATGAGTCGCCAAATTATCTTTGAGTGGCGAGGCAACTGTCAAATTGTGTTGTGTGTAATACGTGATCTGCCATATTTATTTTGGATTTATACGTCTGTTTGGTGAGTGATTAAAACTTTACGTTATACAAGCATTGAAATAAGCACGAAATTCTTGCGAATTTTTTGTTACTGTGAAACTATAGTATGTTTTCTTTGTAAATTTCGACGGGCCTTTCATTTGATCAGGAATATTAAAAAAGAGAGTGCTAAATTAAATAAGGAATAGATACTGATAAGAAATAAAACTGTTAAAAATCTAACCTAATGATTGTAGGTTACCTACAATGTTAAAGTAACATCGTCAAAACTATCAAAAGTCTGTGATTATGCGTGAGTGTGATAAAATTCTGGTCAAAATAATTAATTTTCATTGGCTTCCATTTGTAAACATGGCGAAACAAAAAAGATCTTACAGTGTTTATTTTCACTTATTTGTTCCTTATTTGGAACTATTAGGTCTAATAATCACTTATTTGTATCTTGCGAGTGGCAAAGCAGTGCAACTATTAAATATATTTTGACAAGGCGCAATAGGAACTATAATAGAACTTTTAGTTCGTTAGTGGTTTGAAATAAGTGAAAATAACTGCTTTTGGTTCTAAGAATCTCCTATTGAGACCTATTTATGCGTTGGAGTGGCAATAAGGTACTTCTTAGGCCTTAAAGTTGCAATATTTTTTGGTTCCAAAAGAGCCGTAAAATTATCCCTTTAGCCACTATTGGTGATATAATTCGCTATTGTACTAGTCATTTGGAACTTTTAGTTCCAAATAAGGGTATGTTGCCACTTATATGTAAAAGTTGCTTATAAGTGATTTTAAGGCCTTATATAGCACTATTGCTTCTTATTGAGTGACTATTTGAACCTGCATGCAACTTTAAGTAGCAAAATCGACTTTATCCCACCATAAGTAATAAAGTAGAAACAAAAATGTTAATATCGAGTGAACCTATAAACAGTTCGGA
This sequence comes from Apotomis betuletana, assembly GCA_932273695.1. Classification (NCBI taxonomy): domain Eukaryota; kingdom Metazoa; phylum Arthropoda; class Insecta; order Lepidoptera; family Tortricidae; genus Apotomis; species Apotomis betuletana. The sequence goes on along the minus strand of OW026300.1, from coordinate 34,019,384 downwards.
ATCACATCTATTAAAAGTGACAAGGTGCATAAATATTAATCAAGTGAAGTGTTTTTGATGCTAAATAAGCAGATTTTTGGCATGGAATATTAAGGCAACTGTCAAACGTATTTTGACCACAAGCTGTTATTTTGCGAGTCAATTTGGATCCCAACAGAGTGAAGAAAGACTGGTGTTTTTGTGTTAATCAACACTAAAATAAACACAAATGTTGAAAACGAAATGGATTAACTATGTAACAAGCGGATTACCACAGTTGAGTCATTTCTAATCACGTAAACAAAGAGTGCAAATATGAGTGACGGTGCCACTGTTTAGTGTTTATTGTGTAAACACGAGTTGTAATTCAAACATAAATATATAACGCGGCGAAGAGTTTTCTTGTAAAAGTGTTAAATCAAAGACTTTCTGGATTTGATATAAATTTATCATGTGGGTAAATTCCAGTACCAATACAACACGCATAAATACCCATCCAGCTGGTGCGAAACAGATACACGTCATGCACGGGTTGTAATAGCACTGGTACAGTGTTTTCGTCGAGTTCACTGAAGTGTTTATGGCCAAGCGGTAACGAACATCAATCACTTATTGTCAACCACGGTCCTGGGATCAAATCCTGATTAGACAATTTTTTTTGGTTTTTTTTTAATTGTTTCTTTTTTGATGCGTGATAATTGATAAGTTTGTATATAGGTTTTAGTTAACATATTATTTATCTTTCTTAAAAAAAAAAAATATTGTTTCGGAAAATTTTTATATTTATTTGACGCAATTTTTATTTAATGAATTGACATTGTTAATTTTATCGTGTTTTAATTTATAATTTGTGAGTCATTAGTATAGTATGACATATGAATTTATGTATATTGCTCGTTTTTTTTTTCTTTTATTTTAATTTTAATTTAATTTTCATTGATTTTATTGTAGTGCCATGACTTGTCTTTGTATTCTTTGTTTTTGACTTTTTTGACTTGACGCGATAATGTATACGTATTTTTTTATGGTTGTCAACGGTTTTATTTAGATTTAATGGTTCCTTTTTGGCTGTTAATGTATTTTTCTTTTAATTCACTGATATCGTAATTTATTTTGTTGCCACACCACATCGTTTTGTCATCAAAATGTTGCATGCATAAACTTGCTTTCCATATTGTTGTTGATTATTCTCACAAAAATGAGTAGCCCTTCTACTAAAGGCCCCTGCCCTTATTGTCCCGGGTCACCGAAACTGTATGTCTTACCCAGAGGGCTCAGCGTGCACATTTCTCGTGCTCATAAAGATGTTGGTACGCAGAGCCAAAACACTCTGGCGGTTCCGGGCCCAAGCACCACTAGATTGAACCCCGCAAGCCTCCGCGATTCATCTCAGCCATCGGCCCACAACAATTTTTGTTTGGATAAATTATCGGAACTTAAAGTCAAAGTCAATGTACTGAAACATATACCAAAAGGTGCAAGGAGCCTGGCAGCAGAAAAATTGTGCACAATTATAGATAACTGCGTGCGATCCAACAGTGTCGATGATTGGTTTTCGTTGTTGTCGTTTTCTTTTTCTGCTCTTAGAGTCCCAGAAAGCAGTGCTAAGAAGTCTTTGACATCAAAGGTAAAGGAAAATATAGATAGCACTACATTATATTTTCCGGAAAGCATTGCACGTAAGTCAAGGTCTTTCTATAAAACTATAGAAAACAAGGTACACGACGGAGATCTGAGGGGTGCAGTCCGGCTTCTTTTATCAAACTCATCGTTAGCCCCTCCGAGCGATGAGACTGTAAGTTCATTGCGAGAGAAGCATCCATCCCCGTCTAGACCACTTCTATTTCCTCCAGAGCCTGATGGATCGAGTCCTCCTATATCGGTAACTCCTGTTGAAGTGAGAGCCGCAATTGGTTCGTTTTATAATGGATCTGCATCTGGTCTCGATGGCTTGCGACCTCAGCATCTTAAAGAATTAACATCTTCTTCAGCTGGTAGTAGTGGTGTTCGATTAGTAGACTGTCTTACGAATCTTTGCAATTTTTTGTTAAGTGGATCACTGAATCCTGCCGTATGTCCTTATTTGTATGGAGCTTCTCTATGTGCCCTATCTAAAAAAGATGGAGGTATACGACCTATTGCCATAGGTAGCACAATTAGACGTCTAACGGCCAAATTGTGTTGTAGCATGGTCAGAGAGACTATGGCCAGTTATCTTCAGCCGGTTCAAGTAGGTTTCGGGACTATCCAGGGTTGCGAGGCAGCTATACATGCCACTAGAACATTTGCACTTGGAAATGAGGATACATCGACCATTATTTTGAAAATAGATATTAAAAATGCTTTTAATAGTCTTGAGAGGGACGCTATTCTCGGGGAAGTTTTGGAGCAGGTGCCGTCGCTCTACCCATTTCTTCACCAATGTTACTCTACAGCCAGCAATTTATTTTATAACGATCAACCTATAAGTTCACAGGTTGGGGCCCAGCAAGGCGATCCTTTGGGGCCTTTAATATTTTGTTTAGCCATGCAGAAAGTTATTTTGTCGCTGGACTCACCGTTAAATGTGTGGTATTTGGATGATGGAACGATTGGAGGGAATCCACAGGTGGTATTACAGGATTTGACAAGGCTGGTTCCAGCTTTGAAGGAGATTGGCTTAGAAATAAACCCCAGCAAATGTGAGCTTTTTTGCTGCAATAATAGTGATGCTAGTGTGTTGTCCGATGTTGAGTTGGTATTACCAGGTGTTCGCCGTCTTGATAAGACAACCTTCAGTTTATTAGGCGCACCTGTTTTTCCGGATGGTGCAAGCTCGGCTCTCGAGGAGAAGAGGTTGGCTTTAGTACGGGCTCAAGAACATTTATCAAATTTATCATCTCACGTCGCACTTGTTTTATTGCGTAACTGTTTTGCGATGCCACGCATGATTTACATTTTAAGAACCTCCCCAACTTGGTTATTTGAGGATGATGTAGAGAGGCTGGATAACGCAATCAAAATGTCACTTGAGTCCATACTGAATATCCATCTCAACGAGTCACAGTGGTGTCAGGCTTCTTTGCCAGTCCGCCATGGTGGTCTAGGTATACGCCGATGTCGTGAAGTCGGTTTGGTAGCATTCTTAGCTTCAGCTCATGGGACTCTGGCTCTTGTCACTCGCATATTGCATTTGAATGGTGACAATATCCAGGTACCATTTGTCGCTGAGGCACTCACCAAATGGTCCACTGTGTGTCAAGGTAACGAACGGCCTGATAATGTCGTCAGCCAAAGGGGTTGGGATGACATTTTATGTAGGGAAGTCTACGGTGGGTTACTTGCCGACGCAACAGGCTTTAATTTGGCGCGTTTGAAAGCTGTTGCTAAGCCTGAATCAGGAGCGTGGCTACATGCTTTGCCTTCTCCTCAGTTGGGTACATTGCTGGACAACGACTCATTAAGAATCGCGGTTGCTCTGCGGGTTGGTTGTAAAGTATGCGAGCCACATCGTTGCATCTGCGGGGTAACAGTTGAGGAGAATGGCCACCATGGCTTTAGCTGTCAGAGATGCGCGGGGCGATTTGCAAGGCATCATGCGATCAATGATTTGGTTCGTCGGGCTTTAGTGTCTGCCAATATACCTTGTACCTTGGAGCCTCCTGGGTTGAGTCGAACTGATGGCAAGAGGCCTGATGGTCTCACGTTGGTTCCTTGGCAGAAAGGTCGGTGCCTCTTGTGGGACGCAACTTGTGTGAGTACGTTTGCTCCGTCCCACTTGACTCACACCATTAGAACTGCTGGGGCGGCCGCGGAGTGTGCGGCAAGAGTGAAGCACACTAAATACAGTGCCTTGGAGCCAGCGTACGATTTTGTACCTATCGCAGTGGAGACTGGTGGACCTTGGGGCTCGGAGGCCAGGGATTTTATTAAGGAATTGGGCCGCCGGCTTAGGGATAGGGGCTGTGACCCGCGCTCTGGATCGTACCTGGTGCAACAAATTTCGTTGGCCATTCAGCGTGGTAACGCCGCCAGTGTGATGGGTACGTTTGGGCCAGGTACGATTCGGGGCGTGCCTCATTAACGAAATTGACGAAGCCTGTTGTGGATCATATCATTGGTTTGTATTTGACGAAGCCTGTTGCTGATTTGTTGTTGTATCTCACCTGACGAAGCCTGCGATGCGGATCAGAACTTATTGTAATTTTTCCTTTCATGTGTCTTTTAAAATTTAAAATAGTCAAGGACTTTAATGACATTTTTTTACAGTCATTGAGCCTCTTGACACATCTTGACTTTACATCTTGCTACAAGTAGGTTTAGCCTAGCAAGCATCGGTCTGCCCAGGTAAAGTGGCCCTACAAACAGCTTTCATTTGGCAATAATGTGCATACGTCATATATTTGCATCATTAGACGTCAGTAGCGATTTGTCATGGATTTGTCATGAACCAAATTCAAAACATTGTTTACCGGAATGATGCTCGAAACAAAAAACGTTCCTATGCAACTACAAGTGATAGGATGAACTCATATACAGTTTTGAGTTGTGTTTAGAGCTATAAGTTGCATCAAACACTGTTAAACCACTCATTTAGAACTTAAAGCTGTAAGATAAGCTGCAAAATTCACTAATGTGCTGCTTGGGTTATTTGATTACCAACCAAGTTTCGCCAGTAATGTTACAAACATGACAAACATTTAATCTGGTTTAAACCCCCGACGAAAAAAGAGGGGAGTTATAAATTTATCATGTGTATCTGTGTATTTGTGTATATGTGTGTCTGTCTGTGGCATTGTAGTTCCCAAATTGGTTGTTAGCTATGTTTGGTGGAAATAAGACCAGTAGTTTCCAAGATATTCAGCTTTAATTGGATCAAGTGACAAGATATAAGCCAATATTCAAGCTAGGAATTCCAAATTTTGTAGTTATGTTCAGTTTTAGTAGCATTTTTAATTTAGGTTTTAGGTACCAGGCGGGTGCCCGCGGCGAGGAAACCATTCGATATATGAGTACAAAATGTCCAGTAACCGATAGTTTCAATTAAGGCGCATTATTGGAAAACAAAAAAAAATGGTTATTGAATTACGGTAAGTACTTAGGTACCTACCTACTGCCAAACCAAAATTTTCTTCTAAATTCATTATTCACCCGTTAAAATGATGGGAAATATTATAATTGAAGTAACTTTGAGCTCGGTCATTTTTAAGACAAAGTTTACTAGTAAGCGTGTAGACATTTTTTTTTTGAGGATGTGAACTATTAATTATAATTTTGATCTTTAGAATTAACTCCTGAAAATATGAAATAGCAAAAGCGTCAAAAGTCACTTTTTATAAACTTACGTTTTCTTCCTTAGTGGTGGCCCTTAGTTTGTCAGTCCTGCGATGTATGTAACTAAGCAGCTAACATTTGGACTACTGTTAACAAGTCTTTTTTTTGTGTAGGTACGAATAATCAACCTTACAGAAGACTGGAATCGCCAGCAGGCAGGGTGACTCCCAACATCACAACGTAACAAAGCGGGTTTAAAATGAGCCCGAGTTAATTGCTTCTGCACCGTGTTTGTACACATGTCACTTCTGATGTCCACGTGCCTTATATTATGTTAGGAGACAACGTAATGCAACGTGATGACATGATGAAAACCCCCGCCTTGTACAGTTGAGTATCCATTAAAAGAAGCTGACAACATTTTTCTAACAGGGGATAATTAGTATATAAATCGAGAGAGCTTTGCGTTGCGTGTACACCCTAAAAATAAATTAATTTATTTTTCTGTATGTAATTAAATAAAAGAAAATAAATAAAATAACCGAAATCTACGACAACTATGCCTCTATAGAGTTGTAGTCTACGACCTATTCGCGAAAAAAAAAGCTGTCAACAACGTCAAGCACAACGCCATTCGTTTTTTAGGGTTCCGTACCCAAAGAGTAAAAATGGGACCCTATTACTGAGACTTCGCTGTCCGTCCGTCCGTCCGTCTGTCACCAGCATAGAGTAAATTATATATGGTCACCAGGCTGTATCTCAAGAACGGTGATAGCTAGACAGTTGAAATTTTCACAGATGATGTATTTCTATTGCCGCTATAACAACAAATACTAAAAATAAAATAAAATAAATATTTAAGGGGGGCGCCCATACAACAAACGGGATTGGTTGCGTTAACTTTGCACCTCATTTGTATGGGGCGCTATACATACCAGGTGCAAACTTAACTTAACCACTTAAGGATGGAAAGAGTTTGTACGGAACTCTCGGTGCGCGAGTCCGACTCGCACTTGACCGGTTTTTTTTTAATTACCTTTTGGAGTTACTACGTATAATTTTTTATAAATAAATAATAAAATAATTAGTAATCTCACAGGGAAAATATAAAGAGTGATTACGTCCTGTTTCTAAGTGGAATACCTACAGAAAAGTCATAAAATTATAGTCTTAAAAATATGAAATGGTGTAAATTTTGGTATGTAATTTGACATAAGCTAGTACCTAATAGTAATTAAATTGACAGCTACTTTTGATACTAACCGTACAAGTATGAATAAATCTTGCGAAATCTTAAAATGCAGTGAAGTAACAAGCTCTCCCATTAATTCATTTTCTACTGACTGAACTCGGCAGACTAGAATAGGTCTTCTTACCATCAGATTTCCAGTGGACTTAGAAAGAGCAGAGGGTATTCTTATCAAATATCGACAAGAGTCGCGAAACCTAGTTGTGCTTGGCGGCCGGGGCGAATAGTTGTCTTCTCTAAAACATTTTTTTCCGGTGATGAGTAAAATATAAATTTCGGGTAAGCCACTGTTATAAGTGCCAGCAATATATATGTTAAGGATATTTTAAAATGCACGTACACAATATTAAAGAAAAAACCTTTAGTTATAGAAAAGTTATTATTAATTAATTATTTTTACATGCATAGTTAATCGACATATCGGAGCTCCGTCGACTAAATAAATATAATACAAGTTTCTCAATTAAATATTTACAAATTATTAATTATCAATTTCCGATTTTACGGCAATAATAGAGATTGTGATCATTTCATAAAACTTTGTACTCTAATACTTTCTGACATGCTTTAATATACACAGCCATTTTTGATCAAGTCTATGACAAAATATTTATTAAGTATACAGTATACATCAATTTATTACAGACAAATAGTGACTTAATTATTATATACCGCTTTTACACTATTCTAAAACACTTGATAATGATATTAAGTGCTTACACATCATTACAAAAACATTTTAAATATACTATTTTCACCACTGCTCTTTTTTTATAATTGACCTAAATGAATATCCTTGTAAGCTCATTAGGCACGGGTTACCTACCTTTTTATAAAATGTATTCAGTTTCATGCATCTGTAAGCTTCGAAAAATAGCACAACTAACCTAAACTCATTGACATTTAATTTTACACTAATACACACTAAAAGACCACATTTTAAAAAATAATTTCTCCCAGTGTTTCAAACAAACAATCTCCCAATTCATGTATTTTTTCTGGAAAAAATCATTGAATTGGGTTCTTTAACATTCTCAAGAAAGATAGAATAAGGAGTCAAAAGATGAAGCACACTTGCCAGAGTCAAAATAGTATTAGTTATTGACACAAATCTCATATCGTTTACTGAAATCACAGATCCCACTGTCGGGCACCAGTGGAATCCTAGATTATTGGAAAGGAAAGGGAAGAACACAAAACGATAAAAGCCTTGTGTCAGAACAAATCAACAAAATAGAACAATTATTATAATCAACAAACTTACAACATTTTGACGATGTTGCAAAAGGTGCATGCAAAATTGATTTGATTAGGATCGCTTTTAGAACATAGTCAAATAGTTGTAGGAGAAGAAAAGAAGATGGTTAAAATAGTAGAGTTCCAACTCTCGCAAGTGTGAAAGGAAAGAGAAGAAAATAAAGAAAGTAATACGAATACAAATTGAAAACCGCTATCAAGAAACTGTCCATGACTAACCTGAAAACAGCGGAAGAAATTAATTTTATCTAAATAATATTACATCACCTAACACCTAATAATTATATGAATACACTTTACAAAACTTAAGTACAGCACTGGAGACGATCAACGTTTTAACAAGTAACTGTTATATTTGTTTTTAAAACAATAAATACCTATTTCTAGTATCCGACAGATCATGAAACATTTAATATTCCAGACCTAAAGAGCTTAAAACTAAATATCCTTGAATCTGCTGAGGTCCATCGTTGGAATGGCCGGGCCATCGCAGGGCACAGGTTCGTTTCTGAAAATAATGTACAACTTAAAATCTATAAAAGTTTATTTCTCTAAGTACATAGTCTAGTAAAACTATGTTGGAAAAAAATGTGAGGGTAAGTAACCTACAATATACAAAAAACTATACAGCGCAAAGAATTATTTCTTTCTTTCTAACTCTTACTGTTACTAGTGTTACGCGGACTCTAGCTCACAAAAAAATATGTGCATATATAAACTATGTGTCTACAGGTAACTGATAAAATTTTCAAGATTCTTACCCAGGTAAATCAGCCCTCAAGAAAGCACTAGGAGGTTGGGCAAATAGCTCAATTCCATCTTTATTGTCGCATATGATTCTTGACAAAGTGACTTTCTTTATTTCTGCAAGCTGACCTGAAATAGGACAAAAAGTTGTGTTAAGTTTAGCGAAGACTAAACTTACAACACTCAATAACATTGAGATGAGAAAACACAAATTCAATTCGAGATTCCATACAATCACTCAAATGAGACCGATTTATGTGTGGCGGATATTACACAACTGTCCATTACAAACAAGATAGGAATTCTAACCTAGGATTTCCAAGTTTTTAGTTTGTTTTAGGTTATTCCGCTGTGGTTTGTCTTAAACTTACTTGGACTGAAAGCACCAGGGTTCACATCAGGTGCATGTTCGTAGAAGTAGCGGTCCCCCTTCTTCATTCTAGAGAACTGATCGGCTATGATGTTGGCGAAGGTGGCGCCGACAATACCGCCTTCCACCGGCTCCTCTAATAAACCTCCAATCCAGAGGTCGATGTCTTCAGGGCTAGTATAGACAGATGAAAGACGCCCGGCCGCCTGGAAAAACAAATTAAATAAAGTAAATCCATCAGCATCATATCAAGTGGCGGAAGAAGTATAGAGAAGGCTGAACCTACCACCATGTTGAATTATTTAGGACACATAGCCAGGACGAGAAAGAGAAAGAGAGCTAGGGAGCAATTAAGTATCATATTGAAAGAAGTTCACTGTAGTATTTGTAAACTTTTATGCATGATATACTATCGGGTATCTTTGAGTCTTCTTTAAAATTGCCACAACAATCCTCTGTGTGTGAGCTGTTCTTATCCAACGGTGCCATGTATTCGCTCGTTGCTCTTGTTCAGATATTTCTTACATTGTGTTCAAATTACTTAATCCACTAGGATTACCTCCGAGAAACAGGTGACGATTAGGAAAGAATTACTTACACTTGGTGGGAACTGTCCGAAGTCACTGAAGGGTTGGAAGCCGATGAGTTTGCGGTAGTGGTTGTAGCTCCTGACGCCGTAGTCGCGCGCGCGCTGCACGTTGATGGCTGCCAGGTCTAAACCGAAGGGGTTTCCTCCGTGGAACAGGTATCTGGTTAGCTGAGAACAGGGGAACATACTTAATTCCGTACTTAATGAAATATCCCAGGCATCCCACGGTAGAATACCATATCTTCTTTTTATATTTCAGGAACTTTAACGAATCTTATAAGTGCTATGAAATTGGATACAGAAATTCCATGAGTTAAGCGCCTGCATAAAATTAGTCGTTGTCAGGCGAGCCCTGTGAGCGCGCGGTCGAGCAAATCGCGCAGGTGCAGTCGCGACGGCTGGAACATCATCTCCCGCGGCAAGATCGTTCAGAGGAACACTTACAGATTCCGTGACGAACGGGTCGACGGCCTGCATGGGCTGCCAGGCGAGCCCCGTGAGCGCGCGGTCGAGAAAGGGACGCAACCGTAACCGCGACGGCTGGAACATCACCTCTGGCAGCGAGATGGTCTCGTACACGGTGCCTTTCGCTGGACTCGGGACCCTGGTCATAAATTTAGTTTGATTTTTCACTTCCTATATTAGGATTGTCATCTCTATTCCTAAGTTCAAAATAGTAATTTAAAATTTATATTGTCTGAACTGACCTGCATGTAGAATCCGAAAAGAAGTACGACTTGTGGTTTAAAACAGAGAAAGTTACTTTAATGTTTATCTTGTCCTCCATAAAAATATACTGTTCTACATTGTAACTTTTTCAACACTAATGATTAACTAAGACATGTCACTTACATCAATTTCCCATCTACTACAGAGTGGCCGAATCTCATAGCAGCCGTAGAGAACTCCGTGGTCAGCGCCGGGTTGATGTGAGGATCGTATGATGAAGAGTAACCCGCAGCTGGCGATAAACCGAACGCCTGGACCAGGCGAGGACCTGGAACGATGTATTAGACCAGTGTTTTTCAAACTGTGGGTCGCGACCCCCAGGGGGATCGCGGCATATATCCAGGGGGGTCGCGAGGATCAGCATCGAGAAAGTCTCGTAACTACAAGGAATGTAGATATTTTCAAACATGTACATTTGCAAGTTTAATCGTACAAACTAGGTTTAAGGGGGTCGCGAAAGAATTTTATTGGTAATTTTGGGCCGTGACACCAAAAGGTTTGAAAAACACTGTATTAGACAAATTACATCCTTAATTCATCCTTAGGCCTCATTTATACAAATAATACCTTTTCTGGCCGTCCCTCCTAAATCTATATCTAGGTCATGTTTTGAAAAAGCTATCTTCAAACGTTCCTTCACTTTGAGCAAATATACTTTTATAAGAGTGAGTAACAGTACAACAAACAGTAGACAGTAACCTATACAGTTAACTAGAAAACATCCCTTGCTCAGTTGCTTATAGGTTCGCCTTTGTACTTGTATTTATTAGGTTCTTGTTATGGTTGTATTCTTTAAGTTCTTAACTTGTTATTGTTGAAGTACACATACAAAAAAGAGAAGATAAGATAATGCAAACACAACAATCTGGAGGGTTACTCCTTACGTTCAAAATTCGAACTTTGTACACAAGATCGAGAGGGATGGCACGATACAAACCTTTAATTTCGATCTTCGTTGTAGTAAGCCCTTCTGGCTACCCTAATTGTCGTATAAAAGTGAAATAGTGGTCGTGTACAAAAATAAAGAACAACCTAATAGCAACGGCAGCCACTCGTTATAGATGATATGCTGGAACTCCGCTTGAAGAATCCGCCTGGTCTCCAGGAAGATGGTGTCCTCGTCCCAGTCGGGGTTGAAGCGGCCCAACGCCTGCGCCACGCGGTTGTGCTCCCTGGTGAAGATGGTGTGGAGAACTGTGAGGGAGATCACCTGGTTGCCGTGGTTGTCACCTGGAAACAAAATACATGATCTTTAGAGGACTAGAAGATCCTTTTAGATGGGAATACGACATGAGACACTTTTAATATTTGCGTATATTTATTGCGGATTTACTATTGTAGGTACTATTTGCCGAGTAAAATCTTGAAGTAAAACCTTAAATTATACAATAAAATTTTTATGCTGAATAAAAATCACCTGATTCAAAACAAGCAGCCCCGTCGTTGGTGGTCAGACACTCCTTCTTCTGCGTGAGAGGTGGCAAATCCCTCCCGTAATCATTGAAGGTATTGAGGAGGCCTCCTGGTGCTCGAAGTTCTCCTGGTTTCTTTAGAGAGTTTCCGTACAACTGGGATAAGTCGGCGTAGTGAGTGGCACCGTTCATCTAAAAAAACATCATGTATTGAGCTGTAGTGTTCTCATAAGCCAGCGATGAGCATTCAAATGTTCGTTTAATAGCTGATGCTTCATTGACAAGACAACATGATTGAATGTTAAAAACAGACAAATATAAGTTTCCCGGTAATTTAAGACCCATTAAAGACACAAAAGGAGAGGACTAATGAGGTGGTAGATCTTGCCACCGATTCCACAGCTGAGGAGTTACACGTTATTCGGTAGACTTTTTGAGACACCCATTCACAGCAACTTTGGGCGGACTAGTCATATGATTTACTGTGGCAAGTTTTCTTAAGTAAACAAAACATTATCTTACCTGTTTAGCGTAGCCGACAGAGCAGTCACTCGCCGGAGCCAGCTGGGCCCTCACAAAGTTCAGGCACGTGTGCCGGAAGGTGCCGTAGAAGGGGTCGTCAGTTGACGCAGCGACGGGAGCGCATGCCCAGTGCTGCTGTTCTTCTGGAAGGGGAACCTCACCGTCGCCCGCGCAGCATGAGATCGCGCTACCATTGCCTGCGTACAATCATCATTATCATCCTGCTGAAAATTGTTACCATGATAGCTGACCTTTTCTACTAGTGTGTCTGAAAGACTCAATGTGTACCTACTTTTGAGGCTTGTCTCCTCTTATCATGCTTTAAGGATTCAAATTTGATTCTTCATATACGTACCAACCATTCATTCATCGTTGGAGTGATATACTCGTATACCAAAATAAACCGACGACTTGTGCAAGTCAGGAAAGGAAGGTATCGGAGACCAGGATTAATTTTAGATGGCTGGAATAAATAAATGGTCCATTATTACCAATAGTGAAGACGACGCCGGCACTGACATCGTGGGATATGAACTGGCCGAACTGCATGAACATCATGTTGTGGGTGGTACTGGGGTGGCTGGCATCCAGGAGGAGACTGTGGCTGACCAGTCTGGCGCTGGGGAGCGGCAAGCCCGTGGTTGATGCTCGCAATGCCCAGATACCTGCACACAGGAATATTTTCAAGTGACATAATTGTATCTTCATCATCAAACATATACAAAAAAAATAAGACTACCTAATATTGAAGCCTATGGCATAGCATAGTCAACGCTAACTGTGGCTACCTGTGGAGTCCAGAGGAGTATGCTTAGAGGGGTATTTTCAGGACTCTAGTTATATAGCAGTTCGGTGGAAACAGGCATGTGAGGTGACACAGGTTAAATTAATGAAGAACTAAATCCTTACCATCGCTATAGTCTGGCGGCAGGAGTCTCTCGTATTCAGTATGGACAGCGCCTCTGGTGGGGAACTCGGGGTTGTTGCATTCCCCCTCGATGCTCCGGTAGCGGCTGGGTGGCGAGGGGCATGTGGGGGGCGGCGGGCAAAATGGACCTGGAGACACAGAACCGAAATGGGGTTACCAGATTATTTCAATGCAGACTTCTACAGACTTTATGCACCTTCATATACAAATTAATCAACACGATAAGCAAATCCATCTGACATTTTAAGCTGATCTTCCAACTGTAAACTAATCAGTAGACCTACTTAAACACCAGCTAAAGGGTATTGACTTATTTTGTATGCTTGTTTCTTCTGTGACTTATAACACGGTCTTACGTTGTCTTGCGCTGTTGTTATGCATATATTGATTACCTTGTGTGATACGTAATCTAAAATTACATAGTATTCATATTCATTTTATATGTTATCTTTGTATTTATATTTCCTTTACACGTCATGTTATAAGTATAATAACAATAAGTATGACGGCACGTCTTAAATAATTCGATAAACATGCTAGGTATATTTATGTAAATATCATAATTCAAAACCTAGAAGGGAAAACCTGTACATGTTATTGCAAATTAATAATAATATATAACATACAAACACAATAGGTAAATGCTTAGGCTTCTGTGGTAATTAACTATAAGGATGCTTTTTGATAAGTCTACTCCTTATCACAATTTCATTCACATAGAAAGGATTGTTGACTTTACCTTCAGCATTCCCCGTGAGACCAAGAGCCAGATCGTCTTCAGAGATGGCCTGGCGAGCCTTCAACTCTTGCGCAGCGAACATGTTCAGCAACGCGCCCAGTCCTAGTTTCTCCGCTCGCTCATCGTAAGTCATTACGGACTGGAATAAAACATCTTATTACGTTCTTATTCTTGCCTTTTCATAGCATACAGTTATTTTTGGAAATTACGACATAATTAGAACAATAGATATCAGCATTAAAGTAACAATTAAGGACAAACAGAATCCTTGGATTTTGTTTATCAGCTTTAGACGAACGGGCAAGTAAAAAATACATATTTCCTCTCCTCATACCTCATTACTGTAGGTAATTCCTTAATATTAAAATCTTGCTAAGCTATTCAGTTTACATTTCTTTGTGATTTATCTGCTTGGAAGACAATGTATAGCCTTAAGCAAAATAGATATAGCGATGTAGAACGCAATCGCTAAATAATGGCTCTGTTGTTTTGACTAAGAGGTTGCTTATCGCGCAACACAGTGTCTTGCAATATATTCAATAGACAAAGGGGGATGATATTAAAGGTGTGATAAAAAAAATCGCTTAACTATCATAGTTATGTTTAGCTCTTACTAGAAGGACAACTGGAGGAATGGGGAAGGCAAGAACCCTTAATTCTTATCATTAGAATTAGAATCGATAGAAAAACAATTGGCAACGACTTACCAAGTGGTGTGCGTAGCTCGGGGAACTGGCATTGACCAAGACATGCCTCTCTTCCTTCAGCAGCTTCATGACCTTGCTGAGCCACTCTGCCAGCTTCTGCCGCGAGGCAGTGTGCGCAGTTTTTACTTCGTCAGGCGACACGGACGCTGAGGCTCGGGCTCTGAGGTCAGCTTCGGCTAAAATACAGTTTTCTAGTCATTTCTCTAGTTATGTTTACCTGATCCGTCGATGACGGTTATCATCAATGATATTACGGCCGGTTCATTATCAGTTCGAAAACAAAAGTCGTCCCTCTGGTGGTCAAAAGTTAAGAGCTTGTATGAATCTAGTTTATGTGGCTATTACATCGGATTATAGAAGAGGGAGAGTTCTTTATTCTCATAAGAGTTTTATCAGAAGATTAGGCCATGGAATCCTCAATTTCGTATATGTCCACCGGAAAGACTTGAACCTAAATCTGACAATGACCCACCTAGCTGGTCTATTGACGGTCACCGATATACCAATATGAAGGTTCTTTATAAAGCAGCACGTCTGTTAGACCCACCAAATGGCATCTCAGGCTGCAGGAAAATGGATTTGTGGTACATACGGGACTCCCTGATAAAAGTCACTCCCAGGAACAGTCAGACTAAAAAGTTCTTGGTTCCAAACTCACCAGCATGATGACTGCCGGTGAAGCAACACACTCCCAGCAGGTCTCTTTGACCCGCCAGATGGCACTGAGGGTTGCCGGCGCCGGGTCTCAAATGGGCTGGACACTGGATCTTGGGCACACAGCGGCCGTGGCGAGGGCACACGTCGCAGGGCCGCTCGTGGGTGTGGTCTTGTCCTGTATGTAGATGTAAGCCTTATAGGTATAGTCATAGACGTCATATGTTTACGTGACAATAGAGTCCGACCACGCTAACTTTTCCAAGCAAATGAACTGTCAAACCATACAAAATGAGTCACTTTGTACGGTTTGACAGTTCATTTGCTATCTAAAATAATTAATTTGGTGTCTTGGATGTGAACTGATGATGGAGACGAATTGTGGTCGTAGGAACTCCTAAACAACTCAAGATAAACCCTCCGTGATTGGGATCATTTAATTAACGTTTGTGTAAGAAAGTACAGTCGATAATAAAAACGTGTTTCATAAACTTATTTATAGTAGGTATTTATAAATACATATCCCTGGCACAAGCCCTCCAAAAATCCTGGACGTATGAGCCGGCACTCGGAAGTCGAGTCGAGACAGAAATAATAATTTCATAGTGACGTTAATATGAGTAAATTTATTTAAACTAGAAATGTATACGTATATTGATATTTGCACCGCCTAATAATGAAAAATCATAAACCTCATTTTTGCTTCGTCGTAGTCGGGTAATTATAATTATCACTATCCAAAGGTTATCTGGATGAAGTCGCTAACAATTTAAATGTTGTCTACCTATATCTTAATGTATTCTTTCTTATTTTTAGATATTCTGTTAAGTATATTTTATGAGGTGTGTAAATTACAAGGTTAAGTTATATTTATATTAGAATGTATTGTTATAATTTTCTTCTCTTTAGGTATAAACGAATATTAAAACTGAGAGTTACTTAGCTCATATCAAACCTACATTTATTTCTTCACAAGTAACCATAAACAGATAACCTTACCTTTATTACCATGTGGGACCAAAGTAATCGGTTTTCCATGTTTCTGGCTCACTATGTCGCTGGGACACACCACCACAATGTACAAATACACGAGGACAAATTTAAAAAGTTCCATTATGGCCAGAATTATTTAAATATTCGATCAGATTCGAAATTCAAATGTTACATTATGCGATCGCACGATCCGCGGCCTTGCGGTGGTGAAAATGAACGATTGCAGCACATTGACGGCTGATAATGGAAAATAAACAAATGAGGGTAGCTAAACAAATGACACATGTCATGTGAAAACATAAAAATTAAAGACTGCAATATTTTATCATCTATTAAGTCAGGTTTAATTTTAAATTGAATTGTTATAGGTACATTGTAAGTTTGATATGTATCAAACTTACAAACAGTTGTCTTTGACTTCTAGGACACGCACGTTGAATCGCAATTTAATCACCTTTATCCTTTTTCTCTTCGTTGAACCGACTTCAACAAAACGAAGTTATGTTATATGACAATAGGACCATCTAGAAAGTATATCTTTCTAACAAATAAAAACCGGCCAAGTGCGAGTCGGACTCGCGCACCGAGGGTTCCGTACAAACCAAATCAATTTAATACCTCTACGCCTTTATGAGGAAATGGGTAGTAAGTTTAAAATTATTAAAAAAATATATATTATGTGATGTAACTAAAAATTTATGGTTTTCGTAATTTTTCCTTTATCTATGCTATAAGACGTTGCTTCGTACCAAATTTCAAGATTCTGAGTTCACGGGAAGCACCCTGTAGGTTTTGATTCCCTTGCAAGTGTCGAAAATTTGCGGCATAAACGGCTGTATCTTTTGATTGCGTTGGCTTAGAAGTTTGATTTTTTCACAGCTTCAAGGGACAGTAGACCTGAGTAATTGATATAAATTTCACCTTCATACCTCCACGCGTTCCTGAGAAAAAGGGTCTTGACAGACGGACGGACGGACGGACAGACGGACAACAAAGTGATCCTATAAGGGTTCCGTTTTTTCCTTTTGAGGTACGGAACCCTAAAAATAATCCAAATCGCTTCAGCCGTCAAGTAATCGGGGTATATACATTATAAATCCCCGACGAAGACCGTTTTTTTTTTGACGTCCGTTAAAAAAATGTCAATGTAAAACATAAAATATTTGTTTAAACTTTATAGCGAAAAAAATAAAGTGTACAAAAACTTAATGCCATAACGCATTCTCTGCCAGCGGTTCGAAAGGATTTTTAAAATTACTTAAAGGTTTCTGAGTTTTTTGATTAAGTATTTTTTTTTAGAAAACCTTAGTGTCGCATAATATTTGCGAATAGGTTATTAGATATAGGAAAAATAAAAACGCATTATTTTACAATATGTATTTAATTTCATCCAGTATCGCGTAAGTATCACGTAATTTCGATTTACTTGATTTTATTTTAAATAGCTATTTTTTTTATTTTTTGCTGAGTATATGAATAATAAATATATAAGTAAGCAATTAATCACAAAGAAAATAATATTTTAAACATCTCGTAAAAATATCACAGTTAAGGCTTAGTATTTACGAAATTAAATCAAAACTACTAAGGGCCTTGGTATCACACTTGCGAGTTGCGAACGAGTTTTCTATACTAATATCAGTCGCGGCGAACTCACTGCGTGTTCGCCTAATTCGCCTTCATATAAAATTCGCTCCCAAATCGCAAGTGTGATAAGCCCTAAGAATCAGAACGCATGTCCACACGCTTGTATAAAGCCCTCCCATATTGAGTGGGCCCAGAAATTGATAGCAGAAGTAGGTAAGGTACATTCGTGCAAGAACAACCCACCCACCACAATAAGTACAGCTGCCGGCAAACTTTTAGAGCATAACCTTGACTGCTCTGTAGCCGATTTACGTACAAATGTACATACGCAGATCCGCCATTTTTGTTCTAAAAGTTAGCCGGCAACTATATATCGATACAATGTGAGAAAGAAGGGATGATGTATCGCAGGACAAGCGAAGTCGCGGTGTTTTGCCCGAGTTGCGCAAGCCCGGCAGGATTTGGCACTAAAATGCTACTGTTATGGACATGCCACGACTTCGGCAGCAAGTGGCGGCCAGTGTCTCGCTCACTCGTATGGCCACCGCACTCGGACCTTTCGCTGCGTACTCGCCGCTGCCGCTGGTCGTTGCAGCGTTGTGAATACGAAAATGTTTTGAGATTCCTCTTTCAAGTCTCCGGGCATCTGCTTTCCTCTGGCTTGTGCTCCGCGGCGTCTGCTGGTAACAGGAGTGCCACGAAACCGGCAGCTGAAAGTGGAGAATATTTATTTCATGTTAGTACCTAAAATAAACAAATGAGGGTAGCTAAACAAATGACACATGTCAGGTGAAAACATTAATGTGTATTGTGGTGTATTTCCGATACAAAACTGGGAACCTCATCGGGTATTCTATGGTATAAGAAAATGAGGTAAGTAATGCTATTCCAGAATGAGAGGCGAGACTTTTGACCTCATCAGTCTCATGATATGATTGGTTGGTTCTGTCAATCCGTTTTGTGTTGCCAGAGTGGTGTATCATAATACTCCCCGATTCCCTATAGTTACCTTTTTTCTTAATTTGCACAGTTTATAACTTAAGGTGTCAAGATTTAAAAAAAAATTGACCATGTCCTGACATCCAATCCAATATACCAAAAATTTAGCTGACATTATATTAATTTATGTAGGTTGCGTGACGTACAATATTATGGTATGATCGAGCTAGACATGTGATGGAAACGGCAGGTGGCGGTAGGATCTTTGACCCACGCAACATAGATCCATCCAGACTGGCATCACCGAGCTGCTGACATTAGTGCAAAGAAGAAATATGGTTGCCAATAAATATATGTATATTTTTTAAGAAGTTATCAAACACCCACCGACAGTGACACCTCCAAACAGGTAGAACGACAGCTCGCAATTGCTGATAAGCATCTGCTTAAGGATGTTAATGGTGAAGAATGCACTAGCGCGCCCCACCATCAACGTTAGACACACCGCCATCGCCCTGAAATAAAAAATATGCATTCATAATAGTCTTGTTCCGATTTTAAATACATATATTATTATACGATCGTGCACCATGTAAACGATGGTGTGTTTACGGGTTTAGTTAGTTCAGATAGGAAGGTTTAGACAGTTTCGCGATTTTTTTATCACTAACGCCTTTATCACAATAACTTTGTCACGAAAAACTTTACCAAGAATAGACTCTATCACGAAAGATTTTATCACGAAAATTTTACCACGAATAAATAGACAATATCACGAAAAAACTGAACCACGAATAGACTTTATCACGAACACTTTACCGTGGTTAAGTCGATCGTAAGTACCTCGATCGACTGCGGCATGCATTACTCGTACATACCAAGCACGCCGCACCAGTGACGAAACCGCGGCAGCATTACATACACTCATAACATAAGCGACCCAAACTGCTACAGCTATCTACATAACTGTGAGACACACGCGACTCTTTGTCGTGCAACAAATGCTACCTATCGCTTTCCTTTCAATAACGTGCGAGTAAGACAAGCGACGCTAAGTGACTTCACGCGGCGAGTAAAGTCGTAAAAAGATATATTATGCTAGCCTTGTTGTTTACTTTATCGGTGGAACAAATGCAACGCGAAAATTCGAACTCATATGTTTAACGTAGACTAAATTAACGATGAATTGGTTTGTTATTTTTATCATGATATCCTAAAATACAATTGGAATTTTATAAATAGCAACTCTGACATAAATATCAAATTTAATGAACTATTGCACATTCTGACAGAGACAGAGATTAATTTTCCTATAAAAAAGGCAAATGTTCCATCGATGACTCACGGAATTAGTAGGTAAATGCATGCGCAGATATCTCGCCAACGCTATGTAAGAAAGATATACTTAACAATTAAGGACAGTGACTCGGAGGATTCGCATTTTTAGGATTCCGTGATTAAATCAGAGGTATACGAACTTGAGGTAAGTAGGGAAGATGCTGACGCTGAAGGTGTTGAGGACCCCGAAGTTGAGGCAGTTGGCGATGAAAGCCATGAAGACGACGGCGGAGACGATCCAGTTGCTGCTCACGTTGACGCACATGCCTGCTATGCCAGTCACTATCTGTAAGTGAAGGTGAAATATATTATGCACTTGGAAGAAAAAGTCACAACACATGCGTGCATACAATACACACACACACACACAGCAGTGCGTGTACACATACCTACTTGCACTGCTCGCCATCGGCAGGGACTTCATCCTTATACACTGGAGCCTAAATGGTCGAGAACTGTGCGGTTCCAGAGGAATTTCCTACCGCAAACGCTCCGCATGTGGAATGAGCTCCCTGGCGAGCTTTTCCCCGGTGGCTACAGTATACGGTTCTTCAAGAGGGGAGTATATAGGTTCTTAAAGAGTTGCAAACGCGCTTGTAATTCTCCTGACGTCGCAAGCTCTATAGGCAGCGGTATCAGGCAGACCGCATGCTTGTTTGTCGCCGTCGTAGTATAACAAGAACCTACATACGCATACAAAAAAATGTACAAAATGAACAATCAGTAACATTTTTTAAACGGATAAAGAAACAGGAACTCACCAAAATGATGCACATGCAGTTTGTGACATAATACAAAACAGTGATGACACTGATGATGACAATTACCTGAACAGTGACCAACAACCGTTTCTTCCCGAAGTAGTTGATAAGCCCGCTTAGAACGAGATTGAGCACCGCCAGCACGCAGCCGTTGATGAGTACGATTATCATGGCGAAGTCATTCAGAGAGCAGTCTTTTGGCTAGAAACAAATTAGACAGAGATGATAAATGTAAGATATTTTTATACAAGTAGATAAAAAGTCATATCCATAATAAGGTTTATCCCCAGAAATCGAATAGGAGTTATTAAAAATATCTAACAGAGCAATTATATAAACTCAGTGTTCGTGTACATAACTTGACTTTGCAGCACAGGGAAAAGATTACAACGTAGAAATAAAATAAAGGTAATTTCGTTACTAACAGACAATCTTATGGCTAAAAACAATCTATTCCAATACCTTTACTTGCTTATCGTAATGACCAGGGGGCCTATGATGGTTGCGTATATCACGTGATAAATAAGTGACAAAGCATCTGTCCCTTGCACTCGCAATTGTTCAAAACGTGACGGATGCTTTGACACTTATTTATCACGTGATAAACGCAACCATCATAGGCCTACTGTTCTAAACGTTACTGCACTACCAAAACTTAAACTCTCGTAATGGAAGATCATTCAATCACAGACATAGGTAACGAAATTATTGCAGAGCAGCAATGGCAGCAATGGTGCAGTACAGGTTTCCTCGATAACTCAAATATTAAGTAGTTTTTTTATGTTTCTACATATATTATATTACCTCATCCAACGTGACCAAAGTTTCGTTTTGAGATTCTTGCGCAGAGCGCAGCATCTGGCAGATAGTTAGGTCGGTCTCACCCTTCTCTATGGATCGCATGAAGCCGTCGGCTATGAACGGGAGCCATACGACGTAGGGATGTATGCTAAAACAATCATTAAATTTTAAGAGGTAAGTTATCACATCACATCGGCAGGGTAAATCCCACAGACCATAGTGGTAAATCCAGATGATGCCGTAGGAAGCTTGCCCACGCTTATTTTCTGTACGTATTAGATTAAATAATCAATAATCATTAGATCTCTGGATTACTGTTACCTAACATTTGAATGTGTGACGTCATATGTGACGGCTCGTCATTGAGTACCCAGGAACAAAAATAAGCTGTCGATACTGTTACAAATACGCAAACATGATAACCATCGGTAGCTTGCAGTAGTTTGCTATGTAAGCTTTGACTTACCAGGAGTATATCGTGGCAAACATTACTGCCAACAAGATTGTTCTCTGCAGCAACGGCTTCTTAGTTAAAGGCAAAGTCTGCGCTTTGACAGACTCCCAAACGGACTTGTATGCTGATTGGGAGGTAGCATCTTCATTCAAAATCAGTGATTTCACCTGCAATAGAATATTTGTAGCATGTCTTATCGAGAATAAACAAACACAGTTTATTCCCTATGAACACGTGTAATGAAACAATTGAGAGTTGAACTACATCAGTGAGTGAAGAGAACCCGTCAATACTGTTTTCAACCGCTGATATTTACTATGTGTAAGTTAAAAATTGCAAATAGCACTTTCATCTTTCTCGTCATATAGTTACAAGTATTTTTGTTAATGCATAAAATCTAATTTTGGATTATTGACGTCTTTGAGGCCATGCCATGATAAAAACCATTTATTTATCTACAAACCTGAAAGTCCTCGGGATCTTTTCCGGTGTTTATTGCATACATGCCCTTGAGAACGGCTAAAGACTCCTCTTCCAGTCCCACAGTAAGAAGATACTTAGGGCTCTCATATGCAAACGCTATGCTGACAACAGCCAAGGCACAAGGCATACTGTAGAAGATATTTAGAAGTCTCCAAGAGTTGAAGTAGATGCCCAGGTAGGGGATATAGTAAGAAAATGTGAGTGGAAGAACGGGGATGGTTAGCACTGCAAAAAAGGAAAAGTTTTTATTGATTAGGCTGACTTGTTATCGGTTCCATGCTTACATGGTATGATTGATTATCGGGAATTATGAATTTGAATCTCTACTGTACCTGCCATGACTCCAGTGGAAAGGAGATAGATGCTGGTGGTCATTAACATCAGCATGTTGCGCTTCTCTTGAGGCGTAGTCTCCGCCAGAAGAGTGAAAGAAAGTGCTAATGTGCCCGAAACCCTAGAAATAAGTATCATCATCAGCACAAACATGTTCACTACTGAACGTAGATTTCGTGGGCTTTTGGCCTAGGCAGTATGTATAGTCAGGGGGTTTGCCCTCATAAGTACTTTTGTGGTATTTTTACAAATCTCCTCGCTAGTTTCATCATTTTCAACCTCTCCAACACATCATCCAACTAAAATGGATCAAAAATATTTTATAATTCGTGAAGGTTTAATAAATAGTGTATTTTTAATTTACCCACAGCGTGAAAAGATGACACGAACTTCAGGTAGCAGAATACCTGTAACATGTGGTTTACAACTCACCCACAGCATGACAAGAACTTCAGACAGCAGAATACGAGCCAGTGAGGTGATAAAGCTGCGAGGGCACCCGTCGCCGAGCCCAGCAATAATGAGATCCGAAGTATCTTGCGTCGCCCGCGCGTGTCTGCTAGGTAGCCCCAGAAATGCGACGTAGCCAGGATACCTGTGACATGACAATTTATAGAATAGGTTGTTAGATTGCAGGACCAGTTACAGCTATCGAATAGTCTGTGGAAGTCCAAGGAAGAATGTATATTATAAAGCTTTACAAGCTCTTATCAACATAAAAGACATGATTTGGATGTATTCTCAGTCGTTTTGAGGATCGTAACCCATATTTATCTTTTACTTTTACTTTTGTGAATGCTGGTCTGTTTGTTAGATTGCATAAATTTTCTGGTCTGAGTCTTCTATTTAATAAGGGGATATTATCAATATATTGGGTCACGATAGCTAGATCTACTTTGTCATGTACCGGCATCACCCTGCAGTACTTTAACAGACTTTCATAGTTGTATCGTTGTAGTCGTACGTTGTATTTAATAATCTAAGTTGTAGTTTATATATATTATATTATTTAGATGTGTCTTATAAGTTCTACCATAGCTAGACAGGCCATAGCTTATGACAGGATCGGCTAGTGCCATATAAAGCAATTGTAAAGTGCTATATGGCAGCTTATTTTGAAGTATACAATTTGGATAGTATAGATCTGAGTTTGCTACATACATGATCAATATGAGGAGACCAATTAAATTTATTGTCTATTATTAGCCCAAGGTAGGTATGTTCCGTCACAATGCAGATTAGCGCAACAGCAGGACACACTTCCTGAGTGCATGCAAGCATGCTCATGGGCCACAACCTTAGGTGTTATTGTGGTTTTTAAGAATGGTGAATGTATATGCATTAGTTTGGTTTTTTATAATTAATGGATAACCCAACATCGTGAGCCCACTTGCATAGCATGTTAAAGTTGTGTTGTATCATACTTTGCGCCGTCTCCAAACTTTTGTGAGCTACTATTAAGCAGGTATCATCAGCAAACTGGTACACTGAGCCCTGTTGAAATAAATGTGTGTGTATGTGTGATGCCAGTAGGTACATATGTGTGTGGATTAGGATGTAGCTTTAAAGGTCATATTATATTACCTATCAGAGGCACGGCGGCCATCAGACCCTGCTGCATTGTGGTGGTGTCCAGCTCGCACGCGCTGGCGGGCACCAAGTAGCTGACGGAGAGACTCTCAAAAGCCATCGCTACTGTCATGAAGCTGCAGACCACGCTAATCAATAAATTGTACTTGCCGAATCCTGAAACATTAAGAGTATGGATAAATAAAATGATGATGACCCCCATTTAGAACTGTAAGATCCCTGATGTGGTGGTACATCTTTCTAGTAGACACCTCAGCATAGTTTACCACCCTTCTGACACGTCTGGATACGGGTAAAGCTTCATAAAATAATTGCTTTCGGTCAAGAAAACTAATTCCTAGTACCTAGGTATAAAGCAAGAATCCCTATTTCATCCAATATTTTCTAAGACTTTTTTATTTTATTTTAATAGGTATTTATACTATAGACTCACGTGTGGCAAGTGTACACAGTGGGTAAGTCTCTGCAAACCCATGTATTAAGTATTTCATTCCGAAACTAATGTGTATGCGCCACACTTACCTACTGCGTACACTTGCCCCACAAGACTCCACACAATAAGATATCAGCAGCAGCAAAATTTTAAAATGTGCGCAAAACACTCACTAGCAGATCCCGCCCGAAAAACGTTAACATTATGATTAAATAGCAGATTCGTACCTACTATGTACCTACGCGCTATGTACATTTTTAGCGATGTCGCACGTGTTTAGTTAATGATAATTTTGTACCTGTCATATGCAATGCCTCTTCAAAGGGAACTTTATGTAACTTTCCACTCATTTTGTACGAAGTTTTGGCAATCTTATATATTTAATCCGTCACTTTTCACCGTCCCAACTCAAATACCAGCACAAAATTGCGAGGCACAGTTTTATATAAGTAGATGTGTGTGCTTTATCGCATATTTTATATAGTAATCCTACTTTAAATACTACAAACAACCGCAGTACCTTAAACAAATTTATACATGACTTAACTTGTAATATTCTGATAAATTGTGACTGTAATTTTTGTAATAAAAAGGTGACATATTATTTCGTAATTTAATAAATATGTATGTGCCGTGTTCAGTAATATAAATATAAATACCTAGGTAGGTAGGTAGGTACCTTATAAAATTATAATTTGGGTCTATCGCTAAACCTAAGGGCCTATGATGGTTGCTTTTATCTTATCACGCGATAAATAAGTGACAAAGCATCCCTCACGTTTTGACAAAATGCGAGTTTGAGTGATAGATGCTTTGTCACTTATTTATCACATGATAAACGCAACCATCATAGGCCCTTAGGTTTAGCGATAGACCCAAATTATCCGGTCAGTTTGTGAAAAAACCGGCCAAGAGCATGTCGGGCCCATCCTTTTCGCGTTTTTTTTATTTCTGGAGCGAATATTTATAAACTGCTGACTTTATAAAAGAAAAGAAAATTTCGGAGACCCCTATTATTTTTAAAAGACCTACCTATTTAACGACACCACACACACTAGTGTTGGAAGGAAAAAAAAATCACCCCCACTTTAGGTGTACGGGAGGTATCGAAAAAAAGTTTTTTTATAGTTTTTATTTTACCGTTTTATCGGCGTGATAAATACACAGACTCATAACAAATTTTAGCTTTCTAGTAGGTACTAATGATCACGGAGCTAAGCCGCGGACGGACGGACAAATCAAAAAAAATGTTCGGAGACCCCTATTATTTTTAAAAGACCTATTTAACGACACCACACACACTATTGTCGGAACGAAAAAAAAATCACCCTCACTTTAGGTGTACCCGAAAAAAAAATTATTTTTATTTTACCGTTTTATCGGCTTGATAAATACACATACTCATACCAAATTTCAGCTTTCTAGTACTAATGATCACGGAGCTAAGCCGCGGACGGACGGACAGACGGACAGATGGACATGGCGAAACTATAAGGGTTCCTAGTTGACTACGGGACCCTAAAAAAAAGGTCTGCTTAAATACGAGATAAGCGCACCTATCATATCGTTAGTTGCGTGGTTAAAAATCGTTAGTTGTAATTGCGTCCCCTAGGCCGGGCCGTAAGTGAAGTGGTTTTCTGCGGGGAGAAAATCTCACTTCCTGGCAAAGGCAAGACGTAGAACTTTAGACAAACCCTCACCTTTGGTTCTGGGCACAAACACCTGCGATCTGGGACATTCACGAATTCACCGCCCTTGGTATGTAACGTACAAACGAAGACAGTCATAACTACTTTTTTGTTCGTCTTGGCGGGGGCACTAAGATACACCCATAGAGTTTAACACGTTGAACTAAGATTTAATATACACTTTTACAAAATGTACAGTTTTACATAGAAAACTATCGTGAGTCTCAGACATATTAATATACTTAAACGGGTCGACTTCTACGACGTGAGTAAACCCGTTTAAGTATATTAAATGTACAGTTATCAGTGTCTGGGCTACTTCGATGTTCGAAATTCGACCGTCGTATAGTGCCGTCCCTCTCTCCTGTCAAAGAATATTTAGGGATGCGACAGATGTTAATATGGCAGGCAGTGTTCAATATGTGTCTTTTACCTATTCTTTCAACAATCTCATGATCACAAATTTTAAGAAACGGGTTTACTAACGTCATGCATAAAAGAGAAATATCGCTCGACATCTTTCGAATCGGAATTCAAATTCATCATCAAGAGAATCGATCAGTCGGGGCGGCAGCCAACCGAGCACTGGTGCGGCTCTCCTCATGATGAATCGCAAACCGATTCGAAACATGTCACACGGTAGTTTTCTATGTAAAACAAACAAATTCTAAAGCAATTCTGTAAACATATCCCATAGTTGCTCAATCTATACTAAGTATTATTGCAACCTATTGCTTTATTCCTACTTGTAGGTACCTACCTAATACTAGTAGCTCTGTGAGCTGTAGACCTCACGAATTCGTTTCGAAATGGTTGATTTTTTTTTACGTTTTCAACCCCCATATCTCCGTTATTTTGAAATAAATCGAAAAACTGAATCGCAAAAAAAAAATTAATACATTCTCACGAATTTAACGTAATTAACGGACCTACTCACAAATTTTCACGAGAATCTGTTAATAAATGCGACCTCTAAGCGAGAACAGCCAGAAATACTCTGACATGCGACAATCGGAAAATCAAAACATCCGTCCGTCATCCATTTTGGGCCAAGCTGACAAGGAGACGCTTCGCTTGCTCAGTCAATGATATGACACGCAGGCAAAATATAATAAGAGTTTCTACACCCGGACAGTTTTTAAATCTTTAATTCTTGCTGTGTACCGAATGTCAATTGAGAGTTACCCCTTAATGATACTTTCAAAAACTTAGAAGTACTGATACCTATATATAAGAATGATTCTACGCTAACATCCAATCCCAGAGATTAAGAAATCAATCGGGGTGCCATAAAAAATCTATAGGCTTTTAAATAAGATCTCAATAAATACCTAAACTTTAATCGAGCAATGGCGCGTTACTGTCCCGGATATCTCATGGAGACTCTGTCCTTAACCAAGAAGCTAATTAGCAGAAAGAGCCAGACAAGACATAGCATCTCAAGTGGCAATGGGATGGATAATCCATTGTTGCCGAGTTCAGGTGAGCGACGGAACCAATCACTGACCACCGTTGGAAGAAAGGGACGGACAGAAAAAAACATCCAATAAGGAGTGGAAGACATTGCACGAAAAGCTAACTCAAGGTGATGAAACTTAAAAAATCTGCATTTAAGTATTGATACCTTGCCAAGTTTCATTGATAGCAAAGGTATTCCGTATTAGCTCGTAGTTGTACTTAAATACAATAAATAAGTCACCTTACCTATCTGGCACGTTACGGGCACAAATCATGATAACATTTAGTAAACAACCGCCGCGCCAAACTGAACTTCACCATGATTCGACTAAACCACTAAGCCTTAACATATATGAAATAAAACTCATTTCTTAACGCTGCACAGACGGTACATCAAATATATAAAATCATGTAAATAAGTTGCTCGATTGTTTTCCCCACGTTAATTAGAATACCATATGCGTTGTTTGCAGGTGTGAGTCTTCGCGGTCTGAGTGGAACTTCCGAGGTGAGCGGATGCTTAACTTCTTCTAATAATAAAATGTAGGTTCGTCTTAGTCACCATCAGCCTACTCTGGTCCACTGCTTGTAGGCCTGCCTAAGTTTATCTCACTGAGATGAAGAAATCACTAATCCAGTCAAACCAAAGTGAACTAAATACTAACATTGTGATAATTATATAGGAAGTGTTTAAAGTCGGATTTTTAATTAGCCGGAGTAAACTGACACAATTCTTTACGAGTGCAATTTGATAGCTTAATTTGGTTTCAACATATCAGTTTTTATCAATAAAAGTCAATCTAATATCTGCATTTACGCGTTTTCTCATTCATTGTTTTAAGAAATAATTTCTGAATAACGAAAATATAAATTACGACATCTGTCAAATCACTTTGGCTAATTAAAAATTCAACTTTATTTCTAGGTGCTATATAAATAAAATTGAGGTCAATAAACAGTTATGTTTACATTTGTTAAATTAAGTAGTAACGTTTTATATTTATTTATTTATATTTCACAGCATAACAGTAGAACCAAATCACTGTGAAATTAAGACTAAAATCACACAGATTTTATACAAACATAACAACAATAAGCAATTAGAAATATACTGACGAAGGCCGTTCATCCATCATCTCACAGAACCTCAAACATTCATCGCACACGTCCAACCATCCACCTGCAAAGACATCACAGTGTGGTGCCGATTCTAAGAGCGAGTTTATAAGGTGCAAGGCTCGTACAAGAGGGGATTTTCTGCGGGACACAGTTCTTGAAGCTGGCGCAGCAAGTAAATGGCGACAACTTCCGACCGGAAGAGAATCCTATTCAATGGGGGAACATCAACTGAGCTACCAACTCGGGGCAGTCGGATTCATGTCGTAAAATACTACTGGCTACAGTAAGTAGTTGGTAGTTTCGCCTTACCTCTAGCGAGTTAAAGCCTAAGACACCAAGCAAAAAGTCGGTCGGATATAAAAAAGGATAAAACCCATACAACCTCTTATACAAAAAACGCAGGAACGCCTTTTGCACTCTCTCCAGAAGCAAGATGTAGGTTGTCTCATGGGGGCTCCAAACAACACAGGCCGCTTCGAGCTTGCTCCTGACAAGAGCAGTGTAAAGAAGTCTTATGGTGCTGGCATCAACAAAGTCTCTAGAGTTCCGAATAACGAAACCCAGTCTCCTATAAGAGTTAAGAGCAAGCGCTTTCAAATGTTCATGTTATATATATATATTTAATAACGAATTAATTACTTGGGAGTTTAGAAATAGTACTTATATATCGCCGGAAAGTTTCTAAACTTGAGAATTACTTTAAAGAACATGTAAAGGTTTCCAATAATTTTTGGAATATTTCACAACTTTTTGGAAACTAACCGCGACTTGCACATCTGAAAGAAATAGTTCGGGCGATTCATAAATGTCATTTTTTGAAGAAATGAATTTTGTAAACTGGTCTATCCTGAACACCCATCAGGGATTGTGCACTTTTTGGCCTTTTTGAAGCAGCGGTGGTTTCCATCCTACAAACTAGGTGTCATTCAAGAAAATTGGAGTGTGACCAATTCTTTTTTCATTATCATCGATGCATCATCTCGGCGGAAATGTTCTAGGGTACCAAATGATGTTCATTATCTGTCTAACATACTTGCATGCATGTGGTGATTTTCCACGACCTCGACCATTTGGGAAGGGGTCGATCCTCTTTCTAGGGGAGAGGACGGGTGCGTCCCATATTATATACAAACTTTTGGTATAATTTCAATTTATAAACATACAAAAGATATAATGCACGATATATATAATAAGAAATACCATATTTTCATGAAATATAAGGCTTGATTGGTATAACATTCAATTCATATAATATCATATGTTATAATGGTTATTTTGTATAATAATTTTAGATATAATATTTATTTTGCATAACAATTATGACATATAATATAATATCATTTGAAATATCTATCATATAAAATAATATTATATGACATACCTAGTACCATTTTATAGGCATTTTATAAAAAAAATCGCATTACTTACCTATATCTGTAAGAGCGAAACGAGCGCAGGCAAGGCAGGTAAAGCAGGTTTGACTTGGTTTAAGTTAGGTACGACGACGAGCGAAGCGAGGAGGAGTGTTAGGTTGAACTGCGACCCTAACGAGCGAACGAAGCGAGCGAGCCGCGCCAGGTCTGACTTGGCTTACGATTCCTAACATTACCCTTATCACCTTAAGGCAGATCCGACGGCTTAGGTTAGGTACGACGACGAGCGAAGCGAGGAGGAGTGTTAGGTTGAACTATGACCCTAACGAGCGAGCGAAGCGAGCGAGCCGCGCAGGTCCAACTTGGCTTACGATTTCTAACATTACTTCAATGCTTCGATTGCTTCGATGTTTCGAGTAAATGAATATTATATGTAATAATAATTAAGTGTTTTAAATGTTATACCATTAGATGATTATACACAATGTCATTATACCTACAGTTCATTATATACTATGAAAATATGCATTTTATTGTTATATGTTTCGTTCAGTATACGAATTGAATATTATACCAATTAAATTTATTCCAATTGAGCCTATGTCTAATGAGTGTTATATCTATTGTTTATATATGTTCTATTACTTACCCGGAGAGGACAGAGGACGCAAGGAGACAATTGTTTTTTGACGACGCGTTTGGCGCAGTTTGTAGACACATGCCTACTGAACCGGCGATCCCGGGTTCGAATCCCGGCCAGGGCAAATATTTGTGTGATGAACTCAAATATTTGTGCTTGGGTCATAGTTGTTCTATGTATTTAAGTAATATATGTATTTATCTATATATAAGTAGGTACGTACATATATCGTCATCATTTGGGACTAGATTGATTTGTGTGAGGTTGTCCGATATTTATTTATATTATTTATTATAGTGGTTGCTATTCGGGAACTTTTCAAGTGTTCTCTGTACCTATTATGTATCTGTGTATTTTTGTGTCAATGTTCAAACATCATATTTGGAGAACTCGGTTGTGTTAAGTTTGCACCTCGTTTACTCAACCAGGCCAATTAAGATAGGATAGTTAGGTGAGTTTGTACGGAACCCTCGGTGCGCGAGTCAGACTCTTACTTGGCCCTTTTTTTTTTAATTGAAACATTTTGTTTGTCGACATGTTACTTAGCTATGTTTTGTGGAGTAAGACCAGTAGTTTCCAAGATATTAAGCTTAAATTGGAATGGGTGACAAGATCTCGGCCCATATTGCAACTAATAATCCCAAATTTTGTACTTATATTCAGTTTTAGTAGCATTTTCTATATCACTCATTGAATGAGGGTTTGATGCTGACGAGCAATTTGTGTTGGGTCGGGGTCGAGGGTGTTATACATTTTTAATGTAGGTTATATACATAAGGGTGCTTCTCACCGCGACAACCCGTAATGTAACGTAACAGATTCAAGCATTACTTCCGTGAGGAAGGAGATCCACGTAAGTAAGGGAGATATAGTTATTTTATGCTCGAGATCGGATCATACTTCATTACCTACAGTTGAATGCTCATCAGTCGGGAAGGCTGTATTGTTACATAATGCTCAAAATGGAATCATACACGATTTTTAAAGGTGAAGGTGGTGAAAGGTGTGCGCAGGTATATAACATCAGAAAAAAAAAATAGAGTAATAAAAACCTGTTTTGTTTATTAAAAAAACCTTGTGCACATCCCACATTATCATAAAATATTAATTATTTTAGCATCTGTTAGTCTTTTTGTCTGAAGGAAGAAGCAAAGCGACTGCAGCACCACCTGTAAACAAAATTAATTGGCTAATTTAAAGACATGGCTCACATGGCTACCGGTACCTGCACATGATAATAAAACCTTCCCTAAGATTGATAATAAATATTTATTTATTATCAATCAAAACGTGACTGATAATAAATGTTTATTTATTATCGATCACGCTTATTGAAACGTACCTACTAGGTATTATTTATCTTAACAAATCAAATCAATAAAGTTAGAACCGCGTCGCACTACTAACTATTTTGTTTCTTTTTTCTTACAAACGAACAAAAACATGGTTATACGATGGAAACAACACGCTCGTTGTACGCACGTACGAACAAAACGTTCGTGTTCACCATGTTTTTGTTTGTTCGCGCATACGCGGCTGAAAATTACCGAATAGGGACTAGATTACATTTTGCACATTGTTGTGACATGATGTAACGATTAGCTTACTGAACACCAAAGCCGCAAAGCAGTAGAAAGTCAGTTGGCAGTTGCTGGTGATGGCCTGGCCAACGATGTTGACGCCGGAGAAGGACCCCAGCCGGGCGGCCATCATGGCGAGACTGGTGACCACGCCCCTGGAGTAAAGAATGACTCGCGTAAAATTTCCTCTATATTTATGTTTAAGTACTTAATACATCAGCTGCACAATACTATATTTACCTGAAAAGATAGCAAATAAAGGTACATTCATTTCTACGACAGTTAGTGTCTTTATTAATTTTATGCTCGAGTAGTTACAGCTGATAGTTACCTCGTACGGCACAAACTACAACTCACCTATAAGAAGTGGGATACAGATCTACACAATACGACCCAACCACTCCAATCCCAATAGCCGTCCCTTGCACAAGAGCGAACAGGACCAGACTGATGATAGGGTCTCCAGTAAGGTTCAGCAGGCTGTTGCAGACGGCAGGAATGATCAGCGTGGTGACGAGCACCAGGCGACGCCACGCCGCCAGCTTGGAGACGCATAGGTTCACCACAGTATAGAACAGACCAGTGATGATGCCGGCGTAGATGGTGTTGGAGGATATAGTGTCGTTGCAAGTCAACTGAAAATTGAAATTTATCTTAAAATTAGACAGCAGTTTGACCTAATAATTCACAATCACCTTCCTAAAGGAAGGTGTAAAGTTTTATTATTAGGGCATTCGAATTATCAACAATAGAACATCTATATAGTTATTTTATTCACGAGTTCAATCGATCATTGGGTTTGTAATTTTGAGTAATTTGAGAGGGCATGCTATTAATTTGAATTAGCCACGACGCGCTCGCTCGCTCGGCACTACCCTGCGCCCTCCCCCTCTTCTCCAGCTCTTCTTTCCTTTGATTTCCATGGTTTTCGCTATGCTGACGGTCAACATACCTTACCTAGTTTCCCTCATGTCATAGCCAAGCCCAGTCTCGAATTTTAATCATAAATATGACACACTAAAGTTGACAAGCCTTATCGTAGAAGACAGAAATAAGTAAAGTAATCTTTTTCTTTTATCATCATTTTAAATATTATATTATTCGTCTGTTGACCGCCAAAACTCACTATGTAACAAATACCTACTAGATTCTGAAGAGTAGTGACAGAAATTTTAGTGAGTTTTGGTTGTCACCAGGCGTATCACAAATTTATTGTTGTACATACGTCTCCAGTGTCGCTGTGTGTGGCTGTGAGGTTGCCAACGAACCGGTCACAGAAGGTTCGGTCATCTACCACCCCGTCCGAGAGAGACGCGAAGAAAGAGTTGACGATTGTGGGGTACCACATCACGAATACGTTGTTACTGAAAAATAGGACAATGCTATTAAATGTCATTGTTTTATGTAATAAATGTATTGATTTAGTAACCAGAGTAAAGATATTTCATTAGACATCAATCAGTGGATAGTTAAATATATGCCTACCTATTCGACTGTTAACTGATGTTACAGAGATAGCTGGACATTCAAAGATGGTTACTTTTTACCCGACTACGGTAAAAAAATGGTGATGAAAATTGCGGGCTCCTTCTATTGTTCACTAAAATGACTAGAATATTCTTATAATGATCAATTATTTATTATTCTCACGTGGTACAGCAGATGACCATTAAATAGAAGAGCTGCACCGTCCTCCACAGCAGAGGCGGCTTGAATATAGGCACTGTTTGCTGTTTCAACGATTCCCAAATGGGCCGGTCATTTTGTATATCCGCTATTTTAGTCAGAGCTTTCACCTGGAAATAGAATATATTTCAGAACAAATATAAATTATCAGTTAATCATGTTCGTGTTGCTTACTAAGTAAATACACATACAGTTTGATTAATAAATAATATTGTACTAATTTTAGGTTTTGGTATTTGACACTTGTATTAGATTAAAATAAATATATTTCTGCGAACGTTGTCGTGTCTCCAAAGTGACCGACTTGGACGTTATATGGATTAGGTACTTCAAAGTATTTATTTTTCACGCAACATCGCAATTACTTTTAGTGCATGCATAATTTTGAAGTAAGTACAATATTTATGAACAGCTAGCAATTGATTTTGAATCGACTATTGTGTATGAATGAAGTAAGCCTAACTGTACCAACTTACCTTTACCTAACCTACATTTTCTAGACGCGGGAAAGATACTATTATATAGACACATACCTTATACAGTTCAAGCCATAACTACGTTCATTTGATACGATATGAAATTACTTATTTGCTCCGTTGATGCACCGAGCCAAAGCGAATTTTAACCTCAGATCCAAAATGTCTAGTTTTAAACAATTAGAATACGTATAATCATAATTATCATTACAATAATAATTATACTATGATATACACCTGATACTCCTCCTTTTTGCCTCCGTTGATTTCATAGATCTTCCTCAATACATCCAGTGCCTTCTCGTTGTTCCCGCTATTGGCCAAGAACTTGGGGCTCTCGTGCAGGAACCACAGCATGACGGCGCCGACTCCCAGGGGCAAGGCCAGGAGGAGAGTCAGTAGACGCCAGGGTCGGTAGGATATGCCCAGCCAGGGGATGGGTATGTTGAAGGATAGGGACAGGATGATGAGAGCCAGAACTGTAATCAGATATTGGAAAGTTGCTGAAATTGTATCAAGTACCGGTTTACATGATTGTAATATTGTGTTCATATTCTACTCCTCTTTTTAAACTGTTCACCCGTGGCTTAAGATATGCCTACGGATTATTCTTTTGAAACCGTGTATGTGATGTGATGTTTTTTCTTGACGAAAATCTATCCTTGCGCAAAAAGTCAGGATGAGCTCAAAAACCAAGGATATATAGGTATCTAATAAATGTGTCAAACTTAAGCTACACTGTTCTTCCCTAGAATTTTACAATACAATACAATACAAATAGTCTTTATTGCACACCTCAATCATTATAGACTGGTAGTTCAAATCAAAATTTTCAAGTCTAACGGCATTTTGTGAGCCATTTTGGCAACATGACTTTTCTGATGTAAAAAAGCCTGCTGAATTCGATTCTGGATGTTGCCAAGCCGAATTTTGCCCCCCTCCCCCCATTTCCCCCCTTTTTACCTCAAAATATGCCTCTAGACAACGGTTTTTACGGTTTTATACAAAAAGTATTACAGCTAGAAAAAAAATGTCAAAGACAAGAATGATCTCTATAAAATTTCCTATAACATGGTGTATAAACTTTTTTAGTAGGCCTTATGGTTTGTGAGCAATATCTTCCCGAACTTCATAGACTGGTAGAAAATTCTAAATATCGGCTTCCTTTACCGTGCTAACGGCATTTTGGGATCCATTTTGGCAACATGACTTTTCCGATGTAAAAAAGCCTGCTGAATTCGGTTCTGAATGTTGCCAAGCCGAATTTTGCCCCCCTCCCCCCTTTCACCCCCTTTTCGACCTCAAAATATGTCCCTAATCACGATTTTTACGGTTTTATCCAAAAAAAATTACAGCTAGAAAAAAAAAGTCAAAGACAAGAATGATCTCTATAAAATTTCCTATAACATGGTGTATAATTTTTTTTAGTAGGCCTTATGGTTTGTGAGCAATATCTTCCCGAACTTCATTATTTTTTTTAAAATTGATAAACTTGGTCGAGGCAGTGAAATGCACTTATTTTAGGATAATTGGTATCGCACAGGATCCAGCTGCTCTGCAGCGCTTGACGCTGACATCCAGTTTGCATGCTGCTTCTTATCTGTCAAGACTCACGAGACTTTCAGTCATAAGCAGTCGTCAGATTTACACGCAGAACCGTACCCAAGTCGGGCTAAAAGGGCCGTAGAAAATAAAAATGCTTTGCTTCTGAACATGAAATCCTTTGAAATGCTCAGTTATACGCCAGATTCTCCAGAAACGGGCCTTAGAAATGCAGTTACCCAGGATCTTGCAGCAGAAAACAATAAAGTGTCACTTCTCACTGCCAAGCAGCTCCTTAAAAATGACTCAATACCTTCAAACTAGGTTGGGCTCGCAGTTTTTATCCCGCGAACGCGCGAGCGGGACTAATGTCGTCGTAGTGCGAGGATTTGCAGACGAGACTAAGGTTCAAGCGTCACCAACTGAGGTCGATACCTCAACATACGTGCTATTCATGAGGAATCCGACACTCGATATGTGCTCCACCCTGTGCATAGCCCACCCAGAAGACAGGTTATTAGTGTTGTTGTTGCTTATCATTCATCATCATGACAAAATTAAGGGACTGCTTTAGGACGTTAAAATATTCTGGCGTTTTACTCAGGCACTGGCGATTCGAACGGCTTTATTGCATGTAACAAAATAATTAAATTGATCATTTGCGTTTCTAAAACATTTACCTAGACACTCCTTTGATTAAAAGTATTCCGTTTTCCGATATCGAAAGCACTGTGAACTACTCAATGAGATAGACATACACCCCATGAGCGAAAGGCTGAGAAGTTTCTGTCCCTGCTGTACAAGTCGAGTATGTGACGATGCAGGCTATGCTTTGTTTGGCACCACTCCAGCGCCTGAGCGTTTGCCCCCCACATCAGACGCAAATATGGTAGATTTTGAACGACCTGCCTTGTACAGGTCTTGAAGGTCGGACCTTAGTTCATTTTGAACTTTGCGTTGTAGCTTGTAGACCTGCACCCCTAGCACAACTGTCGCAAACGGCCATTTCTGGCGCGAGATAATTGCCTGTCTCTTTCTGTGCAGTAATGTAAGAGGGTCACGGGTAGCGCTATGTCGCGCGACAAGAGTCGCAAAGCATAGTTGTGCTAGCTAGACGGGCTGCTGTTGGTGAGCCTTTCGGAAACAAACTTCGTTACTTAGAGTGAGCCAAGCTGCTTAGCAGTGTGAATTGGCACTTTATTTTTTTCTGTTGCAAGATCCTGGGTAACTGCATTTCTAAGGCACATTTCTGGAGAATCTGGCGTAGAACTGAGCATTTCGAAGGGTTTCATGTTCAGAAGCAAAGCATTTTTATTTTCTACGGCCCTTTTAGCCCGACTTGGGTACGGTTCTGCGTGTAAATCTGACGACTGCTTATGACTGAAAGTCTCGTGAGTCTTGACAGATAATAAGCAGCATGCAAACTGGATGTCAGCGTCAAGCGCTGCAGAGCAGCTGGATCCTGTGCGATACCAATTATCCTAAAATAAGTGCATTTCACTGCCTCGACCAAGTTTATCAATTTTTAAAAAAATAATGAAGTTCGGGAAGATATTGCTCACAAACCATAAGGCCTACTAAAAAAAATTATACACCATGTTATAGGAAATTTTATAGAGATCATTCTTGTCTTTGACACTTTTTTTCTAGCTGTAAAACTTTTTGTATAAAACCGTAAAAATCGTGATTACGGACATATTTTGAGGTTGAAAAGGGGGGAAAAGGGGGGAGGGGGGCAAAATTCGGCTTGGCAACATTCAGAACCGAATTCAGCAGGCTTTTTTACATCTGAAAAGTCATGTTGCCAAAATGGATCCCAAAATGCCGTTAGCACGGTAAAGGAAGCCGATATTTAGAATTTTCTACCAGTCAATGAAGTTCGGGAAGATATTGCTCACAAACCATAAGGCCTACTAAAAAAGTTTATACACCATGTTATAGGAAATTTTATAGAGATCATTCTTGTCTTTGACATTTTTTTTCTAGCTGTAATACTTTTTGTATAAAACCGTAAAAACCGTGATTAGGGGCATATTTTGAGGTAAAAAGGGGGGAAATGGGGGGAGGGGGGCAAAATTCGGCTTGGCAACATCCAGAATCGAATTCAGCAGCCTTTTTTACATCAGAAAAGTCATGTTGCCAAAATGGCTCACAAAATGCCGTTAGGACGGTAAAGGAAGCCGATATTCGGATTTTTCTACCAGTCTATTATGGAAATATCACAATATACATACATTACATCAACAGACAGTGGTAAACAGCAGGCGGTCTTATCGCTAAATAGCGATATAATAGGTTTTCAGGTATTTGTAAACAAAAATAGATAAGCAGATCTTACAGAAGGTAACGGCCTCCGCACCAAGGTTGACGCTGTTCATGATGAACATGTACTCGCTCCTGCGCTTGTTGCCCGTGCACTCGCCTAGGTACGCCATTGTAAGACTGTTCGCGGCCAAAGAGCTGAAACAGACAAGTTTCTGACCATGAGACAAATTAGTAGCATACTCTCTGGCGCATCAAATAACTCTGAAAGCGAGGAGACACCTATATGGCAATAAGGATATCCATGAACTGCAGCAAATTGTTTCAAGATATCCAGGTCTTCATCGACTAATAGCTGTGCAGGGAGTTAATATAAAGATTAATCCTTTGATTTACTGGCTGCCACCTATATATATTTTCCAAAGGGGACAT
The DNA here is from genome assembly GCA_932273695.1 of Apotomis betuletana. NCBI lineage: Eukaryota > Metazoa > Arthropoda > Insecta > Lepidoptera > Tortricidae > Apotomis > Apotomis betuletana. Next base: position 33,980,281 of record OW026300.1, on the reverse strand, counting down.
TGGAAAACAAAATTTTAATGTGGATCCCCACAAACTACTACCGAATAATTTCATAACCAATAGTGTCTACCAGTCAGGCGACGAAGAAGGACTGCAGCAGTGTGGGCCGTTGCCCGCGCTAGCTCGCGTAGTAGCCCCAACCAAACGCGAGCAGGATGCCTGCAATAAGTAGGAATACTCACAAACTACAGCCAACTAGTTTAGTGACCAACAGCGTCTGCCAGTTGGGCGACAGGCTGCCCAGCGCGGCCAGCACGGAGCCGACGGAGCAGGACAGCAGCAGTGCGTGGCGGCGCCCGCGCGTATCCGCGTAGTAGCCCCACCCGAACGCAAACAGGAGACCTGTTTAAAAACTATACGGCTATACGAGAAACAAAGGAGTCATGAGAACGGATTTGTTCCCCGAACTCCATCTCAATAATCAGTCATCACGCAACAATCCAAAAACCTTGGATCAAGGTGAACTGCACACTGCATGCATAAATATAATAAGTATCTATCCTTTATTAGCTTCAGCCTATCCTTCATTAACCCCATTATTGAGGATAGCGAACATCGCCTTATCTTGCAGCTTTGATAGTATGTGCCCAACCACAAGTTCTGTTCTTCGTTGCCATCACTTAAAGTAATTATTTTACTGTATTTTAGCTGCCAGGAACCTGTGGTGACGATCAGAGTAAAGTTCAATAGCAAACACCACAAATGACATAGACGCTAGCAAGCCAATGTGGCCGATGGTCAGCTGAAGGTTGCAGGAGGCCGAGGCGACGACCACAGCGAACCCGAACGTGTCCAGGGCCACGCCAGGCATTGCTGTTGATGCTATATGATAACTGACCTACAAAGGGCATGGACGCCAGCAAGCCAATGTAGCTGATGGTCAGCTGGAGGTCGCAGGAGGCCGACGCGACGACCACAGCGAACCCGAACGCGTCCAGGGCCACGGCATTGCTAATGACGCTGCAAGTGACCAGTAGCAGATGATTGTATCGGCCATGACCTGAACACAAGTTTATTTTTTCAGATATAATTTATACATTTCTCAAATAAGCTTCGAAACATTGACGTTCGTGATAAGACTGGACAATTCTATCTGCTCATCACGCCAAAACGGCCGGTACGATTTTAACCAAGTTTGGTACAGGGATAGCTGGACATCTAAAGATGGTTACATGGGATACTGTTTACCCGACTGCGGTACAGAAAAAAGGTTTATGTGGACAAAGTGGCACCTTCTAGCTTACAAAATGTTTGTTTTACTTTATATATTGTAATGGTATGTAATATTTGTTATTTTATCAAAGCATTATGGCATACCTAATGTACCTGAGTAAATATTACTGTTGCTGCGAAGTTTGCATTGCAAGAAGCATTACGTATGTGTTGCAGACACTCTAAAAATCTGTTTTTATTCATCGTGAAGAAAACCATACCGTTACATTCCGGCCTAGGCTGGCCTAATTTGATGTGATAGATTTCATTTGAGGCTGAATGAAGGCTGTTGAACTTCCATGAAATACATCATTCGAACAAAATGAAAAAAAAAATCTCACTAAAGCTATTAAGCAATGCAAAGTTTCCTTCATTATACAGCGCGCCCTTTTAAATGAGGACCAAACTACATTTACGCAAAGATAAGTCCGCTTTTAAATGCTTAATAGAAAAGTACACGATCTAGAAACTTTACGAATGTTTGAACATAAAATGTATAATTTTATGTAGTCATGTACTCACCAGTGAGCTCTACAGCTTCGTCGTAAGTATATTCAACTGATGTCGGCTCCTCACCTTTATCTTGCGACATTTTACCGAAATGATCATCGCTCCGCTATCATTGCTCATCTAAGACACATGACTGAGTTTGTACAGTCGTACCTATCTCATTACTGGGCCACGCAAAGAGTGTTATCTTTATCTCTAACTCGTATTTATTATAATTGTTGTCAAAGTTATTTAAAGAATTTGTTTCTGTGACAGAAGCCCCGCCTCTTTTTCTCACTGGACACTCCGGACACGTGCCTATTGCCCCCGGCCGAACAACTCCCGATAGAACATACATGGTGACAAAATGATGGACCGAAGACCGGGTGCGTTGTTGAGCATTAAAGGGCCTCATCGCCCGCCACAATGCCCGCAAGTCTCCGGCGAAGCCATGACGGCTAGCCGGGACCTTAGCTCCTAAGATATTCTGACTCAACATAAAATTATTCTGGTGTAATGTATATCGATTTTGGAATACAAAATGATTTAATTCGGGGAGCACTATATAGAGAGAGTTTAATTTAAATGGAAGCAATTCATTTTATTTGGAACTTAGTTTTGGGGTATAAAAGTCATTTTGGTGAGCGTTTAAATTGTTCCCAAATTCATGTTAGGTACTTTTAATTTTAACTATGCGGTGCCCTCTTCACTTAAAGTTCGAGACTACGCTCGAAGTTGTAGACGAATATCTGGGACAAACAATCCAGTTTATAATGCGGGCGCGCATCGCGTCTCTGCTCTGATCTCTGATGAGACGCCTGCGCGGCAGCCCGAAGCCCTATAAGGTAGGTACTTATAGGGCTTCGGGCTGCCACGCAGGCTTCTATACTTCCGAAATAAATTATTTAAATAGCAATTATCAAGCTAATTTGACAGTTTCTATAATTTTCCTTATGTTACCTAGATAGGTATCCAAGAACACAGCCAGCACCACTGCCAATTCGGAATAATTATCACCTCGATAAGGTTATCGTACCTACATTTAAATATTTTTCTGGGAATGAGGGGCGGGGGGGTCATTCCTACTAACCTTCCTATAAACAGTATTTATATTTTCTAGCTTTATTTGACCCATTCCCTAATTGTATGGAACGTTTTGAAAATACTTTGTTTTCTTAACAAGTCGCCGAAATATTTTTTTACAGAATGGTTACTGATATTGTTACCGACATTTTATGTCTATTCCAATGACCGTGCGTAATCATTTTATTACTCCTTATTGTAAATTGAATCAAACTGAATCATTGCTTAAAGTGTCGGACATTCATAACTATAACACTCGTTCTAAGAACAAATTATTGTTACCAAAATGTAGACTTAGGAAAACACGAAGAGAGGGAATTTTCTTGAAAATTTAAATGCTTAACAGACTGCCTATTCGAATTGCCTAGGATGGTCAGTGAGTGTTTAAAATGCAATTTTTTTTTATATAAAAATATAACCGACTTCAAAATAACTGAAAAGCCGAAAATAACCCGTTCATGTACAGATTACATTTGAATCACTTTTTGAAGTCGGTGCCATTTTAAACACTCACTGACACTAGACAACATATGTATTATCAAAAATTCAAAACTTCTGGACCGTTTGTAAGGTCAAACTCCTTAATTCACTGAATTATTATACAATGGATACAATGCGTCTTCGTCTGCGATTCCGTACCGTCTCCGTATTTTAAGCAGCGGTGTGGAGGGCATGCGTTAAAAACGGTACGGATACGATGCGTCACTGCGATTCCGTACCGACTCCGTATTTTAAGCGGCGGTGTGGAGGGCATGCGATAAAAACGGTACGGATACGATGCGTCACTGCGATTCCGTACCGTCACCGTATTTTAAGCGGCGGTCTGGGCGCACCTTAAGATCTGTACTTTTCGATATTTCGATAAGGTAGGTGCGCATGTCCCGCTAGCGCATTTTCTCCAACTGACCTTAGAAATATTGATATTGCCATAACCATTGATTCAGTTTAAGTTTTCGCGCAAACACCGTAATATATTTCATGACAACTCGCGATACTACGTAGGAGACTGTCTTTGTGCGATAATTCGATTTTAACCGAAACAGCAGACAGGTATTGCCGCGAAATTAATTTACACGATACAAAGTCAACAAAATACATTACACTACGGAAAAATAGAGTAAAAGATAGATTTACATGGTTGTGCGAGCGAGATGACAGTATGTCTTGCAAGAACATAGCACATGGTGCTCTTTACAACAGAACTGTGGTGTTAAAATAGCGTTAGCAAATAAATTAAAGAGATACTCTTATTGTAATCCTATTGACATGTAAAATTTTATTTTATCAATAAAAAATTTAATTGAATTGAATTGATTACCGTACTTACAAGAATTTACTTTTATAGTAAAACGTAGCCTATACCCGTCGCTAAAAAAAGTACGCTCACGTTGCTCCAGTACTGTAGCTATACCATTATACTATTTGAATTCTGTAGAATTATCAATAGGATTGGCATGGGATGGGTACCGTCGACTTAGCTCAGAGACGTAGCAACTCAGAGAGAGGCAGAACACTTTCCGAAGAAGTGATGGTCGATAGGGCATAATGGTTCTTGAGTGAACGTTTAGAATACGAAAAATTAAAAAAATGGCTTCGAACTTGCGTTTCCAACGGCTTTCCGGGACAACACGGGCGTCCTACCTATTAGACCACTGAACCTGATGTGAGAGCCATTGAATTTTTTAACCAGTTGCTCCTTGCATGCCTTTTGGGGTGGCATTCATTCTAAAAAATTGGTTTAGGCTAGCAGACGTTACTGTTTTAATAAAAGTAATAGGTTCTTGAGTGGGTATCAGACGAACAACGCAGCTTCCAAAAAGGCAATCGACGTTAGTTCAGGGGAAACCGTTGGACGCGGACTGCACACCAGTTGTTGTCGTGGAAGACCTTGGGGAGGGTATAGTTTAATGATCACGATGCCGATATCTGCATTATCAGAAGTCTCCAACGACGGCTCGTGGCCCTGGGACGACACGGGCCTTATAAATCAAATGAGCCATCTTTTTGTTTATGACTTAGGGGGCAAACGAGCAAACGGATCGCCTGATGGAAAGCGATTTCCGTCGCCCATAGACACCTGCAATACCAGAGGAGTCACAAGAGCGTTGCCAACGTTAAAAAATGTACGCAGTCCATTGAAACTTTTAAACCGGTTCATTCATATTATATAATTCATTTTGTCATGTCACAAAATAAATGCAATATTTTTGCCGACGGTAACAACACATTGTCACGGCCTTCAAATATATACATAATTATTATCTTTAGCTATAATAAATAATTCGATCTACGTTGATAGTTGTATACTGAAATAAAACATTACAGTCATGTTTGACTGAAACATGGGGCATTATTTCACATTTTGAGAAGCTAGAACTCCAAAAGTCTGGTCAAGTAAGACTTGAATTCACCTAGGGTTTTGTACCTCTGTAACAGAAACCATGTATGGTATTATAATTAATGTATTATTACTGATAAAAGGAATTCAGCATATTCTTGGTACCGAGCTAACCTGAGTTATGAAAATGAAACAATAAAATATGATAAATGAACAAATACGCAATCAGATAAACATTAGATATAATATAATGTACATATATTATTGATTTAAACTTCCAAGATTTTAACATTACAATGAATCCAAAAAGTATCAAAATGGTTTAATCCTCGTTAGTTCGGCAACACCACAGCTGTATTCTTAAATTTCGCATTAATTTTCAGTATCACCTGCAGAAAGCAGACGCAGCCTTCCTTTTGGCTAGACGACGAACATTACCATTAATTATGTTGACTACCGAAGTCTGACCTACATTTTGTATAAATTTATCTATATAAGTATGTATATCGTTGTCTAGTAGTACCCATAAAACAATAGTCTTCTTGAGCTTAATTTGGGACTAGATCGATTTGTGTGAGGTTGTCTGATATTTATTTATTTTGATGAATGGGTAGGTATACTAATTTAAGGGGACTGTAGTTTATGTGGTGACCAGTTTTTAATCCTAATTACTTAATTAATCCCTTTTGATTTCATGTATGTACCAAACATAACTTAAAGTGTAATGGACTAATGGTACGCATCCTATTGACAATAAACTCGGTTAATATGTTGCATGAAAACGACAAAGAAGTGGAATATAGTTACGATGAAGCTGTCGAACTGGCTGGTGAGTAAAATTTCATTCTTATACGTATTCCCAAGTACTTACTTACTTTTTTCGATTTTACTCTGGATCAAAACGAAACAAAAAATTCTTTACTGTTATCTCAATCTCAAAAAACTGATGTTATATTTAGTTTTCTTGAGATATAAATTTACAAAAAATTGGGCAAGTGCGAGCCCGACTCGCGCATGAAGGGTTCCGTACCTATACATATATATAATCTATAACAAGTTTGTTGTATGGGAGCCCCCCTTAAATATTTATTTTATTTTATTTTTAGTATTTGTTGTTATAGCGGCAATAGAAATACATCATCTGTGAAAATTTCAACTGTCTAGCTATCACCGTTGTTGAGATACAGCCTGGTGACAGACGGACGGACGGACGGACGGACGGACGGACGGACGGACGGACGGCGAAGTCTCAGTAATAGGGTCCCGTTTTTACCCTTTGGGTACGGAACCCTAAAAACGACGTGGCTGATTTTTATTTTCTTTTCTATTTATTCATAACATATTATTATTATTTAAGAGTTTCACTCTTGTCGGTGCAGTTCTCTCCAGTCCGTTCTACTTAACGCCAGTTCTTTGACTTCCCGATACGACCCGACGTCTGCCTTTTTCTTGATCTAGTCCAAATAGCTAATCCTCGGCCTTCCTCTTCCTCTCCTTCCTTCAATTTTCCCCTCCATTATCTTTTGTATTAGATCGTCGTGTCGTATCAAATGACCTTTGTTTTTTACTGTGAAAAGCGTTTTTAGCTATTGCTATTCTAGTTTTAATATCTGTAGTGCATCTCGAGTCTTCTGTTATTATACTGCCTAAATATTGAAATTGTTGGACTTGCTGTAGTACTGTGTTACAAATACAAATATCTTTATTTGCGTAAAATGTGGTATTAAAGATGGTACATTTCAAATAAATACAGACACACACATTTTGCCAGCAACTGGCATGCAAAACAAGAATTTTAAAATACGACACTAATATATAATAAAGCGTCTATAACTAATAATCAAATTATACCTTAATCCATAACAGAATTCACATCTAAACATATGTATAATTATAAAATGTTATTTATTTGAATTTCATGTATTTTTCTGTGTTAAGATATTATTAGTGTCTTGGTTTTATTTAAATCTATCTTTAAGTCGAAATGAAATGAAATAAATGAAATATTTATTAGTTTGCGAAATATGGGTCGAAGTCTCCGAAAGTTGCGTCCATTACGTTTAAAATTGTTTCCAACTGTGTGCTGTTTTCCGCTAAAACTGCTATGAACATAACATACCCATCGGAAATAATAAGTGGTGTAAATGACGTGAAACGTTAGTAAGGAATAACAATGGTAGAAATTAGTGTTTCATACGACTATTCAGCAACATGTTATTCCATTATAAAAGGCAAATACAACATTGAAGCCTTCCGGATAGTTTCAAGTACTCCTGATAATGTATTATGGGGCGATGGATGATTGCGGGTTTTCCTAACTTTTACGTTTGAGTCATTCCATATGAAAACGTCTGAAGGTGTGAGCAGACTGATTTTAGATTTTGCTGCTAAAAATCAGGAGTATACTTTGGGTTATGAAATCACTAAATCCGCTGTATTTTATTTTTTTAATAACCCGTTTTCGATTTGCACCCATTGGAAGATTGAAATGGTGTTATTTTCTCTCTTAACTCTGCTTAAAGACTTTTGCTGAAAACGACGTTTGTATTGTTGCTTACTAATCCCTATTTATATTATACTGACTAATAATAATTCAATAAGCTTAGAAACTAGGTACTGATGCACTGAAGATTCAGATAAATATGCTAATTTTCGTGTTTTGCAGACTAGAATTCTGACTTTCCTATTAGACCTACGACATTTCTTTATTGTGGCCTCTAGAACACGCCAGTGTTAATAACTGACGTGAGTTTCAAGTTCCCAAAATGTACTTATGGTATGAAAAGACATATCGAAGTTTCAAAAATATCGGAACAGGTCGACATTGGCCCTTAAAAAATCGAACAGGTTTCTGTAACGCGTATTAATTTGTAACTTATTTGTGTTTACTTAATTTAAATAAATGAAAATAAAAAAAACAAATTGCAACCCTGAACTACATCCTAAAGCAAACTTTTGTTCAGGTCATGGTCACTATAATCGCCTGCTGCTAGTCGCCTGCAGCCTCATCGGTGGCGCTGTTGGCCTGGACATGTTCGGGTTCGCTGTGGTGGTCGCCAAGTCCTCCTGCGACCTTCAGCTGAACATCGGACACATTGGAGTACTGGCGTCCATGCCTTTTGTAGGTCAGTTATCTGGTCGCTTCATCAGCAACGCTGTGGCGCTGGACACGTTTGGGTTCGGTGATCGCCACGATCTCCTGCGACCTCTACCAGACTATAACATTGGCTTGCTGGTATCCATACTTTGCTCTAAGCGTCACTTGCAGGCTGCAGCAACACCGTAGCTCTGGAAATGTTTCGGGTTCACCCCTGGTCGTGGCCACTGGCTTACTCTGAGCTGAGTTTGAGCATCTGCTCTGCTATACCATGAAACTGGCAACCATGCCTTTTGTGGGTCAGTATGTTGTAAAGATCACAAGTAACGTTTTGACTCTAACCCTATTCTTATCCCTCCTGGTTGGTGCCACCTCCTACTTAGGAGAAGCTATACTAGCTCTATTCGCAAAAGAATGTTCAGCTGAGCGTTCAATGACGGGTTTTCACAAAGACCATCCATCGAGTAAATACTGATTTAAAAACATTTTTAAAAGTACACATCGACTCACAGACAAGCAGAGTCAAACTTCTGCACATTATCATGCACTCAAAGAGCACTTTGTCTACTTTGAAATAGTAAATTTTGTGTCACTATTCCGATGGATTTCAAAGGCTACTTTAATTCTCTAAATTCAGTTGTTTCTCGGGCCGTGTAGAGTAACTCTAAGATTCACCTCTTTCAGGTCTCCTCTTCGCGTGTGGGTGGGGCTACTACGCGGATACGCGCGGACGCCGCCACGCGCTGCTGCTGTCCTGCTCCGTCGGCTCCGTGCTGGCCGCGCTGGGCAGCCTGTCGCCCAACTGGCAGACGCTGTTGGTCACTAAACTAGTCGGCTGCAGTTTGTGAGTATCCCTACTTATTGCAAGACTCCTGTTCGCGTTTGGGCGAGCCCACCACGCGGACACGCGTACACGTCGGCGAGCGCTGTTACTGTCCTGTTCAGTCGACTCCGGGTTGATCGCGCTGGACAGTCTGTCCCTCAAGAGCATTTCTCAAAAATTTTGCCCACAATTTAGACAGAAATTAAGGTCCAATATAATTTCCCTATTCTGTTACCAATTATTTTAGTAATTTTATATCAATGTTATGCATTGAGGTATATATGATGTTATGGCCATGTTCGATAATTAAGGTTCTGTTATGCTTATGCTTATACTTTTTTAATTATACATAAACTGATATCAATGTATTGGAAATCACAAAGAAAATTGGTAACAAAATAGGAAAATTATATTGGACCTTAATTTCTGTCTTAATTGTGGGCAACATTTTTGAGAAATGCTCTCAACTGGCCGACGTTACTGGTGTAGCTAACTACATTTTATCGACTGCAGTTAGTGAGTACCCCTTTTTAATATTAGTTTCAGATGCTCTCTCTTAGAGATATTTTACGTGACAGTCGGTAAGTCTTAAGATCTTACTGTAACTTTCTCTGTAGTAATATTAGCAATTTACCCTAGGGAGCTTGCGCCCAGCTGGTATGTGTGTGGTATGTGTTCCTCCTCTTAAAGCTAGTCGACTGCAGCTTGTGGGTATCCTAATTTAATATACGGGCCCTAATACTAATTCTACTAAAATTAAATCAATTTTGAAACCTCATACCGAAACGTGTCCGTTTCAGTTCCTCAGCGGCCTTCAGTATCGCAATGGCGTATTTGGGAGAATGCACGGGCAACAAGCGCAGAAGCAGATACATTTTCATGATGAACAGCTTCAACAACATATCGGAAGCTGTTATTTACAGTAAGATATTCTTACCCATTATTATTTAAAAAGTAAATAATGATTGTTTCATTTTATGTCAATTGTTATTTTGGGACCTCTTTTATTGGGTAAAAAATATTGTTATTACTTACCGACATTTTTCGAACTCGTATGGTTCCCGGGCGGTCGAGACCTGTGAGTTATCCGCCGCGAAACCGTACCTGACCTATTCCTGGGGAAGAACTCCATACGAGTTCGAAGCGTGTCAGGTGTCGTGCAAGGGTCATTCCCTTCAATTTATATGCGAATGTACGTCATTTTCAAAATGATCTTGATTTAGCACTAGCATTTGCCGTTCAACCGCTATCCTTCAACATACCCATCCCCTGGCTGGGCATTACTTACCGGCCCTGGCGCCTCCTGACTCTCCTCCTGGCTTTGCCTCTGGGCATCGGAGCGATCGTGCTGTGCTTCCTCCACGAAAGCCCCAAGTTCCTGGCCAATAGAGGCAAATATGATAAGGCACTGGAAGTATTGAGGAAGATATTTGAAATAAACGGAGGCAAAAAAGATGAGTATCAGGTGAATATTCTGTTGTACTAATTTAATAACATATTACTAGAAGTTTCAACACTAATAGTTCACTGAGAGACCCAAATCACACTTTTCGAGAACGAGATTTAGTTATATTTCTTTGGTTACATCACACTTATCTTTCAGGGACAGCGCCAATAATTTTTATATGTAGGTATAACACATTGGATAATCATTTTGTTTGTCAAATGTTTAATTAATAGTACCTACTCGTATATCTCCTTTTCAGGTAAAAGTCCTGTCTAAGAACCCGGATATACAAAATGATCAGTCACTTTGGGAGTCAATCAAACATCAAACGGTGCCTATATTCAAGCCGCCGCTGCTGTGGAGGACGCTGCAGCTCTGCTATTTGATGGTCATCGTCTGTGCTACGTAAGCAAAGGAATATTTCCGAAACATTTCAAGAATAATTAATACTTCTTCTGTAAAGCAGTATTTTAGGCCTGTGATAATCACCTTTATTCTGAGATAGACTTAAGACTCTGATACATTTAGAGCATTTTATTTTTAGACCTTTGATAAAGAATCACGTCAAAATTAACTCTTCCTTACTTGAATAAAACCCCACTTCACGCCTCATCGCTTAGCATTAGCAAATTATTTGTACTTACAAAAACTATCTACCATATTTTGCAAAGATATTCAGTAGGACATTTGTTTTTGTTTCAGTAACAATGTAGTCGTAATGTGGTATCCAACTATTGTCACCTCTTTCTTCGCGTCCCTCTCAAACGGCAGCGGTGTCGGTGTGGTAGATGACAGGAGCTTCTGTGACCGATTCGTCGGTAACCTCACACCAACTCACAGTGATGTCGGAGATGTACGTATGATAGTTAGTTTAGTTTCGTATTTTTTTGTTGTATATACTCGTACCCGCTCACCTTTGGGAAATAAACTTTGTACAATGTAATAAGATATGAAGGGCGTGGCAAACCCGCTCGGAGCAAACCCAGTCCGTGTCCCCAAACAGAGATATCTTCTATTAAATAACTATAGTAAATTTATGGAATCTAAATACACTGCGCTAAGGGGGTAACCCTTAAGGATGAACTTAGTACGCTTTTGTTTTAGACAACCGAACTTCAACATGGAATAACTGTCTCACTGATAGATGATGACTAGGGATTGTAAAATGCGCGCAATACCTATGACGACCAGCACTGCAATGAATTTTGCTCGCATTTTACGAACCCTGATAATGTAACTGCTCTATTGTAAATTTACCATAAATGTCATCCCATGAATTGCTGATAACTTCGTTATTGTAATACCCAGTTGAATTTCCAGTCGGTCTGCAATGACACTGTTGCCATAGAAATCATTTACACTGGCATCGCCACTGGCCTTTTCTTCGGCATTTTCAACCTCTGCATCTCCAAGCTAGCAGAATGGCGCCGCGGGGTCCTGTTTGTCACATTGCTTATCCCTGGCTTGTGTGAGGCCGCGTTCAACATCACTGGAGACCCCATCATCAGTCTGGTTCTGTTCACTGTAGTGCAAGGCACGTGCATTGGGATTGGGATTGTCGCGTCTTATTGTGTGGATCTGTATCCAACTTCTTATAGGTAAGATAAAACAAAAGATAAAGCAACACATAAACCTACAGAAATTTAAATACTAACTATAAACTAAGAACTTAACTAACTAAAATAAAAGGCTAAAACAGAATAAATTTAATATTAAAAAAGACTTAAAAAATCGGACCCCTTTGGCATAGTCCCGAAGACGCTGGCAGCATTTCCTCGCTGTATAGCAACGCTAATGCGTTGAGCGAGGAAGCTGCCAGCTCTTCGGTCCCCCGTGATGTCAACCAGTTTTTTTGAGATCTGCCTAAAAAGTTGATGAGCACTGGGCCCCCACGGACCAAGGGTCTCAACCCCGAATGCAACAAAATCGTATTCAGAGCTGAGACCCCTGTACTTGTGAACTTTTAATTTTTCGGCCGCTTCAGCCGCCGCGCCTGGTTTATGAGATGTTCCATGGAGATGGGAAGGAGCCAGAGTGTCTACACAGGTGGCGTCCCACACCAGTGTCCTTCCCAATCTCCATGGAATCAAAGACATCCCATCCGGTCTCTTGCCATCGTCTCTGGCGATGCCGGTTGGTTCCAGCAAAGCCGGGACATTGACGCTGGCAAGAGAACGGCGGATGATGTCGTTAAGCGCGGCGTGTCTAGGGAAACGGCCGGCACTTTTTTGACAAGACAGCCCGTGGTGGCCCAGAGGGTCGACATCGTTGCCGCAAGGGCATCTATGGGGTGTACATATCTTTATCCCCAGCCGCAGGCACGTTGCCACACGTAGTGTGTCGGGCTCTAGGAAGGTAAGATTATGTGATATAATGTATTATTTGGTTGTTACTGCACAAGTGATATATTTTAATTGGCTTTGGCTAATCGAGAATCAATACACCTAATATCATAAGAAAGAAAGAAAGAAAATAAACTTTCGTGCCCAAACGTTTTTCACATCTGCCTGTGCAGAAGAGGCATAAAAGAGTTCACCAGTGTGTTAGTTAATGTATTTGGTTTTCTTTGAAACTATTCGGATATTACACCCAGTTAATTAAACGTGTTTTAGGGGCGTGATAATCAGCCTCGCCATGATGGCGGCCCGGCTCGGCTCCTTTATTGGCATCAACATCGTCGGCCTGGTCATCACCAGCAGCTGCGGGTTGACTTTCTACTGCTTTGCGGTTTTCGTTTTCAGTAAGTTCATTTATCCGATAGTCCGATGTAGCGCAATGCGCTAAGAAATGTTTACTTTTCTTAGTAAGGACGAAAAATCAAGACCTGTAACTTTGCGATCAATTTCGGAGAAGTCCTTTGAAAATATATCTTTTAAGTATAGCTATGGTACCTATACCTTCCGCTTGACACTGATTTCCAGTCCAGTAAACAGTAAATTTGTCTCAAAGTAGCCCAACGAAACCAATGTTCTGATCTCGCTATCACCTTCCCTTGAATGAATGCCAATTTTGGATATTTCTTGCAAAGGCCTACATAATGTATGTTAGTAAAATGTATTTCTTTAAAGGTGGAGCTGCAGTCACTTTACTTCTACCTCCAGACAAAAAGAAGACTAAAACATAACGAATTTTCAATTAATAAATGACAAAGAACATAGTTGATTAAGCTTTAGATTTTTATTTATTTTGAAAATTTGTAGCACTTTTATTCCTAAGTAGTAAGTGAATGTACCAGTAAACGTCAGCATGACGTACGGATCTAACAAATATACCATGAATTTAATAAATGGTATTTCTCCACGAAGAGAATTATCCACAAAATTACCTATAGCACCCATAACCCAAATATGAAGAACGCTCTGTACAATGACTTCAGTGGCGCCTGTGATAAAGTCACATCAAGCGTCTACAGAAACTGGAATTTGCTGCATTTGTATTAGTTTGAGATCCAAGATATATACCTATATACTAACTTTTGCCCGCGACTTCGTACGCGTAGAACTCGTTAATTGATATTGACAAAAAAAATTGACTTTCAGCCCTTTCACGTATTCAATACCTACTCGAATGGAATCTAGTTAGTCGTTTAGTTCTGGGCTATTGGGTGAAAGTCATGGACAAAATGCAAAACATCCTTTTTGAATCTTTTTGGAGTTGCAAGGCTAAATTCAATAAGTTATCCGAGGCAAAGTCCCATTCGATTCCATAAGCTATGCTCAGAAATGGCTCGAGATGGTGACGGTCCATAATCAACTGACGAAGGAGGTATGGTTCTATTCACCAAAGAATTTTGTCACATTACGAAATTGGGACAAAATAATTATTAGGTAGCTACTATTATTTTTCTAACTTGGTTTTTACAACTTAGTTTATTGGAGTATAGTTCAATAAATTATCCTAAATGATTTATTTCGGTCAGTAAAAACATGTAATTTTTTTGATTTGAGACACATGAGCAAGCTACATACTGTTCATAAGAAATTTAGTGTCCAAATGTATTCCTACTACTTTTCATGTTTGCCCCTGTGATTTATTAATAGTCATAGAAAATTTTAAAAACTTTTAATGGAAACTGTAGACGTTTCAAATTTAATGGTAAATTATTCGGTATAATTGGAATACGTAAGAAAAACATACGTAAGAAAAACATTTAGTGTCCAAATGTATTCCTACTACTTTTCATGTTTGCCCCTGTGATTTATTAATAGTCATAGAAAATGTTAAAAACTTTTAATGGAAACTGTACTACTCGTAGATACTTATACCTACTTATTTATACAATTCAGAAACAATCTTAACAATAACTTATAATAATGATAGATAGATTTTTTCGATTCCCGAATTTTCTTTCCGTCCACTCGGACTATAAGGAATTTTTATATTCCACTTATTTTGATCGTAGTCCCTATGATTTTTATATTTTTCCTATTTTAATTAAAAAAATGGAGATATAGAGGGAGCACGTCTGCAGGAGTCAATTTCACTAAATTTCACTTTACCGAGTTTGTCCCTGATATTATTAGACACTCTTTCAGCTCATTTTTGAGGTTATTCTTTTGAGGTTTTTTCGGTAATAATGCGACGCTGCGAGAATCACCAGTGGTATTACTAATTTTGGATGGGGCGTGGGAACAATCTAGGTGAAGTATGTATGGCAGCCAACGTAAAAATTGCACCAAAGGGGGAAAAATCTAGGTATACTTCATACTTACGAACACGTGTCTAGACATTAGTAAATAATAGACATAAAGGCTACAAGCTCATTATGATGACGGACTAAACGACGGTTCGTGTACACATTTTGTGAATAGCTATGCTGATCCGACAGCGCACGTCAATATGTTGCGGTAGCTGCTGGGAGACCGTACGCTTGTTTGTCACTATCGTACACCCATAGTGTAGAAAAAGTTATGAACGGCTGATTATGCGTCATCGATGACTTTTACCTAATCAGTCGACAACCAGGTACATATTTGAGTATGTTAAAATGCATTAAATAGTTTTTCTCGGGTGTTACATAATAGCTTACTACGTATTGATATTAATGCACCTAAATTGTAATCTTATCAATAATCATCAGAGTCATTTCCCCAAAGTTAAATACATATTTAATCACGCTCAAGATTACTACTTATCGGTGGATCAGAGTTATTTTTAGACTGGTTGTAAATCGATCCGAATTGATCCGATTATTTAATGATTTTCCGCTTATCAATGGCACGTGAAACAAAAGAATTTATAGATAAGTAGTAGCTAATATATTGTATTGTTCCAAAAGTTGACGCTTGGCTTCTTTTTGTATGTTTCCTACAATTGTGCATACCTAACTGTGTTGTTCGTCTGTAACGTCCGTTCGCGAAAAGAAAATCAGATTAGGCACCCTACTACTGCAGCAAAATTATTACTCACGTAGAGTGCAATGCAAGCAAGACTATGACATAAACGTCTATCAGATCCTAATTTATTCATTCAACCTTACTTAGGTGTGCTTATCATGACTGTGTACTTCATAAATCAGCATTAGCCTTACACCGCCCTAAGTCACGAGCTCACGAGTAGGAAACACCATAACACTGCTACAACGTTATATAAAAGGGTATAATTAGGACATTAGGGCGTTTTACGTGTGGAGATCAGAGTAAAGGACTCGGAACTAGTAATAAACCTTTACATGACATTTATCACGACTAATCATTGCGGTTGCACTTTATTACGCACATTATTATTATAATCATATATATCAGCAGAAAGGTGGCCTCTGCTGGACAAAGGTCTCCAAGGTTTCCACAGCGACCGGTCATGCGCCACCCTGATCCAACGACTTTTCGCGATCCTGAACAAATCCTCGGTCCATCTCGTTGGGTAAAACTAGATTCGAACGCGCGCCGATTTTACCCAAACAAAGGCGTACTTGCAACTACCATCGGCATCGTGATAGATTAAACGATACTTTTATGAAACGTCAAAACGTGAGAATAGTATGAAATAACTATGACGGCACCGTCATGTATTGATCAAATTACACCTCTTTTACAAGCTTTTATTTAACTTGCAACTATGTTCGGATGGAATCTTGTAACTCCATTTTGAAGCAGATATCTTCAACCGATTGAGCTGAAATTTCGCATACTAATTTATTACTATTTCATTTCTACTTAAATTTGATGACAATACATTAATGTGGGGCTGGTCCGATAATGGAGCCGGAAGGTGGCCCTAGAAACTCTGTAATAGATAAAGCAATCCTACCGAGTTTGAGGTCTTTAGAATCGCATCAGTGAGCAATGACGCATGTTCAAAGAAAAGCACAGTCGGCTATAAAAGCTTGTCACCAAAATGAAATTTTTGACAGAAACTTATTTATTTGATTCTTGGTAAAATATTTAAATAGGTGAAATTTATTGTAATATACCTAATTGTTTCGTATATTTTTCGCAAATTGTATTTAGTGTTAACTGTCGATCAATTTGTATCTTCAGGAAACTATTTAGTTTATTACGTAACCCTCACATTATGTACCGGTAATTGTATACAATACCTACGTCACGTCTCATGGTTCACACAGTCGGCTACGATTACAAAACGTAAAGTAATATGATATGGTATAAATAATTACCTATTAACAATTAAATCACTTCATCACACATACATATTTAGACTATAGAAATAATACTCATGTCGCGTCATTAAAGTACAAAATACGAAAGATTTTCTATCGTATTTTGTCGGAAAACTTCGTTTTCGCATGCTTTCTCTAATACCTTCGATTAAAAGGTTGATATAAGGTCATTTGGACATATCGAAATTTCGAAAAGTACCTATTCACTCCCAATTCATTTTTCATTTTATTTAGTAGGTACTAAAAGTAGCATTTTGTACACTCCCAATTTTTTTCATCAGTTTATTTATTAACCAATTTTTGGTACTTGGATAGCTGGACATCCAAAGATGGTTATGGGTAGGGTTGCCAGGTGTCCCGATTTGCGCGGGATGTCCCGATTTCAGGGGTCTAGGGACGCGTCCCGATTTGCACCTGATCGGGACGTTATATGTCCCGATAAATCATGGGCGTCGCCAAGGGGGCAGGGGGGGCAGCTGCCCCCCTAGAGATTCAAAAATATGTCCAAACACTTGACTTTTCTGATCGATTGCACATATAAGTTGTAACAGAGATGCTTCTCTCGCTTGGTTGATGATGCTATGTGATTTTAACGTAGGTCTATTGGGCAACCTCAAGCCTTTCTCGTCGCGTCCAGTGGATCTTTCGTTGCCGTGACTCGTGATTATCCGCACTTGCATCAAATACATTGAATGATTGTGTTTCAATTTACGTTATTGCTAACGAAAATTTTCGCGCTCGCTGCGCTCGCGTTTTCATTTGGATATTTTTTTATCCTTCCTCGCGAAAAATGTCTGGCTCGTTACGCTCGCGTTGGATTTGACTATAAGTATTATTAACCGTCTCCTTCCAAAAAATGTCGTACTCTCTACGCTCGCGTTTGATCTGACTATAAGTATTATTAACCGGCCCCTTCCAAAAAAGTTCGCGGTCGCTACGCTCGCGTTTGATCTGGCTATAAGTATTTTTAACCGTCCCTTTTCCAAAAAATGTCGCGCTCGCTGCGCTCGCGATTAGTCTGACTATAAGTATTATTAACCGTCTCCTTCCAAAAAATGTCGCGCTTGCTACGCTTGCGTTTGATCTGGCTATAAGTATTTTTTACTGTCCCTTCCAAATTAATGTCGCGCTCGCTGCGCTCGCGATTGATCTGACTACATATAAGTATTACTAACCGTCCCTTTCCAAAAAAAATATCGCGCTTGCTACGCTTGCGTTTGATCCGCACTACACTTTTATATTTACGTGCTTGGTAAAGCTTCAAATCCTCTAGCATTTATATCAACTTGCCCTGCCTCCCCCCTGGACCTTCGGCTAGCGACGCCCTTGCGATAAATCGATTAACTTATTAAAAACCGATTTTGTCGATTAAAATAGGATTTACTGGCAAGTAATATTAGTTCCGAAAAACAATAAATGAAGCATTTATAAGAAAATAAAAAATATTTTATTTGTCCGGATTTAAAAACCAAAATCCCGATTTGTGAAACCATCTGTCCCGATTTTAATCCGATCGGACCTGGCAACCCTAGTTATGGGATACTTTTTACCCGACTACTGTATAAAACACGCTGGGTTCCGCAGTGGATATTCGACAGTGGACCATATATACACACTGGAACAGGTGATAGAAAAATATCAAGAACACCAAAAGTCGTTATATGTCGCATTTATTGATTACGCCAAGGCGTTTGATACAATATCACATTCGTCAATATGGAAAGCTTTGAACCACTGCAACGTGGCAACAACATATATAAGAATCATAAAATACATATACGAAAACAGCACTAGCAGAGTACAACTCGACAGTATGGGCCCAGAAATTGCCATAAATAGAGGGGCAGGCAGGGAGACCCATTGTCACCAAAATTATTCTTAGCCGTGCTGGAGTCGGTATTGAGCAATGTCGACTGGAACAACATGGGAATTAACATTAATGGAAAATATCTTAACCATCTAAGGTTCGCGGACGACATTGTTTTAGTATCAGAACAGAGCTACCAGATAGAATACATGGTACAAACTTTATGCGAAGAAAGTTCCAAGATCGGCTTAAAAATGAATTTCCAGAAAACAAAACTTATGACAAACAATACCCAAAAAACCATAACAGTCAACAACACGCCTCTCGAGTTCGTGGACAGCTACATCTACCTTGGTAAACAAATATCATTTCATCACCAGAATAATGAGCAAGAAGTCGACAGAAGAATAAAGATCGCTTGGAACAAGTATTGGTCGCTGAAAGAAATACTAAAGAGCAAACTAAACATGAAACTAAAAAAGAAAGTGATGGACTCATGCATCCTGCCGTCACTAACATATGCTAGCCAAACGTGGGTGTTCACAAATAAGCTAAAAAATAAGATAAATACATGCCAGAGACCTATGGAGAGAAGCCTGACAAACATAAGAAAAATTCAAAAAATACCTCACATAAATATAAGAGCTATAGAAGATAATCGACGCCTTAAAGCACGCAAAGCTACTTAAATGGAGATGGGCAGGACACGTCGCCAGAATGTCAGACACACGCTGGGCCGCCCGAGCCACGACGTGGCCTGGGCCCACTGGAGGGAAACGGAGTAGAGGAAGACCAAGAAGTCGCTGGTCGGATGACATAAAAAGAGTAGCTGGCCCAAGCTGGGCTATAACAGCAAGAAATAGAAAAAAGTGGAAGTCCTTGGAGGAGGCCTTCACCTGATAAGGGGTTCTTGTCCGCTATAAATTAAAAAATATTAGTTATGTTATACTGCAGAAATTAAAAATGCTATTCAATGCAAATTATAAATGTATATTTTTTAATGAATCATTAATTAACAAAATACTATAAGAAGAAAATGTGATATTTAAACATAACAACTATAGCTTAAGTGACATGTAATGCATCTTTGGACTCGAAATAAAAGGCTTTTTTATTTTTTTTTATTTTTTTATTTATTATTTATACTGTATAAAACAAATACGCGTACGAAGTTGCCGGTACCTTCTATTATAACTATAAAATAGCATAGGTAAGTGAACTTGGGCTGGAGTGGCCTATGATGGTAATTTTATTGTATTTATCCGTCTGGCATATGGTACGCGGCCCGGAGTCGCAGCGAATGGAAAATGCACGAGGCCCTGATCCAGCATTGGAGATACGAGCTGATGATGATAATGATTGCATATTATGCACTTACAGTCGTTCATATGCAATTATAAGTTGATTTTAAGATCTTTTACCCAATGGATAGCGTCATTTCCGAGGGAACAAGTCACCAAGTCTTGGTGAGTGGACAGTCTCGGATGATATGCCCGATATCTTGGACTGCGGCTCCCCATTCGCACGCTGGCGGTTCTCCCCAGCTTCATTCGTAGGGGTAGTCTCGGCATCGCCCACTCCCAGTTCTGAGCCTGTTGAGCCACGGCCACGATTGTCACGCCGTAACTAAATGGCAAAGCGCCTGTCACGCTTCGACAAGTATGTAAGTGCGAGAGAGACGGATGCTTTCTCGTTTATTTATCACGTGATAAACGCAACCATCATAGGGTCGCTGGACACTAGAAAGTCAAACCCTACATTCAATACTCTATGTCAACAACGTACCGACGGTTACTATGAGATCCACATGTCCTATATATATATACTAGCATTAACCCGCGGCTTCGCCCGCGTGCCTTTATAATATACATCATCCTACGGGAACAAATGCTCTTTTTTTCAGGATTAAAAGTAGGCTATTTGTTAAGTTAGGGTATAATCTGCAATCTGCATTTCCCTCATGCATATCCGTCCAGCCGTTTTAGCGTGAAGAAGTAACAAACATACACAGACTTTCGCTTTTCTAATATCACTGGGAAATACTTTTTATGTTATCACAACTCCACTTTAACAAATCAAACCGAAAACTCAAGCACTCAAATCAAGCGATCTCAGCTTTTACTGTATCCAAATAAAGTTCACTTCAAAATTCATAACTCGAAGTGAAGCTAAGACACCGGGATATGTGTGCATTTTATTTGTATAAAGCTTTTATAATGTCCCGAGCCTCCGCTTATCGACTTGGGATATTCGAGATTGGTTTAATGATTCTAAGCCATGTTCTAAGTTACGTCACGTTACGTCATGTAAATGTTAGGTATATTGTAAGATATTGAGGTTCTCATCGTTGATGAATGAAAAATGTATTATTCTGAGCCAGATAAACGTAATTCAGAATTCTTGACTTAACATAATTATTGAAAAGCTTGAATGTATTTATTACGGATGCAGGAAGTTTCCCGATCATTCCTCCTCCCGTCCCAACGCGCCGCCCGCCGAGGTACCGATTGATGACGATCGAGATGCCACCAAATACAATTTTTTTGGTTACCTATCTGAAACACTAAAAACGTTAGCCCGAATTTCATTTCGACAAAAACTATTCGACAAATATCATTTTAACTTTTTTTCATTTGTCCGAAAATTCAATTCGATAATTTACGATTGGGCATTAATTGTTTAGGATTTTTATTCACTCGACTAATGACACGTTTCCCTAAATCTCATTTGTCCGTAATATCAGTTTTCCGATGTAACGTTTCGGTTTATTAACTACTCGACATTTTTTGTATGACTTTGATTTCATTTGACCGATGTAACGATTCGGTTTATTAACTACTCGACTTTTTTTGTATGACTTTGATTTCATTTGTCCGATGTAACGATTCGGTTTATTAACTACTCGACTGTTGTGGTCACAGTTCTAACCTAACCTAACCCAACCAGGTCGGTTTTGGCGGTTTTTCGGCTGCTGCCGCGGCACGGTAGCTTCGCTCGCTCGGCTCGCGGGCTGTTGTGGTCACAGTTCTAACCTAACCTAACCCAACCAGGTCGGTTTTGGCGGTTTGTCGGCTGTTGCCGCAGCACGATAGCTTCGCTCGCTCGGCTCGCGGGCTGTTGTGGTCACAGTTCTAACCTAACCTAACCCAACCAGGTCGGTTTAGGCGGTTTGTCGTCTGCTGCCGCAGCACGGTAGCTTCGCTCGCTCGGCTCGCACGCTGTTGTGGTCACAGTTCTAACCTAACCTAACCCAACCAGGTCGGTTTTGGCGGTTTGTCGGCTGCTGCCGCAGCACGGTAGCTTCGCTCGCTCAGCTCGCGCGCTGTTGTGGTCACAGTTCTAACCTAACCTAACCCAACCTAGGTCGGCTTTGGCGGTTTGTCGGCTGCTGCCGCAGCACGGTAGCTTCGCTCGCTCGGCTCGTGCGCTGTTGTGGTCACAGTTCTAACCTAACCTAACCCAACCAGGTCGGTTTTGGCGGTTTGTCGGCTGTTGCCGCAGCACGATAGCTTCGCTCGCTCGGCTCGCGGGCTGTTGTGGTCACAGTTCTAACCTAACCTAACCCAACCAGGTCGGTTTTGGCGGTTTGTCGGCTGCTGCCGCAGTACGGTAGCTTCGCTCGCTCGGCTCGTGCGCTGTTGTGGTCACAGTTCTAACCTAACCTAACCCAACCAGGTCGGTTTTGGCGGTTTGTCGGCTGCTGCCGCAGCACGATAGCTTCGCTCGCTCGGCTCGCGCGCTGTTGTGGTCACAGTTCTAACCTAACCTAACATAATATAATTGTATTAGTTTTTAAGTATAATTTACGAAAAAATGACTTACTGTTGAGTTTCTTTCAGCTTTCTTCTCAACAGCGGTCTCCTCTTGCGAAATGCCGGTAGACTCACAATCTGACTTGTAAAAGTGCCCTTGTGGCCTACTTACTGAATAAATTATTTCATTTCATTTCATAACCCAACCAGGTCGGTTTTGCCGGTTTGTCGGCTGCTGCCGCAGCACGGTAGCTTCGCTCGTTCGGCTCGCGGGCTGTTGTTGTGGTCGCAGTTCTTATGTAATGCGAAAAATAACATTGGGTAAATGAAAAAATGGGTATTAAACAAAAGACGTCTCAATTTATTCAGATGGCAAGTGAATGGGGCGGGAAAAGTTTGAAAATTTGGCTAAATGAAAAAATGGGTACTAAACAAAAGACGTCTCAATTCAGATGGCAAGTGAATGGGGCGGGAAAAGTTAAAAGGTGAACTGAAAATTTGTTCAAAGGTACGCAGTGCCAAAAGTATCATGGGGTAAATGAAAAATGGGCTACGAAAAAAAATACGTAACAACTCATTGAGCAAGTGAATGTGACGGGAAAGGTTTTTCGGACAAACGATACTTCTACTAAATGTAAAATGGTGAAAAGAAAAATGTACGAATCCTGTCATCGGACAAACGATAATAATTCGAATAGTTTTCGGGCAAATGAAATTCGGTCAATGGTTTTTAGTGTTTGAGATAGGTTACCAATTTTTTTATCTATTAGGATAACGCGGGTCTCTATCCATACCTCAAAAGCAAAAATATAACCCCCTTATAGGTTCACGTGTAGCTGTCTGTCAGTCCGTCTGTTACAACCGATTTGCTGCAAAACTACTGGACTGATTAAATTGCAATTTGGCGCAAATGCTTTCAAGAATTTTCATGTCCACAATATAAAATTTCAAAATCGGTGGAATTTTGTAATTAACGTCCCAAGCAACCATAAAAATTACACCCATACTCATATTTAGTAATTTCAACCCCATCGCACCCCAACAGGCGAGACGGTATTTCACGTCCAACACGTTTGTTTTTAAAATCATTGTTGTTTTGGTAATCAGCGACCCGATAAACCATAGAACCATTACCCTTGTTAATTTTCAGACTTTGTCACCATATAATTTGTCTCCTTTAGGGGTTGAATTCTCAAAAAACATGAAACACGTGCTTACTCATTTATCGTTAGAAATACTCCTTGGAAGATTTGAATAAAATTGTCTAACTAATCTTTTTTCCCCATACAAACTTACGACCCCCATTTCACCCCTTTGGGGGGTGACTTTTGACAAATGCTTCTTTTTTTGCACCCCTAGACTTTATAAGGACACGTAGGTTCCAAATATGGACTCTCTAGAACCAGCGGTTTAGTATTTCGATATTTCAACCCCATTTCACCCCAACAGGGGAGATGTTAATTCACGTCCGCCACGTTGGATTTTAAAATCGTTGCGGTTTTCGTAATCAGCGACCCGATATACCATAAAAGCATTACCCATGTTGATTTTCAGACTTTGTCACCACATTTCTCCCTTTTAGGGGTTGAATTAAAAAAAAAACCTGAAACATGTGTTTTTTCATTTATCATTAGAAATACTCCTGTGAAGTTTCAAATAAAATAGTATAACTAATCTTGTTTCCCCATACAAACTTTGGAACCCCAATTCACCCCTTTAGAGGGTGAGTTTTGAAAAATCCTTTCTTAGTGCACCGCTACACCTTATAAGGAACCTACGTGCCAAATTTGAACTCTTTAGAGCCAGCGGTTTAGTATTTAGACATTTCAACCCCATTTCACCCCAACAGGGGAGATGGTAACTCGCGTCAGCCACGTTGGATTATAAAATCGTTGCGGTTTTTGTAATCAGCGACCCGATAAACCATAAAAACAATACCCATGTTGGTTTTCAGACTTTTTCACCACATTTCTCCCTTTTAGGGGTTGAATTTTCAAAAAACCTAAAACATGTGTTTACTTATTTATTGTAAGAAATACTCCTTTCAAGTTTCCAATAAAATAGTCTAGCTAATCTTGTTTCCCCATACAAACTTTGGAACCCCATTTCACCCCTTTAGGAAGTGAGTTTTGAAAAATCCTTTCTTAGTGCACCCCTACACCTTATAAGGAACCTACGTGCCAAATTTGAACTCTCTAGAACCAGCGGTTTGGGCTGTGCGTTGATATGTCAGTCAGTCAGTCAGTCAGTCAGTCAGTCAGTCAGTCAGTCAGTCAGTCAGTTTCTTCTTTTATATATTTAGATGTATATTTATTGCAATAAGCGTTATTAATAGATTTAAAAATTATGATTATTTCTGTATGCCAGAAACAAAGGATATGCGAATCTTATATACCAATTCTTAAAATTATTACATTATCAATCTCATAATTAGCATTAAAACCTACGTGTGTGACATAAATGCAAATTATGTATAATTAATTATATATTTCCGATTAATTTATGTAAAGTGTGGTTTGCTAAGTTTGCTAACCTCCGAACTTGGAGGTTATGATCCTGTCACGCGACTGATGCGTTGGCTGAGGCGTAATTTTATTGCAGCCAGAAAAAAAAATGTTTATTTATAAATACCTACTTGTAAAATTGAATATAATAACTTCCACTGCGTAACCGTATTTATAAACATGACTAACCTATCATAAATGTAGCATAGCTCATCAACAAATACACCTTTGCAATACCTAATCACATTTTCAGAAAATAGCCGACTTCAATGAGCAAAATGTGTATATATTTACGGACGACGCGTTTGGCTCGGTTTGTAGACACCTGCCTACTGAGCCGGCGGTCTCGGGTTCGAATCCCGGCCAGGGCAAATGTTTGTGTGATGAACTCGAACATTTGTGCTTGGGTCATGGTTGTTCTATGTATTTAAGTATATATTTATCTATCTAAGTACGTATATCGTCGTCTAGTACCCATAACACAAGCCTTCTTGAGCTTAATTTGGGACTAGATCGATTTGTGTGAGGTTGTCCGATATTTATTTATTTAGCTTTTTGTTGATTTTCTCAAAAAGCGCTAAATTAATTTGGATAAAATTTATATGCTACCACCTCTGAAGTATGATCTACCAAACAAAATAATCATCAAAATCGATTCATAATTGGCAAAATGATCGCGTCAACATGCGTCAAAAAAAAACATACCGTCGAATTGAGAACCACTCTCTTGAAGTCTTGAACCTCTCTCCTCTTCTCTTTTTTTGAAGTCGGTTAAACTAAAATTCAACGATTACCTAAAAGAAAAAAACAAAGAAGCATCATAATATTATTGAGTCGTATTTTTATTTTATTCCATGCAATGTATAAGTACTCGACATTTATCTCCAAAAGTGCCTCATCAGCTGATGTTTAAAGGATTAAAAAATTCGCTCAATTATCGACCAAAAGCGAAAGCTCCTTAAGATAAGTAGTATTTTTAGTGTTATATAAGTTGAAGTCATCACTTTTTATAAACATAGCACCACAACATTCCGTAATCAGTAATCACTCGTTGCATTACGTTTCATTTGAGGTCCTTTCTGAGGCGAAAACTGACTACTGAAAGATAGAAAGAGAACGGATACTGAAAGAGTAAATTACGTAACTAAAGCGTGAAAACTACATATGGTTCTTAACTTCTTAAGTATTAGACGACGCAACTATTATAAACTCCAGTTTTTAATTAGGCGAACTAACTTGACAGCTGAAAGTGTAGTAAGAGATAGAAAAAAAAAAAATAGTGATTGGTTTGTCTCGATACAAATATGTCAATATAACCTTAACTATACACCCATAGACCTTAATTATGTTGCAATAACGTTTATATTCGTTTACAAATGTACAGTTATTAGTGTATTCGGTAATACCATGGAACTGTCAAGAAAACAAAAAGGAGGACAGCGTTCGTAGCGATGTCCTAAAATAAACTTCGTTCGATGTAAGTATTGTAATACCAACCGTTTTTTTATTATTGATTCGTGTAATAAAATTATTACTTTGATTTCAAACATAATAATGTAAAATTGATGAAACACGTAATGTCTACTTTTTTCTAATGCTGTTAAACTAGACCTCTGGTATGAACTGGTTTTTTTTAAATATCGATATTAACAACACTAGCGAAACTGTGGCAACATTTTTGTGCAATGAACTTTCAAGTTAGTTCGCCATATTTAAAAACTGGAGTTTAGTTAGTGTCCAAAAATAAGATGGCATTTTCAAAACAGATGGCGTTAGTAGTAGACTAGTAGTAAAGATAATTATGTATAACATCTGTGCTTTTCGATATTTCGATATGGTAGTTGCGATCCTCTCGACTGACCTCACCCCCTGATTACCTAATAAGAGATTAAGACCACATGAGCGGAGCCGTAGACCAAGTTTCGCACGGATGCAATGCTGATTGTTTTACCCTTTTTTTTTATGTCATAGGGGGCAAACGAGCAAACGTAAAACGTATCGCCTGATGGAAAGCGATTACCGTCGCCCATAAACACCTGCAACACCAGAGGAGTCACAAGTGCTTGCCTACCCGGAGGACGAAGATAGAATGCCTCTATGCTAGTAATTTCACCGGCTATCTTACCCCCACACCGGAACACAACAATGCGAACATTGCTGTTTTTATACTATGTAGTAATTTAACTTTGTTTTATACTATGTAGTAATGTTAAAAAATTTAAGAAAAAATCACTTATCTTTTAATAATAATATATTATAATGCCGTAACCGTAGTGAACGTACCTTAAAGCAAAAAACCTCACTCTA
Source organism: Apotomis betuletana (assembly GCA_932273695.1). Taxonomy (NCBI): domain Eukaryota; kingdom Metazoa; phylum Arthropoda; class Insecta; order Lepidoptera; family Tortricidae; genus Apotomis; species Apotomis betuletana. The sequence goes on along the minus strand of OW026300.1, from coordinate 33,952,803 downwards.
GGAACTCGCAAAACTCTCGAACAAGTTTAACTTCGGCGAGTCGGAGAGTCGAATCGCCGTGTAGCCAAACACTATCCTAATCAACCAATAAACTGCCAAACACTATAGTCTAACCACAAAAAGAAAAAATACAAAGGCATGTATTTAACGCGGCGACAAATTAATCAGATTTAGGGATTTATAAAAAATTAAAGGGGATAGCAAAAATAATAAGTTGGCGACTAATTGCGGAGACTATTAAAGTAAAAAGTAGCAGCTAAGTAATCAATTTTCGGCTTTGTTTCAATATAAACTAGCATCGAGTTATTGTTTTGGCGACTGAATTAACTAATTAAGCGGAAACATGACAGCGGATAAAAAGTTGAAAATGGCCTACTCTAATTGTTCAATGGAGATTACATATAAAATAAATCAAGGTCATAAAAAAAATACTTTGTGCGACAATTTAAGAGCTTTAATCAAAGTTGAAAATTGCATGTATAAATAATAATTTTGGTCTATAGTTTTATATATTGGCTCTGATTTTGGTCAATTTTTCGTCAGGTGTGATGTCATATTGACACCTATTTTTTATGATTCTATCGTATAGAATACGTTAAAATAAACGTGTTTTGTATGGACAACTTTTTTCTAAACTTAATAATTACCGAGATATGGACTCCTAAAACCGACAATATTTTTTTTGGATATTGTGTCAGACTCTGCCTTAGCTCCGGCGCTGCGGGAAGTGCAGCCCTTCCGCCCTTGCGTGGCAAAGCACGGTCGCCCGTACTCCGTTCCGCAGCTTCGGCTTGTTGGTCGCCTTCGGCGACCAGCCTCAGCCGCTCCGCTCCGCACGGCTCCCGAGCTTTGTCACGGCGGGCGAGGGCTGCTCTCCCTCCGCGCCTCCGGCTTTTTATATACACTCTAGGGGTAGGGCAGACAAGACTACGTGGAATTGGGGTTGACAGCTTCGGTTCTGAGGCAAGTCTTATGATAATGCAATGCTTATTTTAGCGTAGCGTGTTTTAGCTAGATTCGGACTAAAATAAGCGTGTTTTGTATGGGCAAAACATTTTTACCTAAAAAACGCTTATCGCCGTTTTCATTAAATTATGGTTTCGAAAACTAAAAAAATAACTCCCCATTACTTTTATATAGTACCCATTTTAATATTTAAGCTGCCAGCAAATCAAAGCCCAAAATGCTTTTTTAGATGGAGACCTGTAGTTGCCACTAATATAAAGTTTGTTATCCTTCTGCTAATATTAGTCGCCAAGTCATTATTTATAGTACCTCACCTATGATTTCAGTAATCTTGTTTATTATTTCTGCTACCTTAAAGTAGCTGCCATTATTTGAATTTTAAAATATCCTTAGTTTAAAGCTCATTTAATATAAATGATTGCCAAAATATTTAATCGCTGACAAGTTATTATTTTAGTTGCAAATAGTTTGCTGCTCTTCAATTTTTCTGTCGCCGCGAAAATAATAAGCCAAATACAAACATGACGCTTTGCCGATTCCAAGCTTAATGATTTCGTGTTAAGTCTTCATTTGAAACGCATTTGATTGCAGACTTAATGCTATTTAGTTCTGATATTACACGAGGTTAAATACCAATTAGAGTACATTTCACCAGCTTCTGCCCTCTTAAATCCACTTATGCTAACAAAGTTTCGTTTGCAGTTATCCGTGGCACTAGCGGTACACATTAAAATGTGTTTAGTGCGAGGTCTAGGATAGTTCCGCTGTTCGCCACTGGTATTGATATGTTGGGTGTGTGAGGATTATTCACACTAGGCAGACTGAGCTAAGGGTAATTAATGATTACGTGTATGGTATAGTGAAAAATCAACCCGAGAATGAACGAGATTGAATGTTTACAATGAAGTCAAAAATGAGAGACTACAATGGTTCAGGCAGGGTTCGAACCTGCGTCTTCAACGGCTTTCCAGGCCAACGCGGGCGTCCTAATACCTATTGGCCCACTGAACCTGATGCGAGAGCTATTGAATTTTTCATCCAGTCGCTTCTTGCATGCCTTAGAGTGATGGCGTCGTAACGAGATTGCATCAGATTTTTTGTATTCCCTCACAAGTATTTGACCAGTCGGACCCATAAAAACAAATGAGCATCACATTCAACTTTGCTCTGTGGCGCTCCCGAAACATTATCACATGAGGTTCTTCAAGAAACAAGCAAGCAAGTGTGGTAATGCGGCCAGCCTCTTGGGCACCCTCCCGGTCGGCACCGATCTGGAGCCCGTTTTTTATTTATAGTTAGGTTTAGTTAAGTTTATATATATACATATATTCTAGTTTTAATTGTTTCTATGTATTATCTTTAGTATTGTGTTTTAATAAAAAAAATCTCAGCAAATAATGCACATAGAGTTGCACAAGACGGTTGCTTCCTTACACATTCAAATGCGATAATGACTACTTTCGGTGCGGACGAAACGAATAGTTTTCGCACAAGTGTGGTAACGTGACGTAAACGTCATCAGACAGCTGTTTTTCAGTATCCACTTCAATAATCTGGAACCGATAAACATAAAATGAACAGGCAAGCGATAAAACGATTAAAAAAAGCTAATATTTACACGAGAAGTGCAGGAATGATATCACAATATCGTAATATTCATAAGGAAAACAAAAGATAATAAGTACAATTTAAAAAACATTTTTTTTCAATTGTTGTAAGTCGACTTAATCACATCGCAGTGGGGCTCTGTTGCGTGCCGTGGGCTAAATGTTTATCTGTTATTGAAGATATCGAATCGATCATAATGTGACTGTCCTACCGGATCCTACACCTTGGACCATTCCACGAAGAAACACTACCATCATCGTCTTGCTCATCACCTGTAGTAGTCTGATGTGGTAGCACAGAATTTTATTCTTCAATGCACTTACGTTGTTAACCACAAAGCGGCTTCGAACCCGCCAGACAAAGATATTTTCTTAGTTACAGGGAAATCCATACAAGATTCATGTTTGTGTTTGTATAAAATATTCAGCAGCATCATTTCTTACCCAAATCTCTAATTACGTTTTACAATTCTGGAACATAAATCAAAATGATAATTTGTATCAGCGACCTTATCAACAATTATCGTTCGCTATGAAGAGTGCCGATGAACCATCTCTGTAGATATGCAGAATTCACATTATTTAACAGAATACCTTACGGAACCTCGTAGAATGTCCAAAGTATGTTTAGATTTCAGGTTTTTCTACCGATATCAAATAATTTACGTTGCTCAATCTTTTGTTTAAACTCTACCTAATTTGGATTGCATACGTATGTTTAATTCAATGTATTATTTTTTTATCAAACATCTCTCGCTTCTTCAACTCTTTCTCGTCGCTATCAAAATATCGAGGGCGATCAACATACGAAAAAACATACACAGCCAAAGTAAGAACCTCTTCTTTGTGAAGTAGGGTAAAAACAGACCTCAGTCAGACAGATCAAGGGTATATTCGGTCGGCGCAATACTTATTTGGTCGGAATGATATTATTGAAGAATCGCATTGTGAGTCACTACACTTTCACGTAAGCTTATTTCGTGGCTCTTGCTCTATTTTACATAGGACCAACGAGACGAGAGAAACTTTTCCGCTATCTGATGTATCTGCATGCATCGTTGTTAGTATGTCCCTCCGCAACGCGATTTTCTCTCGTGCAATTGTATTCAGTGCATTGTTACCCGTACTTTTGTCTGAAAACGCGGCTGTATGTGAAATTTATGATATTCTATAAATTTAATGAAATTGACCTGAGCTGTAGTTTGTACGTCACATCAGGTCAGGTAAGTTCATATTAGCGAATGGAAGGTGATCGTTGACCCAGCTGCTGAAGAACAATCATTCTATAAAAAAAAAACATTACCGGTGGCGGCGGGAATCACGTCCTCTCGGTTGGGGTAAAGTGCACAATGAGGAAACATAGCAGCACCTCTAGCATAACTGTCTGCAATTGTTTCTCGCGCGAGATAATTACCCGTCTCTTTCTGTGCAGTAATGTGAGAGATTAACGGGTAGCGCTTGTCGCCTGACAAGAGTCGCGAAGCATAGGTTGTGCTAGACGGGCAGGAGTAGGGTTCGCTATAAAGTTATCTATAAAGGGTGTAAAACATAAAAGATCAGTAAGGCTGCCTGTCCGCGGAAAAAGAACGGTGAAAATTAACCAATCAGACTGCCTTTGTGAAGAACAAACGAACTGCATTTAAATTCTGAAGAATGTGATTGGTATATTTTATACATCTTCGCTCCGTTTCAGAGGACTGGCAGCCTAAGGGCCAAAACACAATTACAAGACACGATACGCATTGTCGTACGACGCGACATCGTGCCACGATGCGACGTCGTGTCGTGGAATTGCACAAATCCAAAACTAACTTTATCTTCATGTGACAAGATGCAAAATTAAAATTCATTTTACAATCTCACGACGTCGCATCGTGGCACGATGTCGCGTCGTACGACGATGCGATGTCATATCTATTGTAACTATGTTTTGGCCCAATTACAAGACAGCAACTATATTCCTTGCCACGATACAATAATGATCGTAGAAAAAATCTGTTAAACCAAAGAAAAATCATTCGTTCGGAATGAAGGGTCAAAAGCCTCTTTCAGGATCTTTTTTCGGGTAGGTACTAGAAAAAACAGAAATTGAAAAAGACTATTTTACATTGGCTCTGCTATTTCCATGGGGGAGGCAAATCAACCCACTTTTGTCCCGATTGCCAAGTTTTAGGGGCAACCAGAATATAATAAGCCTGCAAATTGCGATACGAGAGGGGAAAGCACTTTGAGGCGCTAAATACAAGTTTCGTATTAAGCTACAAACTTCGACAGCCTTGTTATTTAAATATTCTGTCCCGTGACACAAGAGACAATAGAAATAGAAATTCTTACACATATGTTTAGATTTTAATAAACTTGTATTTTTAAATTTAGTTCGATTTTTCTCCTAGTGCATAATATAATAGGTAGTGAGTTACTTTTTTCTCTTTTTTAGTGAGCCATGTCATTAAAGTGGTTTTCTCACATCCGTTCGAATAGACAGAAATATTCTTGTCGCATGAGCGCAAAAAAGAAATAGCTGAAATAACTTAATTTTGCTATGGATTTAGCTCGGGTCCACAATCGCGCGCTTTACCTTAGCTTCCCGAGTGTGATTTTTATTAGTAAATTAGGCTGCCCGTGCACGGCGCATGCAGCAGACACACGGACGTCACGTTCGACGAATTTATCATTCATATGGAAAATACAAATATTTCTCTGAAGTTTAAGTTACAAGATTTAAAATAAAAACGGTTTCTCCTGCCCCTGTATGGGCCCGGTACGGCAAGCGGTCATATTGGTATATTTTTTTTTTTTTGTTTTTTTTTATTGATTTTAACTGAATGTTTACAAATGAAGCGAAAATTGAAAAATGTAATGATTCGGACAGGATTCGAACCTGCGTTTCCAACGGCTTTCCGGGCCAACACGGGCGTCCTCCCAATTGGACCACCGAATCAGATGTCAGAGCCATTGAATTTTTCAACCAGTTGCTTCGACATGCTTTAGTGTGGCATTGTAGCGCCATCTACCGTAAAGATTTAGACTTTATCGTCGGCACCATCGTCTCAAAGGCCATGCCAGGATAAGCTAAGTGAATCTGCCCCCAGCGAGTTTTGGCTTGTATTTTTTTTTATTCATTTGTCTTTTTATTAGTGTCGTTTATGCCAAATTACAGCTACCCAAACCTTACCGTTTTTCTTAAAAAAAAAAAAAAACTAAATCTGATCTTTCTTCGATATTTTTTTTTCTAGCCGGCCGATTTTGACGTGAGTCACGTATATTGTGCTTATAATAAAGACAATTATATGGTATTAATTTTAATACATATTGCCATACAAAAACTTGAAAAAAAGATTAGAATTTATTTTTAATAATTTTTTTTTTGCATTATCTCGATAGCGACACCTCCAGATTTTTCACCAAAACTAGCCTCTTTAATAAGCTACAAAATGAATGTATTAACTTAATTTTATTTGTGGTATAACGGGTTGTTTTTTTAATTGAATTCATCACCATACATTTTCTTTACCCGCTCATTATTAAAATTAATCGATTAAAAACTGTTTAAAGAAACGTGTATGTTTATAATGAACACTGGCCACTTACAAAAAAAAAAGTATTGATTCCTTCGGCGCCGGTTATTCACATAAACTTCGAATATTTATCGGAAAAACTTTTAGTTAAAAATGGATTGCAGGAAAATAATAAAGAAGTGCTTTAAAAAAAACGTTAAAAAGCTATACAATATAGCAATGGAGTCTGTGCAGGGACGTATTTACCCTAGGGCCATCCGGGCTATAGCCCGGGGCGCCAAACCGACAGGGGCGGCGTAGGCGCCCCTGGCCGATTGCATTTTGTTTTGGTATTGGCGCCATTCAACCAACTATTACTTGTCACCTTTTTTTTGTCAATCCACAATTTTAAAATTAACATGAAAAATAACAAGAACAAGTTATAGTCTTGGTCGAAAACAGTAAGTTCGTCAAATATCTTCGGGGCGCGTCTGTAAGTAAGAACATGCTCCAAAACATAGGACGCGCGCGGGGCGCGGGCGCCGAGCGAGGTCGGGGCGGCACGGCGAGAGGGGCAAGGGCAATAGGATAGGCCATACATTTCATTAGCGTTGCCAGATCGGATCTTTTTACAATACTTTTTCAATACGAAGGAATCAATACTTTTTTTTTTGTAAGTGGCCAGTGTTCATTATAAACATACACGTTTCTTTAAACAGTTTTTAATCGATTAATTTTAATAATGAGCGGGTAAAGAAAATGTATGGTGATGAATTCAATTAAAAAAAACAACCCGTTATACCACAAATAAAATTAAGTTAATACATTCATTTTGTAGCTTATTAAAGAGGCTAGTTTTGGTGAAAAATCTGGAGGTGTCGCTATCGAGATAATGCTAAAAAAAAATTATTAAAAATAAATTCTAATCTTTTTTTCCAGTTTTTGTATGGCAATATGTATTAAAATTAATACCATATAATTGTCTTTATTATAAGCACAATATACGTGACTCACGTCAAAATCGGCCGGCTAGAAAAAAAAATATCGAAGAAAGATCAGATTTCGTTTTTTTTTTTTAAAAGAAAAGCGGTAAGGTTTGGGGAGCTGTAATTTGGCATAAACGACACTAATAAAAAGACAAATCAACAAAAAAAATTACAAGCCAAAACTCGCTGGGGGCAGATTCACTTAGCTTATCCTGGCATGGCCTTTGTTGAGAATCGATAGGAACGATGTGCTACACACGAATTACTTATTTTTATTAAAGCAGTCACGTCTGCTAACGTAAACTAAATGTTTACAAATGAAGCGAAAATTTCAAAATTTAATGATTCGGACAGGATTCGAACCTGCGTTTCCAACGGCTTTCCGGGCCAACACTACACAACAATCATTAAATTTTCGCTTCATTTGTAAACATTTAGTTTACGTTAGCAGACGTTACTGCTTCAATAAAAATAAGTGATTTTAACTGGTTACGGTATTTTTTTTGTTTTTACTAGACCTGCAGGGCTAGCATATCTTGCCGCGACTTTCTTTGTCGCGCGAGTCAGCATCTGTTGTCCTGCTCGCACGGTATTGAAAGGAAAGTGACAGGTAGTATTTGTCGCGCGACAACGAGTCACGTGTCAAAGTTATGCTAGACGTCTGGTGGCAGTGTCAATGTTGTGATTTTTTTCTCTTTCCGTATCGTTCCGGACCGCACAGGGGCAGGACATACGACTAATACTTTAATTTTTTTCTTATTAATTATTGAAAGCTACGGAAAAATAGGCAACTTTTCCTATAAATAACGGAGATTATTCCTTATTATTATTATATAGTATAAATGGCAATAGTTAGATTTTTTTTTGTCCATTGTACGTATTTTTGCAGTAAGACTATTAGTGTTGTGTGTCCGCCGCGCCCATATTGTCGGTCGCTCCACCCGCCGCTGTGTTCCATACAAGCCGTGCGACGTCAGAGCCGCGGACGCACGGTGCGCGACGGTTTGCGATAAGAAAAAAAAATATAAAAAATTAGCAAAATGTATAAAAAGTTGACAACATTCTGTCACAGCTCAGTTGTTGTGGACCCGTGTGCTTGTGTGCATGTGTGAATTTATTAATTTAAATTTCGAACGTGTTTCGAATTTGGAAATTGTAAATTTGTCGTGATTTGTTTTTTTTGTGAATATGAAGACGTTTATTGTTTTTGCTTGCTTGATAGGTGAGTTGAATTAAAAAAAAAAGTTTTTTTTACCACTTTAATTAAGTATTTCCCATATCACACTTGTTATTTTACTTCATAATTTTTAGGGTTCCGTACCCAAAGGGTAAAACGGGACCCTATTACTGAGACTTCGCTGTCCGTCCGTCCGTCCGTCCGTCCGTCCGTCCGTCTGTCACCAGGCTGTATCTCAAGAACGGTGATAGCTAGACAGTTGAAATTTTCACAGATGATGTATTTCTATTGCCGCTATAACAACAAATACTAAAAATAAAATAAAATAAATATTTAAGGGGGGCTCCCATACAACAAACTTGTTATAGATTATATATATGTACCTATAGGTACGGAACCCTTCATGCGCGAGTCGGGCTCGCACTTGCCCAATTTTTTAAATATGTTCATTTGAACAACTATATAAGAATATATTGCCAATCAGCAAAAGCGTAACCAGCACTATTTATTATAAAACAATTAAAATGCTTAAGCATAACAATTATGTGTGAAAAGTATCAATTAAGTCATTGAACTTATTTTCTAATTTCAAAAAGATGAATAACATGACTACAATCGCTTATTATAAATTCGTTTATATTGTTTAGTTATTGGTGATAATTAAAAAAACATATGAATTATTATTGTAAGTAGTTAGTGTAAGTATAACGTTGTTGTGAACTACTTAACTACAAAATTTGATAAATAAAAATAACTAGTAACTCTTTAAATACCTACCTATTTAATGGAGAAGCCAAATTTACTTACGTATATCTAATACAGTCACAAAGCAATAATCATAACAATATGCAGAACAATTTATACTAACAAATTCGTATACAAGGTGAAATGTTGTTTTGAAGTTTTCTTTCAAATAAAGGTCTAAAGTAGTTCATAATATCCAAACCAAATTAGGTACCTACAATGTAATATTGACATATTATTTTGTCGATATTAAAATACAGAATAATTATACACTTACACCAAAGTATACAACTTTTACTCCTAGCTTACTGTCAACACAGATACCTAAGTACGTATACAGTTCAGAGTATTATAAACAATAAATCTTTCTTAAGAAACAGTTTTGAGTGATCATAGACTTTTAAGTATTTCACATTACTTTATTTATTTATTGGCGAACAAACATAATCAAAAGTAAACAAGTAGGCTTACAATCTATATCATACTAATATTATAAAGGCGAAAGTATGTGAGTGTGTTTATGAGTATGTTTGTTCCTTCTTCAAGCTCAAACGGCTGGACTAATATTGATAAGTTTTGGTATCAAGGTAGCTGACATCCAGCATTTAAACATAGGCTGCTTTTTATCCCGAAAAAAAAAGTGTTCCCGTGGGTTAAACGAATAAATACTAAAGATGCACTTACAGTTGGCAGAAAGACACATTACGTATATGCATAAAAAAAAAAATAAGTACAACCATTTTTAGTGCTTTTGCAAAACAAAGAAAGCGTCTTCTTCTCAGCCGTTCCCGCATGAAGATTATTATTATTATTATTTATAGAATAACGCTAGCCTTCGATTTGGCTTAATTTGATGTTAAAATTAACCATAGGTACTTCGGAAACTTCTAGCTTTCACACCCACTATAATAACAATCGACAAAACAAATAAATATGACATAACTAAATGTCATATCGCAAACTAAACAACTTTTTAATTGTGTTTAATTCAAAATGAACATCACTGAAAGGCAATAAACGTGTTATAAATAATATTTATAATAAATCAGCGGCGGCAATCGCGACGTTATCGGAAGTTAAATATTTAGGTGACATCCTGCCTCGGAATTTTTCTTTATTTATACAAATTCGCCTTGTGGAGGTCAAATCAAATTTACCATAGTAACCTGTACGTCTAGCGGAACTGTGACACGCGACTCTGTTGCGCGACAAACACTACCCGTCACTTTCGTATCAGTACCGTGCAATGAAGACAGGTGATGCTGAGTACTAGGTATGCTAGCCTTGCTATTGTTATGCGAACTCCGAACCAAGACGACATTTTTTTTAATAACAAAGAAATTTTACTTAACAGGTTTTTCATAAAAACTCATACATGCAAAGCAATTTTCAAAATACTCATTTATTTTTAAATATTGTAAAATTAAATACTGCCAGTTTAATGATTGCTCCTAAGCGTCATCTCATGATGATAATTGCAACTAAATATCACTGACTTGACTCATTCTGAAAGGTTAACAGGAAGAGTTCCGTGCATGGACGGACCCTCTTTCTTTCGTAGAGCCTTAATTATGACATGACTGTATTTTATTTAACCAGTTATATGTTAATTTATGAAACATGTAAATATATCTTATTTTTTAAGGGGGGTACACACCACAATTTGTATATAAACCATTGATACAAAGATCAAAGCCCCGTCCCGGTCTCTTTCACCAGGTAACTTATTTTTCTATTTATCTTTAATATTTGATCTTTGTATCAACAGTTATTTATGTGTTCACGTTAATACCTACGCAGGTAATTTATTTATTGGATTTGCCTACAAGTACAATACTATACAATATACAATTAAACAAAAGGCACTTAACATTGAATAGTTAGGCAGGCAAGCACAATAATTTTATTGTGTTGGGACCGAATTACCGAAAATATCAAATAATAAAAAATGGTACCGAATGTTCCAACAATATTGACGACGCGGTTGGCTCGGTTTGTAGACACCTGCCTACTGAGCCGGCGGTCCTGGGTTCGAATCCCAGCCGGGGCAAATATGTGTGTGATGAACTCGAATATTTGTGCTTTGGTCATGGTTGTTCTATGTATTTAAGTATATTATTATCTATATAAGTACGTATAACGTCGTCTAGTACCCATAACACAAGCCTTCTTGAGCTAAATTTGGGACTAGATCGATTTGTGTGAGGTTGTCCGATATTTATTTATTTATTTAATATTGAAGTTATAAATTTGGTACTATAAAAGTCCTGGGAACGTTTTAGGACGTGCTAAATAATTTCATGATTAGCACTATAATGGTGATGTAAATGTTTACAGACCCCAAAGAGGCCCTAGTTTCATCACTGATTTATTTTGTAGTTGAAGTATAAAAATATCGTGAAACGCTTTCTAGTACTAGGTAAAATAGTGCTGTCAGCACCTATCATGTCACTAATTTTCACTATTAAAGTAACCAAAACATGTTTACAGTGCTATTCTGCACCGTAAACGATTCCAGTGTTTTTTATCGTCACACTGTTTGCCATTTTATTCTGTTGATGCGTCGTAGTTGTGAATAAAATAAATATCGATAGGATATAAACACTTGCGAATATAATCGTATTGATAAAACCATTATGTTGATTTCAAATTTGACAATGCACCTGATAATTATCGTGTTTTAATTAAAATTAAATTAATATAATAAAGACTATGGTTGCTATACACATTGGCTCCAGCCGTCTGCTAATATTTGCTATCATGGCGTAAACAGCGGCCATATTTTACTAGTGATATAAATGATACTAAAAACCTGCTACAGATCTAATCAGTCCATTAATTAATAATTTTAACGCGTTTATGTCACGTTTTAGTCTCGTAGCAGTAACACAAACTCACTGAAAACGCTATTTTGAATTAAAGTTATTTAGCAACTGCACAAAGAGTCGCTATAGTACTAATTAGTACTATAGAAAAGTTTCCATCGCTTTTGCTGAACTTGTAGCCTCATGGCGGTGTTGAGGAAGCTTTTTAGAAGCTAAAACGGTACGTAATGCTTGTGGAGTACTTTTATAAAGCAAATTGATCATGTAATAATGTTTTCAACACTGTTACAGTGCCAGTACTGTAAAAGTTGTTTTGGCGCAGTTTTAGTTTAAAATAGATACATAAAAGTGTCAGTAAGTTCCTCTAAGTACTAAATAGTACCATAGTGGCATGTGCAACACTTTAAAGATTCTTTTGTATGGTCCAGTAAGCGTTCTAAGAGCTAAAATATAGAAAATAATTGCTCTTTAATTTATAGAATTAAAATGCTTTGTTAATAGTATTTTATGCAATCGTTGCACAATGAAGGTTCTTAAAGTCGAGAACCGCGTTTAGGTCACGAGGCTTGCCGAGTGGCCTAAGTAAGGTACGAGATTTTAAGACCTAATTGTGTAACTATTGCGTACAATACTTTTTATACGAGCAAAACACAGAAAACATTTTTTTACTTTAATCGTCATTCCCCACTATGAATTTATATTTTTGATGTTAACTTTTTCGTTCGACTAAAACTGACCTATTAAAAAACACATGATCGCGGTGGACCATGGCGGGTGCCTCGAAAATCTCGAAATCACGGTAATTTTTTTTTACAAGTAATTTCAACCAATCGGTGGACAGTAGCGTGTTTTTTTTAATCACCTATGCAGATGTTCTCTTTTTGAAATTATTTTAGTCGAGTAGGGAGATGTCTTATGAATATTAAAGGCTATACCCATATTATACAGTATAGAATTTTGGTACAGGATTAAAAAGTGCGTTATTGTGATTTTGTTTGTAGATAAGATAAGATAGATAAGATAAAAATGAATTTATTGCACAAACAACTTACAAACAAATACAATGAAATTTAAATCACAGTTATGTGCATAACAGTTATAGTATACATTGTGAAATTATAATTGACAGATTGAAGTACGCGAGCATAAAAAAAAACCGGCCAAGAGCATGTCGCGCCACGCTCAGTGTAGGGTTCCGTAGTTGCTCATCCTTCATAATAGACTTAAGTTATGAGAAAAATTTCAATCTCTATAAAAAGGTCGTAAACGCCAAAGTAACTGTAGTTACTTATTACTTTCTGGAAGTCAACTTACGTCCTTTTAAGAAAATTATGAAATTTTGTGATAACTCAAAAACAGCTCAACCGATTTTGTTCAATATAGTTTTCATTGAAAGTACTTATAAGGCCTCATTTTCATGAATTTTTCTATAATTTTTTGACCCGTGGTTGAAAAGTTAGAGGAGGGGGACGCTATTTTTTTTATTTTCGGAGCGAATATTTACAAAACTGCTGACTTTATCAAAAAATAATGTTTGGAGACCCCTATTCATTTTAAAAGACCTATTCAACGACATCCCACACACTAGTGTTGAAACGAAAAAAAATTCACCCCCACTTTAGGTGTTCGTGTTTTTATTGTACCGTTTTGTCGGCGTCATACATACACATACTCATACCGAATTTCAGCTTTCTAGTACTAATGATCACGGAGCTAAGCCGCGGACGGACAGACGGACAGACGGAGCCGCGGACGGTTCCTAGTTGACTACGGAACCCTAAAAAACCTTTATAGTGCAAGCTGTCACAATGGATATCAGTATAACTTTTTGTTACTTGGTAACGTTTTAACGTCGTCGATGTCGAGAAATATTGCCACTAACGTTTATGCCTTTATACATACAGTACGCTATACATATTGCTTATTGTACTTGATGTGTAGAGTAAACTACATAAAAAGCTGGGAATGGTAAATATGAATTATACAATACAATACAAAATGCTGAATACCAAAAAAATATATATATAAATTATTAAAAGTATTGATGTTAATAATTATCCAAATGCAATAAAAAAAAAAGAATTTGGGATAAAATTAGCTGCTTAACTTTTATTGTGTCCCATAGCATATTCAAACAAATCTGACACATAATTCAAAGTTTAAAAAGTATAAAATGTTTATGAAACGGTTTACTCATGAACGTCTTATATAGCTCGACATGTTTGGAATCGGTTCGCGATTCGTCCTCAGGAGCGCTGATCAGTCGCGGCGGCGGCGGCGGCCAATCGAAAACTGATTTGATCGGACGTGAGTAAATCTGTTTCATTATGCATTTTAATATGTCTGAGAGTCACAAGAGTATTCTATTTAAAAAGTTTGTAAGTAGGCAAACTAATAGTAAGCAAAAGCTACATCAATGGTTGGTTCTGGTCTTCGGATTGCGACACCGAGTAAGGCCCTCTATGTGTCGCGCTTGCATCACTCCGCCGTGGCTGACGATGTGGTGGAGTACGTTCGCCGAAAGACTGGCTTCTCGCTGAGGGTGCACCAGCTGCAGTCCCGCCACTACGTGCACTTCAGTTCGTTTGTGGTGCGCGTGCCGCGGCCGCTGCAGGGCACCATCGCAAGTGCAGACTTCTGGCCGAAGGGTGTCGTGTTTCGGCAGTTCCGGGGCAATCTGCCGTATTCTACACCAGATCAGACGACGTGACGGAGCCACGCCATTGTGTCGCCTAAATCTAATTAGTTTTAAGTCTTTGTTTATATGTATTTCTGTAGTTCACAGTGCCTTGGTTTTTACTGTAATACTGTGAAACTTATTTGAATAATAAATAAAATCAATCCGGAGCAACGTGAGAGGACGGCAAACAAACAAACAAACGGTTCCATTAATGTTAACAATAGGCATGATGAAAAGTTTTTTTTGAGGATATCAATCGTTATAGATTTTTTATTGGGATCAAATGTCTATATGGGACTAACTACACTTAGACTGCTCTAAATGTCAGAAATGACCGTCAAAGTTCAACATTCTTACGGAGCGCTAAAAACGCTTCATACAAATGGTCATCTAATCAGGACGTCGTTATTGTATATGTTATGGCTACAAATATTTGTATGGAGACAATAAGTAATTTGCCATTTTCATCATAAAAAAATGCTTTTCAGTTCATGTTTGTCATACATTATTTTTTGTTTAATTATGACGATTGTGAAAACTATTTCAAAATTTCTTTTGGATTTAACAAAAATCGTAATATTTGCTATTCAATTTCAATAAAAAAAAAAACCTTGTTTCATGACATATTGAGCTAATTTTATTCATACATATAACTACAGTATGCTGTAGAATGTAACCTCAGTTGCCATTAACAAAGATTCCTCTGTATATTGACACGCGTAGGTAGGGCAACGCGACATTGACATTGGCACTGCAAGGCGCCGCCGCGCGACCGGTTCAGTGCCGGTTACAATGCTTGTCTTGGGGCAGGGTTCGATTCCTGACATACACCACATTGACCACATTGTTGCATGTCCTATACCAATAATATTTCTGTTTGGCCTTCATGTTTGACAACTGAAAGAGATTGCACCATGGCATTAAATCCGCAATTTCTACTTATTTGTAATTACACATTACATGCAAATAAATACACACAATATAAATGGTACACCTAACGTGGCAATATTTCCCATTGTTGGACTCTCGGCAATATTACCGTAAAACAGAAAACGTATAAATTAAAATTTTAATTCATACCTACCAATAGGTACTAAGAAATATGCCTACGTTCCTCGTAGCTCGCTTGAACTTTTTAGGACAGCTTTTAAGTATCCATAATTCAAAACAATGTTTACAAACGTAATATTACCTATATTATATAATTTGCTTCACGTCATTTGCTATTTATGATAAGGCAGTTCAGCAACTGATAATGCCTATATCCATACGTACGCGTATATACAGGGTGATTGTGGAGTAATAAGTGCGTGTGAGAGGGCTGATGAGGAGGGCCACACTATCCAACTTTCACTATAAGTTGCCCAGGGTGCCCCCTCCCATCACTCCTATCACTCCCGCTCATGACTTCCAAATCATCCTGTCTCTCTCTCTCCTGAGCAATTATTATTCCCATCTGGTTGTGGGGTCTGCTTTCTTCGTGTTCTTCTTCCACTTCTCCCTGTCCAACGCATCATCTGCCGATACGTCGCAAGAACTGAGGTCCAGCTTTATGAGATCTGTCCATCGCCTCTTCGGTCTACCTCTGGTTCTGGACCCTGGGATGGACAAATTCAAAGCCTTTTGGCCGATATAGTCTGCAGGCCTTCTTTGCACATGGCCATACCAACGGAGCCTACTTTCCTGTAGCTTGTCGGCAATGTCACGGATACCAAGACTGCCGCGCACGTACTCGTCACGGATTTTATCGAGCCTGGTAACTCCGCACATCCACCGCAACATCTTCATCTCGGCTACCTGTATGGTATGCACATGTAGCTGGGTCACCGTCCACGTCTCACTTCCGTACACCAGTACTGGCCTGATTATTCCAAATCATCCTGTATATATATAAAAATATATAGCTGCAGATATGCTGGGCTCTACTACTTTTATTGTTAGCCCATGCACGTTTGGGTTTTTCGGAATTACGTTGCTGAGAAAAGTTTTTTTCATTATTTGACCTGATGATTTCATAGTAGATACTTCTATATCTGACACGCCTTGTCTGATCTGATTATTAGGCATCGGACTTTTGGTACCTCGGTAAGACTTTTAGAGAGATATGGAGCCGATATAAAGTAACATGGCTATCAGAAGTCCGATGCCTGCTGATGATATTATATCTCTGCAACAATCATTTAAGCATAATCTACTTAAGCTGTATCTTCATACCAATCACGAAGCAATTATTGTTAATTTATTGCTAATTGATGACTACATCCAAAAAATTTAAGAAAGGTACTCGTAGTTCGCTTGATAATCTAAATATGTTTTTTTTTTTGAAAATGGTTCTGTTTGATAACAACATACAACCAACGTTTGATAACACAATCATAGTCTAGGATCAATTTAATATCAGCTTTAAAAAACTATAGAAAGTAAAGGTAAAAGTATTTAAATACCGTAAAACTACCCAACTATAGTCCAATCATCCAACTATGAACCGAAACAAAACTCGTTTATTTTTATCAAAATCCATATTCTATCACTGACTTTATACGTTTTTATTTCAGTTTGTTTAATTATGTTGTTCATTTTACAGTTTATTTGTTATAATTGTCATATATTAACGAGTAATTTTCGGATTAAATTGGACTATAGTTGTGTGGACTGTTGTATTTTAACGGTACCTAAAAGTCCTTTCAATGTATAATATATAGCATATCCAAAACCTTACGCACGCCTTTTAGTGTCTATTAGTTTTGATTATGTGTAAAATTCATGTACTTTGAAAGAAGTTTAAATCAATATGGAAACACACACTCTAAATAAAGTTCCCATTATGAGCTCGTTGACAATGTCGGCCAGCCTTGATATCGCTGACTTTGCGTTGTATGAAGACATAATAGAACGCGTTATTAACCTGTCCGGCTGTCGTAGGCTCGCCTGAGCGTCAGCGAGGCCGAAACATCATCGTCATCATACCAATGTTACTCAATTAAATGGACATATCTTGTATGCAAATACACGTTACGTACGCGAAAAGATAAGGACGTGTATTAGTAAAGTTTGTTGAAAGCAAACTCCAGTGTAACATATAGTCTATATGATATAGCCTCCTGACGACCAGCATTCATAATTTGTCAGTTTAATTTTAACCTTATGACAAATAGTTGACAGTTAACTATTAATTGAAGTATTATGTACTATGTGTAGGACACTGGAACTCTGGAGGATAGAGTATCGATGAAAAGCTGCGTATTTCCAGGGAACTTACTTGAAGAGCACAAGTTTGTTTTAATCGGTTCTACAATTTAGACGCAAATTGATTATTTATTTTATTACTTATTCAGACTACCTACTAAAATAAATAACTAATTGGCCGGCCGGTGCACGCGATTTAAATATTGCCCTTGCTTCTTTTCCTGGGACACCGGTTGATAGAAGACTATCTTTTCTAACAGGCTTGCTTCTACGTCACTAAAATTTAATTCACAATTAATTTATAGTCAAGGATAAAGTCAAGAGACTATAATTATAAAATAAGTTTTTTTTTATTTGTTTACATACTCTAAAAATATAAAGGCTAATAATACCATAATGAATTAATATTTTTTTGTATTGTTGCAGGTTTAAGTTATGGAGCTGAATGGACTTATGAAGGTAAATAATAAATCGTCGGGGATAGTGCAATACCGCGTAAGTAACAAGTGTAGATACGAATCAATAGTCAAACAAATGCTAAGCATTTTTTTGAAATGAGAACTTTATCGACAACTGTTATTTACGCGGTATTGCACTATCGCCGACGAAATAGTTTTTAAAATTACCTAATGCCCTAAAAAACAATATAACTGTTACCGGCATTTTTCCCATACGAAATTATAAAGGTAATAATTTTCTGTGAAATAATAATAAACTTCGCATAATTGATTAGTTATACTTCTCCTTCTATGATGTTATTTAAAAACCATCATGAGGTTTAAAGCAACCAAACATGACCGAGTGACCAAATATGGTGATTTCCGCAGCCGAGTACAGATGGCCTGGAGTTTGCAGCTCCGGCACCCTGCAGTCCCCCATCAACATCCTGACCAGGGATGCCGTCATCGACCGGCACCAGGCACACATCCGGGGACCCCTAGTCTTCCGGGGCTACGGGGATGTCACTACCACGGCGATCAACAATGGGCATACTTGTGAGTTGTGCCAACTAAACACATTTCTAGCGACTATACCTAACATAAAAGTGAATGCATCGCAACAACTTTAAACATTATCACAGCTACATTAAGATCCTCGTCTCACAAAACAAGTCGTCTTTCCATTTCACAAATGTTCTGGACTTAAAGAAAATCTCGAAAACAACATCAATGTTTCCCAAATAGACATTTCCTAACGCAGTTTATTCGCTTGTTCATAGTAAAATGGTCAGCAGTACCTGGAACTCAAGCTCCTGTATTATCCGGTGGCCCTCTAAGGGGCAACTACACTTTCCTTCAGTTCCATCTTCATTGGTTGTCTGAACATGCTATCGATGGTTACAAGTGAGTATTGTCCTATATGTAAGGGCATGTGCTGGGAACGCAAAGCCTTAACGTCATTTTTAAATGGAGCGAGAACTGGCATGCGAATTTCATTTGGTACATTGCAGGCTGCAGACGAGCGACGAGTTCAATTGCACGATCTAATTCCGCAATGTAATGAAACAGATGCGAGGTCTCGCTCCGTCTTAACGAGCCTTTAGTAGCGGTATAAGGGTCAACCAACTTTTTTCTGTTGCTTGTTGCCATGATAATGTCCCCTGGGTGCTTACAAACTACGATTAAAATTACGATTTCCCAAAATCATTGTAATTGCAACAGTTGTAAGCCCATTCTTATATCGACAATACAAGTAATATAAATTATCTTCACTTTTCTAAGAAGTTTAGTCACTATTGTCCCCTGGGCCACGGCACACGGGACAGAATACCAAGAAGAAAAAAGTTGACCCACCCATAAACGTTTTTTGATAGAAAAAAATCTCATTTGAATCCTATAAGTGAATTATAATTTTAACACGGCTTGTGATCTGTCAGGTACCCCCTAGAGATCCACCTGGTGCACGTTAAGACCGGGTTGACGGTGGACGAGGCCGTGGCGCGGCCGGACGGTCTGGCCGTCGTGGGAATTATGTACGTGGTAAGTGATACAGCAGTACTTATAGGTACTATTTAAGTAGTGACTGTCAAGTATCTACTTGTACGAAAGCTCGGAGTAAAAAAGATACATAAGTATAAGCTTGCCTAGTGAGTAATTACCTAGAATCCTAAACAATTATGTAGGTAATATTATGTCGTCTTGTTTTTCACATTCCAAAGCAAATATTATCACGTAAGCTCGCTCCAAAATTAATATATAAAATCTAATAAACATGTTGATCCTTGTCAATTAACTTCTGGTTTTAATATTGTTGGCGATGCAGTATTTATTTTGTATGTAATTTTCAGTTAAAAAGCGGCGCTGATGCCGAACATGCTCTCGCTCAGCTTGTCCCTGCGATCCCCGACCTCCTCCACCGAGGAGAGAACCAGACTCTGCCTGAAGTGATCGATTTAACGTGAGTATACATTTTATGAAAGCTCAAAATTACTCAAAGCGCAATGGAGCGAGCTATGCTCGGAGTTTCCTTGCGGGATCGAATGATCAGAAACGCAAGAGAACCAAGGGTATATATAAATATAGCTCATCAGACACAGTTACCAAACTTAAGTGGCAGTGAGTGGGGCACATTACTCGTAGAACCAATGGCCGTTGGAGCAGAAAGGTTCTTGAGTATCGACCGCGAACCGGAAGACACAGCGTGGGAAGGCCCCCAACAAGGTGGCCCGATGAGGGTGGTGCAAGACCGATCGTAGTGGAGAACTTTGGATGAGGACATCCGTCGGCTGACGCGATGATATATTTAAAAAGGTTTTATTTCAAAATAAAAATACACAGTTACATTAAAATGTAGGGTAGACTGGGGTCAATAGAAACAGTTTGCCTTTAACCGCCTGTAACGGTTATATTTTTATGAGTAGAAAGATGTACACTCAAAATATTTCAAGGTTAGTTATGTGGTTCCTAAATAAAACGCACCTGGTTGGTCTATAATCCATAGTTTTTTGACAATCATGTAATGAAGAGAATGGGACAGAATGGTTCAATTGACCTCACATGAGTGTCAATTGAAACACTATGTTAGGTCAATTGAAACACTCGAATATCTTCGGCACCATGAAAGTACTTATATCTGTTTTAATCTTTTTCATTACTACCACGGAATACAATGAGATCCTAAAAAAATCGCAAGCATTACATTAACATTTCTCAATTTATGAGCATGTGAAAATCTCAATACAAAAAAGCGTTTTAAAAAACTACTACTTACTTTTAGTTTTCTTTGTTGCTGCTATCTTATTCATTTTGCTTAGCCAAAGTAGTTTTAATGCAATGATAAGATATAAAGATACTGAATTTCAGAACACAAGCATAATCATGTTTCATACAAGTGTTTGTTTCAACTATGACAATGTTTCAATCATAACCATTCCGTGTAGCTACCCTGTGACATAGTGTTGCAAACGTCGGGATGTAAAATGACGCAATAAATACCTAATCAATTTCAATTATATTACTAAACAAAAACATGGCGATATGTCAAACTAAACTTTTTCTGATATACATATTTTAAAATCGGTTCCTTTTGGGGACAATTAAAACGCTTGAAACGTTTCAATCGTCCACAAGCAAGTTGTTTCTACCGTCCCCACACTACGTTTTTAACTTTAAGGTCAAATAATATATATAAAAAAGACTCGAATGCTGATCAACGGCCATTAAAAACATTCGTTTATTCCTAACTATAACTTCAAAACAATTTGATCAGTCAATATACAAGAGTACACGAAGTTATAAGAAAATATAAGACAGCGCAAATCCTTACTTTTTACCGCGAAAAACTGATTTGCCTCGTGAACACCCCCGTCTTGCACCCTCGCTCGAGCGCTACTGGCCAAAGATTCAAACATGGCCGACTGCGTGTTCTGAGTCTTGCGTCAGACGCGTAGGTATTATAGTTTTCGAGAAATTTGACTTGTTTCAATCATGACGTGTTTCTATTGACCCCAGTCTACCCTACTCATAACCTATAATGATTTACATGTGATTAGAATCTAAGGAAAATTTGATGAATATTTTCGTAGTAAAGTGTTATATAGTATTCCTCTATTATTTTGATATGATTACAACAATCACTTTGACGCTGAGAACATTCTAAAAGGATGAATGGACCGTGTCTAACACTACCTGTTTTTGTTTAATTATACTAAGCGTCGCTTCATCCCGCTATTGTTTGGCCCTTTAAAGGGCACCCATTGTTTTTAAAAGCCATGGAAAGCGTCCTGAAGTCTTTAATTTGGTAGTCAATGCCACTGTCAATACTATTCTAGCAATGTATAGTATTTTGTTTTTAGTACAAGCCAACAAAAGATCGTTACGTTGTCTGTATGTACCTAAACAGTAGAAAATTTGCGGGAATAAACTGCTACTATTGCTGCTTAACTTAAACAGAGCCGAGATAACCGAGGAAAATATTGCCTATTTCCGTTGCTTATTACGGCTCGGCTCTTCGATATAAATAAAAGTACAACAATGGGAATATTGCCGACAACGAATATTGTTGTCGGCAATATTTCCGGAAATATTGCCAGTGACTATTTTACTTTTCCTGATAAGAGCCTTTACACGATCCAAAAAACCAGGACTATTTGATAAAGACCATGACCAAATGTTATCAGTGCAAATTTTATATTTATGTTATTGGTCGCAGCCGACTCTTGAGTCCAGACCTGCAGTCGTTCTACACGTACCACGGCTCCCTGACGACGCCGAACTGCCAGGAGTCAGTTACCTGGATCGTCATGGACAAGCCGTTGGCCATCTCTGATACGCAGGTAATTAAACAATTTACCAGCATTTTTCCGTCACCCCCAGTCTTCAAAAAGCAAACCATGTGGTTGGTTGCAGCAGTGTTGAACCCTCGAAGACAACGTTGATTGTCATTTTGTAAAAGGATGGGAATTCAAACATCAATCTAATGAAGTAAATGGGTGTACAGTTAAGTGTGTCATCGTTTATACCGGGGCTCTAATAAAATGAGGTTCTCCGTTCAATTATATTTTTTACATCACCCTAGGCCGTAAGTGGAATTTACAGCCCGCTAGGCGGGGAGAAAATCTCGCTTCCTGGTCACGTAAAACTTGACAAACCATGGGCGGTAATTCGTAAAGCCCCAGGTGGCATATTTATTCTCTCACCTTCTGTTCGGGCCACAAACACCTGCGATCTGGGACATTTACGATATCACCGCCCTAGGTATGTAATGTACCCCCGATGAAAAGAGGGGTGTAATAAGTTCAACATGTGTGTCTGTTTGTCTATCTGTAGCATCGTAGCTCCCAAACGGATGGATCGATTTTTTATCGAAAGCCTTCTCTGTCAAATGTTTATTAACTATGTTTGTTAAAAATAACCGCAGCCGTTTCCAAGATATTCAACTTTGATTGGAACAAGTCACAGGATCTCCGCCAATATTGAAGCTAAGAATCCCAAATTTTATGTTTATATATGTTCAGGTTTAGTAGCATATTTTAATATCAGTTTTATCACATACAATTTGCTCTTTCAAACCAACCGAAACTGTGCGAGGTTGTTAGTTTCACTCCTTAGCAGAGAGTGCAAGGATCGTCTCGAAGTGTAA
Source organism: Apotomis betuletana (assembly GCA_932273695.1). NCBI lineage: Eukaryota > Metazoa > Arthropoda > Insecta > Lepidoptera > Tortricidae > Apotomis > Apotomis betuletana. The sequence continues at coordinate 33,929,555 of OW026300.1, read as the reverse complement.
TTCTAGGTTCAATTGGAGCTAGGCTGACAGTAATCTCCATCCTACGATCTATTAACCGCACCAGATTGGGTCGGATTTCCACGGTTCCTGATAGGGTATACTACCCGTTTACTGTTCCAATCTGTATTATTTCAGACGTCTTTGCTATACAGTAGATATTCATATATTCTGGCAAGTCTGATTAGGAAATTAATTATTTGTCAATAAGAAAATTACTCTAGCCATAAAAACAATACAATCACTAACTAGCGTAGATAATCTAGCCACTATATCCGACCGATTCCTATCGGCTTACCCATTTTATAAAAAGTGGCTCATTGCTTTGAGAAAAAAAAAAACAAGAAACAGTGTCCATGCATTCTTAACCATCAAAAATATGTACACAGATAATACGACGACAATCAAGTTTGTAAAACTGAAATCTAAGTACAAAAAAAACGGATAATAGAGATCCACTAATTATTAACCGTAACAACCTGCCATTTCGCAAATGGCAAGCAAATTTAGCAAAACAAGACTAAGTATCTAAACTTAATTAAAAATATCATCAGTTGATCATAAAACCGTGTTCCGATGTTGTTATGGTGTAATTTTTTATTGTTTCCGTTGAGCAACATTTATTCATTCATGCTCTGATAATTGCTTCACGTATTAGGGTATGCTTGTCTTCCTATCGCGCATTAAATTGTAAACATCATTCATGTAATATCTACGAATGTTGATCAGTTTATATTTCTTCATTAAAGCAAAGCAGCTTATTTATTCGTACGTTGTGTGGAATCGAAATATCCCAGGGTAAACTGAACAGACACGGCCTGTTTTTTCTATAAGAACAGCATACCGGTGAGGCCGGATTTCATAAATTTTTCGCCATAGATAATAAAAGTGATTTTTTGTACTATTGTTTAGATAAGATTGGTTTAGCACCCTATTCTAAGGCTAACAAGGAAAACGTATCGAAATGCGAACGAAGCCGAAGGCTAAAGCTAATTCATTTATAAACATACCTAATACATAACCTTTACCCACGCTTAAACAGTATTTACCTCTACGTCATACCAAAATAGGTACCAAAATGCAACAATATTTCTCATTTGCGATGATATTTCTCCTAACGGATTCTCGTGCTCCAACACTAACCCCTCCCCTCTTTCCAGTATAAACTACTCAGCAAGATCGACTTCGGCGACTCAGTGTACAACTACCGCAGCCTGCACCCCACCAACCGCATCGTGTACCGCTCCATGGCGTCCTGCTCCTCCATCGCCTCTCCGACCTTCATCGGCTTTCTCTTCTCGCTCCTCACTTGCGCCAAATCCATCATGGCCGCTGGGCTGGGAAAGGGCGTTTGCGTCATCGCCAATATAAAGAGGAAAATGTTCGGAGGTACCCTTAAGGAGTGTAGTAAGTTAGTTTGATTTGGCTTTAATCAATGACTGACGAACATAATTCCTCGGTTTCCTCTTCTCTCTCATCACCTGCGTCTACGGGACGGACAAGGACGTTTGTATCATCGCCAATATGAATGAAGAGGAAAGTGTTCAACTCCTAACATTTAAGTCTTAAGGAACGTAATAAGTTAATTTGATTTGGCTTTAATGTTTAGACGAATTTTCCAGGTGTAAACTTCTTATTCGTTAGCTTGCCCAAAGAACATAGTGTCGAAGAGTTACTACTAGGAGTGAAAATAATAAACCGCGTAGGATAATCTTGAGTATAACTGTAAAGCTTCTGTCTTTTGCTGGGTTGATTGATTGAGTGATGTTACGGAATGGTCCCAACAACTAGACGACTTACTAGACATAGTATAGAATTCCTGAGTTTCACAAGCCTTAGCTCAAATTCTTAATACTCAAAGATGATAATAGTAATAAACATCGAAAATAAGATGTAACATAGTAGATATGTAACATATTAAGCCTCATTGAACAGTGACTTTTCCTGACACTTGTATATTGAAATGTAATAAAATTGACCCGCTGCTCCACTCAATCTAGTAACACACCTTAAATATCAGTTCTCAATTGTTACCGGTGAATTGAGTTGCCTTGATTGATTATTGACGACGCGGTTGGCGCAGTGACCTACTGACCCGGCGGTCCTGGGTTCGAATCCCAGCAAGGGCAAATATTTGAGTGATGAACTCGAATAAATATTTGTGCCTGGGCCATGCAGGATGTTATTTGTATTTAAGTATGTATTTATGTATATAAGTATGTTTATCGTCGTCTAGTGTCCATATCACAAGCCTACTATAGAGCTTACTGTAAGACTAGATCGTTTTGTGTGAGGTTGTCCGATATTTATTTATTTATTATCTTGTCAATGGTGGCCGGTTGATATTAGACTTAAACTTGGACAACCCAATTAACAGTAAAAGTATTGTTAGCTTTTCCTCCTCTTTTTTTATAATCGATTAGAACTGTATAGATAGAGTGTGGCTTTAAAATAATTGTAAAGAATTTATGTTAACGTGTCATCGTTATTATTTATGAAGTGACCACCGTTTCGTATTTTAAGTTTTATTTAAGTTTAAGGATACCTAAGTAATAAAGGTGAACTTTAATTAGTGTACCCAAGATGCATGGAATATTTAGAGAATTTAAACCATGTGGCTAAAATATTTTGTTTACTTATATTATGTAACTTATGAGAAATGTAATATACGAGTACCTACTCATCTCTTTCCTGGCGTGTGTGTATCTCAAATTGATCCCATGAAACATAACCTGATAAACAAGTATTATCAGGTTAGGTTTCATAGCATATGGGAGCCTAATTTATTTTACGTCACTCTAGGCCGTAAGTGGAATTTTCAGCCGCGGCCGTAAGGGGAGAAAATCTCACTTCCTTGCCAAGGCAAAGCGTAAAACTTTAGACAAACCACGGGCGGTAATTCGTAAAGCCCCAGACCGGACGTGCTCGTGTCCCGAACCGAAGGTGAGAGAGAGAGGGAGAGAGAGGGCCACAAGCACCTGCGATCGGGGACATTCACGAATTCACCGCCTTATGTATGTAATGTACTATAACTCGTTGCATAAGCTTGATTTCGTGTGTTTGGAGATTTCAGTTAATGTATT